>JASAUF010000162.1:4732500-5430000 GCA_030180095.1 Magnolia changhungtana
ATGGATTCTCTGGTCCTTCGTCTGGAAACCATGAGAATCAATCTGGAAATGTATCTAAACACAAACGGGTTAAAGGCAAACCGTGCTTCTTTTGCAAAAAGGCGGGTCATTTTAAGAAAGACTGCGAAGGCTTTAAGAATTGGCTCATAAAGAAAGGTAATCATTCTGTTCTTGTTTGTTTTGAATCTTATCTAACTGATGTGTTAGCGGATTCCTGGTGGATAGATTCAGGAACTACTATTCACATATGCACTTCTATGCAGGAATTACTACAGGCCAGGCCACCAACTGATGCGGAGCGCTCGATATCGTAGGCAATGGTGTCAAGGTAGACGTGGAGGCAATAGAGTCTATAGGCTTAAGTTAAAGTCCGTCAATTTTTGGATTTAGTAGATACATTCGTGTGCCATCTATAAGGCGCAATTTAGTTTCAATTTCTGTTTGGACAAGTTAGGATATTCATTCCATTTTGGAAATAAAAGTCTTGGTATTTACTTTAATTCGATTAAAGTTGGGAACCAAAGCTCATAGTAAACAACTTATACCGATTAGACTTGATTGCTTCTCACGTCTATAATATTAATACCTTGCATAGAAATAAAGTGGGATCCAAGCGAAGACTAGATTATGAGAATTCCTCCATGTTGTGGCATAGGCGGCTATGCCATATATCTCGTGAGAGATTAGACAGGCTTGTGCGAGAAGGAATTTTACATTCTCTAGACTTCTCTGACTACAAAGTATGCATTGATTGCATAAAAGGGAAACAGACTAGAACGAGAAAGAAAGGTGCAACTAGGAGTGTAGGTCTATTAGAGGTTATACATACAGATATCTGTGGACCATTTCCTACAGCCTCATGGAGTGGCCACAAATATTTTATTACCTTTATAGATGACTATTCTCGCTTCGGGTACCTATACCTTATCAGTGAGAAATCAGATGCCCTGGATGCTTTTAAAATCTATAAGGCCGAAGTTGAAAATCAACTCGATAAAAGAATTAAAAAGTTGTCAGATCTGACCGTGGTGGTGAATACTATGGCAGATATAACTAATCGGGACGCAATCCGGGGCCATTCGCTAGATACCTGCAGGATTGTGGCATTGTCGCCAAGACACTATGCCTATGCGGCACTCCTGCAGCGAATGGAGTGGCTGAGAGACGCAATCGCACCCTTATAGATATGGTGCGAAGCATGGTCTGTAATTCGACATTGCCAGAATCTCTGTGGGGTGATGCGATCAAAACCGCAGTTCATATACTAAACCGGGTTCCTAGCAAGGCAGTCAACAAAACTCCTTTTGAGTTGTGGAATGGGAGAAAACCAAGTCTCCGATATCTACATGTTTGGGGATGTCCTGCTGAAGCCAAGGTTTATAACCCGCATGAAAAGAAGCTTGATCCTAGAACCGTAAGTTGTTTCTTCATTGGATATCCAGAAAGATCAAAAGGCTATCGATTCTACTGTCCTTTCCACTCTATTAGAATTGTTGAGACAGGGAATGCCAGATTCATTGAGGACACTGAAAACAAGTGGGAGCACGAACATAAGGAATTTTGTATTTGAGGAACAAAGGACTATGACTCGGTCATAGTCAATCCAGATCACGTGGACATTAATGGTGCAGTTGATTCTCGCTCAATCTAGCTTCCTCGCATATGAGTAACACCACGTGGAACCTCAAATACAAACCACGATGAGAAAAATCAAGATCGACCATTTCTAAGTCGAACCATTGAGAAGATCTCAAAGAGAGAGAAGACTCAGAATTGAGACGATTACATCGTATACTTACAGGAGCACGACTTTGACATAGGGGTGGACAAGGATCCACGAATCCTTTACACAAGTCAAACAAAGTGCTAATTCTTCTTATTGGTTTGATGCCATGAAAGATGAGTTGAAATCCATGCAGACAATAAAGTATGGGATCTTGTAGAGTTACCTGCATTGGAATAAGGCTTCGATTGGTTCTAAATGGATATTTAAAACCAAAAGGGACTCCAAAGGTAATGTCGAAAGGTATAAAGCCCGACTTGTTGCCAAGGGTTTTAACCAACGTGAGGGCATTGACTTTAAGGAGACTTTCTCTCAAAGAATCTAAGAAAGACTCATTCAGATCATAATGGCTCTTGTAGCTCATATGGATTTAGAGTTACATCGGATGGATGTAAAGACCGCATTTCTCAATGGGGATCTTAATGAGAATGTATACATGTTGCGTACTTAGAAGGTTTTGTAGCTCATTTTTTGCCTCGCTCAGAACATTTGGTTTGCAAACTTAAAAGTCCATCTATGGGTTGAAACAGCATCGCGCAAGATTTTACGTTGTGGTACCTTAAGTTTCATGAAGTAATTTCCTCATATGGCTTTGTAGAAAACATTTCAGATGAATGCATCTACATTAAAACCAAGTGGGAGTAAGTTCGTTATAATGATTTTGTATGTAGATGACATTCTGCTCAATTAGCTATGATGATACCAGGATGTTAAGCGACACCAAGATCTTCTTGTCTCAAAAGTTTGAAATGAAAGACCTTGGTGAAGCTTCTACGTCATCGGCATTGAAATTCGCCGTCAGTGTGAGTAACACTTGATCGCGCTCGACTGTCACGAGAGGGCCTACATTAGTAGGGTACTCGAAAGGTATGGCATGCAAAAATTGTGCTCCAGAAAGTCGCCTATTGTAAAGGGCGACAAATTTAACTTATTTCAATGTCCAAAGAATGATTTGGAAAAGAATCGAATGAAAGATTTTCATGACGCATCGAGTAGGGAGCATCATATATGCTTAAGTCCGTACGCTGACCAGGACATTGCCTTTGTCACTGGGATGTTGGGAAGATATCTATCTAATCCAGACTACAACATTGGATAGCTG
Organism: Magnolia changhungtana; assembly: GCA_030180095.1. Lineage (NCBI taxonomy): Eukaryota > Viridiplantae > Streptophyta > Magnoliopsida > Magnoliales > Magnoliaceae > Magnolia > Magnolia changhungtana. Next base: position 4,735,386 of record JASAUF010000162.1, read on the forward strand.
CAAAGAAAGTGTTACGGTACCTTGAGAGAACAAAAGACTTGAACTCACATACGAAGATCGATCGGTTGGAGTTGATCGGATATTAGGTAGAATACGCAGATTTTCGCAGTCGCGTTGACACTAAGAAGTCTACTTCAGGGTACATCTTCATGATGGTGGAAGGAGCTGTGTCGTGGAAAAGCGTGAAACAATCTACCACAGCCTCATCCACTATGGAAGCTGAATTTATTGCCTGCCATGAGGCATCAAATCAAGCACTATGGTTACAGAGTTTCTTCTCGGGTTTGCGGGTACTGGAGCATATCCCGAAACCATTGAAAATATTTTGCGATAATTCGGCTGCTATTTCCTTCTCTAGTAACAACAAGCATTCGTCAAGGTCAAGGCATATCGACATCAAGTACCTTGTTGTAAAGGAAAGGGTTCAGAATCATCAAGTGTCCGTGGAATTCATCGGCACTAAGCAGATGATTGCGGATCCGCTCACTAAAGGGCTCCCTATCACGCCATTTCAGGAGCATGTTACGTCCATGGGAGTCATTGATCCTATAGATGTTTTCAGTTAGTGGGAGTTGAGCGTATGTTGATTTTCATAGACACTTAGAGATCTCGTTTTATACAAACTTATTTGGATGATTTTGATATAAAGATTTATTTCTATTTCTCTATATATATATATGTGTGTAGAAGTTTTGAGTAAGTAGAACTACAGACGTGTCTCGTTGGAGACATGTAAAAGCTTCAGGACCTCTTAAGGATAGACACATATCATCACACTAAAGTGTGTAATCCTTATACCACATTTCCTAGTTCGTGATCTATGTCGTTAAGATTGAAAGTACTTGTGATTGCGCTTAGTCTCACTTCGCCTAAATTAAATGTTGTGACGACTACCGTTTTTCGATACTGACAGTCTTGATGGACCAGATTGAATAGCACTACTCATAATGTCCAACTATTTCTTTGGTTAACCATTCAGATGTTTTCTTATATCAAAAATAATTTTCAAAATTTTATGACAATCATTGACGTTGCTCAATGAGGCCCAAGTGGGAGAATGTAAGAACTCTATGTGGTGGGCCTTACTGATCAACGATCTGGATTGGATTCTAGTTGGACTGTTTGATTGAGTTAATCAGTGGACCCCATGAATTCTCTAAGGTGATACGCCGCACTACGGAAATTTGAAAACTATTTGCTGTTTTTAAAAAGACTGCGTATTTGGGGTGGAATGCTATAGCCTTACGCAAGGCAATTTGTAACGAACAGGACACAAGAATGTGGAGCGTGGGAGAGAGAGTTTTGATGGGTTTCAAACTCTCTCTCCACGCCTTTATAAAGAGATTTTGGGTCCCCGATCCTACACTACTTAAATTGAGTCCCATCTAGTGTTTTGGAAAGGGTGTGAAGGAAAGGAAGATCCAAGTTTTCCCTTTATCGGTTTTTCCAGCATTGGTATTATTATCCGGTTCCTATGGCGTCACAGCTAGGTAAGCTATCCGCCCCTTTGATCACCATATCCTGTGCACAGTCGACCTCTGGAACTTCCGCATCCAAATAAAATAACACTTTTTTCCTCCCGAACGGGTGAAAACCATCCCATTAAAATAAAATAATTCTTTTTTTAAAAAATATATAATAATTGACCATTACTTTGTTAAAATCCTTTGATATACATTGATACCCCATTTTCTAACATCTCGAGCTTTTACAGGTATTAGTTGTTTGACATAATACCAGATGGTAGGTTTACCATCCTTTAGAGAATGGGTTGTTTGACAGTTTTCTATTCAAACCAACAGAAATGCAAACATAACTTATATGTTGCGTACACGTCACATGTGGGAACAGGCAGCTTAAGTGGGTTGCATTTTAAGCTAATATACAAACGTTTGCAGAGGTGATCCCTACTCAAAAATGAATAAAACTACCATTTCTTACACTCGCTCCTAAAGTGAAATATTTCATTAGGGCACATCGACTCTCACTCATGCGATTAATCCACAGCCATTTCCAACCGTACATTTACAGGAAACGGATTGGACGGTAAGGTAGTCATTATTTTCAAAGAAAAGTGGACCATTCAGGGCAATGAATGGACCGAAACAAGTCAATTCCGGGTTTATCAGGAATTTCGTCTGGTCCATTATCTCGCTGTGATCCTGGTCCACTCTCTCCGCGTGCATCGCACGTGACCAACATAAACAAGGCCAGAAATTGCTCCACCTAAGCATTGAAAAATGCATTAGACAAGGACATAAAAGGTAAGAGACAGTATCATTAAGGTGAGAAAACCGTGTTTCTAACTCAACCGCAAATTAAATATCCACCATAAATCTATCGGATCCCATTTTACATATTAGTGGTGGCACATTCTTACGGCAATCCAGACCGTCCAACTTTCTGATCTAGTGCGGATATAGCACAACCTGAAGAATCACATCGAGCAGGTGAGAAAAACCATCAGGATTTTTTTGTTGAATTTGGACCACTTTATATTTTGCTTTTAACCATTCATTTAATATTCTCAAATTGGAAGGTTAGGATTGATCAATTAGTTTGATTTTCGGGCAAGGATACATCCAAGTTGTGCCCTCAATTTTGATGGTATGCATAGACATACATGTTTGCCACATGTAAGTTAGATGAGTAAAAGATATCTCATTTTTGGACTTACAAATTGTACACGTGGCATATATTGACTCAATTTAAACCGACTAAACTGTGGAACCCACTGTCTATAAGTTACCTGCCAAAGATCAGATAATTTGAACGATCATAGCCTTCGATTCATGGACACTTGTTTGTGGAAATAGGACCGTTGGATGTTTTTCATTCTTAACCGTTAAGTAAATGTCCACGAATACTATAGTCAGAAAATCAGATAGCCTAAATTCAGTTAATGATACATCTAAACATAAACCATATTTTGGACAGTTTAATTTGAATTACTAGTATTTCAGGTATGTAATTTCTCAGTGCCTGCGTATCATATATCAACCTCTGGCAGAGTATCATATGCTCTCTCTCTCTCTCTCGTTTCATATGCTCTCTCTCTCTCTCTCTCTCTCTCTCTCTCTCTAAGTTTATCCTCCCACCGGAATTATTGATACTCCGGACCCGTGGCTATAGACGGTATTCTCCGGGTCTTCATATTGAAAAGTGGGGGCCAATCCAAACCATTGAAATGTTGCTTCTCACTGTGTATGAAGCATATATCAAAAGTATGCCCGAGAGGACCATCTTAACCTTATGATTTATGGCTTGCAAATAGAAGGTAAAGAGAAGAAACACGACAACGGTCCACATTCATCTTTAAGAAACTCAGAAATTTATGGCTAGGATTGTCCTATGGATAAGATATTTAAGGTATGGTCTGTACATCACTGGAGGCGATAGATAAATGGTCTGGATTACAAAATGATGATTCCCACTTGTCAGCACGAAAAACGCTGGACGCAGATTGCCTGCCTGCCACCCAAACCACGGGAAGTTCCCATGGTCAGAAGTTAGGTGGGGCCACTGTAATGTTTGTGAGAAATCCATCCGTCCATTAGTTTCACCGGACGTGAGCCGAAAATGAAACAGATCCAAAATTCAAGTGGGTGGCCCATGGAAGTTTTTGATAAGGTAATAATGTTTTGTTTTGGGTTCATCTTAAGCTGATGTCTAAACATGAGCTGCCAAAACAGATACATGGTTGGATTTCTCACAATAAAGGTTTGAGCAAAAACCACCACACAATCGTGGTGAGTATTTCTTATATATATAGATAATTACAATGTGCATAAGAATAATTACATATAAGAGTTATAAATGCTAATTACAATAAAAAAGAAAAGAATGGATTATTCTATACAAATGAATATCTCTAAGATTAAGGTCAATATGTTAAACTGTGGATTGAGGTAATGTATCCTTGACACCCCCCGCAAGCTGAGCGTCGGATTTGAACGGACATGAAGCTTGGTACGAAAGAATTCAAAGAGAGGTCGAGAAACACTCTTGGTGAAGAGATCGGCAACCTGTAGATGAGAGGACACATATTGAGTGCGAAGTTTACCAGCAACAACAAGTTCCCGAAGAAAATGATAATCTAATTCAACATGCTTCGCCCATTTGTGAGAAACTGGATTGGAGCTTGATGCAGGGATGAACATGATGAGGATAAATACTTCGAATCCACGGAGCTTCTCTGGACTCCTCACAGAGACTTCTCGAATCCACGAGGAAAGAAGGCAGAAAATATAAAATTCTAATAAATTCGAAACTGATTAATTGATGAATAAAAACGAGTTCACAACCCTTTAAATAGGAATACCAAGCAATATGAAAGAAATCAGAATCAAACTACAACTAAAACTCCTAGAATTCGCGACTTACTATAAATAGTAAACTTACTATTTATAGACGGTCGTGATGTCTACTAGTGCTTGTGAGGTTTTGGCTAAAAATAGTAAGTGTCCTATTCGCTTCACCAAACCGTTCTCCTAATTATTCTAAGCTCTTTTCACGTTGGGCACAACTCCTAAAGCCCAATGGATGAAGAGTTATAATCAAACTAAAACTTACTATTTATAGTAAAAACGAAATTAAAGCAGGGAAACGACCATCGATCCAGGGGTTTTTCGCAATTCCGGGCATCGTAACCCAGCATAGCTGGGTTAGTTGGCTAAAGTAGCTCGTTCTACCCCAAAATCATAGATTTTACATCAGCTAACTCATTCCGGATTGCGAGATACGCCCGATCTAAGTCCGACAGTCCGGATCACTTTTGTCGTCAACCGGGCCTTTTCTGATCCATCTTGGCCATGAAACTGTCTGCGGCCCGCTCTACATTAGAGCTTAAGAAGATCACACTTTTGTTGTCACATAAGAGAATAGGCTTCTGGGAAATGGGAACCTTGAGATCATGAAGTAGATGGGTGAGCCAAAGGAGTTCAACTGCAGTAGTTGCAAGGGCGCGATACTCAAACTCACAACTGGAACGGGAAACAGCGGGTTGCTTCTTGGCACTCCAAGAAACTAGATTATCGCCAAGATAAATGGAGTAGCCAGAGGTAGAACAACGAGTATCGGGATAACCAGCCCAGTCAGCATCAGAGTAAGCAACCAGGGCACTAGAAGCAACAGAAGGGCGAAAAATAAGACTAAAGTGAAGTGTGCCCTTGACATAGCGTAAAATGTGCTTGACAACAAGAAAGTGATCTGTAGTAGGGGCATGCAGGAACTGACTAACAGAGTTAACAACATGAGCGATGTTAGGGAGAGTGATGGTTAAGTACTGAAGGGCACCAACTAGTGATCTGTAGAGAGTGGGGTCCGAGAAAGCAGGACCATCGTCAGTCAGATGGTGAGAGACGACCATAGGAGTGTGAACAGGCTTGCTGTGAAGTAACTGTGCTCGAGTCAGAATATCCCGGGCATATTTCAGCTGACTGATAAAGAGACCATCAGTAGTGTATGTAGCTTCCAAACCAAGAAAGTAGCTGAGGGAGCCCAAGTCCTTGATGGCAAACTCAGAATTAAGCTTGCGAGTGAAGCTGTCAAGGAGGGAAGAGTTGTTGCCAGTAATAATAATATCATCAACATATAAAAGCAGATAAATAATGTTAGACTGCTGATGAAAGACAAAGAGAGAGGTGTCTGCACGGCTGCAAAAAAATCCAAGGGGGAGAAGAAAGGAACTGAAACACTGAAACCAGGCACGAGGAGCTTGTTTGAGGCCATAGAGAGCTTTCTTCAGATAACAAACATGATTCGGGTACCGAGGATCAATGTACCCAGGAGGCTGTTCCATATAAACATTTTCAGTGAAAGTGCCATTGAGAAATGCATTCTTCACATTAAGTTGGCAGAGAGGCCATCTATTGGTAACAACAAGAGAGAGCACAATGCGAACAGTAGTAGCCTTGATAACAAGACTGAAAGTGTCAGTGTAGTCAAGACCAGGTACCTGAGTGTAGCCTTTGGCCACAAGCAGAGCCTTGAGGCGTTCAATGGATCCATCAGGCAGGTATTTGGTCCGAAACACCCATTCGGAACCGACAATATTGGTGTGATAGGTCTAGGGACCAAAACCCAAGTGCGGTTATGTTGCAGAGCTTGAACTTCTTCATCCATGGCAGTAAGCCATTCAGGATTCTTAGCAGCAGATTTGAAACCTTTAGGTGCAGTGGAGGCAAGGAGAGCAGAGAGCAGTTCAGAGGATCCCAAAATACTGAGATTCGCCGGATGACAAGGCTTGAAAATGCCAGCTTTGGCTCGTGTGAGCATGGGATGAGAAATGAACTGAGAAGCTGGAGCAGGAGTGGGATCAGTGAGAAGCGGAGCAACATCAGAGTGAACATGAGGTGGTCGAGGCTCCTGAGATGGTGGACCTACAAGAGAGTCAGTAACCTGCAAAGACTCGTCCACTGGGTCAGTACAAATGACACACGAGTTAGATCCGGATGGAGTAATATGCGGAGAATGGTGTAGGGGAGACAGTGGAGGTGGGTCAGTATGGGGCAGGCTTGGTTCGAGAAAATTCGAAAAATGGAGAGATGAAGGGGGTTAGGCTTGAGAGCGATCCTGAGAGGAAAAATGGTGTTCATCAAATTGGGCATGGCGGGTAATATAAAGTCTGGAGGTAGTGGGATCAAGACAGCAAAATCCTTTATGAGAAGGACTGTATCCTAAAAAAATACAAGGAATGTTGCGGGGAGAAAATTTGCGAGACATATAATCACATAAACAATGATAGACATGGCAACCAAAAGGATGAAAATTCTCATAATTTGGTGAAGAGCCATAAAGAAGCTCAAAAGGAGACATACCTCCAAGAAGCGGTGTGGGCAAGCGATTGATGATGTATGCTGCAGTGTTGAAGGCATCAACCCAGAAACGAGGAGAAAGATGGGAATGAAAAAGAAGTGCCAATCCTGTCTCGGTCACATGTCGGTGTTTTCTTTCAGCGCGGCCATTCTGGGTGGGTATATATGGGCAAGAGAGTTGATGGTGAATACCCGAGGTGCTAAGGTGTGTTTTGAAGTGATTGCTTGTAAATTCGGCACCACCATCACTTTGAAAATTTTTAATGCGGGTGGAATGTTGGTTTTCCACAAGTTTTTAAAAGTGAATAAAAATATCGTAAAATTCAGATTTTAATTTCAAAGGGTAAAGCCAAGTAAAACGGGAATAATCATCAATAAATAGCACATAATAAATAAATCCTGAGTTTGACTTGACGGGGGAAGGACCTCAAATATCGCAATGAATAAGATCCAACACATTAGACGATCGACGATCATTACGAGAATAAGGTAATCGATGATTTTTGGCAATTTGACATGTGTCACATAAAGCTGGAGGAGCTAATAAAGAGGTAAGATAGAGATGGCCATTTTTATTTAAAAAAGAAATAACAGAATGATTTACATGTTCGATACGAGCATGCGATAAGTCATATGAAGCATATAAAGCCTTATTTTTTAGAACAGAAATAAAAGCAGAGTTTCCGCGCTCCAGCACATATAGGCCGCTATCTCTCTTACTGGTTGCCACCACCCTTCTCGTTTGATGATTCTAGATAAAAAAAGGTTGTTAGTAAATATAACAGAGAGAGGAAAATCAGATGTTAATTCACTAATGGACAGGAGATTTTTGATCAGACGAGGAACAATTAATACATCCAATAAATCAAATGTTGGCTTAGGAGAGATAGAACCGGTATGGGTAATGGGTAGGGAAGCACCATTCCCTACAATTACACGATCCTTACCCGTATAATTACTTGCTTGATCCAAGTGGGAGAGGTCTGGTGTCATGTGGGCCGAAGCCCCTGTGTCCAGGTACCAATCACTGGTCTCGGGCCCATTAAGAGAGCAAGAGACGTTAAAGGCCTCAGTGAGACGATGATGTAGAGCGGGTCGCGGACAGTTTCATGGCCAAGATGGATCAGAAAAGGCCCGGTCGACGACAGAAGTGATCCGGATTGTCGGACCTTAGATTGGGCGTATCTCACAATCCGGAATGAGTTACATGACATAAAATATATGATTTTGGGGTAGAATGAGCTACTTTAGCCAACCAACCCTGCTATGCCAGGTTGCGACGCCCGAAATTGCAAGAAACCCCCGGATCGATGGTCGTTTCCCTTTTTTAATCTCATTTTTACTATAAATAGTAAGTTTTAGTTTAATTATAACTCTTCATCCGTCGGGCTTTAGGAGTTGCATCCAACGTGAAAAGTGCTTAGAATAATTAGGGCAACGGTTTGGTGAGGCTAAATAGGACACTTACTATTTTTGGCCGAAAACCTTGCGCACTAGTAGATATCACGACCGTTTATAAATAGTAAGTTTACTATTTATAGTAAGTCGCGGATTCTAGGAGTTTTAGTTGTAGTTTGATTTTGATTTCTTTCCCATTGCTTGGTACCCCTATTTAAAGGGTTGTGAACTCGTTTTTAGTAATTAATTAATCAATTTCGAATTTCTTAGAATTTATTTCTATTTTCTGCTTTCTTTCCTCGTGGATTCGAGAAGCCTCTGTGAGGAGTCCAGAGAAGCTCCGTGGATTCGGAGTAGTTATTCTCATCACGTTCATCCCTATGTCGATGGGTATCAGAGCGAGGATTTTCCTCGGGCCGATGGCAAACAATGAAGGTATGAATCAAAATCCTGTGGACAGTGATCCAGGGATTCGTTATCTTTCGGAAAGAATGGAAACTTTCCACCGGGAGAGTCAGTTGATCATGCAAGGGTTGCAGGTAACCTTCGACCATCTTGCGGATGCGCTACTTCCACCCTGAGCCCTAGACGGTGCTCCACCACCTATGATTGCTCCACCACCTAGGGTGGCTCCACCACCCATGGTTGTTGCAGGACACAACTCCGGTTTTCGTAGAGTACTACCAGTGGCAAACCATAGGGCTACACTAGATGATTCAAGTTCTAGCAACGAGAACCTTAATGAGGGTTTTGTTCGACGACCAATCCATGGAGGCGATCACCTAGATCGTGCTGAAAGAGACTATCGTGGTAAGATTGAACTTCCTAGTTTTAATGGTTTATTACATATAGAAGATTTCCTCGATTGACTAGTCGAAGTAGAGAGATATTTTGATTATATGGACATGCCAGATCATAAAAGGATAAAATTGGTAGTGTTTAAATTAAAATCTGGCGCTTCTGCATGGTGGGAACAATTACAATTCTCACGAGCCCCCCAGAACAAGGCGCCTATCTCATCATGGCCATGGATGAGATGTTTTCTTCGATCACGATTTCTCCTCAGTGATTATGAGCAGATATTATTCCAACAATACCAAAATTATCGACAAGAAAATCGAACCATCACATATTACATTGAAGAATTTCAGCGGTTAGCTACACGAAACGATCTGTCAGAATCTGAGTCACAGAACGTGGCACGATTTATAGGTGGGTTGCGACCGGCAATTCAGGACCGAGTTCAGATGTACCCAGTCGGGACCGTGGATGAAGTAGTTCAATTGGCGGGTAGGGCAGAAACTCAACTTATAAGAGTTCCTGCTCGTCCCTATCCTTCAATTTGACCCCCCATGACGGGTCGCACGTAGGATCTAGTGCTGGCACGAGGAAAATAACTAGTAGGAGAACGTCCTCAACCTCCTACAACAGCAAACCGTGATACAGGGAGTGGCTCATCCAGACCTCAACGTGCAGAATCCACAATAGCAGGCCCGAGTAGGATTCCAAATCCTTATGCTCGGCCAAGGTCGAACAATTGTTACCGCTGTGGCCAACCAGGCCACTTATCAAACACCCGTCGTCAACGTCTATCAACACACTTGACTATAAATGAAGAGGGCATTGAATTGCGAGAAACCCCTGAATCGATAGTCGTTTTCCTGTTTTAATCTCATTTTTACTATAAATAGTAAGTTCTAGTTTGATTATAACTCTTCATCCGTCGGGCTTTAGGAGTTGCGTCCAACGTGAAAAGAGCTTAGAATAATTAGGGGAATGGTTTGGTGAAGCCAAATAGGACACTTATTATTTTTAGCCGAAAACCTTGCCACTAGTAGACATCACGATCGTCTATAAATAGTACGTTTACTATTTATAGTAAGTCGCGGATTCTAGGAGTTTTAGTTGTAGTTTGATTCTGATTTCTTTCACATTACTTGGTACCCCTATTTAAAGGGTTGTGAACTCATTTTTAGTAATCAATTAATCAATTTTGAATTTCTTAGAATTTATTTCTATTTTTCGTTTTCTTTCCTCGTGGATTCGAGAAGTCTCTGTGAGGGGTCCAGAGAAGCTCCGTGGATTCGGAGTAGTTATCCTCATCACATTCATCCCAGCATTAATTGGTATCAAAGCGAGGATTTTCCTCGGGCCAATGGCAAATAATGAAGGTATGAATCAAAATCCTGTGCACGATGATCCAGGGATTCGTTATCTTTCGGAAAGAATGGAAACTTTCCACCGGGAGAGTCAGTTGACCATGCAAGGGTTGCAGGTAACCTTCGACTGTCTTGCGGATGTGCTACTTCCACCCCGAGCCCTAGGCAGTGCTCCACCACCTATGGTTGCTCCACCACCCAAGGTGGCTCCACCACCCGTGGTTGCTGTCAGACACAACCCCGATTTTCGTAGAGCACTACCAGTGACAAACCGTAGGGCTACACCAGATGATTCAAGTTCTAGCGATGAGAACCTTAATGAGGGTTTTGCTCGACAACCAATCCATGGAGGCGATCACCTAGATTGTGCTGAAAGAGACTATTGTCGTAAGACTGAACTTCCTATTTTTAATGGTTTATTACGTATAGAAGATTTCCTTGATTGGCTAGCCGAAGTAGAGAGATATTTTGATTATATGGACGTGCTAGATCATAAAAGGGTAAAATTGGTAGCGTTTAAATTAAAATCCGGCGCTTCTGAATGGTGGGAACAATTACAATTATCACGACCCCCCAGAACAAGTCGCCCATCTCATCATGGCCACGGATGAGACGTCTTCTTCGATTACGATTTCTCCCCAGTGATTATGAGCAGATATTATTCCAACAATACAAAAATTGCTGACAAGAAAATCGAACCGTCACAGATTACACTGAAGAATTTCAGCGGTTGGCTACACGAAACGATCTGTTAGAATCTGAGTCACAGAAGGTGGCACGATTTATAGGTAGGTTGCGACCGACAATTCAGGACCGAGTTCAGATGTACCTAGTCAGGACCATAGATGAAGTAGTTCCATTGGCGGATAGGGCAGAAACGCAACTTACAAGAGTTCCTGCTCGTCCCTATCCTTCAATTCGACCCCTCATAACGGGTCGCACGTAGGATCCAGTGTTGGCACGAGGAAAATATCCAGTAGGAGAACGTCCTCAACCTCCTACAACCGCAAACCGTGATACGGGGAGCGGCTCATCCAGACCTCAATGTGCAACACTCACAACAGCGGGCCCGAGTATTCTAAATCCTTATGCTCGGCCAAGGTCGAACAATTGTTACCACTATGGCCAGCCAGGCCACTTATCAAATACCTATCCTCAACGTCCCTCAGCACACTTGACTATAAACGAAGGGGGCACTGAATTGCGAGAAACCTCCGGATTGATGGTTGTTTCCCTATTTTAATCTCATTTTTACTATAAATAGTAAGTTTTAGTTTTATTATAACTCTTCATCCGTCGGGCTTTAGGAGTTGTGTCCAACATGAAAAGAGCTTAGAATAATTAGGGGAACAGTTTGGTGACGCCAAATAGGACACTTACTATTTTCGGCCGAAAACCTTGCACACTAGTAAACATCACAGCCGTCTATAAATAGTAAGTTACTATTTATAGTAAGTCACGGATTCTAGGAGTTTTAGTTGTAGTTTGATTATGATTTCTTTTCCATTGCTTGGTACTCCTATTAAAGGGTTGTGAACTCGTTTTTAGTAATCAATTAATCAATTTTGAATTTCTTAGAATTTATTTCTATTTTCTGCTTTCTTTCCTCGTGGATTCGAGAAGTCTCTGGAGTTCAGAGAAGCTCCGTGGATTCGGAGTAGTTATCCTCATCATGTTCATCCTTGCGTCAGATGGGCTGTGTTGCTGACAGCATCTCCTCCCTGTGCATACCTCTGGTTGCACTTATCGGCATAGTGCCCTTCTTGCTAGCAGATTTGGCAGCGCGGTGGACAGCATCCCTGCCTTGAGTTTGGACGACCATTGCTGCGGTTTGAAGAAGGATTTCATCCCTAGTGGTTGTGATTTGAGTGGCTGGATTTGGAGAGATGATTGCCACGTTTTGTGATTGTGAAAGCAGCGTTTGGTGGACCAGATGATTCAAGAGACTGCTAGAAAAGCTCAAAGCTTTCGGCCTTGGAGACTAAATCGGAGAAGGAAGGCAGGGGCGTTTGAGCCATTTGGGCGGTGGAGAAGCTAGTGAACTCCAAACCAAGTCCTCGGAGGAACCAGTGAACCTTGTCAGTGTCGTCAACGGCTCTTCCGATGGCATGGAGTTGATCGCAAAGGGCTTTGAACGCTCGAGCATACTCTGTTACTGATCGAGTCTCACGTTTCATCAGTTGAAGATCGTCCTTGAGACGAAATTCTCTTGCCTTTGATCGGTGACTAAAGGTGTTTTCGAGTGAAACCAGACCTCACGTGAGGTGGAGAAGCCCACAACCTTGGCCATGGCTTCCTCCGTAAGGGAGGAGAGCAGAAGACTCAAGAGGCGTTGGTCGGTGTTCTTCCACGCCAAGTGTTTGATGCTTGAAATCTGAGAGCCAACAGGGTCAAAGCGTGGAGGAAGTTGAAGAGTTCCATCCACATGATCTAGTAGTTCTTGACTTTCAAGTAGAGGAAGAAGTTGGCTCTTCTATAGGAGATAATTGAAGGATGATAATTTGATGGTTACCATGTGAATCATGGTGTTGAAGGGGAGAAGGGAGGGTGAGTTATTTTCGGCAGCCATTGAAGCAAGAGGGATCGATGGAGGCTAATCCTAGAGGGCTTTGATACCATATAAAGGTTTAAGTAAAAACCACTACACACAATCGTGGTGAGTATTTCTTGTATATATAGATAATTACATTATGCATAAGAATAATTATATATCAGAGTTATAAATGCTAATTACAATAAAAATGGAAAGAATAGATTATTCTTTACAAATGAATATCTCTTAGATTAAGGTCAATATGTTAAGCCGTGGATTGAGGTAATGTATCCTTGGATTGAGGTAACGTATCCTTGACACTCACAAATATCACGGTGGGCCCCACCAAGTCAGGAACCTCAACTAAGTCTTTGATGGAGGGTGTCACTCTCCTAGCCGGATGCAAATTGTGTGGTGACCCCAACATGTAGCTTGTTGGTTTTAAGACTGGTGGGTTTTTACTGGGCCACGTGCCACTGTCCACATGAGACCGATCAAGCACGTAATAGATCTAACTTTCATATGGAAATGTAGAGGTGTACACGAGTCGAGTCGAGTCGAGCTTTGCCCAGCTCGTGCTCGACTCAAACAACTTGAGTCTCAGCTCGTGCTTGGCTCGGCTTGGCCTTCGAGCTTGGAACAACAGCTTGTGCACGGCTCGGCTAGTAGCTTGGTCCAATTTGAGCCAAGTTCGAGTCAATTTTGAGCTGAGTTTTCGAGTTTTCATCCGGCCAGTGGTCGCTGATTAGATGGGTTCGTCCGGCCAATGGTCGCTGGTCGGATGTGTTCCGCTACTTAGACGGACGCTACTCCCCGAAAAAAATGGAGAGAGTAGAGGAGATGACTCATTTTGGGAGAGGAGATCGTCCGGACAGACGCTGGAAGAAGGAATTTCGCTGGGCAGTGGAGAACGGCGAGAGTATTGGGCGAACGGACGGTCGATTTAGGCGAAAGAGAGGGAGAAATGGTTTAGGGTCAGGCGATTTGGGCGAAAGGGAGGGAGAAATAGGTTAGGGTTGCTGGGTTGGGCGAAATGGGTAGAGTCGGGCGAATGAGGTTTTTTTTTTTTTTTTTTTTTTTAACATTATATATTCACTTAAAACTTGATCCGAGTCGAGTCAAGTTGAGCTCAATACCGAGTCGAGCTATGTCCAGCTCGGACTCGACTCGAAATGTTCTGAGTTTCCAAAAAACGGCTCAACTCGGTTTGAACAGAGTTTCGATCCAAGTCAAGCCGAGCTTTTCTGAGCCGATTCGAGCGAGTTACCGAGCTAACTCTGCTCGTGTACAGCTCTACGGACATGGATTGTTTGCGGACCGGTCACTAGGGATATCCCTAGTACCTGACTCTATATGGCCCACCGTGATGTATGTGTTTTATTATTCACACCATTCATTCATTTTTCTAGAATAATTTAGGGTATGAGCCTGAAAATAAGGTAGATCCAAATCTCAAATGAACCACGCTACAAGATATAGTATTACGACACCACCATTTAAAGTTTCATATGCCTCACCGTTATGTTTATTTGTCAGAAAACAAAAATATTACCTTGATTTAAAACTTTTATGGTCACCACAAAGTTTTCAACGGTAGATGTTCAGTTCCTGATGCTTTGAGTGGGTGGTCCACTTAAACTTTGGATTTGCCTGATTTTGTATGTAATAAATTGATTTACGGTGTAGATAAAATTCATAAATCATTGGTAGGTACCGTCGCGTCGGGTCACCCAGTCTCCAAGCAACCCACGGCTCTTTCAAACATGCTTTTGTGGCCCATCTTTACTAGCTTTACATGCTTTACCGGCCCATCTTTACCAGCTTTACGTGGCACAATCACATCCCATCACTGAGCTACGAGGTAGTATTGGGATTACTACGTGTATAAGCAGTCAAACGTACGTGTTTCAAAAGGACGGAGATTGCGTGATGATCCAACACGGTGGTCGGTGGTTTTGGACGTGACAGGATTCAAAGATGGCTCACACGTGCTTTGCGTGGTCCACCTCTAACAGCGGTGGTCCAATCAAATCCCGCCACGTTTACGTGACGTTGAGTGACCACGCAACCGCGTCCGTTGCAAAATTCTCTATTGACATCCTCACTACCCAACCAATAGTATATCAGGCTTCTCGACAACTCTCATATCATACAACCATCGATAGACAAAATCTCTTAGAACAGGTGGCCAGCCACTACGGTTTCTTCAATCAGTCAGTTGCCACATGGCACCCAGTCAATGGGACGCGTGGCAGCTGCTGATGCCATCAAATCCAGCACAGTCCACTTCCTTGATCTTGTCCAGGGACCACTCCACACCTGCCCTCCTCTCCTCAAAATCAGTCCTTTTCACATTTCACTGTTACAACAGCTTCCTTGAATTACTGGTATCAGACACTCGAGTAACATATACAAAACCCAAATCATATTAAAATAAGAACCACATCAAAAAATCAACCTTGCATTGATTTTTCCTTTTGGGTTTTTCCCACCACCTTTAAATAAATTATATATATATAAAAAACTGTATAATGCTTTTTGAAAGATCTATATAAGGAGATTTCAATGCAAGAAGAGGCTTGAAGAGAGAGAGAGAGAGAGAGAGAGAGAGAGTGTGCAGTCTAAGCCTTTTTCGCTTGAAGCAAGGTATATCATTTAAGAAGCTTCCTGGAGTTTCTAGGACAATCTACAAGAGATTTTGTAAAAATTCTCAGCCCCTATGAAAGATTTTCCTTAGAAAATAGCCACCTTTGTTATTTGCCATCTTTTACTCCTCTCATCCCTCATTTCCAAGATCTTCCCTTCTTAGAAGAACTTGAACTTCTCTATCCTTCCAATCCATCACCAAGATCATCAGCCCTTCTCATATTAGTGAACTTGAACATATATCTAAACAAAACCTCTTTTCATGCAATTTTGAAAAGAGGGGTCCTTCTCATTAGCTTTCAGTGATAGCTCTTCTAGTATTCAGCTGTTTCTTAGTGTTTATATTATTTGAATAAAAAGGAAGGAACCCATTGAATATTTAAGCTTTATATTGAAGATCTTTGCTTGATATTTTCTTTTCTCTGTTTTTTTTTTTTTTTTTTTGGTTGCAGAGCTAGTCTCATAACTTTCCTCAATCCCCAAGGAAACAATCTGTCAAAAAAACTAAAGAAGAATAAAGAAATGGGAGTGGGAGGCACTTTGGAATACTTCTCTGGCTTGTTGAGCAATGGCCACAAGAAAAAGAAAAAGAAGCAGCTGCAGACTGTAGAGCTCAAAGTCAGGATGGACTGTGATGGGTGTGAGCTCAAAATAAAAAAGGCCCTCTCTTCAATGAAAGGTTTTGATCCTTCTCTCCTCTTTTTTTTTTTTTTTTTTTTTTTTTTTGATGGGGTGTTTGGTTTTTGCTGTTTTTCTCAGAAACCTGATGTTTTGAGTTGTGTTCTTTGTGTTTGCAGGAGTACAATCTGTGGATATAAACAGGAAACAGCAGAAGGTGACTGTAATTGGGTATGTAGAGGCAAGCAAGGTATTGAAGAAGGTCCAATCCACAGGTAAAAAGGCTGAGATATGGCCTTATGTTCCTTACAATGTTGTGGCTAATGCCTACACTCCACAAGCCTATGACAAGAAAGCACCTCCTGGTTATGTCAGGAATGTTGAGGCCCTTGCTCTTTATAATCCTGGGACTAAACAGGAAGATCAGTACACCACCATGTTCAGTGATGAGAACCCAAATGCATGTTCTATCATGTAGATAGGTTTCTATGGAGGGAAAGAGTCGTGGTTTTTTTTTTTTTTTTTCACATTCTTTTGCCCCATGTATGTATGTCAAGCTTCCATGCACACCAGTGTTTCTGGTTTATGTAATTTAAGTGTACTTCTTCAGATGTTGATGAGAGATTTTGGTTCTTTTCTGTTTTTCTTGGTAGTTTCTTGGTGGGGCTACACTACCTTACATTTTCTTAAATGATGGTGAATCATGGAATGTACACATGGTATAGCTGTACATCAATCCAAGAATTTCCCACTTGTAACATATTCCAAACCGTCCAATTTGTTTACGGTTGAAAACAAAACGATCAGCTGTCCATGAACAATGACAGAACCAGATGGTTAATGTAGTCTCCATCATAGCCATCTTCAATGGCGCCCATGAGAGTTGGGCGGCTTGGATGGACTCACACTGATGTCAGCTGTAACTAGGATTAGTCACCTCCACTTGAGAAACAGTCAAAAACTCACATGGTAGTTTACCTCTTCATTGTGGTGGATAATGGATATACAGTTCTAGAGAAGTCTTGGGGTACTGTTGTGAAATAGTGAGGGTTTCCATGGGACAGCTAGCTTTGTCTACTTTATTCTATTGTCTCTTGTCTACTTTATTCTGTTGTCTTTATGTCTGCTGCTGCTGTTTCTCTTTATGTGGGGCTATCCATTGCTTGTCCATTGTTCCTAGGTATCAGTACTTTCATTCATCTCTGTGTTAACAAATCTAATCCATGAGAGGTTACATACATGGAGGATCCATTGAAAAAGAGAGGGATGTCTGCTAAATTGAGCTGCTGGCCTATGGTTTCCACAGGGAAAAAAACACCCAACCAAAAAAAGAGTCAAGGAGGAACACCTTCAAAGATTTTGCTTTTCTTTGAAACATTAGGAGGGATTTTTCGTAGCAAGGATCTATGAAATTCATGGATTTAATCTTGCTTGTTTGTTTTCCTTGGTGATTTGCCTAATCTATTCTGATGTAAATCCATGGATTGGGTCAAATCCAAACACTCTCCAAAACTAAAAGACTTGGTTGAACGACTTTCAGAATTGATAAAAGCTTTACTTTGCAATAAATGCTCTACTATTGTAATAAATGCTCTCAAAATTCATGGATTATTAACTAAGATTATAACATGGTGAGCTTTTGTTTTTGCCAAATCCACTCCGATGCAAATCCACGAATTTGATATGTTTGTAATTTACCAAATTCATATTCTACTTTCCTAATCTCAAATAGGGCCTTGAATAATTTAGGTGTCAGGTTGTTCTAAGTTTCAGAGTTAAATCTCACAACTGAAATCAAGATTCTGAATTGTTGCCAAACAGAAAAATTAAGATTGATCAAGATTGGGATTCAGCATGAATTCTTCTACACATACCAAAACATTGTGGCCTGAGTACAGATATGGGTATTGGGGGATATTAGTATCTATGGATATGGGTTTTGAGTGTGGCAAGGGAAGGCCAGATTCTCAGCCACGAGTCCTTAAAAGGATACTGTCGTTGTGAATGAGCCTGCTAGTTTAGGAATCTATACTCTGGGAAGAAGAGGAGAAGAACAATAGAGTGAAAGAGGTTCCTCAAATGAGAGAATTATATTATCCTCAACCTGATGCAGCCTTGAGTTTGTACCAATGAGGCTTATGGACAAGTGATCTATATAGTCGATTGCATGGGACACAGCCTAAGTGGGCCCAAAAGTTTTTATGAAACCATCCTAACCCTTGAATTGATGGCCTGAAGAAAGAAGTTAAAAGAAAAAGAAATTGTGCACAATCAACAGAGAAAAAGACCAATATTGGATGGGATCTTCCAATCAGGAAGCTTTTACCCCCACAGCATATCCAAGTTTGGGGCCTATCATGAGGATCACTGGGCCATGGGCCCCACTTATACAAACTCAAGATTCAAGGATACTGTGCAGATCCTCAGGGCAAGGATCATATACTACATCTCTACGAGCACCCTTATCCATGCCTGAATAAGAAAAGGTGAGAATAAGAAATTGCAAAACAAGTTCCTAGAAGGATCTCTTGTCCATATCCGAGTATTCGAGAATCTTATTGGGTTAACCGTTTTTTGGATTTTGAGTAGCATAGCTAGCAACATATCCACACACTCAAATCCTACTAAAATGGTAAGCATTCTGCAAGGATGAAAAACCAACAGTTCCTGGGAAGCAAGAATTCCTACAAAATGTAAGAGGAGATAAATGAAATGGGCTACTATGAGAATTCTCAACAGGGGAAAAACAGGAAGTGCAATCTCCATGGATGACCACACCTTCAAGAAATCTATTTCCTCATGTTCAGAGCATCACCTTCAGTCGATAGCAATCCATAGATTGCGCAGGTATGTTGATCTAAACAACTGATGATCTTCGCTGTGTAGGATATGCAGCTTCAGCCAAATTTCAAAGAACGATATTTGGAACAGTCATCCATGTTTCCTAACCTTTCATTTATGTCAAAACAGATTAATCTAAACATGATAGGAACAAAAAACATAAGGCTCTGCATTAAAATGAAAGAAAAGTGTGGAGAAGGTTCCCCCCTACGCCTCTTATTTATTGAGAAGAATGAAGTCCTAATTGAAGTGGGCCCAATAACGAATACAAAGTCGCCCAAGCTGAAAATACAGACCCCATACTCTAGAGCATGTCATGTCATTAATGATTTCTTAGAGGATAACAAGTAATTGAGGATTCAAATAACATTCCTTTACAGCTGTGAATTGGCTAGAATGAAACAAATCGATACAAATGGAACTATTGGTCGACCGAGAGCAACCGATATTATGAGTCGGTTTTTGTTCTGCTTTGTATTCCCGACATTCCCAATCAGTCGGCAACACTCCTGACCTCCAGCATCCACTTTATTTTGGGTTGGATGGATCAAATGTTTTTGAATATGGAAAATGCATTAGAACCCATAACTTCTGGTAAATGGGGCCCATGTGTTAGTTTATAGTTCCCAAGGACGGCACCACTCGCTAGTGCCAAGAAGCAAGATATGTTTAGGAGGAAAATGGGAACCTGCTTAATGGGTGTCGTGTTTTTTCAATCCACCACAAATGCAAAATGCAAATTGCACCTTGTTGGCTTGTAAAATGGAAGTCCTGCTAGCCGCTATTTAGCACTGCATCCAAATGCTACCTCAATGAAAGTGGAGGTCTTTGCGAACATCAAATATCATCACTAGGACAATGAAATCCCATGAGAAAGACACTCATTAATTGTTACACAAGCACCGTGGAATTGAAATTCACGTAATTAAGAGTGTGATTGGCCTAGACACACTTTAAAATACTCAACAAGTCATCAGGAGAATCATTTGAACTAATAACTCTACTTCGGGTGCGTTTGCAAAATATCTTGAAATTCCGTGACATTTGGTCCCACCGAAAACACCCTTAACTAAAGTAGAAGTCTATTTCAAGCCATATAATAGATTTAGGGACTGTTTGGATGTATCCCAAAATGCATTGAATATGCATTTGCTCATTCTAGGGCCACTTGGTGCATCCCTTAGAACGCAGATGGAAATAGGTGCTATATGTCCCCTGTTTACATGATGATGTAGTACTCCATTCTCATTGCATTGGCGTTCCAAGGCATCAAAACTATCGTCGAGGCTGCTAAAAAGGTTGGCATGAAACAGAAGGGTTTTGATTTGAATTGAGAAGGATAGATAGAGGTTTGGATGGAATGGGAAGCATTGCAAAGGCCAATATCTTTTTTTTTTTTTTAAATATAAATTTATTCCCTCCTGTCTGGAGTTGGTGGGTTGCTGAGATTTTGCTATGAGTTACCGGTAATCATTTCTCCCTCTAATACATCATTTCTGTTAGCCTAAACTCATTATGTATTAGAGATTGACAACTCTAATAAATAATTGCTATAGTCTAAAATTAAATGAATTCATTTTTTAGGCTTCTGCCAAACAGGGTTATTGCAATGAACCCGACCGAGGGTTGGACCTAGCCTGGCTCTAGTCCCCCTCGGCTTTGGACCTGGCCCAGCCCTAGAGTTAATTGGGCAGAGAAGGCCCAAGCCCTATACAAGTGTGCTGGTCCAGAATTAGCAGTTAGCACTATAAGAAAAGGCATTAAATGATCAAAGGTTTGAAATTGCTATTTAAAAAAACAAACATAGCATTTGTTTCACATCTATAACAACTTAAATCATTGAAACATAAATCTAACAAGTGTCTTTAAATTACACATCTGCAATTAAATGAAAATTACTTATGAGTGTATTTAGATCAACCACTCTTTAAACTACCGGCTCCATTATTGGACCTGAGTAGGCCATTCATGATTGACCAAATCCTTCGTAGCTCAGGCACCAAGCCTCAATTACAAGACAAGGACTGGTGGCCTTTGGGCTAAGTATAAGAAAAATGTCCCAAGATCAAGTTGTAGATGATCATGATCATTTTTGGCTTCCAATGTGAAACATGAGACAGCCCACCAATGAGTAGATGGATCTCATGAAAGTTCCACCCATGTGGTGTTAGGTCAGGGAATGACCTGTGAAAGGTACTGGTAGGATGGCACCTTCCATTTCTATCAAGAAAAAAAGTGTGAAACGCTGGTAGAGCGTGATTGATGATAACAGGCACTTAGAAATAGCAAATACAGTCATGCAAGTTGTCAAATTAAGTCGTCTAAGTAATGGTGTCCTGTGTATATATATATCAAGAAATAAACAATTGAAATCAAGCTGTTAATCATGTTCTAATGTTCTTAAAATACTCCTAACTACTTTTAAAATGTCTTTTCTTTTCTCCCGTGCCATAAAAATCTAATTAAGGGGGGGCGTATATTATATTGATATTCCAATACTCTCAAAGCAGGGAAAGTTAGAATGCTGACAGTTGCATTGGGTCATTGAGACAGTCACCAAGTTTAGAATCATCTCAAGAGTTGCCATGGGAAAATCACAATCCATTCATGACTTTTGCATGGTGGTCCATGCAATGGTCCTTCAACCTGGTGAACGGTTGAGATTAATGGATTAGGCTGTCCAAATGAAAGGTAGTACAGCTAGGAACCCATGACTAATAGGGCTCTTGGAGCACGGGTACATTTCTCCTCCATAATGAATAATGATATGCACTAGCCCGACTAATGTAGGCGGGGAGGTGGGTAAATTTCATTAGATCCAACCCGTTCATCAAGTCCACTGATGAACCCAGAAATCATGACGATCCAAAATCTAGGTAGGCCACACCATAGGTGATAGTATAGAACGTCCACTATTGATTTTGTGTAGGGCCCACGGTACTTTCTATATTTTATCCAATCCTCTCATCTAACTTGGCTCACTAGGATGAAAGCATTCCTAAAAATTCTTGCCGGGTGTTTGATGAAATGCCTACAAAGCACTCTTATAAGAGATTAAAGATGCAATTTATATGTTTGATAAAATGGCGCTAAGTATAATACTCAGCTTGAGCTGAACTCGGCTGTTGACCGAACTAAGCCAAGCCAGGCTTAGAGCTGGGCATCGGTGCGAGTCGGATTGGATTCGGTCCAACCCGATCAGATCCGAAATTGCAACCGCTTGACTTGAACTCGTTCCGATCCGGGGATCGAGTATAGGTCACCTAAATCGGACAGATTCGAAATTTGAATGAGCTGATCCGAGTCCGATTCCGACCCGTTGATAAAACTGAATCGGATCTGCGAACCAAACCTTAGTCATATTTTTGTATTAAACGGCTAAAATCATACCTCAAAATGAATGAACGGCTTAGATTAAGCATATACATTAAGGTGGCCCTACATAACTATGAGAAAAGTGAAGCTGAATGTCACTGCACGGCACTTTCTTCTTTTCGTGCACGTCGCGATGTGACGTTACGAGTTGTATCAAGGTTAGTGGTTAACAAGCCATATGAGTCTAACGGTGGGGTATGTGTTATATCCAAACCGTCTATTCATTTGGCGAGCTCGTCTTAGGGCTTGAGACTAAAAATAAGACAGATCTAATACCATGTGGACCACACAAGTTGTTTAACGGTGAAAATCATTCTCGCTTCTATTTGTGGTGTGGTCCGGATGATCTTTGATATTATTAATTTTTGGAAAATGGTATGTAGTAGTCTCGAAAAAATATGACCGGTGTAGATATAATAAATACATCACTGTGGGGCCCATTTAACTTTGATATCCTTTAAATCGTTCGTACCACTCGGAGCGTCCGTGCTCATCTTGACGAGACAACCAACTGGCTACAGCTAACCAATCTTGTGTACGGTATATCACTGGACTAACATGTTATTGTACACCTAAATTTTATTCGGCCCAACCTTGAATGCATGTTATTTATCCACGCCGTCCATTCGTTTTTGCATATCATTTTAATGGTTGAAACCAAAATTGATGCATATCCAAAGCTCAAACGGACCATACCCCAGGAAAAAATAGAAAAATCAATAAGAACTACTCTGGATCGGGTAGGTTCGGATCTGTTCGGAACCATTCGGGTCGGGTTTTCGGGTCGGGTCTGGTCGGATCAGGGCCAATCCGAACTCGTCCCAAAATATTTCGGATCTGGATGGGGCCTACCCGATCAGCACCGAAACAGACCGTCGGTTCTGTTCTGGTCGGGTAGGATCGAGTCTGGTCGGGTCGGATCCACCGGATCGGGCCCGTTTTGCCCAACTCTAGCCAGGCTTGAGGACTGGCCCAGCCGAATTCGAGGTGAGGTTGGCCACCGGCCAAGCTGTGCCAAACTCAACTCATGTACAACTCTAGAGGTGAGTAAGTTTCATTAGATCCAACCATTCATCAAGTCCACTAATGACCCCAAAATCACGATGATACAAAATCTATATAGGCCACATTATAAGAGATGGTATGGAACGTCCACCATTGATTTGTGTAGGGCCCACAGTACTGTCTATATTTTATCCAATCCTTTCATCTAACTTGGCTCATCAGGATGAAAGCATTCCCAAAAACCATGCTACTCCAAAACTCAGATGGGTCATAATATGCGAACTCGTTTAGGTAGAATTCCCTACGGTTGGCCCATCTTGGTGCTGAATCAGCCTGATTTTTGGGATCAAGGGAAAACAAGGGGTGTTTTACCCGATGGACGGAGTGGATTTCATGCAGCATTCACCGAAACGTTAAGCACACTCCTGGAGGAGTTTACCAAAAAGAAGAAGCTCCACTTGCCTCTTGGACCAGCGGTCACAAGACTCACTGCTTACAAGTCACCCCTAAAATTAAAAATAAAATCAAGTAAAATTAAAAAAAAAAAACAAATCAAACTGAAGTTCCGATTTTAGGACACATTGGGGGAATGATCACATACGTTGGAACATATTGTAACTATGATACATTCGAGCTGTGTGAGGCCCACCGTGATGTGTGAGTGCCATCCGACCCGTTAATTATACCCCAAAAAGCAAAAGAAACAACCATCCCGATCCATAACTCAATTGAGCCAGACAATGAGAGACGTTGAGAAGGGGGCCACCCACTATAGAAACTTCCAGATGGAATGGGGTCCGCATGTAGCTTATATTTCATCAGACCATCATGTGCACCTTCCTAGGATACACCGAATCTTAAGAGGTTGCAATGCTCAGGTGAGAATACAACAAGTTAATTTATAGTTATGAGACCGGACTGTACATTGCTCCATGTGTGCGACTTGAGTTTTGACAGGGATGGTTCTTTGGATAGACGGTACACGTGAGGAGGGGTACTAGATGCACGGTTTGGATTCCACATGAATATTATGGGTGGGCCCCACACAGCCCGTATGTATGATAATCACCATATATGCAAACGCATCACAAATTGTACGTTTTTAGTATAGACCTTACGGAGCACCCACATATTTTACTCGACCAAACGGAACCTACTAAACCAAAATATACCCCTATCCATACGGACAAATCCATAAAGATAAAAATATGCCCACTTTTCCAGGTGCTTTACCCTAAAGACCAAGGGTATTTTGGTCTTTATGGGTTCGTCCATACCCTAAAAACCTCTTTTAGTAACAAAAGCTTTTGGGCGTCGAAAAAAAAAGGCACGATATGGAAGAGTCTACTATGCTAATTTTTTCCATTCACAATCACTCCCTGGTAGAGCTGTACACGAGTAGAGTATGCTCGGTTACTCGCTCGACTTGACTCGGAATTACTCGACTCGACTCATCATGAATTAGAGCCGAGTACGGTCGGTTTTTAAAGACTTGTTTTAATTTCAAGTAGAGTATGAGTAGGGCAGTACTTGACTCGATACTCGACTTGTGTACTTATATATATAACCCGCCCAAAAAAAAAAACCCTAGTTCGGTCGTTTTCAAACAGCGCCCGTTCGAAAACCCCTTTCCTTCTTTTGGCTTCGAAAAAATCCCCCCCCCCCCCCCTCTCTCTCTCTCTCTCTCTCTCTCTCTCCCAAGCACCCATGCGACCATCCCTCTTTTTCCCTCTCTCTCTCACTCCCTTGTCCCCTGTCCGGCGATGCTAGACCCTGCCGCTCGTCCCTGCGGCCTGTCTAGTGCCGGAGCTCGTCCCTGCCACTCGTCCGTCATCCCTGCCTTGCACGCACATGTGAGTCCCTGTACATACTTTCTTTTCTTTCTTTTTATTATTGTATGCGTTGATTATTCTGAATTTTTTTTTTTTTTTTTGCAAGTAGAACCCTCGGTTTGTGATTCAAATCTGCCCAAGATGGATGGAGAAATTGGCATCAAATCTATCCATTTTTTTGCCATGAGAAGGGCCCACAATCTGTCCATTTTGGATAGCAAGGATGAAGCCTAAATCAGTAAATCTGTTCATTTTGAAAAGCCACTTTGGACCATAAATTTGTCCCAAATCGCACCTTTAAATGGGCCCAAAAGCCACCCCAAATATTAACCGTTTGATGGCCTAGAAAACTGTCCAAACTAGGACCATTGGATGGTCCATGAATCTGTCCTTTTCTAGAACTTTAAATGGCTTAGGTATCTGTCCAATTCTGGACCACTAAATGACCCACTAACCAGTCCATTTTTGGATTGTTAGACGGCCCACAAATTCGTCCAAAATATGGACCTTGGATGGCCTTAAATCTGGCCAATTCTGGACCATTGGACGGTCCAGAAATCTGTCCAAATATGAACCTCTGGACGGTCCAGAAAACTGGCCGAATTTGGACCTTTGGACGGTCCATAAATCTGTCCAAATTTGGACCCTTGAACAACCCCAAATATGTCCATTGATGAGCCATAAAAATTGTCTAAAATTGGGCCACATGATGACCTTTAAATCTGTCCTAATTAGACTGTAAATAGAGCATAAGAATCTGCCCAAATCAGGACCTTTAAATCTGTCCTAATTAGACTGTTAATATAGAAATTGTTAATATGTTAATTATTGTCCTCTACTATTCAAGTCCCATACCCTAGTAGTTATGTTTTCCATGTTTATTAATTTACTTTATAAATGACAGTTTACTTGTTACTTTGTTAGTGTTGAATGCTACCACTTTAAGATGCCTTTGATTTTTCATTTTACATTTTGTTATTAGTTAGCTAGACAATGAAGATCAATTTTAGCATGCTCATTTGTTTGCATAGATATGAATTATTTGTATTGTTCTAGTTGTAGTATAGGATAATCAGTTGTCCATTTGAGAATTTCTATGTTGCCAGACATAGATTCAGTGTGTTCTTAGATGCATAGAAATTCTCAAATTGTCCCCTTTTTTGGACAGTTCAAGGTTAGATAAATTATAATGTCTTCATTTATTCCAATTTAAATGCATATACCTGTTCTGGTTTTGTCTCTCCTTTTTCTCTCTGGATATATTTAATGTATTTATTTCCGTCGTCAAATGTCCACACTTTGTGTTGATGATTGACATGAGAATCAAATATAATATTAATATATTCTGAAGAGATAATGGGAGATGCTGCCGGAATTTCGGCGTAACATTTAAATTGAAAAATTAAGGCATTACAATCTATCCAACCTTGAATGGGTGACTGATTTAGACAATTAAGTAAGTATGGCCATCTAGCGGTCTAGCAGTATAGGTATAGCTGTATAACATATCTAGAACTTTATTTTATAGATGACTAGTCAAGACGAAAGCCCAAATACCCCTGGAATGGGTGCATCAGACACATCTCCTCTAATCGTAAAGGGAGACATAGACACGTCAACTACATGCAAGGGGAAGAAGAAGAGATCATCAGTGTGGGATGATTTCGAAGATGTGACAGTTAACGGTGTACAGAAGATAAAGTATAATCATTGAAAAGGGTTACTCAGCAAGATTACAGGAACATCTACGACACATCTAATTAGACATTTGAAGACGTGTCCTAAGAGACCAAGACTCCCTCCTCCAGTCATTTACGAAGTCAGAAGGGGACGACTCCCAAGGCGTAGTGTCCACTCATAAGTTTGACAAAGAGAAGCTGAATAAGTGGTATGCTTGATTAGTGATTCTGGAAGAAAAACCTTTTAGGATAATAGAAAGTAAAGAGTTTAGGGCTTTCTGTCAATTCCTTAACCCTCAGGCCGAGAATGTCTCCCGCGTCACAGTGCAGAGAGAGTGCATGAAGATGTACGTAAAGAAGAGGATGAAACTGAAAGAAGTTTTGGCTTCAGTGTCTAGAATAGCTTTGACGTCTGATTTATGGACGACGTCCAATCAAAGAAAAGGATACATTTCATTACCACTTACTATGTCGATAATGATTGGAAACTATGCAAGAGAATTTTGAACTTCCTTAACCTTCCTCCTCCGCATACTGGTTTACTTATTTCAGATTGCATCTACAGTTGTCTTGAAGGCTGGGGCATTGAGAAGAAAATTTCAGCAATAACTTTAGACAATGCTTCAGCAAATAACAGTGTCATTTCATGATTACGTAACCAGTTCAGGGCTGTAAAAATTTATTTTTTGAAGGAAAAATATTTCAGGTCAGATGTTGTGCCTATATTGTAAATTTAATTGTACAAGAAGGGCTTAAAGAAATTGACAACACTATAGAGAACATAAGAGAAAGCGTGAACTATATAAGGGGGTCGCCATCGAAACTAAGTGTATGGAATGACATCATCTAACATTTGAATGTGCCATTTAAAAAAGCATCGAAGTTGTATGTCTGTAACATCCTGAATTTTTGCTAACCTGGAATTATACGTCCTTAGGCAATGGGCCGCTCCTAACACCTTATTAACTTGTCAAAATTGAATCCCACAATCTAAAATCGCTTCTAAACCCATTTCCTTCACAAATCCCACCCTTCACCACCTTGTTCTTTCAATTTTTCTAAGTACTTTCACCCTAGACACTATCTTAAACTAGTTAAGTATTATAACTTGGATCACCTTATATACAAACTACAAAGGCCTGAGTACCACCTCGACCAGAAATCACTTAGGATTAAATCTTTTAGAAATGAGACAAAGTAACTAAATGCTAAACTAGATTAGCTACGAAATCCGTTTGAATCGCTTTAAATACGATCTGCAAGACCCAAAACTTGTAGAATCATTGACGCTAGGTTATCCTAAAATCTAGGATCAATCTCATTACCCGACTGCTCTCGGAAGCACGTTGAAACTCCGTATCAGGTCTGGACCGCACATCGGGAGTCCGAATAATACAAAGTTAAAGACTTAGGACCGCCTCGCTGGGCTTGACAACTATCTCGGAAATCAAATCCAAATAGTGTCCCAGCGTAATTCGCTTGAGTCCGGAGCGAGAGAGTGTGAAAACACATGTTTC
Organism: Magnolia changhungtana; assembly: GCA_030180095.1. Taxonomy (NCBI): domain Eukaryota; kingdom Viridiplantae; phylum Streptophyta; class Magnoliopsida; order Magnoliales; family Magnoliaceae; genus Magnolia; species Magnolia changhungtana. Next base: position 4,763,804 of record JASAUF010000162.1, read on the forward strand.
CTTTACAAAATAAATATCTGGAATAATGATCTGAGACTTGTTACTTGCGATCAATTTGTAAGTAACCAAACCGTCAGAATCTGACCCAAATATACCCTCGGATCAGGAAAATTTTTATAAACATTTACATGTACTCGGTATTTCAGATCGAGGTCCGCTGACCATTGAACTGAAACTGGTCCGCCACGCGTAATCTAGGAATCCGACTGAAACGGAAACTTAACTTTACATGGATCCGAGGTTGATGAGCTTAAGTCCGACCTTTGGCTCAAGGAGGCCCGCCAGAAATCCTCTGTTGAGCTGAAACAATGCCACTTTGGTTTTAACCCAAGTATACCTTGTCCTCAAGTCTAGTTTGAAGAGTTTTTAGGCTATAAAAGGACCTTAGAACACTCTCTCTCACAGCCATACGAATTTGAGAAAAACCCTAGAGAGAGAAGTGAGAAAAGAGAGAGAAAGAGTGAGAGAAGTGGGAGAATCTCCCTGTTACTGTTTTCTGCCCCTACCCTAGCTCCACCACTCCGTTCTTGCCGCTTTCCCGGCGATACCGACTTCGTTTTGAGGTAAGAAACCATAACCCTAAATCTGTTTTGGGGTGTGTTAGTTGTAGGTTATGCAATAGCTAACCTATTTCATTCTTTAGGTTACCAAACTATCGAATACGGAAGCTTGAAAAACCTAGCTGATCCGTTGCGATTCCAACGTATAAGGTGAGGACTTTAGGTGTATAGGTTATGGTTTTCAACGCTTTCAATGTCAGATAATGATAGATTCATGATCTGCATGCAATTGCACATGTACAAAGTGCTTTCTGTTTTCTGTTTCGATTAAAGATGTAGATTATGGAATTTTACATATTCTAGGTATTCGTAGAAAATACCATATACGTATAAATTTTGAAAATGTGTTTGACATGATTATTTGTTGTATGAATATACGATATATGGATAAAATACTTATTTGGTGAAAGGATTCGTCCAAATACATGTTTTACTAATATACACTATGTATGTAGAAATACTATATTGTAAAAAGTACCATATACATATATATTTTAGAGATGTGTTTGCCATGATTATTTGTTGTATAAATATATTATATATGCGTAAAATACTTACATGGCGAAAGGACTCGCCCTAACACATGTTTGCTAACATACACTAAGTATGTTGAAATAGTGTATGCTAAGTGTTTGTGAAAATGCTTGTGTGAGTAAGTGTTCGGATGATGATGCCTTAGGTGGGTGTTGAGATAGGATTCTCAACTACCTTAGAGACATGTATGATTTCCTCCATGAGGTTGTTTACTTAAACCGCTTACTTGTTCAATATATGTGTTTGTATTCCTATTTATGTAGTGCTTTACAACATGCTTTATAACATGTTTTATCACATATTTGTTAACTCTCTTGAATTACTTTGTTTATCATGCTTTACTCCACATGCTATGGATAATAATTGATTGAGTTTGGGACTATGTCTATAGTCCAAACAATCGGTACTAGACTTGAGATCGTGGTTGAGATCCATTCCGCCACGTAGGATGTGTTTGACGAACCCGAGTCGTACGTCAGTTGGCGACAGTGGTTAGGCCACACGAAGTGCTTATGCACTTCATGTCGTTCAGCTGATTGTGCACTCAAGCTAGTCAGGCCCGTTTAGTAATCCCGATATGTCTAATGTGTGTTCACCATGTTTGGTCGCTACTGCTTGAACCTAGGGTACCAAACTTACAAGTGAAAATTCCGTTAACCATGGTACCTCGATCCGCTAAGACTCATGAGCCAGACATGGTGGTATGGGACACCGTGGTCGAGCTGTCGGCCTACGCTGGGGCCATGTGCCTCCCCGTAGTGACCATTGAGCAACCAGACTCGTGAGCCGAATACGGTGGTATGAGACACTGTATTCGTGCTGACGGGTGACGAGCCCTTCGTAGTGTCTTCGAGTATACTCTAAGGTCTGTGAATGGCGACGAGCCCTTCACAGCAGCTAGAGCATGAGTTGAGCCGAGTATGGTGAGACCTGTATTCGAGCTGACGGCCAGCGATTGATCCGAGTACGGTGAGACCTGTACTCGAGCTGACGGCCAGCAATTGAGCCGCATACGGTGAGATTTGTATCCGTGCTGACGGGTGATGAGCCCTTTGCGATGCCTTCGCGATACCTCTCGAACCATAATATCGTATGAAATTAACTAGGATTGACAACCCAAGAATGGATCATGTTTGGGAATGATACAAGGGAGGTACCTTAGTTTTCCAATACTGTTGTTTGAAATGGACTAATAACTACTCGGTAATCATGCTCATCATCGCACTGCATGTGCCTAGTAGATGTGGAGCACTGAGGGATGGACGCATTCGCGAACGTAAGATGGTGTCGCATGAGGGTGGTTTGGCAAGGGCATACATCATGACTGCATTCATACTTGCATTAACAAGAATAGCTAGGAGTGTTTGATTGTACTGCTTTATCATTACTGCTTGACTGAGTCGATAACATGTTAACCTATGCTTTATTGTTCCACTAAGTTAGCTACTCACTCTCACGTTACGGGACGATGTTTCGAACACCCATTAGACATTGTCTGATTTCAGATGGCGACGCTACTTCTGAGGCGGAGCCGGACCTTTGCAATAACTACGATGCCTGCTTGTATTGGTTGTCTTCTGACGGCTTCCTATAAGTCATGTCCTGATCGATGGGGCTTTCTGGGATATTGACTAGAGGACCTTACACATTTAGTATATTTTAGGATTGTACTTATAATTATTTAACCTGGTAATGTTATCATACTTTGGAGACTCATCATAATTTATATATTTTATCTATCTATCACAGTCTTTCGCTTGCAAATTTAACTGTCTCTAGAGTATGATATACTGTTTTAGCTTAATCTTACTCATGTTCACTACTCTAATACAGTCAACATTTAATCATCATTATCTATGTTGCATAAGTGATGTTCTGAAACTCGAGAGTTGAGTTACTACTCGACCATCGATTTTTCGGGATGTTACAATGTCTGTATACGTTAGAACTCGACCTATGAAATGTTAGATACGACAATGGAATTACAACTTGCATTTCTTGAATATGCGGTGGGTGACAAAACGTATTCTTGGTTGCCGAGTACAGATGATTGGGCCCAAGCACAACAAGTTTACACATTTCTCAAAGTTTTCTACAATTGCATGAAGATTTTTTCTGGGAATCAGTATCCAACCGCGAATTTGTTTCTTCCGTTTCTCTGGAAGATTAAGGATGTTCTACAGAAAAATGCCAGTATGGGTCCAGATTTCATACATCAGATGATAGTTGGTATGAATACGAAATTCGATAAATACTGGGACAAATGTCATCTATTGATGTCCTTGGTAGTTGTTCTTGATCCTCGTTGTAATATGAGATTGGTTAGCTTTATTTTCATGAAGCTTTATCCTACTGAAAGAGCAGCAGCAGAGACGTCTAAAGTTCGTCAAGCCCTTGAAGATTTGTACAAATCGTATGTTAATACTTTACCTGCAGTGGGTGTTGAATAAAGTAGAGATGCGGATATTTCTTTACCTGGTAATCCGGATGTGCTAAATGAATACATATCATACTTGGCACAAGCACGAATGAGAGTTGATACTAAGGAATCAGAGCTAGAAATGTACCTCAAGGAGCCAATCGTAGTGCGATTCAAATTTGATGTGTTGGAATGGTGGAAGATGAGGATTAGTAAATCAAAATACCCTACATTATCTGTGATGGCACGAGACATACTATCAATACCTATTTCAACCGTGGTAACAGAATCAACATTTAGCACAGGGAGCAGGGTTGTGAGCAAGTATTGAAGCTCACTTTCGCCAAATACAATTGAAGCGTTAATTTGTATGCAAGATTGGTTGCGCCCGATATGGGGAGGAGATATGAAGGATGATGATGATGAAGAGGAGATTGAGATTCGTGACGAGTCTCTACCTGCAGATTAGTAATTATTTTCGATTTTTCAATTCTTTTTTGTTAAAAGTTGAATGATCTGTAATATTATTTCACTGCAACTGCCAACATGAAAGTGTTGGTCTTTTTGGAATGTGGTTTGGAAGACTTTGAATCTTTGATATTTAATTACTTATACCTGTTCATTTGCTTTTATTTTTGAATTTTGATACATTTATATTGTTTTCTTTTGTTCCTATATCAAGTTCAAATTATTTATCAATATTCTAATTTTTTTTTAATTAAAAATTGAGTGTAGATATGTTGTCATCTGACCCATTGGCAAAAATTTGGGACTACGCTTCTCTGGTTGAATCACCACCAAGGTCTAGAAAAATAAAAATTAAGTGTGGTTTGTGTGGCGCAAAGTTTGTGAACAAGACTAATCGTTTTCGTTTACACTTGTCATGTAGAGGTGGTGTGCAAAACCATGCCCCAATGCCCCTAAGGATGTCCGAATTCTTTTTCAAGCCCTGTTAAATTCGAATAGAAAACCTTCCACTCCATCCAAACCTTCTACTTCTGGATTTAGTACACGAATGACATCTACAAAAGATGCAGAGGAGGAAGTCAGATTGAAAGCTTTGGAGGAAAAATAATTCCACCTCGCTTTAAAACGCAGTATGGAAGATGTTTCTAGACTTCAACGACATTCGAGTCAAAGACAACACGATGTTGAAGAAGGGTCGAGTACGACAAACAAGAAGAAGAAAAAGAGTAACAAATTCAAATTCCTGACTCATCTCGGTGAATTTTATAAGGCACTAGGTACTATATACAATTCTTCACATAAAGAAAGTTTGAAATATCTAGTTCAAAGTGTAAAAGAGCACGAAGGAAATATCTCTTCGCCTTCTGACTCAGATGAAGTGAACCAATATGTATATGAAAAATAGATAGCCGTTCCGATGGATCGGATGACAATACAGGAAGACACTCTTCTTATAGAGGTTATTAGTTATAAATTGTCATTTTGAACAATGTAAGGTAAATATATAATTATCGAAGTTTTTTAATCATAAATTATGTGCATTTTATATATTTTATTGCTTTGTTCAATTTCGAATTCCATTTGATAATCGAATTAAATTCAAATGAATCTCAATTTATAATTCGAACTCAGCTCAAAGCTCGATCTCGTTGCTAGAAAACCCTGCTCGAAATGGGCTCAAATTTGAACTCGGCCTCGAATTCGACTCAAAAACTCGGACTCGACTCGACTCGATTTCTACTCGAACTCGGACGAGTAGAGTACGAGCAGGGAATCCATGCTCAACGCACGAGTAGAGCCGCGTACGAGCAAGACTCGGCTGGAGCGAGTACATGTAGGACTCGTCCAGAGCGAGCCTTGCATGAGCAGGGCAATACTCGGCTCGACTCAACTCGTGTACAGCTCTACTCCCCGGACGCATTCAGATGGAGCATAGCCCAAAATCAAACCGATTGAAGCTATCCTAGCCATTGAATTTATCAAAACTGAACAAATGGCTAAAAGTAAAGTGATCAGTCTTATAAATCTAAGGAACGAATGGCCCAGTTAGGATCATTCGATTGGGGTGATTTTCATTCTCGATCCATATATACTCAATGCGGCTAGAAGTATGTGGTCCGGATCGAAAGCGGATTGCGTACTGAGTAACTTAGTACGCTTAGTGTACTGAGTAAACTCTGTGGGTCCCACAATTATTCATGCATTTTATCCACTCCGTCCATACAATTTAATAGGCGTACTGAATAAACTCTGTGGGTCCCACAATTATTCATGCATTTTATCCACTCCGTCCATACAATTTAACAGATAATTTTTGGTCGTTAGCTCAAGAAAGAAACATATCCAAAGCCCAAATGGACCACACCAACGGAAATAGTGTGAATTGAACATCAACCATTGAAAATTTCGTGGGGGCCACACAAGTTTTAGAATAACAATTTGATATTTGTTTTTTCAATTAATCCATGTATTTGTGATATTATGAACAGGTTGGATGAAAAATAAACATCACTGTAGAAAGGACGGTGAAAATCATTATTAGTTTCTGTGGAATGGCTTTATATCTCGACGGTGAAAAAATGGATGGACGGAGTGCATAAGACAAATTCATTCACGGTGGGCCCAACTGAGTTTACTCAGTACGATAAGAGCATACTGAGTAACTCAGTACGCAATCCGATTTCGTCCGGATCTAAGTCCATTTATGACATGTGTACGGCTGATGACTCACCACCATTTTTTCAAATAAGGTGGTGACCTGTCATCAAAATCTATAGCTGATCCCTCAAATAAAACTCCAAAATTGCCACCGCGGTATGCACCTCCCCACACGCAGCACACGTACCAACCGGGCTGGCCCACCAATCAAATGGACCATCGCAATAAAGGAAGAACCGACGGTTCGTAAAAGCTTACCGACGCCGCGTATAACGTACCTAATTTTTGCGTGATTGGAAACGTCTACAATACCTGCTTTACGCAGCGCAGAAAAAACCGAACTCTGTGGGGCCGATCAAATTATACATGTAAAATCCACTCCGTCCATCATATTCTATCCTCGATAGTAGACGCGAGCACAAAAAATAAACCAGAACCACAACTCAAATAGGCCACACCACAGGTAAAAATGGGACGGGTTTCCTACCATAGGTTTGTCTGTGGGCCGTCGTGGTGTGTATCTTTCATCGAAACTGTTAATTAGGTGTAACTCACCGCAATGAAAAAAATATATATAATTTTTTTTAAAAAAAGCCTGATTCAAAACTTTGGTGGGCCAACTTAGAGGTTTTAGGGGCAATGTTACACTATTTCCGTTGATGTGTCCCACCTCAGTTTTCGATCAGGCTGATCTCTTGCATTTACGGTGTAAACAATGCTTCTCACCTGATGGGCGGATTGAATTTTACATAAAAGAAATATTTTAATACTCTGGCAGAGTGTAATGGATGATATGCAGGGTGTTAAATATTATTAATTGCCATACAAATAATTCAAAATATGGGCACCAGTTTAGATGTGTCATGAAGGAATGTTAATTTGATCGTGGAAATATTAGATTACTAGATTCCTATGGACGGTGCAGTTGAAAATGATCCAATTTTCTTATTTCCAAAAACAAGGGTCCACTAATTAAAGGTTAGGATTTTTCTAACAACGTCATTTTCATACTGTGATGACAATTGGTTCCACAATTTAATCGGTTTAGTTTGGGTTAACAAACACCACGTGTACCCTTTCTCAGTGCCTGCGTATCAAGCGTCCTACGCGGACGGATTATCAAATAACTCCCGCTTTACATATACAACATGGTTGGCACAGGTCGGGCGTTTCGGGTTTTGTGGACAATTCGGGTCCGTTCATCTCAACGATGGGGACCACGTGATGAACAACATCTCGGATGTGCAAGAAACATGCGAGGTGGGCACGTGTAAAGTTGCATGCGCACATGTGGGGCCCTCCTTCCAAAGGGAATCGTAAGAAGCGAGCCACCAGCAGGGAGTGAAAATCGGGCCTTCGCCATTTCCGAACCGAAATTCCTTGGCTCGAGGAATTACAGGCATTAAAGGGAGAAAGAGAGACCCTTTCCTTTCTCTCTCCTAATTCATCGCACCGTTTGTCTCTTCCCTCATCACCCTCTTCTTAAAACCCCTCTTTTTTAGCCCTCTCTCTCTTTCTCTCTGTTGGAAATAAGAAGAAAAGAAGAGATGGGTCGGGTGAAACTGGAGATAAAGAGAATAGAAAACAACACAAATAGACAGGTTACGTTCTCAAAGAGAAGGAATGGACTCATTAAAAAGGCATATGAGCTCTCTATCTTATGTGATATCGATATTGCTCTTATCATGTTCTCTCCCTCTGGTCGTGTCAGCCACTTCTCCGGCAAGAGAAGGTTCCTTTCTTTTGAATTTTTAATTAATTATAGAAACCAATTAAGAAAATGAAAAAAAAAAAAAAAAAAAAGACAACTCCTATATTATTTTTAATTCATTTCTCATGTGGTTTTTTTTTTTTTTTTTTTTTTTTTTTTTTTTTTTGATATATGGGTGTTTGTGTTTGAATTGGAATTTTTTTATTTTTGGGTTTTGATTTTTTTTTTTTGGTAGGATTGAAGAGGTGCTTACTCGTTACATAAATCTTCCTGATCATGATAGAGGAGGGTAGGTATTGATTTTGATTTTGAGTTTTTGATATATGATGTGTGGACTGGATTAGATTGGACAAATGGATTCACGTAAATATATATTTTTTTTCATGGTTTGTGTAGGGCTGTTCAAAATCGAGAGGTAAACAGGAGCTGATACTCTTCATGCTTGGTGAATTAGGGTTTGGGAAATGAAAGATAATAGATGAAAATCTCATATTATTTTTAATTATATATTTTTGCATGCAAACACCGCGTGTACATGCAGTATTTGATCCGGACTTTAAAGAAACTGAAGTGCGAAAGCGACATGGCCGCTCAACTAGCAAAGTTTGTTTTTTTTCTCTCTTTCTCTATTGCTTTTTATATTTATCTTTTCTATACCTTTCTCTTCGTACAAAGCTTACGTGGGACCGACCTCGACGGGTGCACGTCATCGAATCCGTACACTTGCCCCCAACAATACCTTCTATCCAAACGTTAAGTTTGTACATGTTAATTTGGATGTATTTTGAAATTGATCGAACATATATACATGAGTAGTAGTTGGATACAATACAATATACCATTATACACGAATCCAAACAGGCCTTTGTGTTTTCATTGGCGCCCATAAATTAAGCCGATCCAAAACTTAGGTGGATCACTCCAAAGGAACAGTTGGGATGGAATGTCCACCGTTTCGACATTATGTGAGGGCCCACCGTGTTTTATATATTCCATACTATCCCTTTCGAACATATCCTCTCACAAGGGTGAATGGCCCAACGTGAATTCAGAGGTTTTAGATATAACTTGACGTGGTGTGGCTCACACAAGTCTTGTAACAGCGAATTTTGGGTCCAAACAAGATGGATTTAGACTATTTAGTGTAGCGCGCAATATTTCTTTGGCACCTTGTGCTGTTGAAAAAGTTCTATTAGCCCATGATGTATGTGTTTTATTCACAATATCTACCCATTTTGCATCTCATTTTAAGTTGTGTTCAAAAAATAATGAAGATCCAAATCTCAACACAAGAAATAATAGTAATTGAACTCTCACTATTAAAACTTTCCAAAGGCCATTATAATATTTATTTTTCATTCATTGATTAGGTCATACAAACCTGAATGAAGCAAAACACAAATATCAACTTTATTCAAAACTTTTACCGGCCAAGAAGCTTTTAGTTGTGGGCATTCAATTACCATTGTTTTTTATAGTGTGGTCCAGTTGAGATTCGATTCTGCCTAGTTTTTTATATCAGCTTATTATTTAATTATTTTAGTTTATACCACTAAAGAGACTTTTTTCTTAAAATTATTATTATTTTTTATTTTTTTATAATTATTTAATCTGGTTTGTAACAGTCCGGGAGCCGTTAGCTCTAACGTGGAGGTAAGAAATCTCTTAGCTTACTGTTAATATCAATTTATCAAAATCAGAACCGTCCACCTTCAATCTTTAATTATCTGTGTTTTTTTTTATTTTTATTTTATTTATCTTGGGGTTAATTTAAATCAGGAGCTCCAACAAGAAATAAGTAGGTTTCAACACCAGATACAGATGGCCGAGGAAAGGCTAAGGTCGGCATCTTTCTTTCTTTTTTACGAAGAAAAAAAAAATAAAATCAATTGTATTCTAGTGAGAAATGTTCGGGTGCTCGTTGAGAGCATGGGACACGTGGACAGTACGGTAGACCAATCTGGACTGTCTGTTAAGTCGAACCAATCTTCATGGATCACCGTGTACAAGTAGCATCAATCACAGTCGCAAGATGGTATGCTTACGGAAATTTTCTATATCTTGGCTTTGTTAGGATTTTTGAACCAGACCCTCTGAAGATCACATCCATAGGTGAGTTCGAGTCGTGCGAAAAATTCCTTTTGGACGCTTTGACGCGTATCACACAAAGAAAGGTCAGTCTATCATCGTTCAAGGGTTTACATTAGGGATTTTGATTAAAGTAGCATGTGTTATTGTCAAACGTCCATAAAATCAATTTTAGTTTTTAACTGTCCATTAGATGACTACCAGTAAGTGTATTAAAATATCCCGTCAGTTTAAAATTTTTGTACCATGCCCCCACAGATTATTCTACTTGTGGGACGTGAGCAGGAACATGAATCCTATCCTGCTAGAGTATCTTATAGTTCTCTCTTTTAATTAAGTTGATTAAAAAGTAGAAATTGGCCATCTTTTCATATATGTTTTTTTTTGGCAGAAATATTTATTGAGCAACCATCTATCATCATATGATCCCTCGAGTATACAGGTACAACTGAAGTAAAAAAAACAAGAAAAAAAAAAAAAAAAAGAGAGATCACACGGAGTTTCGAGCTCTGTGGGGCCCACCGTGATATGTGAGTCCTACTTGAGTTTTGTACTGGGATGATTCTAATGTATGGTGAGGAGGACCCTGGGCACATTCATGGTTTGGATACACGTTCACATCACTGGTGGGCCCCACAGGGGCTGGAATGCATGGGAATTATCGTACGTTGGAAGGTGTGGGGTCATCCACTCAAGGGAAAGCTTCGTTTCTATAAAGATAGAAATGGGATAGGTGTTGGATTTATGGCATATATATGTTAATTAAAAATGCTTAATTAATTAAAAATTAATTATGATAATGAAATGCAGATGTATTTGGATTCACAAGAAGGAATGCCCAACTCATTTGAAAACGAGGTCGTAAATTGGCTGCCCGACAATGCCCACAACCCCGGCCACTCGTTCGTTGGATCTGACCCTTTGATTCCCCTCAGGTCCATACTCTCTCTCTCTCTCTCTCTCTCTCTCTCTCTCTCTCTCTCTCTCTCTCTCTCTCTCTCTCTCTCTCTCTCTCTCTCTCTCTCTCTCTCTCTCTCTCTCTCTCTCTATTATTATTATTATTATTAGGTTGATCAAACGATCCTAACCATCCAATTATAATTGATGGTTCCAAATAATTGATCCGGGGTACAAATTTTAAGGACGAAAGATGGATGGTCAAAATTTCATTCGTGTGGGTTTTGTGTCATGGCCCACCGAAGCAAGCACATGATCATTTGGACTATGCCTGTGTACGGCCATGAATCCTATCTTACCCATTCGATAACATCGTGATCTAGCACAATGGACAGTGGGACATGGAATGTTCAATTAATTAATCCAGACTTTTCATTATGTCCAGTTATCAGATCATCCTCACCGTTCAAATCTTAACCTTCTTTTTGCAGCCATCCATTTTCCATGCAACGGATGGGATGGTTAGGATCATCGGATCAGAATCATCGATTAGAATCAACCCATGATAGTCCCACCCTAATGGATGTTTCAAAGTCTGATTGGGCCTGTTGACCGTCCATTTTCTACCCTATTGATTGGACTGTCCTCTTGGTTTGATTTTTCTATTGTGGCCCATGAAGTATGGTGTTGAACGAATGCACCATTCAGATTGATTGATTGGTTACGAAATTTCCTGGCCTGGCCCTATCATCTATGCAACCACAAGATCAACGGTTTCAAACATTGGAAACGATTGCATGATGAAGGTACCAGTCTGCAATAGTAAAATTTCTTCATTGATTTGATCACATTTTTTTTTAGGGACCACTCTATGTCGATTTATGACCCACTCTCCCACGGGCCGAGCCTACACGTTGATCCTCGCACGGGAGAGTGCCACGTCAGCAACGAGAACGACGGAAACCTACGAGCCTGGCAGCAGGCGTACACTTCGTCGGAGCTCCTCTCTTCACTAATTCCACCGCCTTCGTTCCCTCTAATCCAGGTTTGCATTCTTCTGATTTGGCCCAGTCCAATGGTGTGTGCCTGATCTGGGCCGTTCATCCGTTGAGCTTGATATGGGTATGTCACCCCATTTGATTTGGCCCAATCCAATGACGTGAGCTTGATATGGGCCGTTCATCTGTTAGCACCTCCAAATCATGCTGACGTAGTGAATGTGTGGCACAAATCATTCTCATTGATTTGGATGGGCCAATTACTGATGATGTGTCATAGAACATCCCTAAACGTTTAAATGGCCTTGGGATGACCCTATCACCGATCTGAACCATCCATTCGTTCATGCTACTAGAGCAAGCCATGGTACCAGAAGCACGTTGATCAGATGATGATACTAACCCTACGATGGGTCTAATTTATTAATACCGTCCGTTGATTACTAGCCATAAATCACATATGTCTAGAATCATCAAATCAAAGCATTACTTTAGAATCGTAAGCAATTCAAGATGGTATCTATCTACTAAGATATTTGAAGGTGATGATTGTTTGTCGGGTCAATCTTAACTGTCCATTCCAATACTATTGATTGGAGGCTTGGGATCACCCAACTAACGTCACTTTTACAGCATGGCTTGCTCCTAATTCTTATAAATGTATGAACGGTTCGGATCTACGATAGATCAGCTCGTTCGCCATGTAAAAGGTCTCGGATGTTGCTAAGGCAGCGAGGAAAGTGGTGACGTGGCCAAGGTATAGACTAATCACAGCCTTATATCGTTCCAGCATGGAATGGCGGGCCCGGACATGCCCCCCATAATGTCACGTGAGCAGGTGGAGACCCCATCCAGCTGCTCCCACGTGCCTGCTACGGATGAAGGTGCCACCTACGAGAGCCACGTGGCAGAGCTGAACGTCGAGTGATGCGAGACGTGCTGGACTATTTTCTTTGGTACGTCACGTCGGAACAGAACAGGTATGTTCAATAGTGTATACATGGCGCTACTAGTTTGCGCCGGGTGCGGACGGGCCTCTAACTTCTTCACCTAGTAGAATTCAAACAGAAGAAATTAACGGGATTTGTTCTACAATGCGCCGATGTGTGAATGGCATCAGCAGGCGAATAGTTGGAAAACGGAGGCCTGTAATGTATAAAGCACGAAAAACAAGAAGCTGAAGCTTATTACTCTGAATATGGTGCATATCCAACCGTTCATTCCTTGATACGTGAACCATCTTTATTACGCTTAAATGCTTTATTTAAGTTGAATTAGTGTGAGGATACAAAACCATATATGAGATCATGTCTCTAGATTGGGTGGGCCCTACTAAATATTGGCCATATAGATAATAAATCCAAATGATTCAACATCCCTTTCCCTCACATTAGAGACTTTTGTCAGTTGAATGTTGTACATATGGCTAATGAGAATGGCTCACAATGTGTCTTTAACTGTCCACTCTTGTTGTGTAATGGGGGTCCACTTGTTTGTAATGAGGGCCCACTTGGTGATTGGACCGGTCCAAATGGACCTGGCTAGGATATTCGTTATTGGCCCAGTCCAGCCTGACCTTGAACAGGCCTGGATATTAAGCCCATGGCAGGCCCTTGGGCCAAATTTAGGAGCCTTAGCCCAGAGCCTATAAGGCTGGATCGCTAGAGATGGCCTATCAGCTTGCGCGGCCCAGTTCCACTCGTACTGGTGGAATCCACTGTAAGGCTTTGATCGGGTCCTATTTTTCTGTATAGTGAAATGTTCTGGACCGTCCATTTTATGGGCATTGCAGACTTTGTATCCAATTACCAATCCTCTGGCAGACGGTTGAAAGCCAGTGTGAATATTGGATAAAATCAGACCGCCATGATCATCTCTTCGCTGGTTCACACAACGGGCAGTCCAGATCATTCGACCATTCTCCGCCTTATGTTTTGGTGAGAGACTCAGAGGTCTTAAATGCTCTGACAGTTTCTGACGGTGGGCCCCATCAAAGTCATGAGAGGAATCCTGTACACAACCTGTTTCACAGGGCGCCTAAAACACACTAGAAAGTGAGGCTACCATGTTGTGTATGTAAAATCCAATCCGTCTATTAGGTTCTATTCTAGATTTCAATAACCTATGGTCAATATTCAGCTAAACCCACAACTCAGATGGGCCACGGCACATGGAAAAATATCAATTATATGCTAACCATAGGTCTATGCATGTGGCCACCGTAGATTGTGATCTTTCATCGATCAAACTCGGTATGACTCACCAGGATCAAGAGAAGATGCAAAAATCTGCCTGAGATAAAACACAGGTGGGCCCCACCGTATGAGCTTACGAGCAATTTGACATTGCTTGCTTTGGCGTGGCCCTTGTAAGTTTTGCAGTGTATATTTTAGGCGTACAGCGCAATGGACCCCAGTTTTAATTTTCCTGACTTCGGACAGAAGGGGAACGGATTGGCTACTCCCCCTGACACCAGCCCCATGGCTGTTGGTGGTGCTCTGTGGGCCCCACCATGATGTATGTGTTTCATCCTTTCCGTTAATCCTTTTTTACAGATCATTTTATGACTTGATCCCAAAAATGAGAGGTATATAAATCTCAGGTGGATCACACCACATGAAAACAATAGTGATTGGACATCCATCATTAAAATCCTCCTAAGGCCCATTGTACTGTTTATTTGACATCCAATAGGTTGATTAGGTCATACAGCCCCAGATGGAGGAAAAAAATAAAAATCAGCTTGATCCAAAACTTTTATGGCTCCAAAATGTTTTTTAATGGCCGACGCTCATTTAACACTGTTTCCTGTAATGTGGTCCACTTAAGATCGTGATATAAATCATTTTTATTCTCTTCTGTAAAATGATCTGTTTAAATAGATGAACAGCATGGATGAAACACATACATCATGGTGGGCCCAAGGAGTACCGACCACCAGCCATTAGCTGGTGTCAGGGGGAGTAGCCAATCCGTTTCCGGACAGAAGTTGCCGGAGACAGAAGATAAGTGGGGCCATGATATTCGTGAGATATTATCCCATCTATCTTTTTGCCAGCTTATTTTAGGTCATGAACCCAGGGGCCAGGAAGGTTCAAAACGCAAGTGTGCCAGAAACCGTAGGGATTGAATGCCCATCATTAAAACAGTCCCAGTGGCAATGACCTTTTCTACGGTTTAGATGGCATATAAACATAACGGTGTTTCAATGGTAGGCATTTCTATTACACTGTTTTCTATAGTGTGGCCTAATTGAGATTTGAATCTGACTCGTTTTTGGCCTAACGTACTAAGATAAGCTAGCATAATGGATGGACTGGATGGATGTCTCACAAATATCTGTGGACCCGCAATGATGTATTTATTAATTCATCCATTTTTGGAGATCAGTTTAGAGCATTAGACAAAAAATGAATCTTATCAGCACTTAAATGGACCACACCAAAAATAGCAGCGCATATAATGATTTCACCGTTAAAAAATTCGTAGGGCCCATCATAACGTTTATTTTCCATACACTCTATTAATAAGGTCCCGAATACATGGATGAAGAGGAAAAATAAATTCCATATTGATCCAAAACTTCTGTGACTCTCAAAAAGTTTTCAATGGTAGAGGTTCAATTCCCTACTGCTTTTTGCAGTGTGGTCTAATTGATTTTTAGATTTGTCTTATTTTTCGGCTCAAACCTTACGACGAGCTCAAGAAATGGATGGACGGTTTGGATATAACACATACCTCATGATAGGACCCACAGAACTTGCTATATAGCTGGTGTGTGTAGTACACCAGCCAATCCGCTTCCAGGCAACTTGCGTCCCTGTGGGCTCCGAGCATCACGGGCGCATGCGAGCATTTTCATTCCGCTGGCAGAGGGGAATTGCCTGTGCACCCTGGAAACTGTGGGACTCATTATACTTTCTTTGTGAAATCTATTCTGTCCATCAGTTTCTGTGAGTCATATCAGGACATGTATATGAAACTGAGGCGGATCCAAGACTATACTGGTGCACGTCACAGGAAACTGTTGGGATTGAAGGGAAGTGAGAAAGGCTAATATTCGTGTTTCAGATAATCTCAGCGTGAATTACTCACAAACAGTTTGGATGACTCTAAAAGGTTTCAATAGTGCGAACTTATGGACGGGAGTGGATTTCTCACTGACATCACAGTGGGCCATAAAGCTTCCTGAGGCGTTCGCCCCAAATTGTCGGTGGACGTGGGTTTATGGATTTCGGTAATCAGTGGGCTGTTGGCAGTAGTGGGAGCGGATTGGGTATTTCCCCCGGCCGTGCCAAGATAGGGACAGGCTAGGGCTGTGACGGCTACCGTTATGTATGGATTTTATCTATACCATCTGTGTATTTTTCAATGTCATCTTAGATCATAAATAAAAAAAAACGAGGCAGATTAAAGCTCAAGTGGACCACGAAATGGGGATAAAACGCTTACACTTAAAAACTTCTTAAGTGCCATGGAAGTTTTGAATAAAGTTGATATTTTTGTTTTCCCAGGTCTCTTACACCTTATGAACGGGTTTAATGGAAAATAAATATCATGGTGGGCCATAAAAAGGTTTCCACAGAAAATGTCACTAGCATCGATGTTTTTTGTGATGTGGTCCATTTGAAAATTGTATCTGCCTCATTTTTGGGCTCATTTTCTAAAATGACATGAAAAAATGCACAAACGGTGTAGATAAAATCTGTACATCACGGTGGCCCTCAAAACCCTAGCCTGTACCTAGCTCGGGAGGGGCGGGGAAGTAAGCAATCCGCGCCTGTTGGCAGGATACTAGGAGAGGGAAACGGATTGGCTACTCTCCCTGACATGGGCCACACCATGATGTATGTGTTTCATCCATTTTATTCATCCATTTTTAAAGATTATTTTAGGGCTTCATACGAAAAATGAGAAATATATGAACCTCAGGTGGGCCACATCACATGAAAACAATAGTGATTGGATATCCACCATTAATATCCTCCTCAGGCCCACTGTACTGTTTATTTGACATCCAATCTGTTGATGAGGTCATACAGGCCTAGATGAAGGAACAAAACAAAAATCAGCTTGATCCAAAACTTTTATGGCCCCCAAAATATTTTTAATGGTCAAAGCTCATTAAACACTGTTACCTGTAATGTGGTCCATTTGAGACTGGGATATATCTCATTTTTGGTCTCATACCTTAAAATGATCTGTAAAAATAGATGGAAGGCATGGATGAAACACATACATCATGGTGGGTCCCACAGAGCACCGACCATCAGCCATTGGCTGGTGTCACGGAGAGTAGCCAATCCGTTTCCCTAGGGGAGACGTCTACGTTCACGTGGCATGAACCTCCCAGACGCGGGTATCTTGCAAAAGCCTTTGACATGAAATATCTTCGACGGGAATTTGGTGGGCCCACCTTGATGTTTGTGAGAAATCCACTCCGTCCATCTGTTTTGCAGGATCATGATAGCTCATGGGCCTAAAAATGACGGAAATTCAAAACTCAAGTGAGCCGCACGATAGAGGATTGTACTCTCATCGTTGACACATTCGTGGGGCTACAAAAGCTTTATATCAGTTAATTTTTAGAGTTCTCAATTTATCCCAGTAGGAATGACCTGATGAACAGTATGGATGGAATATAAACATCACGGTGGACCCCAAGGAGGTTTCAACGGTAGGCATTTACCTACCCACTTTTTTCCTGTAGTACAGCCCACTTGTGTTTTGGATTTGCATCATTTTTGGGCCCATACCCTACCATGATCTGGAAAAACGGATGGACGGGGTGGATTACTCAAAATCAGATTGGTTAGACAATACGGGCCTCTGAATTCTGATTGATGGATACACACATCTTCCATATCTAGAATTAGAAATCAAACAGAAGCATCCTCCCTGAACATCTCTACATAACGCATGCCAACTCCGCACATACAAGGGACATCCCACGTGCATCAGATAGGCCCCATATCCATGCTAACAACGAGCGCTCAAAAACATTGCCAGCAGACCCCATTTGCATTTCTGATGACTGCACCCTGCTTTCAGGCCGGTCATCTACGGTGTGTGGGTCCACCCGATGCACGGCTGGGATGTAACAAAACGGACGCCATTTCTCGCATGTGTTAGCTGCATGTACACGTGGGCGTAGCAACCTCCATTATCAAAAAATTGTCCACGTGGAAAACATTAATTAACTACACTTAAACCGGCAAAATTGTGGGACGCACTGTCGATCAAGTCATTTTCCGAAAATCAAATCGGTTGAACAATCCTAACCGTTGGCTCGTGGATATTTGTTAGTGTAAATAAGGCTATTGGATATTATTTTTTGTTTTTAACCGTCCAATAAATGTCCACCAATCCGATAGTTGGATGATCAAATTAGCCTAATTTTTTGGCCCATGACTCGTCTAAGCTTGGTAAGGAAATTTGGACGGTTTTATTTGTCTTTGTATGTATCGAACGTAATTTTGTAGTTCCCGCATATCACCCATCGTTCTATTCCAGTGTATCAAAGTTCATTTTGCATGTCTCCGGCTAGTTAGTTGAGCTGGTGGAGACAGCGTACAGCTGGCCACGTCTGACATCTTAGAACATTCGTGGGACATCCAACTGATGCATTAGGTAAAGGATGATCTGGACAAATATCAGGCCGTTTAACGCACCAGATGATCCACACGTGCTCGATTGATGTGGACAAGTTGAAACATCTTTTAAACCGTCAGTTTCAACTAACATGATGCCCATCTAGCGAGTTGAACGGCCGCATTTTTTGTTCAGCCTGCGAGGCCCACCTCATGAATCACTCGGATGAATCCACACGTGTCAAGTTGGTACATGTTTCTGCCTGTAGAGATGATTCCGGAGAGATTTGTAGGCTGATAAAAGCCACTCCACTACATGCGTAGTCTCACACGTGTAAGAGATTCAAGCCGTTCAAGGTCCTGATATATGCGTTGGCAGAAAAGAGGGTTTTTTGTGCATTCGACGCATTCTCTCTCAAAACGATGCTTAAATGTCCATTTCTTGGATAATACGCGTATTATTCACCTGATGACCAGATTAGCCTAAAAGCTGGGACAGGGCATGTGTTTCGTATGAACGGCTTGCATCATACACACGTATTTCAAGCTCCCACGTGTGAGACGCCAGCGAAAATAAGTAGTCTTCCTCGTCCTGTGACAGGAGGGTGCGGAAAACGTGAGCCCCTGCCACTGAAGGGACGCCACGCCAGCAAACCCAATCCCTTCTAGAGGCATGAGCCCGAGCGTCGGTTACCGTTGGCACGTGGATGCAGCAAACGCCCAGCTCCACGTCAGCTCATATGAAATGTGGCACCGTGACTCGCATTGAAGACGGTCATCCTCAGGATAGAATTCATCACATACAGGCAACCGTACCGCAACCGGTGGTATCGTACCATCTCTACCGCCGAAATGCCTATTTGTTTCATGAATCAGTACGGTTAAAAAGACAGATCACATCAGGAATATCACGAATCTCGAAAATCAGATTGATCCACTCGCTAGGTTGGTCACACGTGTATTCTGATCCAGACCGTTGGTTGTGCTTTTATCATATAGCCACCCTAGCGATCAGCCCGGCCTGATTTTTTTGCCAGGTGATCTTCACGGTGGCCTACCGTTTCCATGGTTATGATGTACTGCACAAGTGGCATGTTTGCGGGAAAAATGGTACGGTGGCTACGTAGATTCCAGCGTGCGTCGCCACCCACAGGGGCCCACACTCTGAGATGGCCGAATGATTTGAACCGTTCATATTGTTGTTACTAGTATGAATACGCTATTTTCACATAATAGCAATCGAATGATGATCCTTAGATTTTAACCTTGAGAGTTAAATGTGGGTGATGATGAATATCATCCGTTCAGCATAAGTTCAATGTAGTGGCCCTCCTGTCATAAATTCTACAGCGAACGGTTCTGATCATCTAGCCACTCAGAAAGTGGGCCCCAGTAGTTGGCAATGCACGCTAAATCCTGAGTGGGACTGATGTGTGAAGTGGCTAATGCACACATGGCAGTACGGCTTTAAAAGCGGAGGATACGGGAGACCTCATCTCCTCGTAGAAATTTTAGACACGTCTGCTTCCGGTTCCGGAAAATCAGTCCACTTCTCAGTCAAAACGAATATTCATGATTACACAATAAATGCAACGGGCTCAGCCAGGTAACGAATCCTATGCCAGACAAGAGAGAGAGAGAGAGAGGATTTGAATTATTGAAAGCTGTGTATGAGTGTGCGTGGTAGAGAAGGAGGGAGAGAGAGCTGTGTATGAGTGTGTGAGAGGGAGAGGATTTGAATTAATAGAAGCCGAGAGAGAGAGAGAGAGAGAGAGAGAGAGAGAGAGAGGAGGTAATGGATTAGTAGAAGATTAGAACACAATAAGGGAAATGATATTTTCCAACCCAAACATCATTAAGTTTAAAGGGTAACTTACAAAATTAGCTGACAAGCATTTAAAAAAGAACTTAATGGAAAATATGCTTTTAGGGGGGGTGGAAATATCAAATTCAGGGGCCTAAAATAGTAGTACTCCAAATTAGTTAAACATTAATGGTAAAAGATTTGGAGGGTTTAGTGAAACCATTGAATGGTTTAGTCAATTCAATTGTAGAAAAGATTTTGGGAGCATGTATAATGTTTTAGCAATTACATTTGCAAGTGATTATAACCTCTTCAAACCCAAACCAAAGTTCAATTCTAGAAAGTAATACTTCTCATCAATAATTGAGTGATTAGTAAATAATTTTACCCTGTGATTTTTTAAAGTAAATTTCTTTCTTGAACAATGCTCTTCCTTCTCAAGATCTTTGATCATATTCTCCAAACTATAGTTGCTAGGACACATTATGGACCCAATGGGAGATGTGTGTTGAAGAAACTGAAGGAACTTCTGAAATCAAAATAAATTTTGAGTAGATTTACCAGGTAGAAATGATATGTTTCCTAATAGAGGATAAAAATTGTCGGTTGTTTTTTTAGATCATCTGTGCATGGATCTTTAGTTAAGAAATTAGTGTACATTGATTTTCCCTGATCAAGGACGATTAGGTAGGGTGAATTTAAGAGAGAATGTGGATTTGTCTTATGAAAATATTATGCAATGGTGTGTTAAAAGACTATCTATTCATTAAAATAAAAGGATATCATAAAATTAATTAGGCCTGGTAGTGGGTCAAGTTCAATTTGTGTATAAAGGTATCCATGCCCATATTTGCCAATGGCTAATGCTACTATGTTCATACCTATGTTGGGCTTGCAATGGGACTATACCTGTACCTGTTAGAGTGTTTGACACCAATATTGGGTACTCATTTATGATTTAAAATTTAAGAAAACAAATCTAACAATTAATTTAAATGATTAGATTTTATAGCAAATATCTAAAAACACCAGATATTTTTAGGGATATAAAAATAGAATACACAGTAACATGCAATTTTAGATTAAAAAACTTTTTTTTAAAAAAATATTTGTAAATGATGAGGTATCACAATTTCATTGTGGGATAAACTTTTCGGATGAGTTGGATGGCATACACACTGCTACATACACCACATGAGCCCCACATGCAAATTGTAGTGCATTAAAAGAAATGGCATATCCTTTTAATAGTTTTATGCATTAAGAAGTGCAAATTGTTATTACTAATCAATAACTACTTGATGACATCATCTAAACTCCGTTGTGTACCATTTGGGCCCATTTTTGCATAACACACTCTCATCTTCCCCAAATAGGTATTTTAAAGCTTAATTTGAATTTTTTTGCTAGGAAGATTTTTAACATTATAATCACAATTACTATTTCTTTTGCAAAATTAGCTTTTAAAAAATAAATGAGTACCGTACAGTGTCCAACATTAAACTTGTGATTGGTAGTAAAACATCAATTTCATAATGTAATAATCTTATTAAATCCTCTCAAATTCAATGAAATTATATCCTTAATGTGATGGGTTATGGAGTTGTGAATTCTCTCCCTCTTATGAGGGATTGTTAAAGAAAACCTAAGAAGCCTATTTAATAAGGAGTTGAATAAATTCGGATGCGCTTGATGATGACACCTATTCTTTTAGAATATTTTGTAAATTCACATTCCATAATTTAAAAGTGAGGTCATCTTCGTAAAGCAGGTGCCGTTGAAAAATGGGAAAGACAGGCGATAGGCGATAGCCACGCGTTGGTACCCTATCAACTGACACCAACCGCCGCCACTTGAGGAAGCTCGCAAAGGTTGATAAATGGAATAATTTAACGGCTGAAGTGTCATTTTGTCAGTAAAGGAAGCGACTATGAAGACAACCGTTAACGGTCACAATGATTGCCTAAAGAAATTGACAAACCAAAATAGAATAGCTAGGAAGGACTTGTTGTGTTAACAGAAGTACATGTATAAATAGTTGAAGAAACCTACATCACTGCAATTTATATAAAAAATAAGGAGGAGACTCTAGTTTGTGCTTTCTACTCCATAAAATGGGTGCAAGCTCTTCACGACAGATTTCTAATGATGCTTCAATGAGACAATCAAACACTTGATGACATCATCAAAACTCCGTTGTGTACCATCTAGGCCCATTTTTTCACAACACACACTATCATCTTCTCCAAATAGGAATGGTAAATCATATTTTAAAGCTTTGAATATTTTTTACTAGGAAGATTTTTCACACTATATTCACAACTATTTCTTTTGCAAAATTAGGTTTTAAAAAATAAATGAGTATTGTGTCCAACATTAAACTTGTGATTGGTAGTAAAACATGGATTTCATAATATGATAATCTTATTAAATCCTATCAAATTCAATGAAATTATACCCTTAATGTGATGGTTATGGAGTTGTGAATTCTCCCCCTCTTATGAGGGATCGTTAAAGAAAACCTATTTAATAAAGAGTTGAATAAATTCAGATGCGTCTTGACGATGTCACCTGTTCCTCTAGAATATTTTGTAAATTCATATTCCATAATTTAAAAGTGAGGTCATCTTCATAAAGCAGGTGTTGGTCAAAAATGGGAAAGACGGGCGACAGGCGACAGCCACGCGTTGGCACCTTATCTACTGACACCAACTGCCGCCACTTGAGGAAGCTCGCAAAGGTTGATAAATGGAATAATTTAACGGTTGAAGTGTCGTTTTGTCGTTAAAGGAAGCGAGTATGAAGACAACCGTTAACGGTCACAATGATTGCCTACATTATAATTAGCATTTTATTTGTTGTCTAGCAACGACTCTCTTGTTATTTATAAATTATCCGACGAAGGCACTAAAAAAGGGATGGCAATTGGTAGGACTAGGCTGAGCTAGGGTTTCCTTTGTCTCGACCAGGCCCTAGCCCAACCCTAGCCCTAATTGGGCTACAAAGGCCTCAGCCCTGTTCCAACAAGGCCGGGTTGGGCTAGAGCCAACTCTATATGAAAATAGGCCGAATATGGTCAAATGTTTGAAAAAGTTTAAATTTAAGAAACATTTTTTTTTTTTAATATCCCATGAGTCCTACAATATAAATGGTTTTGATGATAAAAACGTGACCCTGATCTAAAACTACCTTTAGTTACACATGAAGGTTGCATGAGACCCTTACAAGTGTTTTCGAATTGTTTCACCCTTACCCTCAGACCAAGTTTAGGAGCCCAAGCCCCAACCCTATAAGGTTGGGCCACCAGAGCTAGACCCCGAGCCTGGCGGCTCGCGACCTATTGTGGCACCTACTATAGAGGAGAAAGGCTTAAAAATTAATAGAACCAAGGTGTGGAATATATGGAATGCCGATGTGTTTGTAGGGTCTAGCATGAACTAGCTAGTAATTGTTGGACATCGAGTGATACTTACATAAGTTGACTAAATGGGCCCTAAATTGGTGTCTATAAGATGCAGTTAATGAAAAATTAGGAATTATAATGTAAGCTTGAATAATCAAAATTAGAAATGGATTAATGAAACTTATGTTAAGCAAGAAATTATGGAAATGAAGGGGTGCACCATATTTCTACCTTAGTATATGCCTAATATACGTAATGATAATAAAAACAAAAATACAAGTAGACTCATCCCTCAAACAAATGCTCCCAAAAAAGAGAAACGAAATACACGAGGATATCCTGCCGCGTCGTGATTTTCCTACTCATACCCAATGACTCAAAGGTATCCACATTAACTCCTCCACACTCCCCTCTCCTTTATATTCTCACCCCCTTTTTTTCCTCTTCCATCACTTTCATGCGCCTGCCTCATCCATCTTCCTCTTTCCCATCCTTTTTTTAGCTCTCTCTCTCTCTCTCTCTCTCTCTCTCTCTCTCTCTCTCTCTCTCTCTCTCTCTCTCTCTCTCTCTCTCTCTCATATCTTCTCTTTTGTTAGCATGGGTCGTAACAAAATCGAGCTGAAGAGGATAGAAAACAATACCAGTCGGCAAGTGACCTTTTCCAAGCGTAGGAATGGTCTTATAAAGAAGGCATATGAATTATCAGTTTTATGTGATGTGGATGTCGGCCTCATTGCCTTCTCTCCATCCGGCCGACTTAGTTACTTCTCCGGCGATAAAAGGTAATTATTTTCTGTCGAGGCGAAAAATACCCAAATCTCCTTTTCTCACTTTATAATACCATTTTCATGTTTCAAAGACCTTTTTTTGTCACAGCACTTTGGTGGTAATGTTTTCTTTGGGTCTTTTATTTCTGCAGGATTGAAGATATTTTTGCTCGTTTCATCAACCTGCCTTCAAATTTGAGAGATTAGTACGGGGAAATCCTCCTAAGCTGAAGTTTGATTTGGGTTTTTTTTTTTTTTTTCTTCCCTCTCGTTTTGCTTGTTGTCTGATGTTCTTCTTCTTCATTGCTTGCTGAACTTGCAGTCCTATTGAGAATGAAGAGGTAATTAGCTTTAATCCATACACTTTCTTTTCATGTTTCTCTTTAATTTTGGTTCTTTCTTTCGGTTTTCTGGTTTTAGTGTTTGGCTAATGTGAAACTAGAGTAGAAGTCTTTTGAAAATGTTATGGATTCATGTGTTCTCATTCATGCAGCATTTGATCAGGCTCCTGAACCAAATAAAGTTTGAGACTGATATGGCTGCCTTCAATGAAGAGTTTGCTCTCTCTCTCTCTCTCTCTCTCTCTCTCTCAAAACCCGTTTTTTTTTTCTACATGATCTCATTACATATCATATGTTTTGATAGAATGCAGCCTGTATGTATAAGAGCTATCATGCAAGGGCTCATCCCCATCATTGGATGGCATGCATGCCAGACATCAGGACCATTCATTAAGTAGCCCACACTATATATGAACATGACTTGGACCAATATAAAAAAGGTTACTCTTCTATGAGAAAAAGAAGCCCATTTCTCCAAACTCAAATGTGCATGCCTTACTTTTCACCGCATGTTCGGATCTATGTCATGCATGCCATCTAATATGGTTTTTTTTTGCACGGGTCCCTTGTCCAGCATGATGGATGGTCATATTGTGGAACAAATTCATCTTTGAGAGCTATTGTGAATGGGCCTTGATCCAAAACAACTTAGAATGGATGATCCAAACCATTTATTAGTATATGTGATAATGTGAATGTCACACTTGAAAAATACATATTCAAAGGTTCACATTCACTTCATAAATCAATGGTCAGGATCATTCTTTCATCATCATTATCAAATCGTGGCCCGTCTACAATAGCCTACGGAAGATAGATAGTTCCAACCATTGGATCATCTCTGAATGTGGGCCCCATGGGGGATGCGAACCCGTGGACCTTAAAACATCATAAGCTTCCATGAAAATCTCTTTGCTATGGCCCATGTAATATCTTTTTCCATTTCATATATATATATATATTATGGGTTTAGGTACTATGCATTCGAGCTCACGATAAACTCCTGTGAGGTCGAGCTATGTGGGCCCTACTGTGATGCGTGTCGACCATCAACACCGTGCATTTGATGGGTCCCCTTTAAATTATGGGATATCCCAAAAATCAGCCGTATACAGAACTCATGTGGGCCATACCATCTAAAATCATGCGAAGACATGCCAAAAACATATAAAAGCACTTGGTGGGGCCCACCTGAGTTTTGAATGCTGCTGAACTTGGTCTAAACCCTCATCTAAGTGGGACACACATAATGGATGGACTGGATTTGCAAACCACATCTCGGTGGGCCCAAAAAACGTCCCATGAATGTTTTAATGGTGCACGGCCCCTCTCCACTTCTGTATGTGGTGTGGCCCACACAAGTCACAGATTGTCTTGATTTTTGAGACCCAAGCCCACGATGGAATGGTGCATCTGACTGATGGGGTAGATGTTCAAGATGCATCACGGTGGGGCCCACACAGCTCGACCTTATGGGACGTTCCCATCAGCTCGAGCGCATAGTACCTTTTTCCAATATATGTGTGTGTGTGTGTGTGGGGGGGGGGGGGAATGGTACTACAAGGTCGACCTCAAAGGAACTTACCATGAGGTAGAGTCGTGTGGGCACCACCATAATGTGTCTAAAATCTACCCCATCAATCAGATGTACCATTCCATGGTGGGCCACGGGCTTGAACATCAAGTCAATCCATGACTTAGGTGGGACACACCACATACAACAGTTAATTAGAGGGGTTATCCTCCCATTAAAACATTCATAATCATTTATTGGGCCCACCAAGTTGTGGTAGTTCACAAAACCAGCCCATCCATTGTGTGTGTCCTACTTGGATGAGGAGTCAAACCAAGTTTAAGCCACATCCAAAACTCATGTGGGCCCCACCAAGTGCTTTTATATGTTTTAGGCATGTCTTTACATGATTTTAGATAGTATAGCCCACTTAAGTTCTGTATACGACTAATTTTTGTGATATCCCATAAGTTAAAGGGACCCATCAAATGCACGGTGTTGATGTTCGACACACATCATGGTGGGGCCCACACAGCTCGACCTCATGGGATGTTCCCATGAGGCCGACCTATTTCCCTATGTATGTATGTATGTATAATCTGCATAAAGATGCATGTGGACAGATCTCTTAATCCTATTTTATTTTGCTTATTCGATCATTCTAATGAAAGCCCTTTTGTTTTGAATACATCACTGTCGTTGAACTTGGATGGGCCCCATGATCACCAGTACACAGGTAAATAAATCATTTTACCACAATTACCTTCCTGAAAAAAAAAAAAAAAAAAAAAAAAAAAAAAAAGGACGATTTTTACCCTTCTGTTAATGATTTTTCTCAATTTACTCTCAGAGTCTGGAGCTGGAAATTCAAAGAACAAAACAACAGCTAGAGCTCACCGAGGCCCAACTGAAGTTACTATAATCACCATCAAACCATTGAATATTTTCATAAAATTAGAGAAGATGCCCATGTTATTTTAGTGAGTGTCATGGGAATTTTGGACATTAAAACCATAATTTCTTTCTTTCTTTGGGGTTTATGCAGGGATTACGAACCTGACCAAGGACAAGTCATGTCCACGACTGAATACGAAGCGCGTGAGAAAATGCTTAAGGACACGCTGACACGTGTCATTGAGAGAAAGGTGGGGCCCAAACCCCTATCTGCCATGCATGTAGATAGATTCTTCTTCTGAGGTTACTTGTTACTTCAGAATAATTCATGACTTAAGCGACCCCATGTAGATATGATCGTATGATCGGGACCGTTCACCTTATAGGTGATGTCGTGAATGACCCCATATAAAAATATCAAGTTGAATATGTGGTTATGACGATCTATAAGTTTTGTTGAGTTTGGATCATTGAGAATGTGTTTTCTTCATTTTCAACGATTTGGATTCAAACTAACAAATCAGTTAAAGAATTATAATTCTAGTGATCAGAGGATGGATGGTTCCGATAATCTGACCATCTCTGCATATCGGCCCTAAGAGGCTACACATTTTGGAAACTATAAGTCGCGGTTAATGGAAAACAAAATCAGGTGAGAACGGATTAGTACGAGCATTTATAGAATAAATATCTTATTCATCATTTTACCCCTCTTCCTTTTCTGTATTTTTTTCAGAAATATCTGCTATACAATCCGCCATCGTATGTTCAGGTAAAAAGTCGACCAGAAATAAGTGGAAGGATGTAATAATTCATGTAAATTTTTACATCATGGTCGATCAGTAGTGTGGCCAGTCTGATGAACGGTTTAGATCACCTACGCACTATTTTAAGATTGGGGAATGGTGTGGATGGATGCATCGCGTGTGCCCTTTGCTGGTATGTTACAACGAGGGTAAAAGAGCTCGGACTAATGAAGCGAAATTATAGTCCGCTAGCTGGGCCATGTTAATCGGTGGAATCCGTACTTCAGGAGATGGGCCCCACTGTTGATTGGCCATCGAAGATCTCGTTTTTTCTTTAAAGATGATCGTAACCATTTGGTAACTTGAATCAAATCCAATCCGTTGATTATCTATGATTTCCAACGTGTTTCTGTTGATCGAATGGAACCAACTGACTGTTTGTAGATTATTTCATATTGATGGATGTGCATACCTCTTGAAAAGTTCCAATCGTCTACATGCATGGCTCGAAGGGTGGGCTGCGAAATCGCTTTAGTAGTCCGCAGACTATAAGACCGAGGAATCTCATTGAAATAAGAGAAATAGACCATCCTAGACGCCACCTTTTACCCACGTCTTTTCCAAACACTCCCAAACTTACTTTCCCTTTCCAAACCTTTCACGTAGGCGTGTACATCAAGTCGAACCAAGTCGAGCTGGCTTCAGCTCGACTCGGCTCGGCCACTAGCTGACCTCTACAGCTTGAACTCGGCTCGGCTCGATCCTCGAGCCTGACTAGCCAGCTCGGCTCAGTTTGGTTAGCAGCTCAGGCCGAGTTCGAGCCAAAATCGAGCCGAGTTCTTCATTGAGGCATTTTCACAAACACATGGACTGCACCTTCAAAATCTCACTGTATTTGAGATAGCAGCAATGGTTTTACAAGTATTTTATCAAACACCTTCAAAGCAACATAAAAATCAAGAAAAATAGGGTGTTGGTTTCATATACATACTTTCCTTGCCACCAGTCACACTTCTTTAAGTCATTTCATCAAACACTTGGTGAGCAACATCAATATCAAAGTAACCGAGTCACCGAACTGGTTCGATCCAAGTTCAATTCGAGCTGGGTTTGATCTGAATCGAGTCGAGCTGGGGCCAACTCAAACTTGGTTCGAACTCATTTTCGAGCTCCAAAAATCAGCTCGAACTCAGCTTCGAACCGAGTCAAATTGACCTTTTTCGAGTTGAGTCGAGCAAGTTAACCAAGCTAGCTTAGTTCGTGTACACCCCTACTTTCACGTACTGACAGACTAATTGAGGATGAAAATACTCCTGCTTTTCAAAGCTATTTCTTTGAAAAGCAGAGGTATTTTTGTCCTCAATTAGTCTTTTCTTTGAAAAGCAGTGGTATTTTCGTCCTCAATTAATCTGTCCGCACGTAAGAGGTTTAGACTGGGAATGTAAGTTTGAGATGGTTCATACAAGACGCTGGCTGGTTAAAAGTAGTGTCTACAGTGATCAATTTCTCGTGAAATAAATATGGGCTAGACTCTTATCTTAGCATTGCACCGTTTGAAAAATGGTGGTGCCTCATCCTCCTCACACGTGATACTGACGTGCATCTATCCAGACCATCTAAATTATAGGACCCACTGTGAATGAATCATACATTTTCAGTTGTTAATCTATCCAATGCTTTTGAAGATTATTTTGGACGGTCTGGATTTTCATAAAATTTCTTACTTTGTGAAAAAGAGGAGACGAGTGTGTTTGGATTGGTTATGAAACCATTTACTAATTTTAAAATGTTGACCAAAATGCAGCCGATGGTTGACCCAAATGCAGCTCATCCTTTTTTAATGGACACAACCAGGTATATTTCCTATCATGTCAGTATACCAGCATATCTCCATCACATCACCTTCTATCATCATGTTATCATTGCCAGTCTGGTGGACCACTGAAGTGAAATACATCTCTGCCAAATGTGCCATGTGTATCAGTGTAAGACCATCTTCAGGAAGTAGGCCCCACCATAAATAGGTCATGGATAACCATTTGATAAATGGGTTTAATTTAAATCGTTGACTATTCAATGATTTTATGTCCGTAGATTGAATGGCTAGGATGGGTTGTCGGAAAATATTTCTGACCGTGGCTTAAAAAGTTGGCGGGACCTACCTCCTAAACGATTCGGATCACGCATAGCTCTGGCCGAACCAGCAGCCTAGAGCCTTGGTTTTTCTAACATATGATAGGCACCAGATCCAAACCAATAATCCCCATAGGCTATATTTTGGGTGGCCCATACCCGAAAATCACACTGATTATTTCCAACCTCTCTGATGGTGGGGACAACAAAATAAATGCTTATCAAAAGTCACACAAAGCTCCATTGATTGTCCATTTTCTCATTAAAAAAAATAATAATAAAAATAAAAAAATAAAAAATCCAGCAATGCAAGGATTAGGATGGACCATTAATCCGGGTAAATATTGATACATGGCCCACCGAAAACGACTGGCAACGTACTTGGCAAAATCAAAATTTTGAATGGGCCCATCCTAGTAAATCTACCCAACCGGTTGGAAATCCAGGCCTGAGTCCCGCCCATTGCCAGCCCTACATCCAAGGTATGGTCTATAAATCTGAGAGTGGATTGGGTGAGTTGCTAGGTTGTCTCTATTTTAGTATCATAGAAGCAATACTTGTGTAGGACATCGTTATCATGAAATGGTTACCCCCACTATGAAGATAACCTTATCAAAATTAGGCTGATATGCTGAATGAGAGTGGACCACAAAAGTATCTTCAGTTAGACTCTCCGTTATTCATTGATTCCAATGCTGTGGCCCACCCTATAATTGGAAAGACTGTTTTTCATTGTGGGGCCTGCCCATTTCATTGTAGTGATGTCCAATGCAAGTGATATGTAAGCAGGAAACATGGCAATACACCACAAGTTGTAGTATATGGGTATATGCGATCATTTCTCTTAAACATTTTTTGGTTGCCACTTAAAATTGAGGGTTTTTTTAAATAAAAAAATAAAATAAAATTTAAAAACCTTTTAGTTAATAGTAATTATGTATTGAAGATTTTGGTAATGATGAATTTTTATTTTTATTTTTAACACACACCCCACATGTGCACTCAAACTCAGGACTTGAGAATTAAAATGCAGAAATGCTAGTTGTATGTTATAGTGCTTGTAGTTACATTAGTTCAATTAATTAATCTGAACTGTTCATTAAGTTTTTAGAAAATATTTCTAAGGCTATAATGATTGGATGATTCAATTTCAATCCATCATTCCGTAGCAATCCTTTTCCCAAAATGTGTATGAGATGGCTAAGGTTGTCTAACAAAAGTGATTCTTTAAAATAACAAGCAATCGTCTCTAACAAACAAAATGGATCAAATTGTTTATTAGACCTAATTTTGCCTAAATGATTTTAGTTATATCTACATCAAAGACTATTGATCAAACGGTAAATATTTTTCAAAATGGTTTGAGGTCTACATGGTTGTCCATGAAAATGTGCATTGGACCTAGTGAATAGTCTAATCAATGTATTATATCATTCAAGTGTCTCAATACAACTAGGAGCACTATAACTTAAATGCTCTAAAAGCTCTCAATCTTGATAACATATAATTTATATTAACTATAATGTCCAATACATAATTAATATTAACTTAAAAGAGAAATGGTCTAGTGAGGTAAGTGTATCAAAACCTTTTGATGCACATAGGTGCATTTGGACTTGTTGGCATCCAAATCACTTAATATAGAATATCCATTAGATCTAATTTATCCATCATAGACTTCCTTGAAAAGTCATACTGATCAGATGATCCCAAACTAAAGTTGGGGGCATGCAAAAATGGATGGACAAGATTATTCTCAAAAGATTGGTCCAATCACAAATACTTGGGCTAAGTCCATGAGATGAATTTTTAAGTGGCAACCAAACAGAGTCCCACCTCTTGTTTGGTCATTTCTTCTATATGATTTGGATTATTTATCACAGTTCAGTTTATGGGGCAACCAAATACGCCCTGGAAGATTCTAGACTTCTCTAGAACCTTCAGCCTGTTTATTTTCACGTAATTTATTTTATAGGCCTCACTGGATGACGTTCCTTGGCCCATGCAATCAACGGATGGAGTTACCTGTCAATCCACACCTAGATGAGAGCCACATCAACACCACATACCCCATGGACCACACCTACAATGCTGATCATGCTGCAAACCTGGCACCTTCACAAAATGTGGGCCCGTCCTCGCAGCATCCAGTCGTCCACATTCAACCAAATTACTCTGGAATCCAGGTATGAATCCCCTTCTCGAGATTCTCAACATGTTCCAACTTCATACCATAGTCTAGAACCTAATCATCATGACCACAGGGAATGGAGGGCCATCAAATTCCTTCCATGTTCCCCGAGCAGCAGGGGCAGATCTCACCCAACTACATGGTATTATGGTACCACTTACATTAGAGTTTTATAGCTTCATATCCTATCTTGATGGGTCTGATTCTAGATCCTGATCATCATGGTCGTAGGGAATGGTGGGCCATGACATTCCCACAATGCAGCCACATGAGCAGGAGGATGCTTTCCACAACAACTATACAGTACCAGCTTCTTTACCTGATCAGGTGTTAATCCATTCTTAAGGCCTTTCTTTTAGATTTTATAACTTCATAGACCATCCCTTGTGGGGCCCATTTCTTGATCCTGACCATCATGGCAATAGGGAACTATGGGCCATCACATTCCTGAAATGCCACCTCATCACGAAGGCGAGATCCCAACCAATTACTTTGAGGTACCTACCAACTTCTTTGATTTTATTTATTTTTATATAAAAGGCCCATTTATTGAATTTGTGACAGCATTGCTTGTGGGGTCTATCATTAATCATAATCATCACAACCGTAGGAAATGGAGGACCTTGATGTGCCCCTGATGCAACCCCATGAACAAGTGGATCCTTTAGCCAACATCTACGAAGGGCCAAATTCACCCATGGTATTTTTCCTTCCTAAAGTCCTAATTTTGAATTTTCTAGCTTTGTTAGGTAGGCTGCGTTTGGATGCATACATAAATTGAATAGAAAACATTCAAATTAATCAAATGAGATTTAAAAAAAACAATTCGAGTCATTCCCACTTTACTAGACTAGTTATTGCAATTTGATTCAATAGTGCATCCAAACGTACCCCTTCTATTGCTTATGGGACCTAATCAGTTCATCATGACGACATGGAATGAAGGGCTTTGATGACCACGTGATGTTTCCTTATGAACTGCACCCAGAGGTACAACTTCTTCCTTTAAGACCTTGTATTATAAACGTCGAATTATTGTTGTTTTTCTATATATATATATATATATATATATATATATATATATATATATATATATATATATATATATATATATATTACATAACGTAATTTAATTAATTGAAATCTCAATTGAGAAATCAGAGGCTTCCAAATTGGGTGGACGTGGTGCCGCCCTTATTCGAGGACGTGAATTGGATGGCGCAGAACATGCCCAGTAAAACTGAGGCTTTTATGGAGTCCTACGAAGATCACACAAGGTATATTTTTTTACAGTTCAATTTTTTTTTTCCGGTAGAATCCATATGCGGTGGTCGGATAATTAGAGCTGTCCATATTTTGGATGCTGCACAACCGAGACGGGATGCAGTAAGAAACTTACATTGAATGCATGATTTAAACCACCCAAGTGTTGCTGATTGTGGATCATTGAATATTAAAATTTCATAATTCTCAATGATCAGGATCATCTTGTGGAGTGATTATTGGATCATGGGCAATTCAAAATAGCACTTAAATCACATCACATGTGTCATGGCAAGCGTGTGTGACATGCATGGGCTGGGCTCATCATGATATAGCCTTCGCCCAAAGAACATGCTAAACTAAATCATGTGGTGCCCACATAATTGGGGCATGCACCTGATTTGGTAATTCAAAGTAAAACTCCAAAAATGAATGGCCACATGAATCCTTCTATCTAGCTCCATATTTTCCTAGATTTTAGGTTAGAGTTGTACACTTGTTAGCTTGGTCAAATTGTTCGATTTGAAACTAGGTTTGAGTCGAATCAAGCTGATTTTTTGGGCTTGAAAAAGTTTTAAGCTGAGTCGGAACTCATCTAAGCTCGACTCGACTTGACTGAGTTCACTTAATATAAATATTTATATATTTAAATAAATTACATATTAAAAATAAAAATCCTAAAACCTAAACTCTAACTCAGCTCTAAGGCTTGAAGTCGATCTTAAACTCAAACTCAAACTCAACTCAAAAGATCAAGCTCAAGCTCATCTCGAACTCAGCTCAAGCTGATCTGAGCTGCTGACCGAGCTGAGCTGAGTTTGCCAATCAAGGTTGAGAACCGCGCCAAGCCAAGTTCGAGCTGGGGTAGCCTGCTGGCTGGGCCAAGCTCGACTTGGTTCAGCTTGTGTACAGCTCTAAACTCTTCAATCATTCACTAAAAAATAGATGGTTGAAGGAAAATTACAGCAACTGGTCCAGAAAAGGACTGAGATCGAAGGGTTAGGATCTTTGAATTTGTGTGAATTCTTCTGCAGACCCCATCATGATGGTGGCGCACTAGATCAATAGTTTGGATTGCTGAAATGTTGACCTTACATAGTGGTGCTTTTCCATTTTAAAACTCCTTTTGGGAAACTATGGTCTATAAATCACCTTGGAGAACGATACCATATTTAACAAACTATGTGTCCATCAATAAGGACCGTCCAATATAGGGCCCACCTCTTTGATGGGGCGATGTAAAATTCAAACCAATAAGACACCTCAAAACTTATGATCAATGGACAACTTTTTTACCCTTGTTGATTGTCTAAAAATTACGGGATTGATCAACTGGTAGAATTATCCAACTGTGTGATTATCGATTGTGTTTGATTGAAGAGGTGGCCTACCAATTGGACAGTTCAGATTCGATTTACATCCTCTCTTTAAGGAATACCATCATGATGGATTCTCTGTTTAAGAATAATATCAAGATGTGTTTAAAAAACTAATCTAGTGGTTAAGATAATCCACCCGATGAGATTTATGGGTCTACAGTCAATCGCAATAGGTGCCCCACCTACTTAACGGTCTGGATGGGCATGCACATGCACCTGACTATTATAGTTTTTTTTTTTTTTCCAGGGATTCTTCCTCAGCGGTTTATAATCCAGTTTATCAAGGGTTTGGATTAGATGCAGATCCGCAACTCCGAGTGTATAATGGCAGCACATCGGATGCTCAAAGCTCAAACGCATGGGCTTGGGATAATGTGTACACATCATCTGGCCATCCAACGGGCGTACGTGGTTATCCCAAGATAGAGGTCAAATTCCTAGCTAGAAGCCCTACTTACTGAAATTTCATATCATTGCATAGCTTAAGATGACTAATTATTAATAATGATCATGATGCCACAGGAAATGGTGGGCCCCACCATGCCGATGGGTGGGCCATATCAAGAGGAGGCATCCAACAGTTGCTCCAACATGCCTCCATACTAGAGCCCAATTACTGGCGTCTTGAGTAATTGGGTCTTTAAATTTCACCTCATGGAATAGTACATTCTGTTGTTGTTGTTGTTGTTGTTGTGGTTTGTTATTTTTGTTATTGTTGTTGTGTGATCGAGAGAGAGAAGGGGTTTGTAGCTGTTTTTTTTTTTTTTTTTCCCTGTGTCTATGTTTGGTGTGGACATGGATTATGAATCTAGCTATATGAAACTTGAAAACATCTGTTCGTGATGTGCTAATTTCGAATCAGGAAATGATCCAGTGTGTAGTACAGTCCTGCATTGGATCAGTGGCCCACAAACAGGCAGGTTACAGAAAACACAGAGACATTCTACATACAATCAAAGGAGAAAGAAAAATAAAAGACAAATGCTCGATGGTTTGGTTCTTTCAACAGATTTTTTGGGTAGAACCATTCCTGTGGGGTTTATCAGATCAACAGTTTGGATCATCGAGACATGGGCCCCACATGTAGGGAATTGGGAGCTTCAGCTTTCTCTTTATGTTGGTAAAGGGTTAATTTTCGATTTGATGTAAAACTAACTGATAATTTCAGTTTTACCTTTAAGGTTCGAGACTGTTGGGGCACCATGCATCCATGATTTGGCACATCAGATCAATGGTTTAGATAACCAAATCATGACCCGCCACATCTATAGAATTCTTCACTATAGAAAACTAATACTATAGCTCCAAAACTCGAATTGGTTCAGTCACTAGAAAACTCAGTACTAGGCCTAACTTGCCTAGACTCGGAGGGACTCTTTGAGTCGACTCGACATATCTCGGCGGGACTTAAACCGAGTTTATAAATAAACAAGTCCAACGTGGACTAAGAGAAGCATCATCCTTACCTAGTGAAGTATTTGTGTTGTTGTTGGTTTGAGTTACATTTATGTTACTTACATTAGATCTAACCATTTCAAATATAGATTTCTAATATTTTCAGTTTACAATATTTAAATATCGAGTTGAGTCAGGTGGAGTCTTCGAGTCAACCCAGTCCAGCTGAACGTCGAGTTAAGTTTTCAGGTTTTCGAACGACGGTATTGTAATTATGGACAGGGTTCTTTGACTGTGTTCAATCATACAATATTGCACATTTCCAGAAGGATCTACGGACCTTATTGATGCAACCGGGCATTCACATGGGAATAAGAAGAGATCTAGAGTGAGCCCCAGAAGATCACGAGTGGACCGTGATCATACGTGTGATTAAGATTAGATAACATTTTTCAGTTTTGTTTAGTTTTATGCCATTATGAAAAAAGGGAATCTACCCAAAAAAAACCTTACTCAGGATTTATTATGAAGTGGCCATAAGTGAGCACAATTTTGTAAATTCCCATCTTTAGGGCTCTCTTTTGTCTAAAGCCTATGATAAGCACTCACTCGGATGTGTGGTTCATTATTGCTTGAAGAATTTAAAAATAAAAATAAAAATCAGCATCTCGTTTATGCTTTCATGGCAGAAGAGCAGAAGAGGAAATCTAATTCAGTAGTTCATCTGGTCGAGTGGGCTGTAGGGTTGATCCCACACCGGCTGTTGCAAATCAGGTTCCGAGTCACGTTAACGATACTCTCATTAAAAACGTATTGCATTCCTGTAATATGTGGTCAGAAAGGGAAGGGATGCATGCAGAAAAAGTAAGATTATCAACAAAGCAGAGTTGCTTTTCTAATCAACATGCAA
Source organism: Magnolia changhungtana (assembly GCA_030180095.1). Lineage (NCBI taxonomy): Eukaryota > Viridiplantae > Streptophyta > Magnoliopsida > Magnoliales > Magnoliaceae > Magnolia > Magnolia changhungtana. Next base: position 4,800,965 of record JASAUF010000162.1, read on the forward strand.
AGCAAACTAAGGTCTTAATTAGTATACCCAGCATATGCTACAATAAGCATTTTGCACTGGTGACAATATCAAGCTATTCAATAATGGAAACTGTATCAACCCCTGCAGTGTCATTATGGGCCTTTTTTTTAGAACAGGCATTACAGCCCATATTTCGTAATGGATCCTACTGTTTTTTTTTTTTTTTTTGAAAGGTCATTTTTTTTCAGCGGTTGGAATCTTCAACAGGGTTCTCCTTTTTAGGGATTGGGCCCCTTAGTTTTGTCATAATGTAGGATGGCTTGTTGGGTCTTCCAGCTAGCCATGGGGCTGGTGTTGTTGTATTTCTATTTTTGAGGTTTTTAGTTTGCCAGTTGCAAGTGGTGTAGCTTTTCGTCTTCTTATTTCCTCGGTTTTGTTGTCTTTTTCTTTTTCAGCTCTTTGCCTAATAAATATCACCTTGTAAAAAAAAAAAAAAGGCAAGAGCCGAAGGAAAACAAAACATAAACAGAAAGGACAACAAAACAATCAGAAAATACGCAAGACCAAACCTACAAAGAGTACAACAACAACAACAGACAGCCCCTTGGCTGAAAACATTAAGGCGCCCAATCCCTTAAAGGGCCACTGTTACCATTATGTAACAGCAGTTATGGCCATTTATCTAATGGTTTTTTAATACCATGAGCAATATAGACACGGTTTGCCCTCAACACTAGTGACAATGCCCTTCCTAGCAGGAATTTGCATCAAATGAATACAAAAACAGCATTTTTTCAGGCATTTATTCAAGGATTTTAATAATATTGCACACAGAATCTACCTGGGTTTTCATCATCAAAGTATCTGCTGGTCCATAGATCTGCAAAAAGGAGCTGTATGAATTCAAACCAGGTGGTTTGGGAAGTGCAATGCACATGAAGAGAGGAAAGTGGTCAGAGAGGGGCGGAGAAGCAGGAATTCCAGGAGATTGTGATGATTGACACACTAGCGCTTTTGAAATTATACATGGCATATATCAGCTCAATCAAACCGTCTAATTTGTGAGACCCACATTAGATAATAGTTTTCAAATTTCACATTAATTTGACATCCCTAATATCTTATTAATAAGCATTTACTCACGGATCCTTACTCATGCCTCGGTGGTAGACTCACAAGGATTTCAACACGAGGTCACCCATTGTCGTGAAATCCCACACTGGTGTGAGTGTGGGTGTGTGGGGGGTGTCAGTGCGTGTGTTTAAAAAAAAAAAAAAAGAAGAAGAAGAAGTTACTCATTGAATTTGGTCCATCAATTGCTGTCTATTAACTATCTACCAATCAGCCAACTAAAAAATCAAATAATTACATCTACAATACTTCTAAATCAAATCCCATGATTATGATTTATTCTGAGCTTCTGATATTGCACTTGTACAAATTTTTAGTGCTGGTGTATCAATCATCTTACCCAACCAGTACCAAAGATTCCTCTGGTTTTCAAAACGCAAGAGAGTCATATTCAGATTCTCTTGAACTAAAGACATCTCTGCCGCTCTCCTGCTGTTTCTCGTTCACTGATCCTGCTGAGAAAGCAGGCATTAGAGGAATCATATTCACCACCGACGAAGGACAAGTGTTTAGCTGCATTATCTGGCCCATTAAAGCCTCATTCTCCATTCATTCGTTGGCCTTGGCCATAAGGGAGGGGATCAGAAAAATCTATAATCATTTTTTTAAAAGGTAACGGGAACTTTCATTGAAAAGCGCTGAGGCAGCACAAAAGGCAGAAAACAAAGAAAAGCAAAAAGATAAAAAGGAAAACAGAAAAGCAACTAATCCAGCCACTCCTTGCACCCGGCCCACAGACACAACACTTTCCCAAACATGAGAGGCTACCCCCTTGACATCCTGACAAACATTGCAAAAACACTGCCCATTCCTCTCACCCCATATATCCCCCAAAGACATGCAAGGAGACGGTCTCTACACCGCCCGACGCTTGTTGGAAAGAGAAGCCCCATGCCACTCAACTAGCAAGTCACCAATATCCCATATCATGACCTATGCAATGTTGAATCTGACGAAGGAGTCCCATATATGATTAGAATAGGAGCAAAGAATAAAAAGGTGGTTGACCGATTCAGCATCAGACATGCAGAGGAAACAGACATTTGGGATGATCATAGAACGTTTTTTTAGGTTATCCATTGTCAACACTCTGTTTCTGCCCACTAACCACCCAAAGGCTCCAATCTTGGGGGGAGCACCGTAGTGCCACACATGAGTCATCTTTCCACACTTTGTCCCATCAGACCAAAGAATGAAAAAAAAAAAACTAACCGAGAAATGTCCTAACTTTTCCATAGGCCAAACCAAGCTATCCTTTTCATCCATCTGGGGCCAAAAAATATGGAGAAACTCTAGAAGCACACATATTCCTCTATCTCGTCATCATGAAGAGCCCAGCAACAGGGCAGAGACCTCACAACTGTACCACCACGAATCTCATAACAACGATTGATTATGACCTACCGACTCGACGCAAGGCGGGCAATAGCCGGGAAAGAGATGCAAAGAGGCACATCACCCCTTCAAAACATTTTCCCATAAATCGAATGTTATCTCCATTCCCCAAAGAGAAGGCCACCCCTTTCATGAAGTTTAATCCCACACTCCAAATACCCTTCCAAGCCACCGACGCCCTGTAGATGGAAGACTCTTTTGTCCACCACCCACCAACCGAGCAACCATATTTGCTAGCAATGATCTGTCTCCAAAGAGCATCTCTTTTAGAGTTAAAATGCCACCACCATTTGTCTAATAGAGCATCGTTCATTTCCGCAAACTTATGAATGCTTGCACCACCTTCATCATACAGCTTATAGACTTCGTCCCATTCTAACTAGTGGAACTTTTTCTTCTCCACCGAGTCGCCCGAAATAAAATCACGCCTAAGCTTCTCAAGGTGATCAAGTACCAATCTCGGGCATCTAAAGAGTGACAGAAAATAAATCGGCAAATTAGATAATGCCGCTTTAACGAGAGTGATCCGCTCATCAAGCGACAAAAATGGCCCTCTCCAACCTGTAAGTTTCTGCTCAAATCTTTCAAACATCTATCCCACGGGTGCTTAGCTAGCTTACCAATACAAAGGAGAAGCCCCAAAAACGAAGATGGGAAAGATCCCACCTTGCACCCATAGCACTCGGCAAGGCGATCAATTTCGCCACATTCCATGTGGATTCCAAGCACCTCACACTTAGCAAGATTTACGTTTTACCTCGAAACTATTTCAAAGCACTGGAGGATCTTACACAAGTTATCAAACTTAACTTTGTCGACATCGCAAAACAGGAGCGTATCATCTGGATACTGAATATGAGAGATCAAGGAGAGCAAGCAACCCACTTGGAAGCCATTGAAGAAACAAACCTCCTGGCCTTTAGATAACATCCTACCCAAAAGCTTATGCAATGACAATGAAGAGAAGCGGGGATAACAGATCACCTTGCCTTAAGCCCGTAGAGCTTTTAAAGAAGCCTTTGGGAAGGCTGGTCACCAACACGGAGAATCTGGCTGAGCTAACACATTCTTTAATCCATCGTCTCCATATACACCCACACCCAATCATGTCAAGCATCTAGTCCAAAAATGCCCAATCGACATGATCGTAAGTTTTTTCTATATCCAACTTCCAAACCGCCCCTTTCACCCCTCCCCTATAGCAAGAATCAATACATTCATGTGCAATTAAAGCACAGTCCAGGATCCATCTTCCCTCAATAAAAGCACCTTGATGATGAGAAATGAATTTACTGAGGACCTGGCAAAATCTAGAGGCCAGAATTTTGTAACACCCGCCAATAGTCAGTCTTTCAATCTAGAGGCAAAATCTCTAATCAATTTCAGCAAGCACATGTCAAAATTTTCTGTCTTTCAAATGAGCTCATGAACTGGGTCTCGGGGGGAGGTCTGTTCCCCTACTATGTTAGTCCCTATTTTTAACAAGATCGAAGCCTTGGCAGTTGGGCTAAACATATCATTTACCCAGGCTGTGGGGCCAGCTCATCTTAAGGTGTATGATTTAGCTAGCGCTGAGGCGCTTCGCCACTCATGCGATGGGGCATCCATCCCCCTCCCTTGATTTTAATGAAGTTCTAGTCACTCTCTTTCCAAAAAATAAAGAAGAAGAAGCAAGAGAACCAGGGTGCACAACACCATGTTAAATTACCCGAAAACCATTCCTAGGTCCTGAAATAAGGCAAAGCTTCAGCTACTGCTAAAACTAATTGTGGGGTTGAAGTTGTACCTGCTACTCGTGTTATATATAATATAGATGAGTGTCTTCACTTCTTTTGTCCACCAGCAACATCATCTTTGTAGCATATCTTGATGGAATTGGCATATGAGTTTTCATTTTGGTAAGTAAGATGGGATGACCTCAATGTCGAAGAAATGACTGCCTACTGTCAAGCTATGGGCTCAAACGCACCATAACCAAGCATGGGCATGGTCTCCCAGAAGAAGTTTCACATGAAGAATTAAAGCTAAATTACTCATTACAGAGGTTGTGGAGGTCTATTTCGGCTTCTTTTCTGTCATAACCATGAGAGAATCTGTCATTGCTCAGTTAGAAACAAGGTTTAAAATTTCAAATGATCCTTGGCACAGTGGATAAATTGGTAAAGCTAGGATTGATGTAAATTTGTGAGAAGCTGGAATAAAACAGATATCTTGATCCTTTGAAAAATGAAAAACGCCAAGACTTGAATAGTGAAAAGTTGGAGTGAAAAACAAATATCAAGATCATGGGATTTGAATATTGGTATCATATCAGCAGATAGAACCATATTTTATCTGCATTGGTAGGAAAAGATACGTGTGCAGGTTCAATCGGGCTGTCCCACAAATATGCCCCGTATCTTCACCAATAGAAAGCCCGATTTTTTATTTTTTATTTTTTATTTTTTTTATTTTTTCCAAATTTTCTTCTCATTTTTCCTTTTCTTTTTTCATGTCAACCGTACCATGTAGGAAGCTTAAAAAGTCATTTTAAATTAGATCTAGGCCTGGTTTGGGGATCAAAGTAGATCTGAGTGGGATTGAACTAATCAAAGTGGAATGAACTTTTATGAGGAAAATAAATAAATCAAAGAACCCCCAAAAAAAAAAAGAAAAAAAAAAAAGAGGTAAACCACCACCTTTTCATTTTCTCATCTTCTTTTTGTTGTATTTCAATGTAATGGACCCTAAACCACCAAATCATGATTGATTTGCGTTCAATTAGGGCCCACTTGGTTGACTTTCAACAAGTTGACAGGCAGCATTAGTATGAAAGAATGGTCTGATGCATTAGTATATACGTCCCAAAAAAAAAAAAGATTCTTGAATTTCCCTTTTTTTCCTCAATTCTTTGGCTTAAAAACTTCAAACAATATGGGCCAATACAATACATCTGTATCGTATCAATTTTTGGCTGGGGTGATACACCCCCCAATACCAATATTCAGAACCATGCCACAAAATTCCATTGCATGCATGCAGGAAAGGAGAATAGGATGAAGAATCATCATGGTGAACTCTTTACTTGCATAGCACAATGCCATATGACCTGAAAAGGGGTTACCTGTAAATTGATGTGCTTGTAAATTAGAAATGGATTGTCACGGTGATCAACAAAAGCTGATTATGTATTTGACCATGAGGTGGAGATGAAGGTTGAGTGGTTGACAGCATTCAATTTGGAGATTGAACAGGAATTTGTTTCCAGTGCATAGCCTTTTCAGGATGAAGGAGATGCATGAGAAATGAACCCCTCTAACAACAGAGAGCATCGACCATGAAAAGAAACAAACACATCCATTACAACAAAGATTTGAGCCAACCAAGATGCTGCAAGTAACAATCTCCTTGGCTTAGCCTCACAAAGAAATTGAATAAGCTGAAAGAGGAACATATGAATCCATATCTCTTCTGGCACATTTGCCAATCTCCACAGGACATTGTTGTAGGTGCTCATCCAATGGTTCACATTCCATGAATCACTCCCAACTCAGTGCAAAGAACACGTCGAAGTCCAATTACAATGCTTTCTGAGAGAATATTTCCCATCTTCGAATGATGGTTGTTCTGGGTGCTGGCAATCTTTGTTCAATATCATGGTGAAATCAGAGAAGCCAAGGGTTGAAACCATCTCAATATTGCGTATCAAGGACGAAGAAAATAATAGCGTAGGTTAACAGCTTCACTACATTAATGCGAGGTGTTTTCATGGTCGATATCATAGCAGTTTGGAATGCTCTCTTTTGATATCTTGACTTGTCCTGGTCCCTACTGGAACCAGTATGACTTGCACGAACCAAGTTGTATCAGATGATAATTTGAGCCATGTTGATAGGACTGTGAACAGGATAGGGTTCAGGCCCAGGCCAAGAAAAATCAAATTTCCATTAGGGCCAGCCCTATCAGTTCAACATCTGGGACCAAGCCGATCTTATGCCCAACCTGCTAGAAGAACATTCTAATCCTCTTGATGAGTTTGGCCTAGAAGAAAATTATAATCCTCCCGAAAGCACTCAAAGACACCATTCCATATAGCATTCCACAATGAGGGAGCTTGGTTTAACATTGCAAGTCAGTAACTCCAACAGGATCTCTGCAAGTTGAAAGGATTAGATGATTTGTATGCTGAACCTCATTACCAATTTATCAACATCCTAAGGTGCCTTGTGACACACTAATTTGAATTCATGAGCAAAGAAATCAAGGGAAATGAACTCCCTAGGCATTGGATTTGTGACACTAGTTTTGCAAATGGACCAACCACCAAAGGATGAAGTCTGCATGGTTTGGCTTGCATCTACCTAAGCAGTTGAATGTGATATTCTTCTTGGGTTTGGATTACGCAAGCAGCTGTGTGTTGGTTAACCGATTGCATTTAGCACTTCGTGGTTTTCCAATGTTCCATACAAGCCATTGATACATATAAGGTAAGTAACTCTTGTAAGAAAAAAAAAGAAAAAAAAAAAGAACAAAGTACAAAAAAATCTTGTGTATACAAAATCAAGATACAAAAAAACTATTACAAATCACAACTATACTTTACACTTACATCTTACACATTCACACCTACAAGACGCCCAACAAAGACCCACAATTACATCCAATGTTGTCAAATCGCATAAGCCATCAGCCAAGGCTGATCGCTTATGCCATCGCATAATCGCATAAGCAATTGCTCAGGCTGATGGTTTTTTTTTTTTTTGAAAAAAATTTGAATCGTGATGAGTTATTGCATACAATACAAGTTACAACTTACACCTTATTACAATCTACAAGAAACTTGGTTGTTGGCCATTATGCCATGGCATACTTTAGTATGCCATGGATTATGAGTTTATGCCATGCGCCATTGCATATTTCCTGCATGGCATAAGCAATCTGAACCATGGTATGCGATTATGCGATCGCACATGACAACACTGATTACAACACTTACAATTAGTAATTACACCAATAACACATCACAAAACTACAATTTCACATGCCTACACCTTACGGCTATTTACATCTCATCACAACTTCACCTCACTTACAATACACACTCCTTATATATAATTTTTACAAACTAAAGTCGGTGACAACAAAAAGTCATGAAGACCACACGTAGACTATTCTTCTACCATGTATATAGTCGGTTAAAAGTGAGTATGAGGATAAGCCACGTGGTTACCTTTGCGCCATTTATTACAGTCAGTTTAAAGTCGATGTTGTTTCTACAATACTCCCTCTTAACATTAACTTTATTTAATTGTGGATATTTTAATCATACCAAGTGTTTTTCAGTGCTTTGTGAATGATAGTCTCTTGTTCCGATTGGTGATAATGTTATATCTTTTAACAAGACTTTTTCTCGAATGTAGTGATAATGTACTTAAACGTGTTTGGTCCTTGCATGGAAGATAAGATTCTCAGCTAACTTGATAGTCGACAAGTTGTCACAATAAAGTGACACCAGCTTTCTACTAGCTGATGTAAGTTCTTCAACAAGAGTGTCAGTCGGGTAAATTCTTAAGCAATCATGGCTGCAGATCTGTACTCTGCTTTAGTGGTTGACAATGAAATTGCTGGTCGTCTCTTGCTACACCAAGAGACTACTATCAAACCAAAGCTAAAGAAATATCCGATAGTAGATTAGCGAATTGTGAGATCTCCAGCAGAGTCAATATCGCAATATCTAGTTAGCTCACACTTGCCCTTTTTGTATAAAAGGCCGTAGTCATTAATGCCTTTGATGTATAGTATGATTCTTCGAATAGCCTCCAAATGAGGTTTTCTTGGTTCATGCATGAACCTACTAATTACTCCAACTACACGTGAAATGGTGGGTCGGGTTAGTGTCAAATCAATTAAACTCCCGATAAGTTGTCTATACATTGTTGAATCCTTGAGGGCGTCTCCTTCATTCCCGCTTAGTATCATGTTTGTCTCCATCGGCATAGATATTGACCTACAGTTAGCCATGCCAAACTTTTATAAAAGGTCCCTTATATATTTATGTTCACACAAGAAAAGGCCTTTGATGCGAGTGCATCTCCACACTAGGGTGGGGTGGCCCATGAGGTGGGGTCTGTGAGATGCAGAATGGCCACGGGGTGGGTCCCACTATGGGACCTGTAAGATGCAGGGTAGCCCACAAGGAGTTTTCGGTCAGTTTGCCTATGAGGGCCTGGATAAAGGGATATTCTGGTGCTTCCCTAACAACTTTGGAGCTTTTGGTGCGTTGGCCAGTACTCCCTGCATCAAGTGGTATCAGAGCGGGAGACCAGTGTTTGAGTCTCCTTACCGGTGTGGGTGAATGATGCAGGTGCATCTCCACATTAAGGTGGAGTGGCCCACGAGGTGAGGTCTGTGAGATGCAGAATAGCCACAGGGTGGATCCCACTCCCACTGTGGGACCTGTGAGATGTGGGGTAGCCCACGGGGAGATCTTGATCAGTTTTCCTAAGAGGGCCTAAAGAAATGGATATTTTGATGCTTCCCCGATAGCTTTAGAGCTTTTGGTGCGTTGGCCAGTACTCCCTGCATCAACATTCCTTGACTCGATCAATTTCAAGTCCTAGAAAATGTCGGAATTCCCTGAGCTCCTTCATTTGAAATCGCACCAATAGGTTTTCCTTCACTCAGATAACCTGCCATTTCTAGCTTTTATAAATAAGCTAGAGTCTGCGAGTGCAACCAAATATCTACTTTGCAACAAGAATTCAACGATCTTACCATACCATGCTCTTGGTTCCTGCCTTAGTATTGTAGAAACAATGCCGACTTTAAACTGACTAAAGTAAATGGTAAAGAAGTAACCGTGTAGGTTATCCTCATACTCACTTTTAACTGACTATATACATGGTAAAAGAATGGTGTACGTGTGGTCTTTATGACCTTTTGTTGTCACCGACTTTAGTTTGCAAAAATTATATATAGGGAGTGTCTGTTGTAAGTGAGGTGAAGTTGTGAGGAGAGGTGAGTAGCCGTGAGGTGGGAGGTGTGTGAAGTTGTAGTTGTGTGATGTGTTATTGGTGTGGTTGCTAATTGAAGTGTTGCAATTGTGGGTCTTAGTTGAGAGTCTTGTAGGTGTGAATGTGTAAGTTGTAAGTGTAAAGTGTAGTTGTGATTTGTAATTGTTGTGTATATTGATTTTGTGTACACGAGATTTTTTTGTACTTTGTTATTTTTTCTTTTCTTTTTTATTTTATTTTAATTTTAATTTTTTTATTTTATTTTTCCTAACAACTCTCCAGTAAAAGCAACAGGTAACAACTAAAAATAAAACAAGACCAAATGCAGGATAAACACACCAAGATGCACAGAAAATCAAATGATGAAAAAACAACCAAAAGGAGCAAAAATAGAAATCCTCGAATAGGCACAATCTCAAATACATCATGTGCAAACCGAAATACAATGATTTTTCCCAACAGATCAATTCCAAGTAAGCCTATGGCAGCTACAAATCTATACAATTCAAAGAAGAAGAAAAGAAAGAAATGCAGCTAAACAAAAGGTACCTCAAGTTCTGGTACAAGATGAATCAAAATCATCCAGCGCAACCCTCGCAATCCAGTTGCTGAGTGTCTTCTTGATCTCCGAGTGGTTCACGTACGCCAGCTCATACATGCTACACAAATTCACCACGACTGTCTCGTTCAGCGCCGCTGTAGGCACCCTTTCCAGTGCACCCTCCAGCACCTTGATCGAATCCGACAGATCCCTCAAATACATCAAGCACAGTGCCTTGTTATTAAACGCCACGACATCTGCCGGGTCCCTCTCAATGCACTCCTCATACTCCCTCACTGCTGACACGTAATCCTTCCCGGCCAAGTACACCAGTGCCCTGTTCCGGTTCACAAGGTTCCGGAACTCCTTCCCCTCCACTGCCAGCCCCTCAATGCGGGTGAAAACTGACCTCGCCTCTTCCAAGTCGCCAATCTGAATGTATATATACCCAGCCTTCGATAGCAGGCGACGGAGGCTAAACCAGCTCACGTGACAGATATCTTGGGGACCACACACGTGTCAGTGATCCGGGTCATTCATCTAGTGGGGTAACATGGCATGGACTAAAAATAATGTTGGCCGGTTCAGGCAAGTTTGTTCAAACGTGTGGATCACCCAATGAGTTGTGTTGTCAATGGGCCCAGATAAGCTGCGGGCTTACGGGCCTATCCTGCCTTGAGCTGAACTTGGGGTGGAGAAACAACCCAAGGGCAGGGCTGAAAGTCCAGGAGGTTGCCTGGGGTTGGTGCTCAACTCTAGCCTAACTCAATGTTCATGTACCTCAACCCAACCCAACCCAACCTCGGGTTGGGAATTCTCAACCCAACCCCAACCTAAGCGGGCTCGATTCGATTCGCCAGGTTAATACATGCTAATATTTTTGTTATTACATTAGTCTATTATATTTTCAATACACATCTTATTCTTTGTACCTATGATTTTATTAATTATATATATAATTATTTATAGCAAAGAACTTTATTTTTTCTAAACAAACAAGTGAAAATACAAAACAACTACTCTTTTAAAAGTCATGTTGTGTAGCATGCAATCTATTTGGGAGAGAAATCTGAAATATCTTGTTAGCTTGAGTTATCGAAAATGATGTGGACCGTTGAAACCTGACGGCATTGGAATTTCATGTGCCTTCAACACAAATGATCAACACTCAATTATAATTTATAAGTAACTTATATATCGATTGGGTTTGAGTTCGAGTTGGGTCGGGCAACCTGAGACCTCAACCAAAGCCCGACCCAAGTTTTATCAAGTTGATGTTTATATAGCCCAAGCCTGAGACCGACCCGATGCATCCTGTCCGAGCCCAACCCAAAGTCGGGCGGTCATAGGTCGGTCAGGTTGAACCCGCCCGACTTTCAGCCCTACCCAAGGGGCACAAAGCGACAAATCTCCACTATAAAAGCATAAATTACAAAGAGAGAAGAATTATCCGATTCGAACAACATCGAATCTCACCCTTGCTACATCCTTTGATAACCCTAGAACCCTTTAGAATACCTTTAGGAAGTCTTAGAATCATTTAAAATAGCCCTAGAGACCCATATTTATAGTTTAGGCAACTTCTCTTTCACACCCTTGCGAAACCACCTCAAATTTACGCAGTCTGTACCAAATCCGCGCAAGAATCTACGTAACCTCGACTGGTCGAGGGACCCCCTCGACCAGTCGAGCCATCCCCTCGACTGGTCGAGCATCCCAGATACCCAAAACATGTGCTCGTTGGACTTTGAGTCGAGTATGCCTCGACTAGTCGAGCGGCCCACTCGACCGGTCCAGCTCAGCCCTCGACTGGTTGAACGGCCCAAAAACAGACAGATTTAAGGCATCTGTCAACAATCTCCACCATGCCTTTAATCTTCAACCGTGTAGCTTCTTGACCTCTTCTCTTATCTCTACATCACATTATAGCTTCTCGTGCACACTCCATCCTTCTTTTTCGCCATCGCCAAACTCAGAGAAGTTGCACATAACTTGAACTTTTCCATAGGAACGACCTTGGTGATCATGTCTGCCGGATCTAAATCCACATGTCAACCACCTTTGCTCCTGTCTTCCCAAAAGAAAAGATGTAGTCTTCTTACCATCTCACCACTACCTAATATTGCTTGTTAGGGTACTTGCTCACAACACTGATAGCCTGTGAAATAACCGGTCTAATCCAGACCATGACATACACTGCCAACCGCATTCGAATAAGACTCATGAGATATCCTGCTTTTTTTTATCTGTTTTGGGACATGTCCTGAGGAAAACTTGAGGAAAGACACATAGGGAACGCTCTTCGACTTTACATGGTATATCACTTCATTGATCAATACCTACCCAAGGTGTTCTACCTGAGATAACCAAAACCCACTCTTCTTTCAGTCTCAACGCCGATAACCATCTTTGCAGCCCCCGATCCTTCATCTTGAATGTCTCACTTAACCGAGTCTTCAGTATATTGATTTTAAACATGTCATAATTGATGATCTACATATCATCAATTTCTGACTCCCCATGAAGGAATCAAACTACTGCCTAGGCGACAGGTCGAACCACGACCTCTTGCAAAGTCTTTTCTCAACCCCTTTAACTTCGAACCGCTCTGGTTGCTTCATGTAGATCTGCTTTTCACTTTCCATTGCAGAAGTGCAGACTCCACATCCATCTTTTCATCTTAAGATCACATTGGCCAACCAGTGCCAATCACGGATCTAATAAACACCTGCTATATCGTCGACGCGAATATATCTGAAAAGCCGATCCCTTCTCTTTGAGCATAACCCTTCGCTACCAACATCGCCATGTATTTATGTTATATCCTCATGAAGATCCACCTGCATCCAACCACTCTCCGGCCCACTGGAAGCTCCACCCGCTCCCATATGTCGCTCTGGTACAACGAGTCCATCATATCACCAATAGTCACCTTCCACTTCTCAGCACCAAGCTCATTTAGAGCCATCTGAATAGAAGATGAATCCCCTGTGATATTGGAGTCGTCCATGTACCTCGCCGATATCCTGCGATTATGTCGTGTGATTCTTCTCAAAGGTGGCTACTCCATCTACTCTGTATCCCTGTCCGCACGTCTCAATCTTCCTGTCCTGCGCGCTCATGTTGTCATGCCCAACATGCTACACACGTACAGAGGTGGAATCCGCTACATCCACTACAACTCCACCTTTTAAAGTGTTCCCGATCAATCTGTACAAGTTACCGAGTCGTTGCGCTTTCATGATTACCCGAGCCCCTTTTTATACCTTAAGAGCACCATCAATACCTGTGTACTTGCATCCTTTTGCCTCAAGCACACCAAGAGAAATCAGATTCAGCTTTAAATCAGGAACGTGCCTGATTACGAAGTGATTTTGATGGCCATCTAGGGCACTTAGAATTGCAGGATACATGATGTTGGTAATTTATGACTCTTGGATTCAGTTATCTGTTAGATTTCACAGTTAAGTTTGAATTATTAATCCATTATTAGAAGTTGTAAACATTGATTGAGTCATGATTTCACAGGACACATCTCGCTTGCATATTAAGGTTTCAATTCGATATTGAATTGTAACTTAGTGATCATTAAGCATAGAAGGAACCAACCTGGGGAATTTGTCCATCATGTTCAAAAAGAAGAATTGAAAAAAAAATGAAGGAAAAAGAATACCCAGCTAAAAGAATAGTTGTCATCAGGAAAGGGTTGGGTGTACGATCTTCACCATAGGTTTGCTCCCTATAGGTGCAGATTCGATTCCCCTCCCCCTCGATGGAAAAATCAAATGCTGGAAGAATGAAAAAGAAGAACTATAAGGCAAGTTCTGGTTTAGGTTTTGATTGTCCTGAATGTTTTTTTTTTTTTTATATCGTCAATGTTATCATGGAAATTGACGATTGGATCTCTTAATGATGATAAGCTGAGATTACACTATGCACCCATAAAACTCAGTGTTTAGAATTTTTTCTAATTAATGGATTAATACTTTGAACTTGACTATGGAATTTACTGTGCGCTCGAGTCTAGGAGATAGTAATGCCCAACATTCATGAATCTTAGAATTCTAGGATCTGGATTGTTTTTCAAAAATCACTCGAGTTTATAGAAATTGTCCTTTAATTTTCAACTTATTTTTCGCATACTTTGCTCGGGACTAGCAAAATGCTGGTTAGGGGTTGTGTTGAGGGTTGAATATTTCATATTAGACCCCAGTTACTACTTGCTTTTACGAACATAATATTGTTTAATACCCTATTTTAATCGTATTTGTGCTGCAAGGTGAATTTAGAAGCCTGGACTGAAAAAGGGTACTAAAAGCATGGATTTAACGCTCTAAAATCACCAAGGCAAGGTGTAAGACCCGTATCCTAGCCCGTACTGTTCCGTCAACTCCCACGATCCTTCCCGGCAAATTCCGACAATCTACGACGTATAATCAACATTTGTGATCGATCCTAAGTCGTATCCTGTAGAATCGAGTCGGCTTAATCCGAGACTTGTACCATTGCGACCGCACCATCGTCGTAGTTCCGACGCCGCGTCTCGCACACCGATCCGATACCTAGGTCAGAAGATGTGGACCGGTGTTTATTTCGAAGAAACGCCACGCTTTTACGATCCTGAGAAAATCTCTACAATATGTCAAATCAATCCCATCAATCACCCCTCATGTCAAGTACAAAGCACCCCATGCTTTCTTTCTCCACAAGTCAAGCAAACCCCAAAGTCAACCCATCACTCACCTCACATCCATCCCTCTTATAACCACACATTTTCTCTCTCTTTCTCCTCACAATTTCCAAGCAACACCAAAAAGCAAGAGCATCACACGTCCATGGTTTTCCAAGAAAGAAAGTGATTTTTGTGACCCACTTTTCCATCCCAAGATCTTCCATCCTAGCCATCCATTTCTCATCTTCCACCATCAAAGAGAAGCACAAGGAATTAGGCGTTTGAACGGACCAAGAAGATCAACGGTGGGTGCTTCTATAGGCTAGCTTTTTTTGTTTTTATGATAGGCCAAGTGAGGCCTACCGATCGATGGTATGAATCTCACTTTGGACCCTAAGATGTGGCCGATGGCCCACCTTGATTCTCATGATCATTCCATGATAGGGCCATTCTCTATGGACCCCATCATGATGTTTACTTCCTTGCATAAATAGGGTCATCTAGACCTTGCACTTTAGCGGAGAAAGGATCTCCACCGTTGAATTTTTGATCGGTGGGTCCACATGTAATGGGACCCACTTGATGTATGATTATATGCATGGAACGGAGGGCCCATAGTGGCGGGATCCCTCCATCACTCGATCTCTCTCCCTCTCTCTTTCATTATTTTTTTGGTGTGATAATGTGGCCGTGTGGCCCACCCAGATGTACCCCACCTTGATGTAAGTCGCACACAACCATCCAAACCATGTAGGCCCTACCTTAATGGGGATGGGAAACCACTCGTATCGGCTTGATCTAGATTAAGTAGGCCACGGGGGACCCACCAGCCATGGTCCTCACACGTGGGACCCACCTTAATTAAATGCAAAACGTCCAATGTCCTGGACGCTGGACATGGCTACGTTGAAGTGTGAATAGATAGAGGGTGTACTAACAGGAGTAAAAAAAAAATTGGTTTTTTTTAGTCTTTTTGGGGTGGACTACTCATGTAGGCCCCACCTTGATACATGTGTTTAATCCACGCCGTCCATTTCGTTCTCCAGATCATTTTAGGCGTTGAGCCTAAAAACGGAGCCAATCCGAGGTTCTGGCAGGCCATAGCATAGAAAATGTCGGTTTTCACCGTTAAAACCCATCCTGACATTTCGATACACCAAAATATGCTGGATATTGGGCTCTGTTAGACGGTGTCGAGCCATGGAATCCAATGGTTGGGTCCGATCCACTCGATACGGGCCCTACCCACGAAAAACCTTGGAAAAACCATGTTTTCAAAAAAAAAAAAAAAAAGAGGCAGGCGCCATGTTTTCAAAAAAAAAAAGAGGCAGGCAACGCCTATTGCAGCAGAACGCTGCTGCCTGCGTTTGGCGGGCTGACAGGCCCACCCATGGCTCTAGCCGTGGGCCCCATCATGATGTATGCTATATATCCACACCGTTCATTTGGTGGGCCACCTCCTGAGGTGGGCCCCCATCAAAAGATCAGGCCGATATCAGTCTCAGATGGCCCACATCATAGGAAACAGTGTTGATTAAACGTCTACCATTGGGACCCTTTTGTGGTCTAGAAGTTTTGGGTTAACATGAAATTTGTTTTTACTCTTCATCCAGGTCTACATGACCTTATGAACGGGTTGGATGGAAAAATAAACATTATGATGGCCCCACGTGGGACCCACTATGATATGTGTCGGGCACCACCATATATGTGTTTTATTAATGCTGTCCAGGCACTTGCTGGACGGCCAGTAGGCCCCACCTTAGTGTCTGTGTTATATCCACATAGTCCATTTAATTGGTGGACCCCACCATGATGCATGTATTGCATCCAAGCTGTCTATCCAATTTTGAAAGCTCATTTTATTACATGAGCTAAAGAATGAGGCAGATCTAAGGTTCAAGTGGACCCCACCATTGAAAATAGTGGAGGCAATGGCATTCACCGTTCAAAACCTCTTAGGAGCCACATTAGCTTCCAACTAAGCCTATATTTTGCTTTCACTTCATCTAGCTCTATGTTAAGTTATGAATTTGGTTGGATCTCAAACGCATCATGGTGGACCACTTCATGATATGATCATCCATTGAGGCCCACTTTGATGTGTTTTGTGGCCATCTATGAGGCCCACCTTATGGCCCATCTGTCAGGCCCATTGTGATGTATTTTGTGGCCTAATCGAGAGGCCCACCTTGATATACATGTGACTCATCAGGAGGTATCTTTGACCCATGAGCGGGGCCCACCTGTTGTGTGTTTTGAGGCCCAGGTGCAGGGCCCACATGTTATATATTTGAGGCCCGTGTATTGAGGCCCATTGTGATGTATTTGGGGCCCATTGTGATGTATTCAAGACCCGTTATTGAGGCCCACCTTGATGTGTATGAGAGCCCGTTATTGAGGCCCACCGTCATGTGTATGAGGCCCGTTGTTGAGGCCACCTTGACATATATGAGGACCATGTGATTAGGCCCATTTTAATATATTCTAAGGACTATGGGTTAAGGCCCATTATGATGTATTAGGGCCCATGGGTTGAGAGTCATTGTGATGTATAAAGGCCCATGGGTTGAGACCCACTATGATGTGTATAGGGCCCATGGGTTGAGGCCCATTGTGATGTATTTGGAGCCCATGGGTTGAGGCCCATTGTAATGTGATTCCACCGTGGTTTATGTGTTGACATTTATGGCGGGCCATGCCTTGGGAGCAATGTTGGTTTGACGTCCACATTGTAAGAATAATGTTGGTTAAATGTCCGCATTATAACTCTCCTTAGGGCCCATTGATAGGCTCATACTTATTGAGTATAGGCTGTTTAGGCTCATCTGCATTGTAAGGATGGTTCATTACTTTATAACATGCTTAGTATAATTCCATGACTCATGCCATACGCATCATATGTATGCTTAGTAGTGACTGATCATTGCATACATCATTGGGCAGACTATTTACAGGACTTCTTATGAAATGAAGTGCCCACATTATCGCGTTGTACGTGCAGGATTGTTGTATAACTGGATAGTGTGACTCATGCATTTCGCATATATGTGACTTGATCATTGTACACCCTAGCGACATCAGGGTCGTGGCCTCCACAGGCACATCGTGGATTGCTAGATAGGACACCGAAAATATTTGGTTCTAGCACTATGGGGCACTTAGGATGTCCTTGGGTGAAAATCCCAGAACCTTCGAGGCCAAGAGTAGTCCCAACGTCTAGACCGAGTGGAACATGAGCGCCCGAGTGCCGAATACCAGTAGGCCGCGTCTTCCACTGTGTCGTGGTCGGTTGGGAAGGGGTGTGGCCTTATCCACCCGAGTGAGGGGGCTATAAGTTAGGCTGAGTATGACCAGCTCGTAAATGGGTCTGTCATCGACAAGCCGGGTAGGTATTGGCAGACTACTGGTCAGGCGGATAGTGAGGTCTATTCCGCTCGCTGGGCTGTGCAGCTAGGGAGGAGGCAGTCAGTGTCAAGCGTAATAGACCCTGGTGATTTCCCCAGAGAGCAACCGTACTGATATGTGGACTTATTGAGTAGGAATTGCATATTCATTCATTCATTTACTATCCACTCGGGTTGGTGGTGCGTAACTATTTATTACGTGTACCATCGCATGATCAGGATTTCGGTTGGGCGCGCGACTAACCTAAGATCAGGAGTTTACCACAGTGAGTCGGACTATCCAAATTTAGGTATGGGACTGGTTTGGATAAAAGTCCCTTGTGGTGGACCCTGTAGCTTGCGATACTACGTACTATCATCCCGACTTCACATTCCAGCGTGGTCATTTCATTCACACCACATATTACATTGCATCTGCAGTACTTAACATTTTGGGTTACTATGTTTTTGCACTTATATGGCCTAGATGAGGTTGATAGTATCCGTGGCTCGTCAAGATCTGCATATTGCAGTGCATCCTTAGCGTCTGCTATTGTCTTATTATGTTTTGCATCGCATAGCCTTGGTACGGTTAATAGCACTTATGGACTTACCACATATTTTCGCTTACTTTGATATCGTATGATTCATGATATTGTCAGTATTTCCGCTTATTACGATTATGTATGATTTATGGGCTTTATGATATACTTGGCACTTATCTTGTGTACACACTTTCACCACCTTCTAAGCTTTTGTAAGCTTATACACGATTGATGCGTGCAGGTGGCGTTAGGTTGTAGCAACGTTGAGCTTGGAGCGTGCAGCCGTCCTCTGGAGCTTTGATTTCAATATATGTATTTCCCTTTCAGCATTGTATCCAAATGATTATATTAGTCGATATGTGATGATGATGTTGCCTTTATGACTTGGTTATGCTAAGGGTTATGCTCCATTACAAAAAAAAAAATCATACTGAAAATCCTCCTTGTAGGATCCCAGGATCAGAATCTGGCGTATGGGCGCTGGGAGTCGAGAATGGGGTACTATGAAGGCTGTCGGCACCGGATTCGGCGATCAGGAATTTTGTGAGCCCGTTTTTCGAGTTTGGGGCGTGACACAAGGGATAGACCCTAGAAGACCAAGATCGAGGAATTTACACACTAGAGATCTGAGAAAATCACGCCACTCACATTAAAAGCACGAAAATCGTCCAGAATGCGAGATCACAGGGTTTCCACCATCCTTTTGGTTCGAAACTTCATATATGGCCTGAGGACCATAAATTAACCGTGCACATCAAATTTCAGTCATTGGATCCTTGTGAAAGTGGCCCAGCGGATAGATCAACCCCTTAAATCCTGATTTGGGGCCCACCTGATACTTGGATATGCCTCAATTTTAGTTCCAACCCCTTAAATGAGGTGGCAAAGCGGATGGTCAGAGCGGATGTCTCATATACATCACAGTGGACCCCACTTGAGGGTGTGAATGTGCATAGTGTACACGGTCCAGCCGAGCACCAGAATTCACAAAATCGGTCAGCGTGCGTTGACCGATGTTAAAAAAAAAAAAAAATCAAAAACCCAATAGAGGCCGCACGTCCGGCCTTTGAGATGTGTAGTGGGCCACCAATGTCCATCGTTTGGTCAATTTGAACCGTCCAACGTGTTCAGGGGGTGGGGCTAACCGTACTCATGCTGATCTTTTGCTTCCATACACGTGGACACACGTAGATCACCGTCAAATGCAGGATGAACGATAGGACAATTTGATACAGTGGGGCGCACCAAACTTGACCAAAACAACCCCTGCCTGACTGGTTTTTCGCCAGAAATCCAATGGACGAGGTGGATTTCACTAAAAACATCACTGTGGGGCCCACTGAGCTTCACAGCGTAAGAGATTTCATAGGTCATGCGTCCATGAAAGCCGGCCATTCCAGGCCGTTGTGCAATCGAGGCCGTGGTCGGATGCAAGATCTGGACCGTCCAAAAGAGAGAGAAGAGGGCCAAGACCATCACCATGAAGGCCAAACACAAGATGGGATGATCTTCTGTCCCGAAATCAATTCGAGTGCAAGAACTTTCCTGCACAAAAACAGAGCACGCGGTTTGCGTGTTCCTTACTACGTAGGGGTTACGCACACCTCTTGTGCGTGAAACCCAACCGACCGACCCGCTGGCCTATAAAAGAGAAAAAAGGAGAGAGGAAAGATATCTTTGAACGTGGTGGGCAGCCGTGGAGGCATTCAAGTGATCGAATGAGCTGGACGTGGAGCAGTTTGAGTTCCTTTGTTTTTAATTTTTATTAATTTTTATTTTATTTAGGGATTAGTTAATCACGGTCATGATTTGTTAAACCTTTTAGCTAGGGCTAAGAGGTGAAGCTTGTAGCGTGATTAGGATGATAGTTTTGCTTTGATTCATGGTTATTGAACTCTTATGGATTCTAACTTGTTTATTAAGAAATACTTTTAGTTTTTAATGGTTTATTGTGACTCAAATTACAGTAGATTTGCGATAGCTTTGAGTATGTTCTTTTCGTTATGAAATTGTGAACTTAGGAGGCCCTGTTGTTCACCATTGTCTCTTGGGCATGGTTGGGTGATGGAACCCTTCTTAACTTTCATAATTCTCTCATGATTGGCTGTGATATTGGTAAATTGTTGTTGTTTGCCATAGTTTCCTGGGCATGGTTAGGTGATGGAATCACTTCTAAATCTGCACCAATCGTATTTGTTGATGATTAGATCCATGAGACGTTCAGAGATCTAACAAATCTCTTCTTACCAACTGGATAGGATAAGACTATGATTCCAGTTGTGTCCTTGAATCATTGCTAAGTAACTTCCCAATAACTACAAGCGGATCCTTGGCACCCTAGTTTCCTACCTCTGATTTATCTAAGTTTTAGTTAAAATTTTCACCATTATTCCCTCAATTTCATTCGATTTAGATTTCATCTTAGTTTAGTTCTAGTTCTACTTAATTTCATATTATGTATAAGTTTCAGTCCCTTGGGACTCGACTTCAGTCTGACCGAGTTTATTACTACATCACAACCCTATACTTGGGGAGTGAACAAGTTTTTGGCACCGTTGCTGGGGACTGACGGCTACGTATTTTTGAAATTAATTAGTTTTAGAATTAAATTAAGATTATGATTATACTAACTTTAGTTTTAGATTTTTCTTTTTATTTGATTTTTAAAAACTAACCTAACTTTCCTGTTTTGTAGGATTCTGAGATAGACCTTCTAAATTAGTAATCTCTTTCTAGTTTTTCTGTTTTTCTATTTTTTAGAAATTTTCTAATTCTAGGATTTCTTTTATTTTTAGAATCTAACTTACTTTCTAATACTAGGTTTTGAACCTTCCTTTGAAAACTTTTTATTTTTAGAAATTGACCTATCTTGTTTTGTTTTTCAGGTTTTAACTTAGGAATCTCTAATCTGGTAACTTCTTTCTAACTTTCCATACTGTTGTAGGATCTTTTCTCTTATTTTTTTAGGATTAGATTCAGAATTAAGGTTTCACCATCAACGAACAAGAGTGGCTAGAGTGGGCACGTGAGTATGGTAATATATTTCTAGAAAAAGAGAGGTTCCGTAAAAAAGTGTTAGATGCTTATGCTTGGAAACAACCTGTCTCAAAATTTTTCTGAAACCATGATTGAGAACCGACCGGAATATAATTCTCTACCGATTAAGAAGTCTATACGCGATCATATGAGGGAGAATAATTACATCCTACCGATTAACAAAACAGTACGTGAGTGTTGGAGTTATCATAACTATGAGAGTGAGAATTATTATCACTCATCCGATAAAAAGAAAATAATGCATGATTATATTATGAGTGATAATATGTATGACCAACCATCAGATTCTTCCACCTATGATCCGTATGACTATAATCAGTGGAAACATCAAAATAGGAGAAATGAACCAACAACATGTTATAATGATTATTCTCTTGGATCCCCTACCTTTGAGATCCAACCAGAAGCGATCCAAGAGGATTCATTTCACGTAACATGGCTTGTCTTACGGAAATTAGAAAATCGTTGGAAGCACTTAATTTGCGCCTTGATAAGGTAGAGGAGGCTCGTTCATCCTAGCCACAATTCATTCCAGAAATACAATGTGAGAAAAGTGATCCTAACTCGCTTTTGAAAAACTTTGGAATTACAAATGATTTCCAATGTTTAATATGGACATTGGTGGCCCACTACACATCTCAAAGGCCAGACGTGAGGCCTTTGTTGGGTTTTTGAATTTATTTAAAAAAAAAAAAACATCGGTCAGCACACGCTGACCGATTTTGTGAATTTTGGAACTCGGCTGGATCGTGCACACTGTGCACATTCACACCCTCAAGTGGGGTCCACTGTGATGTATATGAGACATCCGCTTCGACCATCTGCTTTACCACCTCATTTAAGGGGTTGGAACCAAAATTGAGGCATATACAGGTATCAGGTGGGCCCCAAATCAGGATTTAAGGGGCTGATCTATTCGCTGGGCCACTTTCACAAGAATCCAATGGCTGAAATTTGATGTGTACGGTTAATTTAGGGTCCTCAGGCAATATATGAAGTTTCAAGTCGAGCGGATGGTGGAAACCCTGTGATCTCTTATTCTGGACAATTTTTGGGCTCGTTTAATATGAGTGGCGTGATTTTCTCGGATCTCTGGCGTGTAAATTCCTCGATCTTGGTCCTCTAGGGTCCGTCCCTTGCCTTGGTGATTTTAGAGCATTAAATCCATGCTTTTAGTACCCGTTTTCAGTCCAGGCTCATAAATTCACCTTGTAGCACAAACACGATTAAAATAGGGCATTAAACAGTATCATGTTCGTAAAAGCAGGTAGTAACTGGGGTCTAATATACAATATTTGACCCTCAACACAACCCCTAACCAGCATTTTGCTAGTACCGAACAAAGTATGCGAAAAATAAGTTGAGAATTAAAGGACAATTTCTATAAACTCGAGTGATTTTTGAAAAACAATATAGATCCTAGAATTCTAAGATTCATGAATGTTGGGCATTACTATCTCCTAGACTCGAGCACACGGTAAATTCCATAGTCAAGTTCAAAATATTAATCCATCAATTAGAAAAAATTTTAAACATTGAGTTTCATGGGTGTATAGTGTAATCTCGGCTTATCATTAAGAGATCCAATCGTCAATTTCCATGATAATATTGATGATAAAAAAAATAATTCAGGATAATCAGAACCTAAAACAGAACTTACCTTACAGTTCTTCTTTTTCATTCTTCCAGTATTTGATTTTTTCATCGAGGGGGAGGGGAATCGAATCTGCACCTATAGGGAGCAAACCTATGGTGAAGATCGTACACCCAACCCTTACCTGATGATAACTGTTTTTTTAGCTGAGTATTCTTTTTCTTTCATTTTTTTTTTCAATTTTTCTTTTTGAATATGATTGACAAATTCCCCAGGTTGGTTCCTTCCAGGATTAATGATCACCAAGTTACAATTCAATATTGAATTGAAACCTTCATGTGTAAGCGAGATGTGTCCTGTGAAATTATGATTCAATCAATGTTTACAACTTTTAATAATGGATTAACAATTCAAACTTAACTATGAAATCTAACAGATAACTGAATCCAAGAGTCATAAATTACCAACATCACGTATCCTGCAATTCTAAGTATCCTAGATGGCCGTCAAAATCACTTCGAATTCACAAGAAATTCCAAAAAATTTTAAAAATTTTCACAATTTTTGCTCAAGACTAAGAAAACACTGATTAGGTAACCTAATCTCCCACCCCCAACCTAAAATTTATATTGTCCTTAATGTTAAAGATATATGAGCATGCAATGCATATGGGACAATGAAAGTAAATGAGAAGTGATGGGAAGATAGTACCTTGACGAAGGAATCGAGAAAAATGTTTCCACAATGATCACAGCATGAAAGCTAGTCAACACGAGAGTGAAGACACGAAAGCAAACTATCCTAAAATAATGCAGAAAGCAAACTAACATAATGGCATAAAATCGTTTATCCTAAAACAACATAAAACAAACTACCCTAGTCTTATGAAAGCAGGGAAAAACTACTCGATCATACCGCAAGGTTCCTCTTTCGGCCAATATCTTGATAAGTTTCTCAGTAAGTTCCTCAACAGGATCATCCAAAAGCCATTTTTATAATAGGCTTGGACGCCCTGGAGCATGACTTTCCAGAGAAACTTATGTACCTCATAAGAAATTTTTCGTTAAATTGCTTGAGGTATCCAGAGTATATACGATTCACCTGTGACAGGAGAAGTTTCAATGTTAGTATCCCATGGCGAATCAGAGACTACAAGCAGATAAAGTTCAAAAAATTTCTCAGGAAGTGATGTAGTCTCAACACATTCTGAAGTATCAGACTTTGGTTCCATTGTCAGCTCCTCCTCCGAGATGTTGTCTTGCAAGGCATCCACTTTGTCTTTTGATATAGGATCATTTGAATCTGCAAAGTGTGCCAAGCAATCATCCAAAGAGTTGGAAAGTTCAACTGAGCGTGACTTTTTTTTCCACATTGGAGCTCTTGATGATCTGCCCAAAAAATCTATCATTCTTGAAAGTAGATAGAGGTACGCTCTCTTGCTCCAGTTCTGCACAGACAGATAGAAAATCAATAGGGGGAGCATCGATGTGATCACTCTATTCATTAAAACTACTTAATCGAGGTGTTAAATTGTCAAACGTGTACAACTCAGATGGTGGCCTCAACTGAGTGGTTTCAAATTCCAGGGTCGTAGCGAGCAACTCGTCCTTCTCCTGAATCACATCATCATTCGATTCAGAGGAGTGGCCCAAACATGGTTCACAAGAGTTAGAAGGGTCGGTTGTAAGGGGCTCATCCTTCACTTTTAAATCAGACATGTCAGGTGAGAGGAGTGATTCATTATGACCGAACACTTCGTGTACGTCTTGATCATTGACCTGGACCAAACTTGAGATTGATTCCAGGGGGATTTGTACTGCACGTTCATAATAGTCACCCCAATACACATCATTGTCTAATTTCGTGCAGTAGTGCACACTTGGGATGGGATCGCTTTCCTCACATTCCATTCCTAAATTGGGTTGAAGTTCGAATAAATTAATATTTACCTCATCATTGAAATCCTGTGTATCATGCGAGAGAGGTGTGTCATCATCACTGTATTTAAAAGATACCTACGTCTCTTGACCATTCATTTGAATCGTCATCGAGATCGACTCATTGAGAAATTGAACCATATACTTATTAATGGACTCCAACTCCTCATTTGTAATTTCAAAGCTTTTCAAAAGCGAGTTAGGATTACTTTCCTCGCATTGTATTTCTGGAATGAATTGTGGCTGGGATAAACGAGCATCCTCTACTTTATCAAGGTGCGAATTAAGTGCTTCCAACGATTTTCTAATTTTCGCAAGACAAGCTATGTTACGCTAAAATGAATCCTCCTGAATCATTTCTGGTTAGATCTCAAAGGTAGGGGATCCAAGAGAATAATCATTATAACATGTTGTTGGTTCATTTCCTCAATTTTGATGTTTTCACTGATTATAGTCATACGGATCATAGGTGGGAGAATCTGATGGTTGGTAATACATAATCGATGCCTTATCGGAATATATATTGTGGGGCACTACACTGGTTTGGTGCGAATTATAACCTTAGATTTTTTACATGATACACCCTATTAATCTAGCCATAACCTTATTATGAATTAGACAGCTTGTGAGATACGCCGTTGAGGACTCGCAATGGGGAGTTGGAGTCCATTATACCAATCGGATGAGAGATAGGCCCACCTTGACTCATGTTGAAATAACACGATAGTTACTATAATTACGTCATAAGAGTAACTATCCCAAAAGATTATTTATATAAGCCATCATCCGTGTATGCATCCGTTTTCGTAACAAAAATTGGAATAGTGGATTGGGCCCACAAATATAGGGTTCACATGAATTAACCGGATTATGATCTGGGATGAAAGTTGGCTTATGGGAAATCCCTTGAAAATGGCCATGGGATTTCCTATACATTGGACCACATAATACGAGATAATTGTGAAGTGATACAATTATCAGGTAGTTTTTTTTAGCAATCGAGGCAATCCTTAATTTGAAATCCCAACAGCTATTGGACAAATGAATGTGTTCAATTGTGACAAAATCATAAGCTGTTTACATATAATCTCGATAATAGGGCTATACACTCGTGAGTATAGGCTATATCACTCATTTTTTATATAGTTAAGTGATAACTATACAAAATGTGATCTGATGAAAGGATACGCACAATATTCTAAATATGATTATCCACTCCATCTCTGATAACATATTAATAACCTTCCCTAAATGACCCCTAACATTATCTGATATCTTACCACCGTTATGTATGTTATAACTATACCTGATACATACGCATAAATATTGGACGAGGAACACATTCCCAAATGGCTTATTTATGGGAACACAAGGTGGACATATGTACACAATATCCAATGTTGGTATTGATACAAAATCAACTTGTTAACATGAGGTGGTTATTATAACATAGATCACTGTCATAATGATCACGAACAATAGTAATTAATTTGTTAATGATGTATTAAAATATATGAAAAAGTGTCTATGATTGCGTATTTAGTTATAATAATATAAGGGCCAAGTTATTATTGATAGGATTACACTATACATATTATGTCAACTTCGTAATATCTGTCTATTGGCTGGGTTTGTATATAATAACTCATGATTTAGTATAACAGGTTTGGGTTTGCAGTTGTTAAAAGTATTATAATATTTGTTATAATATTATAATAACTTTATCATGTACATTCGTATAATAAATATTAGCCATATAAATTTTAATTAAATATCTATTTATGGTATTTTATACAATAATACACTATTTAATATCTAACATGTTATATAACATCATATATGATGATATAAATAATTAATACTTCTAATGAAATAATTATTATTATAAACATACTAATAAATCATAAATAATAGTTGTACATATAAATAAGATAATATTTCATTTAGTATTTATATATCATTAGAATATCTTAAAACCTCTTGTGTATTCATTATGGTTATATTACGTGGTATAATAATGATGATACTTTTAAACTATGTATAAGTGGGCATTACTATGAAGTTTTTGTTTAGTAATATGGTTATTTATTAGGTAATTATAACCACTACTTAGTTATTAGGAATAAATATGTCAAAAGTATAGCCTAAAGGAATTGTCCGTTATAAGTTTACAATATATCAGATTTTAGAATTGTTGATGATTTCAGTTTACGATAATTATATGATGAATAAACCAATACCCATATGAGGCGATATAAAAATGAGTGATAACAATGGATGGAGTAGAAATGAAACCACGGCGTAAGGAAATATGTGATAATATTGAAGATCCATTCCTATAGATGATCTTGAAAATTTACCTATACTGTATACACCACAGATTAATGACATAATATCTTTTCTATAATGATAAGATATGATATATATATATATAAAATCATTGGTTATCAAGCATATAAATATGGTAACCAACATGTACATATATGTTAATTCGAATAATGATGTACATGTTGATCCGAGTTAATTACGTTGATAATTGAGAGTGATATCTTGAACTCATAATACCATTATTCGTAATAGTGGGTTTATGACATACTAAACATATGTGTTTATAAATTTGAGATAATGGTAATTTGAAGGACATTATATTTTTAATTATATTTATAAACCACCATATAAAAATAAGTTGTACAATTTATAATACCATATTATTAATATTTCTTAATAACTTATTATAATCAAGCTTATTATATAATTATTGTTAAAATACATAGTATTTGGCTTACTGTAATCATAATACTAATATTATTATTGGTATATTGTATATTATAATATTAAAATCTTTATGGTACACCATTATAAATTAATACTAATAAATATAGACGGACAGATGTAATTTACCTACTATATATTATAAGAAATCATGATGAAATTAAGCTGATACTAGTTAATTAATATTTACAGTTTGAACCCTTATTATTATAATAGTCTTATCGAGTATATGATTAATACTAGGAGATATTTTACCATACTAAATTCCAGTGTTTTATACATAATATAGGTTTTGTACCAAGTGTTGTACACGACTGGGTATTGATGAATGATCACGCAAATAACCCTCTTATTATAGCTAAAGTATATATCAGATAAAATACGAATGTTGAAAAGGAGACCGCTATAACTTTGTCATAACCTAGTTCTCTTTTTAAAAACTTTCTATTTTTTGTTTTTAGGAACGTTCCTTTTTTGTTTTAGAAACTAGCTTGCTTTTTCTTTTTTTTTTTTAGAAACTAATTCACTTTCCTTTTTCTTTTGTAGGATCCTAACATAGATCTTATCCAATCTGGTAACTTCTTTCTAACTGTTCACAACCCCAAGTGTAAGATCACGATATAGTAATAATCTCGGTAAAATCGAGGTTGAATTCATAGGGACTGAACTTACTATACTATGAAAATTCAGGTATGTACAAGTTATGATTTATAATGTATACTAGTTTATGAGTTATTTGAGTTATTTAAATAATATAAACTATTGTATAAGATATATAATATATTATAAAAAAGAAATTGTTACAATTTATATAAATTTTATTTGTATAATCTGAAAGTATTAAATATATACTTATTTAATAAAAAATAGGTTATGATTATAATTGATATAAGTGCAAATCAAACAAGTGATATAAATAAGTATTCTAATTTTTTTTAAAAAAATTCATGATTATAATTAATACCTGCCTCATGTGGATTTATATTCAAAAAACATATTATATTATACTAACATATAATATGTGACATTTATAATCATTCTTATAATATGATGTAAATTTAGAATATATTAATATAATTAAAGTATATATATTTATATTTATTAAACATCATAAAATTATACTAGGTAAATACTGTTATAAATATTAAAGTATTTATATATCATTAGTTATATCATTTTATACTTTATATTATATATAAATTAAACAACGATAAATGTAATATATCTATATATTGTATAATTAGATAATTATATATATTAACGTATATATCAATTTTTACATACATCTATAAAAATAATAAATATTATACCATATAAAATGAATATCTGATATATAGGTAATTCATTAATACTTATATTAATGATATAATCCATATGCATTTCCCATCCGTCCTATGGTTGAGAGGGACATTAAGTGACCATAGGACAAACCTGGTCCGACTATGTGATTTGGAGAAGTTATGACGTTTAAGTGTATATCTAAAAGTGTTATTAATAACAAGTAATGATTGATTACTCTAATGAGTATATTATGTATATGAATATAAAGTTGGTACACCAAAATAAATTACCTATATATCAGTCACTATCGTTATAATTATGAACATCAGTTTTACCGTTCATGAATATTCAATTACTAAAATGTATTATTGTCATGATAATTATAAATATACATTTTATTATTATATACAATAGTTGTATATATGTATATAATTTGTATAAAGATTATGGTATGGTTAATACTATATTATTAAAAGGAAAATTTAATAATATTTCATTTGAAAGACAGATGTAATAGATATTATTGTATCTGTTATATACAATTTGTCGTGATCAAACCTATAATCACATGGTTATATTTACTTACCACATTACCTTGAACTCATAATATCAATATTTAAGGTGATATATACGTCAAAATATAGTATTATTAAACCATGTAATGATTAAAACTTAATCATTACATTCATAATGATATATCCCTAAAAGCATAAATAGTCAGGTGGATATTATTGATGCCAATTAGGTGTATTATATGGACAAAAGTGTAGTCATGATATATGATTGATGTAAATAAAACTATCTTAATGATATATGATTGATGTAAATAAAACTATCTTATGTAATGGGACAAGAGTGTATACATGAATATAACATGTATATTCAGAACTTGTTGATAGTAATCTAATACACATCATTTAATTACCTTTATTATCTAAAACATAATATAATACAGTATTCACGTTATATAATCTAGATCATTGCTTATTTGATTATCCGTTCGATCGTTCTAATAAAAGCCCTTTTATTTTGAATACATCACTGTCGTTGAACTTGAATGGGCCCCATGATCACTAGTACACAGGTAAATAAATCATTTTGCCACAATTGCCTTCGTATATAATATAAAGAGTCATTTTTTCCCCTTTCGTTAATGATTTTTCTCAATTTACTCTCAGAGTCTGGAGCTGAAAATTCAAAGAACAAAACAATAGCTAGAGTTCACCGAGTCCCAACTAAAGTTACTATTATTACCATCAAACCATTGAATATTTTCATCAAATCAGAGAAGATGCCCATGTCATTTTAGTGAGTTTCATGGGTATTTTGGACATTAAAACTATAATTTCTTTTTCTTTGGGGTTTATGTAGGGATTACGAACCTGACCAAGGACAGGTCATGTCCGCGACTGAATACAAAGCGCGTGAGAAAATGCTTAAGGACACTGACACGTGTCATTGAGAGAAAGGTGGGGCCCAAACCCCTATCTGTCATGCATGTAGATAGATTCTTCTTCTGAGGTTGCTTGTTACTTCAGAATAAATACGACTTAAGAGACCCTATGTAGATATAATCGTATGATCGGGACCGTTCACCTTATAGGTGATGTCGTGAATGACCCCGTATAAAAATATCAAGTTGAATGTGTGGTTATGACAATCTATAAGTTTTAATGAGTTTGTATCATTGAGAATGTGTTTTCTTCATTTTCAACGGTTCAGATTTAAACTAACAAATCAGTTGAAGAATCATAATTCTAATGATCAGAGGATGGACGGTTCCGATAATCTGACCATCTCTGCATATCGGCCCTACGGGGCTACGCATTCTGGAAACCGTAAGTCGCGGTTAACCGAAAACAAAATCGGGTGAGAACGGAGAAGTACAAGCATTTGTAGAATAAATATTTTATTGACCATTTTACACCTCTTCCTTTTCTGTATATATATATTTTTTTCAGAAATATCGGATTTTCTTTTGCACGGGTCCCTTATTTAGCATGATGGATGGTTAGATTGTGGAACAAATCCATCTTTGAGAGCTATTGTGAATGGGCCTTGATCCAAAACAACATAGAATAGATGATCCAAGCCATTTATAAGTATATGTGATAATGTGAATGTCACACCTGAAAAATACATGTTCAAAGGTTCACATTCACTTCATAAATCAATGGTCAGGATCATTCTTTCATCATCATTACCAAATCGTGGCCCGTCTACAATAACCTACGGAAGATAGATGGTTTCAACCATTGGATCATCTCTACATGTGGGCCCCATGGGGGATGCGAGCCTGTGGACCTTAAAACATCATAAGCTTCCATGAAAATCTCTTTGCTCTGGCCCATGTAATATCTTTTTCCATTTCTTGACTTCTTAAAATCATTTTCCACAATGTTTTACATGATCGATAAAATACTAAAAACCATTAACACATGCTCAATGCGGTAGAATTATATATATATATATATGTGTGTGTGTGTGTGTGTGTGTGTGTGTGTGTGTGTGTGTGTGTGTGTGTGTGTGTGTGTGAAATGGTACCACGAGGTCGACCTCAAAGGAACTTCCCATGAGGTCGAGCTGTGTGGGCACCACCGTGATGTGTGTCTAACATCTACCCCATCAGTCAGATGTACCATTCCATGTTGGGCCACGGGCTTGAACATCAAGTCAATCCATGACTTAGGTGGGACACACCACATACAATAGTTAAGAGAGGTTATCCTCCCATTAAAACATTCGTAATCATTTATTGGCCCACCAAGATGTGGTTCACAAATCTAGCCCATCCATTGTGTGTGTCCTGCTTGGATGAGGGGTCGAACCAAGTTTAAACCACATCCAAAACTCATGTGGGCCCTACCAAGTGCTTTTATATGTTTTAGGCATGTCTTTACATGATTTTAGATAGTATGGCCCACTTAAGTTCTGTATACGGCTGATTTTTGTGATATCCCATAAA
Organism: Magnolia changhungtana; assembly: GCA_030180095.1. NCBI lineage: Eukaryota > Viridiplantae > Streptophyta > Magnoliopsida > Magnoliales > Magnoliaceae > Magnolia > Magnolia changhungtana. The sequence goes on from JASAUF010000162.1 coordinate 4,833,194, forward strand.
TTAAAGGGACCCATCAAATGCACGGTGTTGATGTTCGACACACATCATGGTGGGGTGACCTCACAATACCAGTTCCCTATGTATGTATGTATGTATATCTGCATAAAGATGCATGTGGACAGATCTCTTAATCCTATTTTGTTTTGCTTATTTGATTATTCGTTCGATCGTTCTAATGAAAGTCCTTTTGTTTTGAATACATCACTATCGTTGAACTTGGATGGGCTCCATGATCACCAGTACACAGGTAAATAAATCATTTTGCGGCAATTGCCTTCCTGGAAAAAAAAAGAGAGAGTCGTTTTTCCCCTTCTGTTACTGATTTTTCTCAATTTACTCTCAGAGTCTAGAGCTGGAAATTCAGAGAACAAAACAACAGCTAGAGTTCACCAAGGCCCAACTGAAGTTACTATTATTACCATCAAACCATTGAATATTTTCATCAAATCAGAGAAGATGCCCATGTCATTTTAGTGAGTTTCATGGGTATTTTAGACATTAAAACCATAATTTCTTTCTTTCTTTGGGGTTTATGCAGGATTACGAACCTGACCAAGGACAGGTCATGTCCACGACTGAATACAAAGCGCGTGAGAAAATGCTTAAGGACACGCTGACACGTGTCATTGAGAGAAAGGTGGGGCCCAAACCTCTATCTGTCATGCATGTAGATAGATTCTTCTTCTGAGGTTGCTCGTTACTTCAGAATAAATCACGACTTAAGCGACCCCATGTAGATATGATCATATGATCGGGACCGTTCACCTTATAGGTGATGTCGTGAATGGCCCCATATTAAAATATCAAGTTGAATGTATGGTTATGATGATCTATAAGTTTTGATGAGTTTGGATCATTGAGAATGTGTTTTCTTCATTTTCGACGGTTCGGATTCAAACTAATAAATCAGTTGAAGAATCATAATTCTAGTGATCAGAGGATGGACGGTTCCGATAATCTGACCATATCCATATATCGGCCCTATGGGGCTACGCATTCTGGAAACCGTAAGTCGCGGTTAACGGAAAATAAAATCGGGTGAGAACGAAGAAGAACAACCATTCGTAGAATAAATATTTTATTGACCATTTTACCCCTCTTCCTTTTCTGTATTTTTTTTTTCAGAAATATCTGCTATACAATCCGCCATCGTATGTTCAGGTAAAAAGTCGACCAGAAATAAGTTGAAAGATGTAATAATTCATGTAATTTTTTACATCATGGTTGATCAGTAGTGTGGCCAATCTGATGAATGGTTCAGATCACCTACGCACTATTTCAAGATTGGGGAATGGTGTGGATAGATGCATCGTGTGTGCCCTTTGTTGGTATGTTACAACGAGGGTAAAAGAGCTCGGACAAATGAAGCGAAACTATAGTTCGCTAGTTGGGCCATGTTAATCGGTGGAATCCGTACTTCAAGAGATAGGCCCCACTGTTGATTGGCTATGGAAGATCTCATTTTTTCTTTAAAGATGGCCGTAATCGTTCGGTAACTTGAATCAAATCCAAACCGTTGATTATCTATGATTTCCAACATGTTTCTGTAGATTGAATGGAACTAACTGACTGTTTGTAGATTATTTCATATTGATGGATGTGCATACCTCTTGAAAAGTTCCAATCGTCTACATGCATGGCTTGAAGGGTGGGCTTCGAAATCGCTTTAGTAGTCTGCATACTATAAGACCGGGGCATCTTATTGAAATAGGAGAAATTGACCACCCTAGACGCCACCTTTTACCCATGTCTTTTCCAAACGCTCCCAAACTTACTTTTCCTTTCTAAACCTTTCATGTAGGCATGTATATCAAGTCGAACCGAGTCGAGCTGACTTCAGCTCGACTCGGCTCGGCCACTAGCTGACCTCAGCTCGAACTCGTCTCAGCTCGATCCTTGAGCCTGACTGGCTGGCTCGGCTCGGTTTGGTTAGCAGCTCAGGCTGAGTTCGAGCCAAAATCGAGCCGAGTTCGTCATTGAGACATTTTCACAAACACATGGATCGCACCTTCAAAATCTCACTGTATTTGAGATAGCAGCAATGGTTTTATAGGTATTTTATCAAACACCTTCTAAGCAACATAAAAATCAAGAAAAATAGGGTGTTGGTTTCATATACATACTTTCCTTGCCACCAGCCACACTTCTTTAAGTCATTTCATCAAACACTTGGTGAGGAACATCAATATCAAAGTAACCAAGTCACCAAACTGGTTCAATCCGAGTTCGATTCGAGCTGGGTTTGATCCGAGTCAAGTTGAGCTGGGGCCAACTCAAACTTGGTTCGAACTCATTTTCGAGCTCCAAAAATCAGCTCGAACTCAGCTTCGAACCGAGTCGAATCGAGCTTTTTCGAGTCGAGTCGAGTCGAGTGAGTTAACCGAGCTATAACTTGGTTCGTGTACACCCATGTCCTCAATTAGTCTATTCTTTGAAAAGCAATGGTATTTTCGTCTTCATTTAATCTGTCCGTACGTAAGAGGTTTAGACTGGGAATGTAAGTTTGAGATGGTTCATGAAAGACGCTGGCTGGTTAAAAGGTAGTCTACAGTGATCAATTTCTCGTGAAATAAATATGGGCTAGACTCTTATCTTAGCATTACACCATTTGAAAAATGGTGGTGCCTCATCCTCCTCACACTTGATACTGACGTGCATCTATCCAGACCATCTAAATTATAGGACCCACTGTGAATGGATCATATATTTAAAATAAATCTGATCAAGACATCACAACCATCCAATTGATTTTAAATTAAAATGGTGTTTGGTCCAAAGAATTCAATGGTCACTATTATCTTCTCAGCTCAATTTTCAGTTGTTAATCTACCCAAAGCTTTTGAAGATTATTTTGGACGGTCTGGATTTTCATAAAATTTCTTACTTTGTGAAAAAAAGGACACGAGTGTGTTTGGATTGGTTATGAAACCATTTACTAATTTTAAAATGTTGACCCAAATGCAGCGGATGGTTGACCCAAATACAGCTCATCCTGTTTTAATGGACACAACCAGGTATACTTCCTATCATGTCAGTATACCAGCATATCTCATCATGTTATCGTTGCCAGTCTGGTGGACCACTGAAGTGAAATACATCTCTACCAAATGAGCTATGTGTATCAGTGTAAGACCATCTTCAGGAAGTAGGCCCCACCATAAATAGGTCATGGATAACCATTTGATAAGTGGGTTTAATTTAAACCGTTGACTATTCAATGATTTTATGTCCGTAGATTGAATGGCTAGGATGGTTTGTTGGAAAATATTTTTGACCGTGGCTTATAAGGTTGGCGGGACCTACCTCCTAAACGATTCGGATCACGCATAGCTCTGGCCGAACCAGCAGCCTAGAGCCTTGGTTTTTCTAACATATGATAGGCACCAGATCCAAAACAATAGTCCCCATAGGCTATATTTTGGGTGGCCCATGCCCGAAAATCAGACTGATTATTTCCAACCTCTCTGATGGTGGGGACAACAAAATAAATGCTTATCAAAAGTCACACAAAGCTCCACTGACTGTCCATTTTCTCATTTTAAAAAATAATAAAAATAAAAATAAAAAATCCTGCAATGCAAGGATTAGGATGGACCATTAATCCGGGTAAATATTGATACATGGCCCACCGAATACGACTGGCAATGTACTTGGCAAAATCAAAATTTTGAATGGGCCCGGCCTGGTAAATCTACCCAACCGGTTGGAAATCCAGGCCTGAGTCCCGCCCATTGCCAGGCCTACATCCAAGGTATGGTCTATAAATCTGAGAGTGGATTGGGTGAGTAGCTAGGTTCTCTATTTTAGTATCATAGAAGCAATACTTGTGTAGGACATCGTTACCATGAAATGGTTACCCCCACTATGAAGATAACCTTATCAAAATTAGGCTGATATGCTGAATGAGAGTGGGCCACAAATGTATCTTCAGTTAGACTGTCCGTTATTCATTGATTCCAATGCTGTGGCCCACCCTATAATTGGAAACACTGGTTTTCATTGTGGGGCCTGCCCATTTCATTGTAATGATGTCCAATGCAAGTGATATGTTAGCAGGAAACATGGCAATACACCACAAGTTGTAGTATATGGGTATATGCGATCATTTCGCTTAAACATTTTTTGGTTGCCACTTAAAATTGAGGGTTTTTTTTTTTTTTTTTTTTTTTTTTTTTTTTTTTTAAAAAACGTTTTAGTTAATAGTAATTATGTATTGAAGATTTTGGTAATGATGAATTTTTATTTTATGTTTAACACACACCCCACATGTGCACTCAAACTCAGGACTTGAGAATTAAAATGCAGAAATGCTAGTTGTATATTATAGTGCTTGTAGTTACATTAGTTCAATTGATTAATCTGAACTGTTCATTATGTTTTTAGAAAATATTTCTAAGGCTATAATCTGAAATGCTAGTTGTTGTTGTGGTTGTTATTTTTGTTATTGTTGTTGTGTGATTGAGAGAGAGAGAAGGGGTTTGTAGCTGTTTTTTTTTTTTTCCCCGTGTCTATGTTTGGTGTGGACATGGATTATGAATCTAGCTATATGAAACTTGAAAACATCTCTTCGTGATGTGCTAATTTCGAATCAGGAAATGATCCAGTGTGTGGTACAGTCCTGCATTGGAATGTCCATGCCCTTGGATCAGTGGCCCACAAACAGGCAGGTTACAGAAAACACAGAGACATTCTACATACAATCAAAGGAGAAAGAAAAATAAAAGACAAATGCTCGATGGTTTGGTTCTTTCAAACTCAAAGATTTTTTTGGGTAGAACCATTCCTGTGGGGTTTATCAGATCAACAGTTTGGATCATCGAGACATGGGCCCCACATGTAGGAATTGGGAGCTTCAGCTTTCTCTTTATGTTGGTAAAGGGTTAATTTTCGATTTGATGTAAAACTAACCGATAATTTCAGTTTTACCTATAAGGTTCGAGACTGCTGGGGCACCACGCATCCATGATTTGGCACGTCAGATCAATGGTTTAGATAACCAAATCATGACCCCCCACATCTATAGACTTCTTCACTACAGAAAACTAATACCATAGCGCCAAAACTTGAATTGGCTCAGTCACTAGAAAACTCAGTACTGGGCCTAACTTGCCTGGACTCAGGGACTCTTTGAGTCGACTCGACATATCTCGGCAGGACTCAAACCGAGTTTATAAATAAACAAGTCCAACGTGGACCAAGAGAAGCATCATCCTTACCTAGTAAGGTATTTGTGTTGTTGTTGGTTTGAGTTACATTTATGTTACTTACATTAGATTTAACCATTTCAAATATAGATTTCTAATATTTTCAGTTTACAAAATTTAAATATCGAGTTGAGTCAGGTGGAGTCTTCGAGTCAACCCAGTCCAGCTGAACGTCGAGTTAAGTTTTCAGGTTTTCGAACTACGGTATTGTAATTATGGACAGGGTTCTTTGACAGTGTTCAATCATACAATGTACATTTCCAGAAGCATCTACGGACCTTATTGATGCAACCGGGCATTCACATGGGAATAAGAAGAGAGCTAGAGTGAGCCCCAGAAGATCACGAGTGGACCGTGATCATACGTGTGATTAAGATTAGATAACATTTTTCAGTTTCGTTTAGTTTTATGCCATTATGAAAAAAGGGAATCTACCCAAAAAAACTCGTACTTAGGATTTATTATGAAGTGGCCATAAGTGAGCACAATTTTGTAAATTCCCATCTTTAGGGCTCTCTTTTGTCTAAAGCCTATAATAAGCACTCACTCGGATGTGTGGTTCATTATTGCTTGAAGAATTTAAAAATAAAAATAAAAATCAGCATCTCGTTTATGCTTTCATGGCAGAAGAGCAGAAGAGGAAATCTAATTCAGTAGTTCATCTGGTCGAGTGGGCTGTAGGGTTGATCCCACACCGGCTGTTGCAAATCAGGTTCCGAGTCACGTTAACGATACTCTCATTAAAAACGTATTGCATTCCTGTAATATGTGGTCAGAAAGGGAAGGGATGCATGCAGAAAAAGTAAGATTATCAACAAAGCAGAGTTGCTTTTCTAATCAACATGCAAAGCAAACTAAGGTCTTAATTAGTATACCCAGCATATGCTACAATAAGCATTTTGTGCTGGTGACAATATCAAGCTATTCAATAATGGAAACTGTATCAACCCCTGCAGTGTCATTATGGGCCTTTTTTTTAGAACGGGCATTACAGCCCATATTTCGTAATGGATCCTACTGTTTTTTTTTTTTGAAAGGTCATTTTTTTTCAGCGGTTGGAATCTTCAACAGGGTTCTCCTTTTTAGGGATTGGGCCCCTTAGTTTTGTCATAGTGTAGGATGGCTTGTTGAGTCTTCCAGCTAGCCATGGGGCTGGTGTTGTTGTATTTCTATTTTTGAGGTTTTTAGTTTGCCAGTTGCAAGTGGTGTTGCTTTTCTTCTTCTTATTTCCTCGGTTTTGTTGTCTTTTTCTTTTTCAGCTTTTGCCTAATAAATTTCACCTTGTAAAAAAAAAAAAAAAAAAAGGCAAGAGCCGAAGGAAAACAAAACATAAACAGAAAAGACAACAAAACAATCAGAAAATACGCAAGACCAAACCTACAAAGAGTACAACAACAACAGACAGCCCCTTGGCTGAAAACATTAAGGCGCCCAATCCCTTGATTGGCTCCCACTGTTACCATTATGTAACAGCAGTTATGGCCATTTATCTAATGGTTTTTTAATACCATGAGCAATATAGACACAGTTTGCCCTCAACACTAGTGACAATGCCCTTCCTAGCAGGAAATTGCATCAAATGAATACAAAAACAGCATTTTTTCAGGCATTTATTCAAGGATTTTAATAATATTGCACACGGAATCTACCTGGGTTTTCATCATCAAAGTAACTGCTGGTCCATAGATCTGCAAAAAGGAGCTGTATGAATTCAAACCAGGCAGTTTGGGAAGTGCAATGCACATGAAGAGAGGAAAGTGGTCAGAGAGGGGCAGGGAAGTGGGAATTCCAGGAGATTGTGATGATTGACACACTAGCGCTTTTGAAATCATACATGGCATATATCAGCTCAATCAAACCGTCTAATTTGTGAAACCCACATTAGATAATAGTTTTCAAAATTCACATTAATTTGACATCCCTAATATCTTATTAATAAGCATTTACTCACGGGTCCTTACTCATGCCTCGGTGGTAGACTCACAAGGGTTTCAACACGAGGTCACCCATTGTGGCAAAATCCCACACTGGTGTGAGTGTGGGTGTGTGTGGGGTGTCAGTGCGTGCGTTAAAAAATAATAATAATAATAATAAATAAAAAATAAAAAATAAAAAATTTACTCATTGAATTTGGTCCATCAATTGCTGTCTATTAACTATCTACCAATCGGCCAACTAAAAAATCAAATAATTACATCTACAATACTTCTAAATCACCGATTCGAAGCAAGGCGGGCAATAGCCGGGAAAGAGACGCAAAGAGGCACATCAACCCTTCAAAACATTTTCCCATAAATCGAATGTTATCTCCATTCCCCAAAGAGAAGGCCACACCTTTCGTGAAGTTTAATCCCAGACTCCAAATACCCTTCCAAGCCACCGACGCCCTGTAGATGGAAGACTCTTTTGTCCACCACCCACCAACTGAGCAACCATATTTGCTAGCAATGATCTGTCTCCAAAGAGCATCTCTTTTAGAGTTAAAATGCCACCACCATTTGCCTAATAGAGCATCGTTCATTTCCATAAACTTATAAATGCTTGCACCACCTTCATCATACAGCTTATAGACTTCGTCCCATTCTAACAAGTGGAACCTTTTCTTCTCCACCAAGTCGCCCCAAATAAAATCACGCCTAAGCTTCTCGAGGTGATCAAGTACCGATCTCGGGCATCTAAAGAGCGACAAAAAATAAATCGGCAAATTAGATAATGCCGCTTTAACAAGAGTGATCCGCTCATCAAGCGACAAGAATGGCCCTCTCCAACCTGTAAGTTTCTGCTCAAATCTTTCAAACATCTTATCCCACGAGTGCTTAGCCAGCTTACCAATACGAGGAGAAGCCCCAAATACGAAGATGGGAAAGATCCCACCTTGCATCCATAGCACTCATAAAGGCGATCGATTTCGCCACGTTCCATGTGGATTCCAAGCAGCTCACACTTAGCAAGATTTACGTTTTACCTCGAAACTATTTCAAAGCACTGGAGGATCTTACACAAGTTATCAAACTTAACTTTGTCCACATCGCAAAACAGGAGCGTATCATCTGGATACTGAATATGAGAGATCAAGGAGGGCAAGCGACCCACTTGGAAGCCATTGAAGAAACCAACCTCTTGGCCTTTAGATAACATCCTACCCAAAAGCTTATGCAATGACAACGAAGAGAAGTGGAGATAACAGATCACCTTGCCTTAAGCCCCTAGAGCTTTTAAAGAAGCCTTTAGGGAGGCTGGTCACCAACACGGAGAATCTGGCTGAGCTAACACATTCTTTAATCCATCGTCTCCATATACACCCACACCCAATCCTGTCAAGCATCTAGTCCAAAAACGCCCAATCGACATGATCATAAGTTTTTTCTATATCCAACTTCCAAACCGCCCCTTTCACCCCTCCCCTATAGCAAGAATCAATACATTCAGGTGCAATTAAAGCACAGTCCAGGATCCGTCTTCCCTCAATAAAAGCACCTTGATGATGAGAAATGAATTTACTGAGGACCCGGTAAAATCTAGAGGCCAGAATTTTGTAACACCCGCCAATAGTCAGTCTTTCAATCTAGAGGCAAAATCTCTAATCAATTTCAGTAAGCACATGTCAAAATTTTCTGTCTTTCAAATGAGCTCATGAGCTGGGTCTCGGGGGGAGGCCTGTTCGCCTACTATGTTAGTCCCTGTTTTTAACAAGATCGAAGCCTTGGCAGTTGGGCTAAACATATCATTTACCCAGGCTGTGGGGCCAGCTCATCTTAAGGTGTACAATTTAGCTAGCGCTGAGGCGCTTCGCCACTCGTGCTATGGGGCATCCATCCCCCTCCCTTGATTTTAATGAAGTTCTAGTCACTCTCTTTCCAGAAAATAAAGAAGAAGAAGCAAGAGAACCCGGGCGCACAACACCATGTTAAATTACCAGAAAACCCTTCCTAGGTCCTGAAATAAGGCAAAGCTTCAGCTACTGCTAAAACTAATTGTGGGGTTGAAGTTGTCCCTGCTACTCGTGTTATATATAATATAGATGAGTGTCTTCACTTCTTTTGTCCACCAGCAACATCATCTTTGTAGCATATCTTGATGGAATTGGCATATGAGTTTTCATTTTGGTAAGTAACATGGGATGACCTCAATGTCGAAGAAATGACTGCCTACTGTCAAGCTATGGGCTCAAACGCACCATAACCAAGCATGGGCATGGTCTCCCAGAAGAAGTTTCACATGAAGAATTAAAGCTAAATTACTCAATACTGAGGTTGGGGAGGCCTATTTCGGCTTCTTTTCTGTCATAACCATGAGAGAATCTGTCATTGCTCAGTTAGAAACAAGGTTTAAATTTTCAAATGATCCTTGGCACAGTGGATAAATTGGTGAAGCTAGGATTGATGTAAATTTGTGAGAAGCTGGAATAAAACAGATATCTTGATCCTTTGAAAAATGAAAAACACCAAGACTTGAATAGTGAAAAGTTGGAGTGAAAAACAAATATCAAGATCATGGGATTTGAATATTGGTATTGTATCAGCAGATAGAACCATATTTTATCTGCATTGGTAGGTAAAGATAGGTGTGCAGGTTCAATTGGGCTGTCCCACAAATATGCCCCATATCTTCACCAGTACAAAGCCCAAATTTTTTTGTTTTTACTTTTTGTTTTTATTTTATTTTCAATTTTTCTTCTCATTTTCCCTTTTCTTTGTTCATGTCAACCGTACCATGTAGGAAGCTTAAAAAGTCATTTTAATTTTGATCTAGGCCTGGTTTGGGGATCAAAGCAGATCTGAGTGGGATTGAACTAATCAAAGTGGAATGAACTTTTATGAGGAAAATAAATAAATAAAAGAACCCCAAAAAAAAAAAAGAGGTAAACCACCACCTTTTCATTTTCTCATCTTCTTTTTGTTGTATTTCAATGTGATGGACCCTAAACCACCAAATCGTGATTGATTTGCGTTCAATTAGGGCCCACTTGGTTGACTTTCAACAAGTTGACAGGCAGCATTAGTATGAAAGAATGGTCTGATGCATTAGTATCTACGTCCAAAAAAAAAAAAAAGATTCTTGAATTTCCCTTTTTTTACTCAATTCTTTGGCTTAAAAACTTCGACCGATATGGGCCAATACCATACATCTGTATCGTATCAATTTTTGGCTGGGGTGATACACTCCCCAATACCAATATTCAGAACCATGCCACAAAATTCCATTGCATGCATGCAGGAAAGGAGAATAGGATGAAAAATCATCATGGTGAACTCTTTACTTGCATAGCACAATGCCATATGACCTGAAAAAGGGTTACCTGTAAATTGATGTGCTTGTAAATGAGAAATGGATTGTCAAGGTGATCAACAAAAGCTGATTATGTATTTGACCATGAGGTGGAGCTGATGGTTGAGTGGTTGACAGCATTCCATTTGGAGATTGAACAGGAATTTGTTTCGAGTGCATAGCCTTTTCAGGATAAAGGAGATGCATGAGAAATGAACCCCTCTATGACAACAGAGGGCATCGACCATGAAAAGAAACAAACACATCCATTACAACAAAGATTTGAGCCAACCAAGATGCTGCAAGTAACAATCTCCTTGGCTTAGCCTCACAAAGAAAATGAATAAGCTGAAAGAGGAACATATGAATCCATATCTCTTCTGGCACATTTGCCAATCTCCACAGGACATTGTCGTAGGTGCTCATCCAATGGTTCACATTCCATGAATCACTCCCAACTCAGTGCAAAGAACACGTCGAAGTCCAATTACAATGCTTTCTGAGAGAATATTTCCCATCTTCGAATGATGGTTGTTCTGGGTGCGGGCAATCTTTGTTCAATATCATGGTGAAATCAGAGAAGCCAAGGGTTGAAACCATCTCAATATTGCGTATCAAGGACGAAGAAAATAATAGTGTAGGTTAACTGCTTCAATACATTAATGCGGGTTGTTTTCATGGTCGATATCATAGCAGTTTGGAACGCTCTCTTTTGATATCTTGACTTGTCCTGGTCCCTACTGGAACCAGTATGACTTGCACGAACCAAGTTGTATCAGATGATAATTTGAGCCATGTTGATAGGACTGTGAACAGGATAGGGTTCAGGCCCACGCCAAGAAAAATCAAATTTCCGTTAGGGCCAGCCCTATCAGTTCAACATCTGGGACCAAGCCGATCTTATGCCCAACCTGCTAGAAGAACATTCTAATCCTCTTGATGAGTTTGGCCTAGAAGAAAATTATAATCCTCCCGAAAGCACTCAAAGACACCATTCCATATAGCATTCCACAATGAGAGAGCTTGGTTTAGCATTGCGAGTCAGTAACTCCAACAGGATCTCTGCAAGTTGAAAGGATTAGATGATTTGTATGCTGAACCTCATTACCAATTTATTAACATCCTAAGGTGCCTTGTGACACACTAATTTGAATTCATGAGCAAAGAAATCAAGGGAAATGAACTCCCTAGGCATTGGATTTGTGACACTAGTTTTGCAAATGGACCAACCACCAAAGGATGAAGTCTGCATGGTTTGGCTTGCATCTTCCTAAGCAGTTGAATGTGATATTCTTCTTGGGTTTGGATTACGCAAGCAGCTGTGTGTTGGTTAACCGATCGCATTTAGCACTTCGTGGTTTTCCAATGTTCCATACAATCCATTGATACATTTAAGGTCAGTAACTCTTGCAAGGAAAAAAAAAAGAAAAAAGAACGAAGTACAAAGTACAAAAAAATCTTGTGTATACAAAATCAAGATACAAAAAACTATTACAAATCACTACTTTACACTTACAACTTACACATTCACACCTACAAGACGCCCAACAAAGACCCACAATTACATCCAATGTTGTCAAATCGCAAAAGCCATCAGCCAGGGCTGATCGCTTATGCCATCGCATAATCGCATAAGCAATTGCTCAAGCTGATGGTTTTTTTTTTTTTTTTTTTTGAAAAAAATTTGAATCGTGATGAGTTAATGCATACAATACAAGTTACAACTTACACCTTATTACAATCTACAAGAAACTTGGCTGTTGCCCATTATGCCATGGCATACTAAAGTATGCCATGGATTATGAGTTTATGCCATCGCATAATCATGGCATACTTTAGTATGCCATCGCATACTTCCTGCATGACATATGCGACCATGGCATAAGCAATCTGAACCATGGTATGCCATTATGCGATCGCACATGACAACACTGATTACAACACTTACAATTAGTAATTACACCAATAACATATCACAAAACTACAACTTCACATACCTCACACCTTACGGCTAATTACATCTCATCACAACTTCACCTCACTTATAATACATACTCCTTATATATAATTTTTACAAATTAAAGTCGGCGACAACAAAATGTCATAAAGACCACACGTAGACTATTCTTCTACCATGTATATAATCGGTTAAAAGTGAGTATGAGGATAACCCATGTAGTTACCTTTGCGCCATTTACTTCAGCCAGTTTAAAGTCGATGTTGTTTCTACAATACTCCCTCTTAACATTGACTTTATTTAATTGTAGATATTTTAATCATACCAAGTGTTTTTCAGTGCTTTGTGAATGATAGTCTCTTGTTCCGATTGGTGATAATGTTATATCTTTTAACAAGACTTTTTCTCGAATGTAGTGATAATGTACTTCAACGTGTTTGGTCCTTGCATGGAAGATAGGATTCTCAGCTAACTTGATAGCCGACAAATTATCACAATAGAGTGACACCAGCTTTCTACTGGCTGATGTAAGTTCTTCAACAAGAGTGTCAGTCGGGTAAATTCTTAAGCAATCATGGCTGCAGATTTGTACTCTGCTTCAGTGGTTGACAATGAAATTGTTGGTTGTCTCTTGCTACACCAAGAGACTACTATCAAACCAAAGCTAAAGAAATATCCGATAGTAGATTAGCGAATTGTGAGATCTCCAGCAGAGTCAATATTGCAATATCTAGTTAGCTCACACTTGCCCTTTTTGTATAAAAGGCCGTAGTCATTAATGCCTTTGATGTATAGTATGATTCTTCGAATAGCCTCCAAACGAGGCTTTCTTGGTTCATGCATGAACCTACTAATTACTCCAACTGCATGTCGGGTTAGTGTCAAATCAATTAAACTCCCGATAAGTTGTCTATACATTGTTGAGTCCTTGAGGGTGTCTCCTTCATTCACGCTTAGTATCATGTTTGTCTCCATCGGCATAGATATTGACCTGCAGTTAGCCATGCCAAACTTTTATAAAAGGTCCCTTATATATTTATGTTCACACAAGAAAAGTCCTTTGATGCGGGCGCATCTCCACACTAGGGTGGGGTGGCCCATGAGGTGGGGTCTGTGAGATGCAGAATGGCCATGGGGTGGGTCCCACTATGGGACCTGTAAGATGCAGGGTAGCCCACAAGGAGGTTTCGGTCAGTTTGCCTGTGAGGGCCTGGATAAAGGGATATTCTGGTGCTTCCCTAACAACTTTGGAGCTTTTAGTGCGTTGGCCAATACTCCCTGCATCAAGTGGTATCAGAGCGGGAGACCAGTGTTTGAGTCTCCTTACCGATGTGGGTGGATGATGCAGGTGCATCTCCACATTAGGGTGGGGTGGCCCACGAGGTGAGGTCTATGAGATGCAGAATAGCCACAGGGCGGGTTCCACTCCCACTGTGGGACCTGTGAGATGTGGGGTAGCCCACGGGGGGTAGCCCACGGGGAGATCTTGATCAGTTTTCCTAGGAGTGCCTAAAGAAATGGATATGTTGATGCTTCCCCAATAGCTTTAGAACTTTTGGTGCGTTGGCCGGTACTCCCTACATCAACATTCCTTGACTCAATCGATTTCAAGTCCTAGAAAATGTCGGAATTCCCTGAGCTCCTTCATTTGAAATCACGCCAATAGGTTTTCCTTCACTCGGATAACCTGCCATTTCTAGCTTTTATAAATAAGCTAGAGTCTGCGAGTGCAACCAAATATCTACTCTGCAACAAGAATTCAACGATCTTACCATACCACGCTCTTGGTTCCTGCCTTAGTATTGTAGAAACAATGCCGCCTTTAAACTGACTAAAGTAAATGGTAAAGAAGTAACCGTGTAGGTTATCCTCATACTCACTTTTAACTGACTATATATATGGTAAAAGAATGGTGTACGTGTGGTCTTTATGACCTTTTGTTGTCACCGACTTTAGTTTGCAAAAATTATATATAGGGAGTGTCTGTTGTAAGTGAGGTGAAGTTGTGAGGAGAGGTGAGTAGCCGTGAGGTGGGAGGTGTGTGAAGTTGTAGTTGTGTGATGTGTTATTGGTGTGGTTGCTAATTGAAGTGTTGCAATTGTGGGTCTTAGTTGAGAGTCTTGTAGGTGTGAATGTGTAAGTTGTAAGTGTCGAGTGTAGTTGTGATTTGTAATTGTTGTGTATATTGATTTTGTGTACACGAGATTTTTTTGTACTTTGTTATTTTTTCTTTTCTTTTCTTTTCTTTTTTATTTTATTTTAATTTTAATTATTTTATTTTATTTTTCCTAACAACTCTCCAGTAAAAGCAACAGGTAACAACTAAAAATAAAACAAGACCAAATGCAGGATTAACACACCAAGATGCACAGAAAATCAAATGATGAAAAAACAACCAAAAGGAGCAAAAATAGAAATCCTCGAATAGGCACAATCTCAAATACATCATGTGCAAACCGAAATACAATGATTTTTCCCAACAGATCAATTCCAAGTAAGCCTATGGCAGCTACAAATCTATACAATTCAAAGAAGAAGAAAAGAAAGAAATGCAGCTAAACAAAAGGTACCTCAAGTTCTAGTACAAGATGAATCAAAATCATCCGGCGCAACCCTCGCAATCCAGTTGCTGAGTGTCTTCTTGATCTCCGAGTGGTTAACGTACGCCAGCTCATACATGCTACACAAATTCACCACGACTGTCTCGTTCAGCGCCGCTGTAGGCACCCTTTCCAGTGCACCCTCCAGCACCTTGATCGAATCCGACAGATCCCTCAGATACATCAAGCACAGCGCCTTGTTATTAAACGCGACGACATCTGCCGGGTCCCTCTCAATGCACTCCTCATACTCCCTCACTGCTGACACGTAATCCTTCCCGACCAAGTACACCAGTGCCCTATTCCGGTTCACGAGGTTCCGGAACTCCTTCCCCTCCACTGCCAGCCCCTCAATGCGGGTGAAAACTGACCTCGCCTCTTCCAAGTCGCCAATCTGCATGTAAATATAGCCAGCCTTCGATAGCAGGACAGGATCGGAGGGCTTGGAACGGAGCTGGTCCTGCAACAAGCACAAGCAGACGGAGAATTCCTTGTAGGCCAGATGGTTGCTGACGATTGAATTGACGACGAACATCTCCCGTTTATCCCAGACGCTGTTTGGGAGGGCTTCTGTTGCAAGCTTCCGTCGGCGGACGAAGGCGAGGAGGCGGTAGAGGCGATCGAGGGATTCAGAGCGGTTGCCGAGGCGGTGCGGGAGATCGGCATAGAGCCAGCGGAGGGCGAAAGGGAGCATTGAGCCGGAGCGATTGGGGTAGAGGTTGGGATAAGACTCGAAGCGGTGACGGGGATCGGGTTCGGCATCAGAATCTTCGAGATCGAGATCGATGAGGAGACGAGAGGCGTCGGAGAATCGGCGGAGCTTGAAGAGGGCGAGGGCGTTGAAGGAGAGGTAGATGAGATGTTCGTGGGGTTGGAGAGTGGCGGTGGCATCGGAGAGCTTGTCGAGGAGGGCGAGCCACGAGCCGCGGGAGGCTAGGTCTTGGAGGGTGGCCAGGTCGTTGCAGGAGAAAGGATCGATGGAGGAAGATAAAAGAGGGTCTGAGAATGAAGGGCTGGGATCTTCTGCTGCTGCTGCTGGAGGATCCATTGATGGGGAGGAGAGGAGCTAAAATGCGCAGTGGGAAAGGGGTGAGGTAACTGGAGGTGGTGAATGTGAACTTTCACGAGTTCGTTTTGTATCTGTCGCGGCTGACGACCTAGTATATGTCGCGACCCACTGGAGCCCACATGCTGAGATAGTCTGATTATGTGAATCGTCCGTTTTTTCTTTACTGACACAAATACAATTAAGCTATTTTAATATATTTATGCTTCAGTGATCATTTTGGCCTTTGATTTTTGGAGTTGAATGTGAGCCATTGAAAAAAAAAAAAATTCATCGCTTTAGATTAATCTACAGGTAGCGAAGGTCATAGATTCTGACGGTTTCGATCATCAGGCCAATCAGCGTGTGGGCCCCACTGGTGGCCACAGACACTTAACATGTGGGGCCTACTGCCCGCGCCACACGCTAGATCCTGAGTGGCGACGGAGGCTAAACGAGCTCACGTGCCAGATATCCTGGGAACCACACGTGTCATTGATCCGGGTCATTCATCTAGTGGGGTAACATGGCATGGACTAAAAATAATGTTGGCCGGTTCAGGCAACTTCGTTCAAACATGTGTGGATCACCCAAGGAGTTGTGTTGTCAATGGGCCTACGGGCCTGGCCTGCTTTGAGCTGAACATGGGCTGAGAAACAACCCATGGGTAAGGGTGAAAGTCGGGCGGGTTGGGTTGGGTTGGGTTGGTGATCAACCCTAGCTTAAACCCAATGTTCATATATCTCGACCCTAATCCAACCCAACCTCAGGTTGAGAATTCTCAACCTAAGCCCAACTCAAGTGGGCTCCGCCTGGTTGGTCAAGTTGATACATGCTAATATTTTTGTTATTACATTAGTCTATCATATTTTCAATACACATTTTATTCTTTATACTTATGATTTTATTAATTATATATATGTAGTTATTTATAGTAAAGAACTTCATTTTTTTTAAAACAAACAAATTAAAATATAGGACAACTACTCCTTTAAAAGTTGTGTTGTATAGCATGCAATCTATTTGGGAGAGAGAAATCCGGCATATCTTGTTAGCTTGACTCATCGAAAATGATGTAGACCATTGAAACCCGACAGCATTGGAAATTCATGTTCCTTCAACAAAGACAATCCGCACTCAATTATAATTTATAAGTAACTTATATATCGATCGGGTTCAGGCAACCCGAGACCTCAACCTAAGCCCGACCCAAGTTTTATCGGGTTGGTTTTTATATAGCCCAAGCCCGAGACCAAACCTGATGCATCCTGCCTGAGCCCAAGCCAATGTCGGACGGTCACGGGTCGGGCCCGACTTTCAGCCCTAGCCAGGGGTTAGGCTCACGCTTAAAATTCAAGCTTGTTTTTAAAATGAGCTCATTTGGATTCATTTACAATAGTCCGATAGTCCATCAGCCTAGCTCCATTACAGGCTGAACCAACCGATTGGTTGAAAAATACGAGATGAAGAGAAGAGCGACTAGCTGAAACTTGTTATAGTCATAAAACCATGGTACAAAGGGTGCCGATCTCAAAATATAAATTCTAAAAAAGCCTTAGATTGTGCAGAAAAGAGTTCAAGGGCTCTCTCTCTCTCAATTGAAGATTTCATTAAGAGAGAGATCTTGCTCTGGGTTCAGGCTCATGCTGGATTTGGGCTCAGGCCTAGTGAAAACATGTCGGGTTAGACCTGGGCTCTCTTGGTCCTTCACAAGTTCGGGCCAGGCCTGGACATTCCAGTCCTAACCTGGACCGTTGACACCCTTACTGAGGAGTGCTACTACCCTGATTTTTAGGTGCATGGCCTGTGAAACAGTCCCTGCCTGGTGAATGGCCAGGATCTCTATCATTTGTTCCATCTGACATATGTTCCTGGGACACCCTGATATGGGCCTTGTTGAATCACGACTCTTTCTTTTCACGGGACACCCTGCATTGTTGCTGAGGAAATGAGGCCCTAATACAATATTGGTTGGTCCACACGCAATATAGCTCTCTAAATCATACCATTGGCTGTCCAATGATTTTAATATTGTTTTCCTATTTTTGGTTGGTGGGGAATAAATGGTCGTATTGAAAATAACAATGCAATCGCTCTATGTGATCATTTCTAGTTGTACTGAAGGTTAACAAACATTCAACCAGTGTATGTAATCGGAGCATCAGTACATGATTTAAATCTATATTGAGCCAGTTTTCACAGCCTCTTTGTTAATTTGAATGATGGCTTATTGTCTTTTAAAAGGCTAGTGAAAATTCACCTCTCCTTATGTAGCCTAATATAGTAAAAGGAAGATTGCTGCGTGAATAGTAGCAGTTTAGACATTATAAAAGTTCCTACATCAATCACTCCACTACAGATGTGTTACTCCATCTCTGGTTAAACTGTTAGATTGAACTGGAAACTATGGTGGATATGTATTGCCAAAAATGAAATTCTCAAAAGAAGTTGCTGAGAGTGAAAATTAGATATTCTTGCCTTTCAGTAAATATGTACTCCCAGCATAGATATTCTTTACCATGGTATGGCAGCTCCAAAATTTATTTCATCTGTGACATTATCTCACGCTACTTTTATTGTTGCATTCAGGTTATAATTCCAGCTCCATTTTGGGTTAGCCGAGGCTGGCTGGCAGGATGCCTTTTATTATTCCCACGGTCATATCAAATCATTTTCTATTAAAAAGCCTTGCTTCTTGCTTCAAGACTCAATGCAAGTCTATCCCAGCGTGTGGGAAAATCCAAAAATCAGGTGTGTCGCCTTCTCAATTGCCTGTCATTGCTTTCAACATTGATATTCTTGATTATATTTAGAATATTTATTTAATTTTTAATTGATATCTTAAAATATTAAAAGTAAATGATGACATAACAATGAAATAAGGCATTGACTTGGATTGCATTTGTTGATATTATGAGCCCTCAACAAACCTATATCAACCCTAGGCATTAGAATTTCGGATTTAATACCACTGGTAATTCGTACACATAGAATGAAGATTAAAAAAATAAAAATAAAAAAATTTAATAATGCAGAATAACCAAACAATGAAGCAATCAACCACAAACACAAAATATTTTATGTGAAAAACCTTTATTGAAAAAATTCACAGTACAAAGTGACAGACATTAACTATAATCAAAACTTTAGAATTTTGCCAGTGATCACACTCATCTTCTTTGATTACAGAAGCACCAATCTCCCCTTGTGATGCGCAAGCTCTTGAGAAAATCCATTCCCAAATCTTTGTAAGTATTTGGAAACTCCTCTTACTTCGCAAACCCCTTGCTCTTAGAGAGAAAACAATCGTATTACCAGCCTTAATCACAAATAAAACTTAAATATCCCTATTTGCATTAATCTGCGTAACAGGTTTGATCGAATCAAATGAAACTATTGGTCAGATTGAACCAAACCGACTGCACTTTTTTGTTGAACCGTAAAGTGCAAATCTTCAGAGTGTGCATCCTAAGAAACCCCCCTATCTTTGGTAGGACCAAATCAAAACCAGTTAAATCGAATCAGGACTTCTCTCACAACAAATTAGCAGAATCCAAAGCATCTCCATCATGGTTGAGCTCATGGATCAATGGTTTGGATTATGAACCATGGGTCCCATATATAACGAATCCTGTGTGCTACAAACTGCAGAGCATGACCCTATATTCCTATGAAAGAGGCAAGAACGGTAAGTTCATATGCTTGAAGGCTACTTTCAGGCCATTCCCAGCCAAACCATTTCAAGGCAAGGGGATCTCACCAAAGAGAAGCAAAAAGAATTGGAGAAGCCCAAAAAGTTCTATGTTACATGGAAGAGTTTGGACTTGCTTGCCTGTGGCAGTCGATGTTTGTGCATGTATGTGCAAATAAGTCAGGAGGGGACAACGGGAGTTCTAGACCCGACCCATGTTTGATTCGTGTCTATATTTTGGCTCTAGACTGGACCCAATAATACATAAGGGCTGGGTCCATGTTGGGTCTAGGTCAAAATAAGCCAACTTCTTATTTTTTTTCTCAGGTAACTAGTCAAGTATGGTATTAAGAGGATTCAAACCTAACCTGTTTATTTAATTAATGGGTTGGGTTTGGGTTAGGTCTAAGAAGTAGAGTGGAGTTTTCAAATTATAATGTGATGTAGAGCGGGTCGCTGGCACTTTCATAGCAAAGATGGACCAGAGAAGGCCCAACCTGAGGCGGAAACAATCCGACCATCAGAACTTGCAATCAGTCGTATCTCGCAAACTGGGATGAGCTTTCCGACATATTATATATGATTTTGGTATAGGATAATCTATTTAAGCCAACCAACCTGCTATGCTGGGTTGCCCATGCTGGATTTACAAGATTCCATCAGATCAATGGTAAAAAGTCCCATTTAGTTTCATTTTTACTATAAATAGTAAGTTTTACTTCGAGTATAACTTTTGATCCTTTGAGTTGTAGAAGTCATGGCCAACATGAAAATGGCTTAAAGGTCATCTAGTAGAAATAGTGGTTGTTTATAAATAGCAAGTTTACTATCTAAAGTAAGTCATGTTTTTAGGGTGTTTGAGTTGTTGTCGAGGTCTAAAACTCAGTTCTGGGTTTGAGATCCTTATTTAATGAGTTGTAATTCCATTTTTCTATCATCAATCAATTTATTTTGAATTTATTATGAATTATTCATGTTTTATCCCACGGGGATTTAAGGAAGCTTTGTGAGGAGTCTGAGATCTCCGTGGATTTGGAGTATTTATCCCCTGAGGAAGACAGTGATCAACCTTACATCCCTCCCTGTGCCATAATGATTCAAGTATATTGTTTGTGACCAGGCTTAAATCAAAGTGCTTTAAAGCACTTGTTTCACTGCTCTCTTAAGGTGCTTTTGGTTGCCCCAACTGTTATGAAATTCCATGGTATAGATTCATCATGAAATTTCTTCATCATGAAATTTCATGATTTTGGTACAATTCAACAAGCCCTTAGATAAATTGTCTTTGATAAACTAATCTAGCACTACGCATTAGAAAGAGAGAGAGAGAGAGAGAGAGAGAGAGAGAGAGAGAGAGAGAGAGAGAGAGAGAGAGAGAGAGAGTCGGTGAATCATATACAATAGTGTATATTACTGGAGTCGGATACACAAAAGCTTCATATTTCATACCATAAGATACAGTAAGGGCATGTTTGGATTACACAATTTCCATGCAAAGAAGATGGAAAATTTATGCAAAGAAGATGGAAAATTTTACTAAATGATTATTTCCATTGAGCATTATTGGAAATTGGAATCTGGTTTTAGAGCACTATTTGGATATTATTATATATATTTGAAAATTTTAAGGCTTAGCTCTCGACCATGATTGGGATGATTGTAGTGGTTTAGTTTGGGTTTGATTGGTTTAAGTCAGTCTGAATCAGAACCATTTAAACATTATTGAGTATGAGGCAGGTTGGGTTGGGTTTATTTTGAGATTCTTGAATCTCGCCGAAATTTTGTATCTGGGCATGATCCGACAGGCCCAGATTTAGATTCTGACTTGTTGATCATTAGGTCAGTTCAATGAGTGACTGGGTCTACCTGTGTGGGGATGCAATGGGCTGGATTTGGGCCGGATCAGGCCATTCCTGCTCGACCTAATGCTGGAACCTGGACCAAGCCTAGCATGACCGATTATAGCAGGTCCAAACTCGAACCCCAAAATATTGGTTGGGTCCGTGCCCTACTCTGCCCAAACTAGCCTAGCTCAGAAATTAATAAATCCCTATTTTCCCACTTGAATGTTCCTAATCCATTCATTGATCAAGTGGGCCACACATGCATAAAGAAATAAACATTTAAAAAGAATGAAACCAACAGTACTCTACGTTCAAATGCATGGTGTTGCCCAACTGAGGATTGGAACCGGTTTTTTGTAGGATGTGACACATGTATATATGACGCCAGGTTGGGGCAGGTCAAAATGCAGCCCGAAAATAGAGTAGGCCATGCATACGAAGCCCAAGCCCCGCCCATGGGTCTAAGCCATTAAGTCCAGGTCCAAAAGCTGGTTTGAGCTGGCTGCCCGGCACGTTGCTCCCGTGGACCTGACCCATTTACCTTGTAGAAAGCAACAAGTTTGGGGCACTTTCCTCTCGAGGAATTGCTGAGTAGCAGCGGAGAGAATGAGAAGCATGTGCATACACAGCTAAATGCACTACATGCGACCTGCTGTTAGGGCTGTCAACGTGTACCCAATAAATTCGGTCCGATTTTAGCGGGTCAGGCAGCTTTGGGTGACAGGTATCAACCTTTACGTGCCCCGTTTAAATGGGAGCGGATTAGGTGGACCTTGATGTATGTACTCTATATCCTCATATCAATTTAAGGGCATAAGCCCAAAAACGAAGCAGTACGAAAACATTACAATAGGCCACGGTCTTGGGTGAGGCCCATGCCCGCCCTCCCTATAAACAAGTAGGGATCGATGCAAGACCTTAGTGTTGAAAGGATGTATCTTTCACTCAGTCTACCACTTCAGGGGATCCAATGGATGTTTATTTGTCACCCAACCTATTAATTAGGTTATGCAAACCGAAAACACAAAGATCATCTCGATCCAAAACTTTTGCAGCCCTCCAAAAAAATTTCAATGGTGGGCATTCAATTACTACTATTTCTTTGGGTGTGGTTCACTTGAGATTTGAATTAGCCTCATTTTTGGGCTCATGCCATTAATATGAGCTGGCAAAATGGATGAATAATATGGATAAAAACACATACATCATGGTGGGGTCACTACAGAATCCAAATCCCTCCAACTTAGGTTGGGTCAATTAGATAAGCCTCGATGGATCAGTTAATCAGATAAGGCCGAAATAAGTCAAACCAATTTTAATAGCAAAATTTTATATTATATAAAACTTTGTTAAGCGCACACCTGTGACCTGTCTGCAAAAAGCTGGCGTAGAAACCATATGTGGGAGCATGGCACATAGGCTTCCATCCATCAGGTCATTAGGTTAGTATGACTTTTTATATGTTTTCTTAAAAATAAAATCTGGTCTAATCATCATTTGCGATCATGGATGGTTAGTTCTTTAGACGACATTTGTTTTTTTATAGTGATCAATCCAATTTTTCGTTAATATAGGGGCGCCAAAATTGGATACCTATCGTGGACGTTAGCGCGTGACGACGTTACGTCAAATGTATATCGGACGCCTACTACGTCTTACCCCTGCAGTTCTGTAGCGGCCCCACCATGATTTATCTGTTTATCCAAGACGTCCATCCCTTCTTTCAGGTCATTTCAAGATATGTACGTAAAAATGATGTAAATAAAACGTTCAAGTGGACCGCACCAAACAATAAGCTTGGGTTACATTAAATGCACAAAGGACGGTGGTGAGCCATGGAAAGGTTGCTGGGCGGGCCAAAGGGCGTGGCGACGTCACTAGCCAGACTCGCTGCTGTCGGTTTCAGTCTGCCTACAGACGGTCAGTCCTGTCAGGGGGCTTTATGAGACCCACTATGATGTATATTTTTTATCTACACCATCCATCCATTTCCACAGATGATCTTAGGGCATAGTCCAAAATTGAGACATGTTAAAGGCTCAAGTGGACCACACCATAGAAAGCAGTGGGGATTGAAAGCCTACTATTGAAAACTTCTTAATTGCCACAGAGGTTTTGGATCAACCTGGTATTTATGTTTTCCCTTTATTCAGGTCTACATAACTTAATGAATAGATGGAATGGCAAGTAAAATCACAATGGCAAATAAACTTCCCTTTATTCAAAAGTTCTGGAACAAGATAATATTTATGTTTTGCTTTCATCCAAGTACATGTGACCTTATTAATAGGTTTGATGGTAAATAGGCACCACGGTGGGTCCTAAGAAGGTTTCAATAGTTGGCATTATTGTCATCACTACTTCCTCTGGTGTGGTCCACTACAGCCTTTCATTTGCCTCCTTATTCAGTTCATCTACTAAATTTATCTGTCAAAATGGATAGACAGTGTGAATAAAACTCCCACATCACAGTGGGCCCCACAGAGCTCCTGTCAAGACTGTCTGTCTCTAGCAATGGCCTGGTGGGGGTAATACCCAATCCAGATCCAACCAACCCAACCCAACCCAACCCAACCCAACCCTTCCAAAAGACCTTTTAAGCAAACGGACCAGGCTCAGGTCGACATAGAACCCGACCTAACCTTCTCTTTAGTGGTAGATCCATATACGATCGAGTGACTCGCCCTTGACTCAGGTGAGTCACGATTGTACTCTATACTGAATGAATCGGTCCACGTTGCAAATGGAGTCATCTAACCAATGGTGCAAGTGCCTTGCATTCTGCCGGGTTAGGAAATTCAAACAAAGCTCTATGTCCGTTTGACCTATAAAGTTTATGTTTTCTTGGTCAGAAATCCAAAGTAGAGTAGTGTCTGTTAGTTGGAGTTGATCCGACTAACAAACTCCAATTTAGTTATATGGTTTTGCACAAATCGATGTATTTAAGCCTAAATAGTATTAGGGCTTGTAAAGACAAGTGTTTTCTCAAGTTTTATAGAGTGAGAGGGTTTTCTACAATTGTAAGGCTTAGGAATGGATTTTCTCAAGGGCTGGGGTTTTCCTAGGTGCACTTTGAAATAGGAGATTAGATTGCTTTTGTAATTAAAGAATGTAAGTGGTGTAACTCTAGGTTTTGATTATAGTGGAGATCTTTGTCACTTTGTACCACGGTTTTCTTTTTCTCCAAGGTTTTTCTATATAAAATCATGTGTTTGTGTTTGTGTTTTGTTTTGATTGATTGTTTTGTCTTCGTTGAATATGCTTACACAAAGTGCGAGATTAACAATGGTATTAGATCTGAATTTTTAATACCTAGGGTTAATTCAAGTTTGTTATGGGCTTGAAATTATTATTATTTTTTTAAAAGTGACATTAGAGGTTGAGCACGTTCGGAGATTCAACAAAGTTATCAGGGTCAAAGTTTAATATCCAAAAATTCGATAGGAGGAATAGTTTTAGTTTGTGGCAGCGAAATGTTAAAAATATTCTAGTGTCACAGGGATTGAGCAAGACATTGTTAGAGATTAAACTTGAAAAGATGTCAGAAGACGACTGGAGTGAACTTGGATATAAGGCTATGAGCGCTATCCATATGTGTCTATCAAATGAAGTCATTTACAACGTTCTGCATGAAGAATTGTCCTTGAATATGTAGAGGGAGGTAGAAGACTTATACATAGCAAAGTCCCTCACTAAAAAGTTGTTTATAAAGAAACAACTTTATGAGCTACAAATGAATGAAAGATCTGATCTTCTAGAGTACATAAACTCATTTACGAAAATACGACAGAGTGTTGGTCCGACCTACAGAGTGTATGTTTTCTTGGTCTAAAGTCTGGAGTAGAGCAGTGTCTGTTGGTTTGACGGATAGACTCTTGTTTAGTTACACGGTTTTATGCAAATTAGGGTATTTAAGCCTAAATACAATTAAAGCTTGTAGAAACGAGTGTTTTCTCTAAAAATATAAAGGTTTTGTAGGGTGAGAGGGGTTTCTACACCTGTAAGGGCTTATGAAGGGATTTTCTCAAGGGCTAGGGTTTTCTTAAGTGTGCATTAAAAGGAGAGATTAGGGTGCTTATATAATTGGAGAAGGTGAGTATGTAACTCTAAGATTCCAATTGATGTAACTCCTTAAAAAAATTTCATGTATAATCATCTGTTTGTGTTTTATTTTGATTGGTTGCTTTCTATTTAATCATTCTATCTTTAATTTCATCAAAAGCATGACAGTATTAGATTCAAATTTCAAGTAACTAAATTTGATCCAAGTTTACTATATGTTCAGAATTTTGACATAACTATTTGAATCTCATAAACAGTTTTGATGACAAATAAACATCAATGCAGGTTTAGTAAGGTTTCAACTGTGTAAATCATTATTAGCACTGTTTCCTATGGTATGGTCAACTTGAGCCTTGGTATGCTTAAATTTTGGGCTCAACCACTAAAATGGGTGAACAGTGTAGATAAAACATATACATTGACCGTGGGCTTAACAGTGTTTACTCACTACGATAAAGGGTGGCTGAGTTACTCATTGGTATGCAATCCCATTTCAAAGGGAGCGGATTAGGTGCGGCCCTGCTTCACCCATTACTTTGCGGCCCATATGGTGGGCCAACTTTGATTTATGTATTATATATCTATGTTGTTCATTGTCACGATATTTTGGTGCATGAACAATACAATGAAATAGATACAAATCTCAAGTGGTCCATGCCATGGGAAATAGTAGTGATTGAATGCCTGTTATATTAAAAACTTCCTAGTGCCCATTGTAATGTTTATTTACCATCCAAACGAAGGGAAAAACAAATATAAGCTTCTTCCAAAACTTTTGTAACCTTTAATAAGTTTTTAACGGTCAATCATCACTGTTTCCTATAGCATGGTCCACCTAAGATTTGGATTTCCTTCCTTCGGTTTATGTACTAAAATAATATTTTTAAAAAGATGGACAGCATGAATATAGAATACACGCATCAAGGTGGGCCCCACAATACGGGCCGCACTTAGCACGCCAAGGTCAGTGGGGTCCACAAGGTTCTATATTTAAAATTCACTCCGTCCATCATGTAAGAATCATTGTTTTGACTGTATATATGTAAGATAACTATTAAGGGCTACACCAATGTGAACAATGTAAAATTGCCACAGAATGTGTGGCTCGCCTCAATTTCTTATCATGTTCATTTTTTTATTATTTATTATTTTTTTATTTTTATTTTTTCATTTAGGTGATTACACCTTATTAAAAGGTTTGATGAAAGATACAAGTCATGATGGCCTCACATGCAAACCTATGGTTAGCATTCTATCTACATTTTTCCATGTGGTGTGGCCCATCTCAATTATGAATGTAGCTGAATTTGGTCCTGAGATCTAATGTTGAGGACAGAACCTGATAGACACATTGGAATTTACATGTACACCATGGTGGGCCTCACAGACTTCACCGAGGTAAAGGAGGCGGATTGGCCGGTGTACCATGTATACCAACGACTTGGCTGGTGTGTTGACGTTGCTAAGTTCTGTTGATATCATGAGATATGTGTTATATCCAAACCATCCATCCATTTGGCTAGCTCATCGTAGGGCTTGATCTGAAAAATAAGATAGATCCAAAGATCAATTGGACCACAATGCAAAAAACAGTGGGGGATTAAACATTTACCATTGAAATCCTTTTGGGGTCATTGGATGAATATAGGGGTGTACATCGAGTTGAACCGAGTCGAGCTGGCCTCAGCTTGACACGGCTCGGCCACTAGCTGACCTCAACTCGAACTAGGCTCGGCCTGGCCAGCTTGGCTAGGTTTGATCAGCAGCTCGGGCCAATTTGAGCTGAGTTCGAGCCAAGATCAATCCAAATCATCTCTGCAGCATTTCCACAAACACCTAGACTGCACCTTCAAAATCCTACTGTATGTAAAACAACAGAATAGGTTTTTCAAGTACTTTATCAAACACCTTCTAAACAACATTAAAAAAAAAAAAAAAAAAAAAAAGAGTATTTGTTTCATATACATACCTTCCTTGTTACGAGCCACACTTTGTTGAGTCATTTCATCAAACACTTGGTGAGCAACATCAATATCAAACTAACCGAGTCACCAAACTGGTTCGATCCAAGTTTGATTCGAGCTAGGTTCGATCAAGTCGAGTCGAACTAGGGCCAGCTCAAACTCATTTTCGAGCTCCAAAAATCAGCTCGACTCGGCTTCAAACCGAATGGAATCGAGCTTTTTCGAGTCAAGTCCAGTGAGCTAACCGAGCTAGCTCGGTTCATGTACACCTCTAGATGAATATGATATTTGTGTTTTGTCTTTGTTTAGGTCGCTGTGACCTTTATGAACAGATTGGTTGGAAAATATTATAATTGTGGGCTTATGAATGTTTTAAGAGTGAGATTTATTGTCATCGCTGCTTATTTGTAGTGTGGTCTACTTAAAATTTGGATATGACTCATTTTTAAGCTCGTGCTCTAAAATAATCTTACTAAATGGATGAACGATGTGGATATAATAAATATATCATTATGGCCCATTAACTTTGATCTCCTTTGAACCGTTCGTACAACTGGGAGATGGAGACGGCGCTCGTCTCCGCGCTACACGTAGTAGGTCGATGGTGCGTGGTACACCAGCCAATCCGCTTCCTGAGGGAAACGTGTTGCAGAGGATTCTAGTCCACCCCTACTAATTCGGAAACGGATTGGCTACTCCCCTGACACCAGCCCCGGGGCTGGTGGTCGGTGCTCTGTGGGCCCACCATAATGTATTTTTTTCATCCATTCCGTTCAACCATTTTTACAGATCATCTTATGGATTGATACCAAACATTAGAGCTATATATGTCTCAGATAGACCACACCACATGAAAACAATAGTGGTTGGATACCATCATTAAAATCCTCCTAGCAGTAGCCCACTATACTGTTTATTTGACATCTAATATGTTGATTAGGTCATACAGGGCCAGATGAAGGGATAAAACAAAAATCATCTTGATCCAAAACTTTTATGGCCACAAAATATTTTTTAATGGTCGATGCTCATTCAACACTGTTTCATGTAATGTGGTCCACTTAAGATTGAGATATACCTTATTTTTGGTCTCATATCATAAAATGATCTGTCAAAATAGATGGGCGGCATGGATGAAACACATACATCATGGTGGGTCCCACGGAGCACCGACCATCAGCCACTGGATGGTGTCAGGGGGAGTAGCCAATCCGCGTCCTACTAATTCACCTGTTTAGAACATCCGTACAATGAAAATGGTAGGCCCCACCGTGGATATTACCAGGCAGAGCACCTGGTCAGATGGGCCACCATTTTCATAGTTAGGAAATCACATGCGGTACGTGTTGGCGGGAAAGATGGTAGGGGTGACACAAATAAGCGAAATCAGTTGGATCCTCCTTGAATGTATGTGGTCTATCCACGCCATCCAACCGTTTTTTCATCTAATTTAAGGGGTTGAGCCTAAAATTGAAGCATATCCAAAGATCAAGTGAATCATACTTACAAGAAACCGTTGGAATAATGATTTCAAAATTCCACTAAGAGGGCATTGTGAAATAACATGTGGGGCCACCATGATTAATGTAGCTTATCCACATTGTCTATCCATTATGATAGCTGAATTTAGGGCATGAGAAAAAAATGAGGAATATCCAAAACTCTAGTGGACTACATATTAAAAAGTGAACTAACACCTATTGTTAAAATTTTCTTAAATATTAACTTTGGTGTGGGCCGGATAAAAAATTAAGGAGTGTTGGAATTGCCTCAAAATATTTTATTAAATTTTGATGGGAACGTCGATATATATATATATATATATATATATATATATATATATATATATATAGGGAATAGGGAAAAGGTACTATGCGCTCGAGCATAAAGCGGTCTCCATGAGGTCGAGTGCAGGTGGAGCCCTCATGTGATGCCGTTCGAACATTTATCCCCTTTCAAATGCACCATCCTTGGGACGGGCCCACACGGCTGAAAATCATCCATCCGAGACTTTTGTGGGACACCACGCCCAGAAGTGGAGAGGGGTTTGACACCATTCAAACATTCAAACATTCAAAACCCTTGTGGCCCCCTTTTGAAACGTTTTTGATGATCAAATGAGTCGGGTCATGTGTATCCTACTTGAATGTAATTTTAGACCAATTTTCAGGTGGTATCCACATCGGCATGAGCCCCACCAAGTGATTTTACATATTTTAGCATGTATACATAAAAGCATCTGAATCGAACACCCACCGTTGAGTTCCTTGGGCCACGGTTTTTCAGTGTGGTCCCACTTGAGTGTTGGTACATCCTCAAAATATTGTGGATCTTCGAAAAATCACGATAACGATGTGGATATATATCGATATCATGGATATATATATATATATATATATATATATATATATATTTATATATATATATATATATAACATAGTGAGGCTTACAAATGTAAATAAATCTTTTTGGACTGGTTTTCAAAGAAAAAATACAGGCTACTTTTCCAACAAAATTAGAAAGTAATAATTATTTATTTACATGATATTTACACCGAATTTGGAACATCAAGCCTATTGAGTAACAATCCGCTTCTATAAGAGTAAACTCAATTGGACCCATTTTGAATGTATGTGGTTGATCTATGCACTTCATCTGTTTTCTCATCAAATTTAAGAAGTTGAGCCCAAAATTGAAGCATATCAAATCTAAAGTGGATCTTACCACAAGAAAGAGTGGCAATGATGATTTCCATCGTCGAAATCTTTCTAAGTCCCCGAGTGATATTTATTTGTCATCCAACATGTTCATGAGATCTTAATGTACATGGATGATGGGAAAACACATATATAAGCTTAATCCAAAACTTCGGTGGCTCCCATGAAATTTCTAACGTAGACATTGGATTTAACTGCTTCCCTTGATGTGGTCCATTTAAATATTTTATATGCTTCATTTTTGGGATAAAGCCTTAAAATTATTTTATAAAATGGACGGGAGGATGAAATATATAAATCACAGTGGACCTCAAGGAGTTTACTCAGTATTATAGGTATTATAAGGGTAGTAACTTACTGGTCACTAATCAATTAAGCGGATTGCGCGCCGGCTATCTCAGCGGTGTGTTAACATCACCGAGTTAAATGGGTCCACCATGAGGAATGTCTTATATCCACACTGTTCATCCATTATGTGAGATTGTCTTAGGCGATAGGCCCAAAAATAAGTGAATCCAAAACTCGAGTGGACCCTATCACCAGGGTCTGTCGGTGTGACTTCATGAAGGTTATATGGAAAATAAAGAAGGTTTTAACGGTGGCTTTCATTGTCCTCGTTGCTTACTTTGGTGTGGTCCACTTGAGTTTTGGAGCTATCTCATATTTGTTTTCATGCGGTAAAATAATATCACAAAATGGATAGACAGTGTGGATATAACATGTAAATCATGGTGGGCTCACATATATAGGTAACCTCAACATACCACCCAAGTCGGTGGTGTACGTCACACCACGCAATCCGCTTCCCACAAGTTGCGGTGCCGACTGCCTTCATTCTCACACGATCTTAATTCTCTGTTCTCACATTTTCATCAGCCGGAGTATTTTTGAAGTATACTCGTCTTTAAATATTTCACGAGGTGCGCCCATGATTCAATGATCTGGACCATTTATCTACTGAAACGCACCAAGGATCGAAGATGGCCAACATATTTTCTCATCACGACTGTCCTTCCTAATCTTTCAATCTGTGTACTGCAGATAAGTGGTCAAGAAGAGAAACACATCAACGGTCCAAATTCAACCTGGAGATATTTGGAACATGGATAATCCTTTGTCCATCCCAATTCCCAACAAATCAACGGTCTGGATTACTGATTGAAAACTGTGGTCGAGACGATATTTTAAAAAATTAAGGAGCCGCGGAAGAAAAAGTAGTAGTATGCACAGTATAAAAAATAACCACGTTAGAGATTCATTGAACGTGGACGGATTTTGGAGATATTCTTAATAGATTGTTCGGGAGCAATGAGAGCCATTGAAGTTGGAAAAAAGGTAAAAGAAGGTAGAAGGATGGAAAAGAAAGAAATTTTTTTCATCCTTAGCTTTTTTTCTTTTTCTTTGTTATGATAATGAAGTTTTGTTGGTTGAGGGACAACTTCGACTCCGACCATATTGTCTTTTGTTAAGGACCCTTTTTGGTGCGCATCTTCATTTTGGCCACCTTTGATGGTTTTCATGCGACGCTTTTTCACGAGAAAGAGAGAGACTCGTTCTCTCCTTTTGCTGTTTGCTTTTCTGGGAAAGAAAGACTTACAATATGCCACGTAAGCTTTCTTTCCGCCCAAGAAGCTGTACAGATGGGGCCCACCTTCTGGTGATCTAGATCGCTTTATGGTGGGCCCTTCCAGTTTTTGATGATCGATCCTACACGTCTGTGGAAAGTTGGTTTGTTCCATTAGGAAGGCTAGATTCTGTTGCATGGCCCATCTCCCACCTGATGAAATGGCCCCATCTAGTTTGGTGGTGCGTGTTGGTTGTGGGTGGGGCCCAAAAAACCAGATGATGGAATTAGATTAGTTTATTTTATGGCTGGTTAGTTTAAGTGATCTTTTGGTTAGAAATGGATATATCTAATTTGGCTTTTGGGTATGATCAATAGGTAAGGTCGTTTATGCATGAAAGGTCTTCTTCCTTAAAATAATTTGGGTTTTTTTTTTTTTTTTACTGATTTATTTATTATTATTTTTTTTATGTTGGTTTTTTTTAAAAAAAATAAAATAAAATCTGGAATGATCGTTGATGGCGCGTTACTCAGAATTTTTTATTTATTTACTATTTATTAGGTATAAAATTCCATTTGAGTATCTATTAACCATTAATGAAGAGAAAGGAAAAGGAAAAAGGAATTCTATGATGCCTGGCTGCATCTTTGTACAATATACCTAGGTTTTTAATTCTGGCAAGTGGGGCCCATGGATTGGTTATTCAGATGATTTGTCAGCTGTGTCCCACCATTGATAGACAATGCCTCGAAATTCTCCTGGATACGGGACAATCGTAGCCCTTGATTTTCTGGCCTGCAGATGGATGGTTAGGAAGAGAAATACAAGAATGGGCCACATCCAACTGAAAAGGTCTTAAAATATTGTCACTCTGATCTCCCAATCTGAGAGAATTTTGGGTCATGTTCCATCCATGAACCATGGGCCCTACTTTTCAGAACTGATTAATAAGGTTGGATGCTCTCTCTCTCTCTCTCTCTCTCTCTCTCTCTCTCTCTCTCTCTCAGGTTTATTTATTTATTTTTAATTTTTTGAATGTTGATTGTATGTGTGTGTTTTTAACAGTTTTGGCCCTTTCTTACTACAAATGAATGATTTCCAGTTAATGAAAAGGGAAAAAAGTGTGTATTCTTTAGTCTTTATAAAATGCAAGGACCATTTGGGAATAGAAGTAGTCATTCCATGCGTCATGTGGAGAATGGAAGCCGAATTTGGCTTTTGCTTTCAAAACTCAAGTACATAACAATCACCATTCAAAAAGTCCTCTCTCCCATTTATTCTCTTTCCTTTGAAAAACATAGTGCAAATGGTAGGCTTGAGTATTCTAGTAGTTGCTATCAATGCACTCTCTAGTCAATCCCTTCATAAGCATTACAACTACCCAAGAGATGCTCATTTATGTATTTAAATAACCCCGAACTCGCTTCTTCCTATTTAAATTCTAATCAGTTTTGACTTACTAATCAATCTTGTATCGGGTATGTATTTGATCTAGATTCATAGCTATGCTACCATTTTCTCTCTGTGGGCATGTTTGACCCCCTGATTCAGCTAAAAAAAAAAAAACTTATATAAGGAGCTTCTCTAGTTCCTCCCACAATGTGCAAGTTTCTTCTCTCTGATTAGCGCCATTCACCATTGTTTCACTGAAATCAAGTGAGGAGGGCTTTCATTTGTGATTTTTCTTTAATAGGTTAGCAAGGAATCCAATTCCAATTTGTGGGTGTTCGCTTGAATACAGTAACTATCCTTGTCCACTGATATATCGCCTCTTTCGCTTTCTTTGAATTTCTTGGTTGTGCTTTTGGCATTTGGTGTTTGGTTTTGTGATTGAGGAAGACGCCTATTTACTGATATTGTAGAATTTTTTAACTTAAAAGCTTCTTAAATCAATGTCTGCATTATAGAACACCCGCTATGTTTATTTCACAGCTTTTATAAGTGAATTTATGGTTTAGAAGCTTTGAAGAGATTTGTGCTTGTTATGGTCAAGTTCTTCCCTTTTCATTTTAAAGATTTGAGTGTATGTGTACTGATATAACGTTGTGTTACTTCCACACACTAATGTATATTAGGTTGTGGGTTTTCTTATCATTTTCTTCTGATTTGTGTGTTCCCACAGGTGAATTCCCGTAAAGAATAGACAGTTTGGTAGATAAGAGTCCGATGGGTCATTCTGTTTCAGATGAGCTCGAAGCAAAGGACTCGGACATTGCCAGCCAGCAGTCTTCGCGCCGTCATGCTGACAGCTTGCCATCCATTCACAAGGTGAGATTGCCACCTCGGCAGAAGCTCTTCAGAGAATTCACGTCTACAGTGAAGGAAACTTTCTTCGCGGATGACCCTCTACGCTCTTTCAAGGACCAACCCAAATCAAGAAAGTTAGTCCTAGGCCTGCAGGCCTTGTTTCCCATTCTTGAATGGGGGAGACACTATGATATCAGAAAATTCAAAGGAGATGTGATTGCGGGACTGACCATTGCAAGCCTTTGTATCCCTCAGGTAGATAATCTGAACTTTATGGAACATGTTTATCTCCCATTGCAAACAAGCTCAATAAAATCTCTAATGTGAAACAAGCTTAATAAAATCTCTAATGTGAGTTTTGGCCTTTCAAATAGGATATTGGCTATGCAAAGCTTGCAAATTTGGATCCCCAATATGGGCTATGTAAGTTCCATGTTGCCCATTATGTTCTTTTTTGTGTTTCTCAGCAACGGCATGCATTGACTTGTATGTAAACATTACAGACTCTAGTTTTGTTCCACCGCTGATTTATGCGTTCATGGGAAGTTCGAGAGATATTGCCATCGGACCCGTAGCAGTCGTATCTCTATTGCTCGGGACTCTGCTCCAGAATGAGATTGATTATGTTAAAGATGCTGCCGAGTACCGTCGGCTTGCATTCACAGCAACTTTCTTTGCCGGTGTCACTCAAGCAGCACTTGGGTTTTTGAGGTAATTGAAGTATAGCCATATTAAAAATCTTGTCGAGAATAATATTTTAGTTCCACTTCAAATATGTTTGTCTATATTGTATTTGTATATGGATTGTATTCTCTATCCGATGTTAGTCCAACAATACAATCAGTGTCTACATTAAGAAGCATGTATCTTAGTATTATTATTTTAAAATTTTCAATGATTCTAGGATGTATCCATGGTACTAGTTGAGGGCTTGTCTCATGTGAGTGGATGAAATCCATATTCATTTCCTGCCTTTTCTTTTTCATGGCTATTGTGATTCTATTTTTTATAACACCAATGAATGGTTTCGGTTACACTTCCAGATTGGGTTTCTTGATCGATTTTCTGTCTCATGCTGCCATTGTTGGATTCATGGGCGGGGCAGCGATTACAATTGCCCTACAACAGCTCAAAGGTTTCCTAGGCATAAAGACGTTCACGAAGAAGACAGATATAGTTTCAGTAATGCGTTCGGTGTGGGGTTCTGCACACCATGGGGTAACGTCATTACCTCTCTTCGACAGTCGGTAACACTGTTGCAGTCACTTGTACTTATTGATTGTTATGGGTTACTTCATTTTCAGTGGAACTGGCAAACCATACTCATTGGAGCGTCGTTCTTGGTGTTCCTTCTGCTCACCAAGTACATTGTAAGAGCTACTCTTTGCTTCTTATTATTTGAACTTTACAAGTGTAAAATAGCCGCCCTGCTTCTTACATGATTGCATGTAACAGGGGAAGAAGAAGAAAAGCCTTTTCTGGATTTCAGCAATTGCCCCTTTGATCTCTGTCATTGTGTCGACCTTCTTTGTGTACATTACCCACGCTGAAAAGCATGGGGTTCAGATTGTAAGTAAAATGAACTTTGAATAATTTCCACAATCTCTGCCAGCTGTTCCATCTTCCTTAAAGCTTTTAATACATGCATTTCTATGGATTCATTCTAGTAGAAATAGTTTAACAACAGTGGATTAATCGTATTGCTGATGTCTGAAAGGTGAAAAATATAAGAAAGGGCGTAAACCCATCATCTTTGAATCAAATTCATTTTACCGGGGAATTTGCTGCAAAAGGTTTTAGAATCGGGGCTGTAGCCGGCATGGTTGCCCTTACGGTAAGCGAGTTAGAAATTACAAATCTCTATTAAAAAAAGTTACTCAAGGGCCACGTGCTAAAG
This sequence comes from Magnolia changhungtana, assembly GCA_030180095.1. Classification (NCBI taxonomy): domain Eukaryota; kingdom Viridiplantae; phylum Streptophyta; class Magnoliopsida; order Magnoliales; family Magnoliaceae; genus Magnolia; species Magnolia changhungtana. Next base: position 4,869,255 of record JASAUF010000162.1, read on the forward strand.
TGGATGGTTTGGATTTATCAGGAAGCCGTGGCAATAGGAAGGACTTTTGCATCCATGAAAGACTATCAGCTGGATGGAAACAAGGAAATGGTGGCTCTAGGAGTAATGAATGTTGCTGGTTCGATGTCATCTTGCTATGTTGCAACAGGTAAAAGAACCAATTCAGGCCACGGCAATCTCCTATGAGCCTTGCTATAGCTACAAGGAAGCCTAGCTGTTCGAATCTCATTCTCCCTGTGTGTGTGAATTCTGAGCTTTCTATCAGGTGTGCCCCATGTTTCATATGTCAGTCCAACAATTGGCCGGTCCTGTCATCAGGCGGGCCACACATCTATGTTGAATGTAGCCCATTAGTCGATTCTTTTTAATTATTCATTTCTTTCATGCCCCTGTGGGCCGTGGTCCACCTGATGACCTAACACAGACAAACAGGTGGAGTCCACCTAATGAATGATCAAGAACTCCCATGTGGAAAGGGTAGGATCTAGGCATCGCAATTCTCATCTGGCATGTCTCAGCTTATGGTCTTCCTACTCATGGATTAGATTGTCTGCTTTCTTGCAGGTTCCTTCTCTCGCTCTGCCGTGAATTACATGGCTGGCTGTCAAACAGCTGTCTCCAACATCGTGATGTCGGCAGTTGTATTCCTAACTTTGGAACTGATCACTCCCGCCTTCAAATACACCCCAAACGCCATTCTTTCGTCCATCATCATTTCTGCTGTGATCAGCCTAGTTGACTACAATGCAGCTATTCTCATTTGGAAAATTGATAAATTCGATTTTGTTGCTTGCATGGGGGCTTTCTTTGGCGTGATTTTTGCCTCTGTTGAGATTGGCCTCTTGATTGCGGTGATCACCACATTGCGCTTTCCAAACTTTTTTCCCTTTCGTTTTTGTTTTTGCACATGTATATCTGTTTTTCACACTCTCTTTCAAACAGGTCTCAATCTCATTTGCAAAAATCCTTCTTCAAGTGACGAGACCAAGAACAGCAGTACTAGGGAAACTCCCTGGAACTACCATATACAGAAACCTTGAACAATATCCTGATGCTAAGAGGGTCTCCGGTATGCTGATTGTGAGAGTTGATTCTGCCATCTACTTTTCCAACTCCAACTATGTTCGGGAGAGGTATTCATTCTCTTTAGCCTCTTGATAGCTGCAATTTGATTGTCTACAGATTTTCTTCTTAATTTCATCATCATCATCCGAGCCTTATCCCAACTAATTGGGTTGGTTACACAAATCCTGTTCCACCATTCCGTGAAACGTCAGATTGTTAGGATTCACGAGAAATGGATGTGGCCAGGTTTTGACACCGGCTGTCTGACCCAATGCAACCCTCCTTTATTCAAACAAAAGGGACTGGCAACGAGAAACCCTAAACCCTAAACCCTTCTTCTTCTTCTTCTTCTTCTTCTCCGAGGTCCAAACCAATTTATGAATTCATTGCTTAGACATAACAAAAAACTTGCATTTATTCCTCACAGATACAACTTGTGTTTAAAAGTGAATGATAAAAAAGTAAGTTTTTCTACAATTTGATTTTCATTTATTAAAGTATGGCAGTCTTACAATTTGTTTTATGCTTGTAAGTGGGTTTAATCATGCATCAGTTGCTTTTTCATCTCTTCCAGAACACCCATCATTAGAAACCTTAATAGGAACTGCTATCAATGGTAGAATTCATTTCCTTACAGGATCTTGAGATGGTTGAGTGATGAAGATGAGAAACTGAAAGCAAGCAACCAACCTAGAATACAGTTCTTGATTGTGGAAATGTCACGTAAGTGATTGTGGTTCAGTCTCATGTGCTTCTCTTTCCTGTTTATAAACAAGTAGACATGTCAAATTCATTTGGGTCAGTACTTGTTTTCACTTTTTTTCCCCTTTTTGTCTATTGCAGCTGTGACTGACATTGACACCAGCGGCATCCATGCGTTGGAAGAGTTATACAGGAGTCTCCAAAAGAGAGAAGTCCAGGTAAGCAACCACTGTTTAGTTTTCGGCTGTGTTTACCTGGTGTGGTGGGTTAGGTTTGTGCTTTTCTTGCCTTTGCCATGCTTGGTGCACATGAATGTACGATTTCTTCTGGCTTTTGAAAATCTCCTGTTGGGGGAGCGAAACTTCCGTAGGTTCGGTTCAATCTTTAAAAACCACACTATATCATCAGATGCTATCAAGAAAGAACAAGAACCCACCTTCCTTTGAATAAATTATGAAAACACCACCGAATACCTTAAGCTATAAAATTGCCATTGAAGATGATGATCTTAATAAAAATCAAATTCCCTAAATATAATATCTTCAATGTTCACCAGAAAATGTGTTCATCCATTATACCATCCAATATATAGTTTGCCTCTTTGATAAGACTCAATCCTAAACTCACACTGATTAGATGATCTTGAATTATTATTATTATTATTATTATTATTATATTTAGGGACTTCTTTTGGAACCCTTCTTCATCATCCAAACTTAAGCAATTGGTTGAACGGTTGGGATTAGACCAACCTTTGCGACTTATGGACTATGATTAAAATTTGACCAATCAATTGGACAGCCTAGATTGATATACAATCTCTTTTTGAGGAATAATATCATGATGTATCGCATTTCTGTGTGCCCCGTCGCTACCTCAGTAGTCCCAGATGTTGGATGGACCACACCAAAAATGAAATCAAATTGATAATCCTAACCTCCAACTAACAACCAAAAAGTAGGCAGGTGATTGGGTGGTTAAGATCATCTGATGATGGTATTTTCAGGCTATAACCAATACAAAATGTGTATCATTTATAGAGTGGTGTCGATGGGCAAGCACTTGCAACAATTGTCTGGTGAATTAATGTGGTATAAACACAAGGATATTATGTTCCAGATGTATACTCATTATGACGGTTTCGATAGACCTGACAAACCATGCATTGTTTGTACAGCTTGTTCTAGCCAACCCCGGGCAAGCGGTGATCAACAAACTCCACGAATCCAAATTCGCAGACATAATAGGCCAAGATAAGATCTTCCTAACTGTCGGAGAAGCTGTGCAGACCTGTTCTCCAAAGATGGCAGTAGCCGAAGTCTGAAGAAACGAAAGCAAATCAGAAGAGAAAGAAGCATGAGAGAAAATTGCTTCCTACGGATATTTCACCTCGTGTCAATTAGCACACCCTTTGTTTCTACTTTTTGTAGCTGCAGTGGTCCAAAACTATGCTGTTCTTGTACTTAAAATAGAATAGAAGGGTGTTTGTATGAGAATTGAGAATGAATGATCTGTGGTAGAGTGGGTGATGAGAAATTGGATGGTGGGGCCTATTTCTTAATGATGATCAAGTTCGGTGGCCACAAAGAAATATGCGCATTACACCCCAAAAAAAAAGCATATATATATATATATAAAGTTTTGGGCCTCCAAAATCTAGAAAATCTAGAGCTCCCCTCTTCTACTTTTACTGAATTATATTCCACAATGTGATGATATTACACTAAAACCACGACATGCTTAAAAATGTCTTTGGGTGTACCAAAATCAACTGAACAATCATGAAATTTCATTTCATGATATTTGGTGCAACCCAGCGCACCCCAAATAACATTGGTTATGTTATTCGGTTATAATAAGATCTTTCTTGTCTAAAAGTAGGGCTGTCAACGGCCTGGGCCTGGAGTTGCCTTCGGCCCAGATTTTTAACCGTTCGTGCTGGGTCTATTCAAAATTTTTAATTTTCCTGACCCGAGCCTGGCCCCTCATTACATAACACAAATGACTGTGCCCATTTCAATGTTATTATGATATTTTATTGAAAACTTTGACATAGAAATCAAATACATGAAGATTTTGGTCATTTCTTCCCATATTGGCCCATCTATGTAGTGGTCTACCATTTGAGCGGTTTGGATTGAAATGTTTGCGTACCATGCTTGTCATGGCTGTTTGCATGTGTTTTCTTTTCGAATGCAAGCTGGGGTTTGGCCAAAGCCCTACCAGACACTCAACAAAGGAAGAAATGATGAATTAAATCCTAGAGTACATCCTCGCTTCAAGGATCACGATTATAACACCATTAGCATCTTGACCCATCAAATAGGACATTCTCCTATACACGATCCACACTGTCCGTTTTTGTCCGTTTTTGTCACTACTAATCGGATGGTTAGAATCATCACAATTGTATTAAATTCTGCATGATAGCGAATGAAATGTCCTCTGGAACTAATGAATAATCACGGTGGATTGATTGTATTTTCCAGGTGTCCTAATTCATGGAGTGTCAAACTTAAGGTACCTTGTGAGCACAGGATGATTTCTCATGAAGTAGCTCCTCCCTCTCTCAAGAAGAGGTTTGCTAGTCTCCTTCTCATTTGGTTGGTAGAGACATGCTCCCATGAAGGAATCCCTGGGTTTATAACCCTGCCCACTCTGTCTATATTCAACTTTGAAAAGTTAAATAACTAAAGTGCATAGGTCCTAACCTACCCGATGTAGGATGGGTAAATGATAAATTTTATTTATTTATTTATTTATTTATTTATTTTTTTAACACACATACACACTGCCACACACTCACGCCGTAGTGGGATTTCACCACCTATGGGTAATGAAGGGTTATGATCGCACAAATTTAGGTCTGAATTAAGGGCCCTCATTGGGCAAAAAGGGACTAAACACAAAAAATGGCTCTTTGCCACGTAATAAGACCATCACTCACGGCTGTGCAAAATTTAATTTTATTATGGGTCAAATTAGGACTTTAAGTTAAAACTTATCATTTTTATTAAGTCCTATTTTAACTACTATTAAAGTTTTAGAAGTTTGTTGTAAGAGTCGGATTGTGACCCAACATCCTTGTTTTAATAATATGATGTTGATTATTAATATTTTAGGATTACTTATCTAATGGTTAGAGTGGATCTCACATACATATTATGATGAGCCTTGTAAAAAATTAAGGGTTGGCCAAAAAGTCAGGCTAACCCCTAATTGAATTGGGAGAGAGATGTCCACCCTTCATCTTCATAGGGCACATCATGATGAATGAATGAAATCCACTCTAACAAGTAGATGCTACACCTAAACTTAGGCCTGTGTCCAAAAATCAGGTCCATCTATAATTCAGGTGGGCATATTAAGGGAAACAGTTTGGAGTGTAAGCATTGTCTTATACACTGTTTCCAATCATGTGATCCATTTGAATCGCAGATGTAGCTGAGTTTTGGGACCTGGACCTAACGGTGGTTGGCGTAACTGGTGGTCGAGGTGGATTTCATGTAAACATCACTGTGGGGCCTACCTTTAGCTGCCACTTGTTTCCTTGCAGGAGGGTACTATAATGGTAATTACTTATAGATTAGTGAGGAAGCTTATTAAAAACCTTTCTTTTAAAAAGTATCAGAATGTAACTTCTATATTAATTAGGTAGTTTGTTTGTAAATTTTCCAAAATGAAAAGAGTACACAACTTTCATGGTTCAAATATTTAATAGCTAAACAAACCTTAGGCATGGAATGAAAAACCCAGATGCTAAAGCAGAATATAATGTATGATATACAAGCACTTAGAACTTAGGCAAGCAAGTGATTAAAATTACAGGCAGGGATTATAACTAAGGGCAGTGGCCTTCACAATTCAGTTAGTCTAATTTGACTTGATATATGCCTTGGATAGTTCCCTTGTGCCTGCCTATCAAGCGTCATATGCTACTAGAGTATTAATTAATTGTGTGAAAACCATCTCTCACCATGCGATTGTGTGGGCGGAATCTTGGTGCACTTGTCTAGCCAAAAATTTTAAATCTTGACTAGAATAATGCATGGAATTCCCTAACATGGGCAACACTAGAAAACAATTAACATTATTGAAGTAATGGATTCTAGAACTACAGGTTATCTTTAATGGGTGGGAGTTGTGGATGCAACTTGCCTATGACTCAGGGTTACATGATCCCTTGTCAACTCAAGCTCTGTGGGGCCACTGATGTCTGTATTATACATTGGGAGTTACATGATCCCCTCTCAATCCAAACTGTGGGGGCCACCTTGACTTTTGTATTGTATTCAATTTGTCCATCTAATTTGCCACCTCATTCTAAGGACAGGTTCAAGCAGGAGAGAAATCCAAAACTCAATGGAATTACACTACAGGAACGAGTGGGGATGAAAATACCAACTGTTGAAACCTTGATAGGGTGCACTATGCTGAAATTGTGATTTTGTGACAGACTTTGTCCGTTGCAAAAAGGCTTGGTTTAGCGATAGACTAAATCCGTCTATGCCAAACATGGTGCACCTTGATAGGGTGCACCATGATCCATCTCTAATGGAAAATGTCCGCGTGCAAATTATGGAAATTGGCGTTAGTGGCATTTAGTGTTACGACGGATTTAATCTGTCGCATAGTAAGATTTTTGGACCATTTTCTTCCGTCACAGAGTGCCGCCCAAGGTTCAAGCATTTAGCATCATATTTAATTTTATTTTCTTTTGTGATGGATCATGGTTTGTCATAAATTGACTTTACCTGAGCGATGTTTTAATTTTTCTTGTAGAATATAGTGAAATTTTGTGTTTTATTGTGGTCTGCAAAGTGTCCAAATTTGTGAATTTGCGACGGACTAGATCCGTCGCAAAACCAGATTAACGACGTATTTCCACCATTGCGTCATGTAACAAAACATAAACGACAGATGGGATCCGTCGCAAATTTTAAACAGATCTCCAACGGCTTGTGGTTTTGGTAGAAGTCAATTTACGACGAACCATGATTCGTCGTAAAAGCAAATATATGCCACAATGCTAGTAAACCTTCGGCAACACTGCGACAGATCAAAATCCGTCGCAAAATCTTACTATGCGACTTTGCGACGGATCAAATCGGTCGTAAATATCATTTTGGTGACGGATTTTATTCCGTCTCTAAATCCCACCACTTTTTAAACGCAATTTCCATTAAAAAAATTTACGTGCCTTTTTTCTGTCGCCAAATTCGTCACGAAGGTTTCAAAGGTGATTAACAACTAGATAAAGGGAAAAACAAACATCAGCCTTGTCCAAAACTCTTATGGCCTCAGAAGGTTTCAAAGTTGGATGTTCAATCCTCACCTCTTGTCACATCCCAAACTCGAGAACTGGGCTCACAAAATTCTCGGCCACTGAATCCGATGTCGACAGCCTCCGTAGTACCCCATTCTCGGCTCCCAGCTCCCATGCCCGAGGTTCCGATCATGAGATCCTACAATGAGGATTTTTAGGGTGATTTTATTTTATTTATTATTGTAAAGAAGCATAATCACAAGTGTACTGAAGTCACCAAAACATCATCACCACATATCCACTAATATAATATTTGAGTACAGTGCTGAAAAGGAAATACATCATATAATATATTCCAAAAGATGAGCCCATGCTCCTACCTCAATGCTGTTGCGGTCTAGCATAACTTGCACGTAACGAACATGCATAAGCTTACTACAAAGCTTAAAGAGTGCGTGTGTATGTGCACAATGCGTGTGCCAAGCATACAAATGTCAAAGTAAGTGAAAATTATGGAAGACTAAACTGGAAAGTCCATAAATGATGTTAGTCATACCAGGGCTAAGTAATGTAAGGCCTACATGGTCAAATATCATATGCTAGAGATGCAACGCAAGCATGTCAATCCTCATCTAGTCCACGTATCAATACAGTTCATCACTGAAAACATCATCGGGGTTTAGTACACTCCAACACTGGCTTCCGCCCCATCACATGCATGACCAAGTGAGTGGAAGAGACCTCACTATCCGCCTTGCCAGTGGTATGCCAATGCCCACCCGGCTCGTCAATAGTGGACCCATTTACGAGTTGGTCAAACTCAACCTAGCTTACAGCCCTCTACCCTTGGGTGGATAAGGTCACACCCTTTTTTAACCGACAATAACACTGTGGGAGATGCGGCCTACTGGTATTCGGCACTCCGGTACTCATATTATCCACTCGGTCTCGACGTTGAAGCATCCTACTAGTGCCACAAGGGTTTAGGGACTTTCACTCAAGGACATCCATAACGCCCTGATGCTAGAACAAATATTTTCGGTATCCAATCAAGTCATCCACGATATGCCTGTGGAGGCCATAATCATGATATCGCTAGGGCGTAAAGTGATCGTGACATATAAGATAAGAAATGCATGAGTCATACCATCCAAGTCATGCATCAAACCTGCGTGTACCGCGCGATCATATGGGACAACCTTATCTCATATGGGGTCCCCTAAGTATCTCAGCCTAATGACATATGCTATGATCAATCACCACCCACAACATGCATACAAATGATGTGTATGGGCATATGTTTGGGCATGATGTCATTATATTAAGCATGTTCTTAGTGTGTCCTACCAGACCAAGTACACTAGCATGTTATCAGATATATCAGATAATAATCGGCCTTAATCAGCACATCATATACATAAAGTGGGAACTGAACGACATGCCCCACTAAAAATATAGAAGTCTATGTGGTATGGCCCACGTTAGAATAACATTAACTTCTAATGTAGCCTGCAAGGCATGAATAAAATATATATAATAAGGCAGGGTCCACTAGGAGTGACCCGGTGGACACCCACATGTACAACATGTGTGTCACTAGGCTACCAATCTATATGGGCACATGGCCCACTAATGATGTCCCAAAATAATCAGATTATCAATGACATCACTATAATTACTTTAGTAGAATGATCTGCACCGTCTAATCATTACTAATGTAAATTGATGGTTACAGATCATTAGTCAGTCACTAAGATATGATCATATGCTCATGGCCCATCTGAGTCTTGGGACTTCATCAGTTTAGGCAAAGTATATATTTAAATGGATTTAATAAAACCATAGTTTCAACGTCCATATACGAGCTAGTTTAAATATTTGAATTAAAGGTGTCAAATATAACCAAAGATCTAAGGGATGTCGATTCCAGAGATTCCCAAGTCCAAAGGATTCCAAAAGTAAGAAGTCCCAAAGTCCAAGAGATTTTTACCCCCATATTACCCAATTGTGCAGCCCACCTAAGATCTGGATCAACTTGAGTTTTGGGCCCATGGCCTAACATGGTCTAATAAGATGGATGAATGGAGTGGATATGATACATATATCATATAGGGTCTCATGTGTGAGGGCAACAACCCAAGGTGGCCTAGGCCCTCACATCACCGGGCAAAATTGCCAAGTAACACCTTTTTTTCTTTGTTTCTCTTTTCTTTTTCTTTTTTAATGCACCATCATTGCGTGTCCAGTCCATCTCGAGTGGGTCTAATGGGATCTGAATTGGGTTGATTTGGATGAACAGATACTCCACGGTGGGCCTTGGAAGATTTCAATAACAATGGTTCGTTTCCCTCATTACAACCCACTTGAGACCCAAATCTGTCTCATCTTTTAGCCCAAGGCATAAAATGATCTTGCAAAGACGTACAATATAAACATCAGAACAAGGTCCCACTTATGAGACCCAAAATTAGCCAAGAATGGGTTAACGCCCATGTATATTTTTCATATTATTATTATATTCATTGTATGTTTTGCATACACCATTAATGTGGGCCCCAAGTGAATAATCTAATCTGTTCACCATCTTGGTCACCTCAAATAAGGTCAAATAGATTCTGACTAGGACTGGTTTGGATAATCAGGGACTCCAAAGTGGGCCCTAGAGTGTTTCAGTAGATGAACATTAATACCTTAAGTACAGCCCACTCGAGACTCAAATTTGCCTCAAAATTTGGTACATATCCTAAAATTATATGGAGAAGATAGTAAATGGTATGGATTAAATAAATTCATCATGGTGGGGTCCACGGGTGGGGGCAGTCAGTGACATGTTTTTTGTTGTTTTTCTCTATCTTCCTTTATTTTTATTTAATTCTACTATGTGGGGTCCACTAGAGGGTAACCCATTCCGTCCATTATATCGGCTAGCTCTCTATGGACCAAAAGAATCTAATGATGGATAGGTCCACCACTTATACACACAACAGTAGGCCTTAGAAAGTTCCAACAGTAAAACTTTGTTTCCTTCGGTGTGGTCCAGTAGGAACTCAGATTTATCTCATTTTTAGTCTCATACCCTAAAATGACATGGGGAAGGTGGTGGATGGCCTGGATTAACACCCCACATTGGTGCTCCCACTCCTACCATCGGTCGTGGTGTGGTCCACCTGATGGGTCCACCTGATGGTTGGATCGTTTGGATTTTTGGGCTCCACAGATAAAATGACCCAACAAATGGATGGATGGTGTGGATCTAAGAAATACATCAATATGGGTCCCATGAGTGAAAACTCACTCCAAACCTCCCATGCAAAATGTAAGAAATGATGTGGATAACCCAGCACCTGGGATTTGGATTAGCTTCATTTTTTGAGCTTAACACCTAAAATGAGAAGGGAAATTAGATGGATGGTGTGGATGATACACACACACACATCATGATGGGGCCCACAAGATAAGCCCACATGGTGATCACTTTGGAAGGTGAATGGTGGCAGAGATAGAGACATGTCTCTTGACATTGTTGTGTCTAGGGCATGGTGCCACTACCCCTCTCCCGCTTTTGTATTTGAAGGGTGAGGTAGGGCCCACCTAGGAAATCTACTCCATCTATTTGAATGTGCAACTCATGGTGGGGCGAAGAAGCTTTTGATCACATTCATTTTTAGTGTATTTTCACCATCCAAGTGTGCTTACACAATCAATTGATTTAAATATAAAATAAATATCACAATGGGCCACACAAGGTGGTCCACGCTATGATAGCGTGCGGGACACACTCTCCAATAGCTTGGCCCACTTGTGGGTCCCACAATACCATGAGAATAAGAAAAGAAAAGGAAATGAAGGGAAATAGATCCGGCCATTGGGGTGGCCCCCCGCCACTATGGGGTCCACCACATACTCAATACATGATCAAGGTGGGTCCCACCCTTATGGGCCCACCAAAACAGAGAAATCACAAAGAATGGAAGGGTCATGCACTCACTTAGAAGGATGAGCGATTGGATCGCCTTCGATCAGCGATCGGATGGCCCACCAAGCTCCTCTTCACCCCTAATCTTCTTAAATCTCACTTTTCTCTATTCTTTTACTCTTACTCTCTTGATCTATCGTAATACGCTCACAAGCTCTCTGTTTTTTTTTTTTTTTCTCTTAATCTCTCCCTAATCTCTCTCTCTCTCTCTCTCTCTCTCTCTCTCTCTCTCTCTCAATTTCTCCATAATCTTTCTAATATTTTTCTCTTTCTTAATCCCTCTCTACTCTTGCTAGGAAATGATTAAAAAAAAAGGGAGTTAAGAGTGTTATTGTGGTAGAGATTTTAGGATATGGAGGGAATAAGGGGAAGATGGAGGGGTAAAATGGGGAGAAAAAGAATAAGAGAATGATGGCTAGTATAGGTAGGGGTATGGGTTGCATGAGAATGACATGAGTTTGTTTGACTAATGGGGAGAGAGTGACATGAGTAATGGATGGCTTGATGGATGATGGATTTGACAATATGGGGATTTGTGCAAATGGGGCCCGCGTGCATTATGCGGCCCATCTCGGATTGTGCCAAAATTGTAACTTTTAATTTAAGGGTTGAAATGGGGCATGTAGCGCAGCGTTGGAATCATAATACTCACCCGGTCGCTAAGGTATAAGTCTCGGGGTATTGTGGTACAAAAGTAAGGTAACGATCAAAACTCGTTGATCTGGTCCGCCAAGAACATGTTGTTGTTTAAGTAAAAGTGTACGAAAGGTCTCGCGAGGTTACGGGTCTTACACCTCTTGATCTGGTTGCATGACTTGAGTTTTGAATTTACCTTATGTTTGATCTCGTCCTAAAATGAACCAGCAAAATAGGTGTAAGAGTGGATATAATACAAATACCACTGCTCGGGGCTATAAGGAATTCTACTAACCCCGTGTTACAGGCAAGTAGTGTTACGAAGCTATGCACACCTGATGTAGAGCGGGTTGCAAGCACTTTCAAGGCAAAGATGGACCAGAGAGGGCCCGATCGAAGGTAGAAATTATCTAGACCATCGGAACCTTAAAACAGTCGTATCTTGCAAATTGGGATGAGTTTTTCGATATATTATATATAATTTTGGTAGTAGGAAAAGCTACTTAAGCCAAGCAACCCCACTATGCTAGTTTGCCCATGCCGAATTTGTGAAATCCCATCAAATCGGTGGTCAAAAGTCTCATTTATTTTCAATTTTACTATAAATAATAAGTTTTAATTTGAGTATAACTTTTAATATTTTGAGTTGTAGAAGTTGTGCTCAACATGAAAAGGGCTTAGAAAAGTTAGAAAAATAACATGGTTGAGCGAAATTAGACACTTATTATTTTTTACTGAAAACCATGAAAGTCTACTAGAAATAGGTCTTCTGGCCAGAAACCATGAAGTCCAGTAGGAATAAAAGTCATCCATAAATAATAAGTTTACTATTTATAATAAGTCCTATTTTCAGGGTGTTTGAGTTCTCTATTTAAAGAATTATTTGGTTTTTTATTATGGGATTTTTTCATCCGACAACCCACTTTTTTCACTATAGACGGAAAACCTCCTGCCTTTAAAATATTTCCCAAAACCCGCCCACCTATTTCAAAAAGCGTTTTGCGGCTGCTTACATGAACGGATGCTTGACTGATGCAGTTGTTAACTACCGAAAATCCAATTTTACTCCTGATTAATCACATACATCACTGTTTCATGCCCTCCGTTGGTTTTACCGTTGCAAAATGACAGTGACGCCCATTTTTGTCCGTCTGAGCCGGCCCTGAGATTGAAGACACATGGGAAGTGGATTGTGTATTGAGTAAACTCTGTGGGGCCTACCATGATTTATGTATTCTATCAACTCCTTACATCCATTTTAACAGATAATTTTAGGGCTTAAGCCCAAAATTGAAGCACATCCAAAGCTCAAGTGGGCCATACCACAGGAAACAATTTGAATTGAATGTCTACGGTTGAAAAATTCATGGCGTCCACAGAAGTTTTGGATCAATATGATATTTGTTTTTTCCCTTCATCTATGTCTGTGTGATCTTATGAATAGGTGGGATGATAAATAAATATCACTATGGACCCTAAGAAAGGTTTCAGCTGTGGAAATTATTATTCCCACTGTTTCCCGTGGTTTGATCCACTTGACCTTTGGATATAATTCAATTTTGGTTTCAACCATTAAAATGAGCTGGAAAAAGGGATGGACGGAGTGGATAGACCACATACATTCAAAGTGGGCCCAATAGAGTTTACTCAGTACGCAGTACGATTTCAGACGCATGACGATAGGTGAGGTCCACATGGACGTCCGCATGAAGATAGGTGCGGTACACGTGAACGTTGCTAATTGCATGGACATCTCTTTTAAACTAACATCCACCAATCACATGGCAGTGATGGATTTAGATCATCAAAATCACACCGATCACATGTATCTAGCTATGAATTTAGCTGATGAGCATGTGCAGTTGACATTTCTTTTTTTACTTTTAACGGTTTTTTTAGGCCACCCAATGGACGGACAAGATTGATTTATCAGTGTTGCACTTGGCTTGGTGCTCATCCACGCTAATACCATGATTAGACGGACTCGGATTACAACGTACAAGAGGGCACCAACCTCGGTGTTGTATTGAGGCAGCAAAGTTATGAGGGCCCCAAATTTCTTGGGGCCATTGTGTGGCCATTTTGAACTCCAGATCTGCCACATTTTTGGGTGCATGTCACAAAATGAGATGGAAAAATAGATGGACGGGGTGGATTTCTCACAAACAACAAGATGGGTCCAACAAGCAATCATAGTTAGGTGAGCAGGACAATCAACGTCCATCGATGGAAGTGAGAGGTTTGATAGGGATTTAAGTTCAGAGGGCCGGGGAGGGTTGCTCGACGTAGGTGGGGCCACTATGATGTATGTAACAAATTCAATCCATTTATCTCTTTTGCCACCTCATTTTAGGACATGATCTAAAAATAAGGTTGATCTAAAGCTCTGGTGGGCCAAAAGAGTATAAAAAATTAAGAATTAATTAAACACTCATCTTCAAAATATTCATTATGGCATAGGATAAATTTTATTTTATTTTACTAAGCCACCCTGTCCATCTGTTTTTCAGCTCATTATTTTTATTAATTTTATGACTTGTTCCCAAACATATGACGCCCATATCGAGGAGTACGGAGGTTGTTCGACCATAGTGGGGCCACAATGATGTTTGTGACCAATCTACTCCGTCCATCTGTTCTGCCACCTCATATTTGGTCATAGAGAAAAAAAGAGACCGATCAAGAGCTGAAGCAGGTCACACGAACATGAAATAGTGGGGATTAAAAACTCGCCTTTAAAATACTCATTGAGACACAAGATGTTTGCAACAAATCCACCCCGACCATCTGTTTTACCGGCTCATTTTATGCCATGAACCAAAAAAAGAGACCAATACCAAGCCCCAGTGAGCCAAGTGGTAAAAAACAATGGGAATTGAACGTCCACCATTGAAGAATATTGGGGCCATCATAGGTCCCACTTTGCACTTTGGATCCAGCGCATTTTTAAGCTCATGCACTAAAATGAACTGGTAAAATGGATGAGCAGGATGGATTTTTCACAAATAACAAGGTGGGCCATGCCGGGAGGTCAAGGTCAGTTCAGTTAATACGAAAATACACTAATCGATTCATACAGTACTAAAGTCAAGGGGTTTAATTACTGAAGGTGAAAACTATAAGCAGACTTTCGGAAATAATTTTAAAAGTGGGAGGTTTTCTGTCCATAGTCCAAAAGCAAAGCGGCCATATGGAAAAAGCTCTTTTATTATCAATCAATTTATTAGAAATTATTTCTAGTTTACTTTTATTATCCTTCCCTGCGTTAACGCCGAAGAAAAATGTTGATACCGTGCACAGCGAAGAGAGGTTGACGTTTCCTTTTTGTAAATGCCGGCACAGCCTCAGGACGGTGCAATCCCGGCCTTAACAACTTATAAGAAAGTTATTTCCATTATCTGGTCGGTTTAATATGAGTAAATGTATGCATCATGCCTGCGCATCAAGCATCCTGCCAGAGTATTAAATAATGTCTCGAGCGACAAACATTCTCTAGAATACATCTAGACTTTAGCCTTTCATTTAAACTCTTTATACGATGGGTCCCCCTTTTTGTTATTTTTTTTTATTTTTTTATTTACCGTGGATGGACAACAGAGGAAAGGTATTGAATGGGATTATTTCAACTTTTGATAATTTGGCTCATTTGCTTTGAATATGAAGGAAACAATGAAATTTGCATGATCAAAGGGCTGAAATTCAAGAGAGTCTTAACGGTCATCCAACGGTATCGGAAATTGGAAAGAGTTCAAATCCAAAGGAAAAAGTCTCAATCATAGTACTCGAGAAAACCTATCCTCAACGTTCATTAGAGAATACACGTTCTTCTTCTTTTTTAAAATAAATAAATAAAAATAAAAATCCGAACTCAGGTGTGGCCAAACCGATAATTGGATGGGCCTGATACGCACAAAATTCTTCTACACAACAGACCTTGTTATTACTGATTAAGCAAAATGGAAAAATAAAAGAATACAATTTGAAACAAAAGAATGAGATATCAATGAATTAACAGAAAAGAATCAAAGAGGATGGACTAAAACACAAAAAATAAAATAAAATAAAATAAAATAATCCAAATGACATTCGGTCGATTGGATTTGAGCATGCATTTTACATCTGTTGGGATCTCATCCTACTACTCGATGATCCCTTCTTTTGTTTCATCCGACGGTCAGACCTCATCCTCAGCTGAGCCAGCTGATCCTCCCATGTCACTCTCGAGAACTCCGATCTCGTCGCACCCATGTAAGTATTTGCTGCCTTGCACAAACCCAATTCACAATCATACTTCCTACGCGCGATCGGATCAGACAACGTCTCATAAGCCTTACGAAGCTCAACGAACATCCACGTGAATTCTTCCTTCCTAGAAGGAGGGCAAACATCTGGGTGGCATCGAAGTGCCTTGTTCCTATAAGCTTTCTTTATCTCATCAAATCCTGCTTTCTCCGAGTCGAGCGACAGAAGTTTGTAGAAATTCGTCTCGCTTACTGTAGTCGATCTGGTTACACTGCATGAGATTGTTTTGGTCTTGGTACATGTTTGGAGGCTGCGACGAGAGGAAAATTCCATCGGTTTGAACATAGTCAGGCTAGAACTTGTGGCAATATCCATGGTTTAATTATATGAGATTCAAAGGGAAAGAAATTGAGATGAGGATGATTGGAATGATGAAATAAAATGATTTAGATGGAAATGAGAATGATTGGGATGATTAAAACTCATACATGATATATATATATATATATATATAGAAAAAGAGATAGAAAAGCAAGTCGTGTGAGTTTCGTGACGACAAGAACAAGGGTTAAACACGTTCAACGCGTTTTCTTGTGTGGAAAGTATCGATGGAGATAGTAGAAAATACGCAAGGACTTCGTAAATGGATGAAATGGAGTAATTAATTGTTTTACGTGGGTAGAGGGATGTCTGGGTGATTGTAACTGTCCGTCTTACTTGATTGTTATTGCCAGATGAAATGTATCTCTGTAACTATAATGAAGAGATGATCTCATCCATTGATTTGGAAGTTGAACAGGTCCAGTACTCCATCGTCAAATTTTATTTTTAAATATGGATGGTTAGAATTTAAGGCTAGAAATGGTTTGGGTCCACCCACGTGTAGCAGATGGACGGTCCACATGCACTAATCACAGAAAAAAGGCGGTGAAACTTGCAAATGTTTGTCTTTGTTTGGTTAACATGTCTGAATCTGAGCCACCTAGCTAATTTCCAGACAGGTGTGGAAGCCCCCACATGCGGCAAAGGGAACTTTAGAGAAGCGCGTAGCTTGCTTGGTTTTGATCTAGAGAACTGTTTGCATGCCTATAATAAATAAATTTTAAAATTACAATATAAATTATTTTAACTTAAAATTATTTTTTTATGTTACCAAATACAATGATTTCCAATAAATTTGTGAGAAATTAAAAACCAACGAGAATTTGAAAATTCCCATAATATTATTGTGATTGTTTTATTCATTTTTCTAGAAAGTATGGCAAGATTTTTAAAATCTAAGTGATATTTGTGAGATCAAAATAAAGAAGGATGACATTTTCTAGAAGTTTTTTTTTTTTTTTTTTTTTTTCTAAATAAAATCTAGTTATGTCTTCTTTCAAGGGAGCCGATTAGGTGTGACCCCGGCTTCACCCAAGAGAGTGCAGTCCTTACCGTGAGGCCCACACTGATGTGTGTATTCTGTATCCACCCCGTCCATCCTTTTTTCTGGATCATTTTAGGACATGATTCCAAAAATAAAGAAGACCCAATTACCAAGTGGACCTACTCTATGTAACAGTGATGATTGACTATAAATGGGCCATTTTTTTTTGATAAAACTGATATTTGTTTTGTTTTTTTTTTTTTTTTTTTTCCTTCATCCAGGCTTATGTGACCTTATCAACAGATTGGATGGGAAATAAACACTACGGAAATATTAAGGTGGCCCTAAGAAGTTTTTAATGGTAGGGTGTTCAATCACCACTCTTTCGTAGAGTATGGTCCACCTGATAATTGGATTTTCTTTATTTTTGGGATCATGCCCTAAAATTATCTTTAAAAAATGGATGAACGGTGTAGATATAGAATACACACATCAAGGTGGGCCCCACGGTAAGGTCTAAACCGTCTTGGGTGGAGCCGGGTCTCATCTATATATACGTCGTGTGGCCAGCAGAATATATTAGGCAGAAATGAAATGGAGTACATGAGAACAGCCCAATTCATTATCTTTGCAAGCACCGCACTCAAGCTTTACACATCTGCCACGTCACGTATGCTTCTCGTGGTGCGTGTGGGACTTGCAAACCTACCGGGAAATTAGCCTAATCAGATCTGGACATGTTAACTAAACAATTATAAACATTAGCAAGTTTCACCGCCCTTTTCTGTGATCAGTGCATGTGGACCGTCCATCTGTTACTCCGATGGCACGATATCAAACCTAACTAATTAAGGCAGCAACTGATGACATTCTCTTTGAATTTTTGTTTTTAATTAGTTCAGTGTTTTTTTTTCCCACATAGTTCTTGTTCCCACGTGTGACAAGTGGCACGAATTTTCACCGTACGCCCCTTCACATAACATAAGGTGGGAAGTGGCATATTGACCAATGAGAATTCATTGCTCCACGGTATTTATTTAAGAATCCACGGACGACAGTGACCATCTGATTTTTGCGATTTGAATTTGGACTGCTCACGATTTTACTTTTAACCATCCATTTAATAGTCCATCAATTGTAGGGTTAGGATTGCTTTCTTAAATGTGATTTAAGAGATATGTTCAATCCACAATGTGTCCCAAAGTTTGGACAGTCTAGATTTCCAAGCATGCTTGTCACATGCTTGTAGGACGAGTCACCACCATTTTTAAAACAGTGGTGATCTATCATAGACAAAAATATATTCTATCCAATCATATTATGATTTAAGCAGACTAAATCCGAAGAATAACAGCCGGCCGATTAATAAAAACACGTTTGCAGTTAAGAAAAGGAAGAAGAGCCGGCTAATGAACAAAACATGTTTGTAATTGGAGACCTTATACATGAACGGTTTGGATCATCACGTGGCCATACTTGAAGGGGCAACAGCTTGACGGGAGATTCCACGCACATTCAAGATGAAATTATGGTGTGTCAAGCAGACTCATCCCATGAACACGATGTATTAACCTTCCTCATTTTATTATCCATTTGTATTAACCTTCTCATTTCAACCACAGTCATCCCATGAACATGATAAAGAGATTGAGAAACGTAGATGATTGAGAAGGAAATAAAGGCCACACCATGATGGCTTTTCCATGATCAATATTTAAGGATTTCAAATATAACAGCTTGTCTAAACTAACTGCTATATTTAAGGAAACAGAAAGATCCTCCTAAATACAATGAAACAGAATTCAAATAACAAATACAAAGTCAAAAAACAAACGCTTGAGGCCAAAAGGTTAAAGGTATGGAAGCATGGGTAAGAAGAGATAAGCTTGTTTCAACAACATGCCTATGTCTTCTCTCAAAATATCCATTATGTTCAGGAGTGTGTGGTGGGGTAGTGAGATGAGAGATGCCATTGATAGCAAGAAAGTTGGCTAAAGCTAAATATTCACCACCATTGTCTGAATAAAGTGTGCAAATTTTGAGTGTGAAGTGGTTTTCCACTATAGCTTTAAATCGGATAAAAACATCTTTAACTTTAGATTTATGCGTTAGTGGATAAAACCAGATGTGTTTAGTGAAGTGATCTATAAAGATGACATAATATTTAAAACCATGATCTGATAAAACAGGGGAAGTCCATACATCTGAGAAGATGATTTGAAGAGGCCGAGAAGACACAATAGAAGAATTAGAAAAAGAAAGTTTGTGACTTTTATTGCACTGACATGCGTTACATAGAAAATCAGAAGTCAATGATGTGGAGGAGTTTATTTGACAATGAGAGAGAATGTGCTTTAAAATAGGAGAGGCTGGGTGACCTAGTCTATGATGCCACTGAGAAGAGGTTGTCTTGACACTGGAAAAAGCCAACAGAGGAGAGTGAATTGGAGTAGAGGATGGCCATTCATACACCCCATCTTTCGTTTTGCCCTTCAAGAGAGTTGCCCCCGTGCGAAGTTCCTTCACAATAAAAGAAGAAGATGAGAATTCAATGGACACATTATTGGAGAGACAAAATTGTGAGATGGAGATTAAATTTTTCTTCATTGTAGGAACACAGAGAACATTGTTTAATTGAAAAGAGGTGTTGGGAGTGTGAAGAGAGATTGAACCCGTGTGAGTGATGGGGAGGCCAGTGCCATCGCCGATCATGATATCATCTGAGCCTGTGTAAGGTGCATGAAGGGAGAGATTGGACAAGTCTGTTGTGACATGATGAGAAGCACCCGTGTCCAGTAACCATGTTGGATTGTTGGACGAAGTATTTGCAGCAAAATGGGCTTGAGGCTGCCATGGTGTTGGAGAATTTGTCGTTGGAGCACTTGCTGTGGTGGATGGTGAATTAGGAACAAGGCGATAGGATGGGCACTTCTTGGCTGTATGTCCCTGAATTCCACAGATTTGGCAGTGACCAAGATAGGGACGAGGAGGCCGAGTGTTTCTACTGGAGTTTGGTCCAGTGTTGTATGCAGGGGTGTTATTGGTGTAGTTTGGCGACGGGCGCCAGCCCGTGTTGATGTTTCTGTTGTTGGATAGGTTGGAAGGACGCCAGCCATTGTTGGATCGATGTGCAGGATTTGCCGAAGCCGGAAAGTATGCAGGTGCAGACTTGGTTCCGGGTAAAGCTGCTTCATAATTCAGAAGTTTTTCATGAAGCTCGACAAAGGTGATCGGAGTGTCTCGAGCTTGGACGGCACGAACAAGTTCTTTATACTCATCCCCAAGCCCATCTAGGATTTTCTCCGTGAGATCATCTTCCTCCATTGGCGCTCCAAGAATTGCAAGCTCATCAGCACGAGCTTTCACTGTTTGCAGAAAATCTGTAACAGTTTGAGAGCCTTTGGTTAGATTTTTCAGATGAGTTTTTACCTGCTTAATGCGTCCTCGTGACGGCTTAGCATACGTGTCTGCCAAAATCGTCCAAGCTGCTTTAGATGTTTGGGCGCTAGCAATGAAAGGAATGATAGTGGGAGAAAGAGATCCAACAAGAGCATTTAGGATTAATTGATCTTGTCGAACCCATAAGGTGTGAGCAAGATTTGATGTAGTGGTGTTGTTGGACGTAACAGTGGTTGTTGGACATGGTTTTGAACCATCTATGTATCCTAGGAGATCATATCCGATGAAGAGGGTTTGAAATTGAAGCTTCCAGGAAATGTAGTTGTTATTGGTGAGTTTTAATGGGGCTTGAGCTGAGATATTGATGGTGATCAAGGTTTGATTTGGTTCTTTGGTGTTGTGAATTGTAGGTTGGGATGAATTTGTAGTCATGACTGGGGTGGCTTAGAGAGGAATAGAAAAAAAAATAATAAACTGCTTTGATACCATAAAGAGATTGAGAAACGTAGATGATTGAGAAGGAAATAAAGGCCACACCATGATGGCTTTTCCATGATCAATATTTAAGGATTTCAAATATAACAGCTTGTCTAAACTAACTGCTATATTTAAGGAAACAGAAAGATCCTCCTAAATACAATGAAACAGAATTCAAATAACAAATACAAAGTCAAAAACAAAACTTATTGCAAACAATATCAGATAAGATACGATGGCTCTATTACATGATGTTTCACTATTATGTTCCGGAAAGTATTATTAGTCTTATAATCAATTATATAAAACTTTTCCTTTAGTTTCATTTGTATATGGGATCACATAATGATATAGAGCAGGTTGCAAATGATTATTAACACAATTGGACCGAAAGAAGTCCTAAAGAAAGTAGAATTAGTTCGTTAGAATTGGACCTGGTTCTACATAAGGCATGATGTAAGTGGGTTCAGGCATGCCTGGTTCAAAGAAATTCATTCCGGAAGTGGAAAAATTGCCTTTCAAAGTTTTAATCATAAAAAATCGTAATTTTTTATTTAGACATTGTCACAAAATGCACGACTTATTGATTTTAATATAGCGATGCATCCAAGATTAACCAACCCATGCAATAGGTCGTGGACAACTGTTTCGCGAGAAAAGCTCGTTTTGAGGGTCAAATTGAAATTTTAGAAAAACTTTACTATTCTTTGTAATTTTGATGTAGAGCGGGTCGCGGACAATTACATGGCAAATTAAGATGGATCAGAAAAGGCCCGGTCGGCGACAGAAGTGATCTGGACCATCAGACCTTCAATCAGGCGTATCTCGCAATCCAGGATGAGTTAGCCAACGTAAAATATATGATTTTGGGAAGAACGAGCTACTTTAGCCAAAAAACCTGGCTACGCCGGGTTGTGATGCTCGGAATTGCGAAAAACCCCTGATTCGATGGTCGTTTCCCTAATTCGATGGTCGTTTCCCTGTTTCAATTTCGTTTTTACTATAAATAGTAAGTTTTAGTTTGACTATAACTCTTCATCCGTCGGGCTTTAGGAGTTGCGCCCAACGTGAAAAGAGCTTAGAATAATTAGGGGAACAATTTGGTGAAGCCAAATAGGACACTTACTATTTTTGGCCGAAAACCTTAGCACTAGTAGACATCACGACCGTCTATAAATAGTAAGTTTACTATTTATAGTAAGTCGCGAATTCTAGGAGTTTTAGTTGTAGTTTGATTATAATTTCTTTCCCATTGCTTAGTACCCTTATTTAAAGGGTTGTGAACTCGTTTTTATGCATTCATTAATCCATTTCGAATTTATTAGGATTTATTTCTATTTTCTGCTCTCTTTTCTCGTGGATTCGAGAAAGTCTCTGTGAGGAGTCTAGAGAAGTTCCGTGGATTCGGAATAGTTATCCTCTTGAGGAAGACGGTGCTCGACCTCACGTCCTCCCCTACGTCAGTTTGGTATCAGAGCGAGGTTTCTCCTCGGATCGATGACTTCTAACGACGGGTCGGGTAACAATCCCATAGGCGGTGCTCCAGGGAATTTTCCTTTAACGGCGGCAACTTTCCAAGCAGCGCAGCAAGAGAATCGGCAAGCCATGTAAGGGCTGCAGGCTTCCATGGACCGCATAGTGAATCTCTTGGCAGAAACCCTAGGGCAACTCCGTGTTCCTGGTGGTAATCCTTCACCGCTAATTGCTGAGACTCGTAATCGGCCTGATCGCAGGATAATACCGGCAGTGCATCCAAGGGTCATGACTGAGGACGGGGGCTCCAGTGAGGAGAAGATCGACGACATAATCTTCTAACACCCCAGACCAGGAGGCGATCGAGTAAATCGAGAATTCAAGATTCGGGTTGATATTCCTAACTTCAATGGTCAACTACACATTAAGAATTTTCTCGATTGGCTTTCTGAAGTTGAGTGATTTTTTGACTATATGGATATCCCTGAAGAAAAAAAAGTCAAGCTGGTGGCCTACAAGTTGAAAGGAGGAGCGTTAGCTTGGTGGGAACAACTGCAACTCGCACGAACTAGGCAGATGAAAGCAGCAATCCGCACATGGCAACGGATGAAGCAGCTACTACGTGCCCGATTCCTCCCTAGGGATTACGATCAGGTATTATTCCAACAATATCAAAATTATCGACAAAGTAGTCGATCGGTGAAAGAGTACGCAGAAGAATTTTACCGCCTAGTGGCGCGTAACGATTTGGTCGAGACTAAATCGAGCAAGTCGCCCGATTCAACGGTGGATTACGTATGACGATTCAGGATCGGGTCCAGATGCAGTCCGTCTGGACGATGAATGATGCAATCAAGTTGGCTACTCGGGCAGAAGTGCAACTTGAACGTCCTAACACATGGACCTATCCTACTGCAAGGATTACTGTGGCAGGTCCACCTCAGGGAGCTCCACAGCCTAAGGGGAAGGAGCCCATAAGAGCACGCACTCAACCTCCTATGTCTGAGAATCGAGATCAGGGAAGTGGGCAAGCTAGACCTTAAAGGGGCGTCTCGACTGCTGCTGGTCCAAGTAGAATTCTGAACCCTTATGCTCGGCCAAGGCCCGACAGCTGCTATCGTTGTGGCCAGCCTGGCCACCTGTCAAATACTTGTCCCCAGCGAAAAGTGGCAAACCTCGCCATTAATGATGGTAGTGCTGATAATGCTTATGAAGATCCAGATATTGAATAACAGGAGCATATTGCCGAGGAGGAGGTAGATGATTCAGATTGGGTTCAGCAAGATCACGGTGACTCGCTCGTCGTGAGGCGGCTATTATATGCACCAAGAAAAGAAGTGCATTTACAGCGGCATAACATCTTCCGCACTAGGTGTACGGTGAATCGAAAGGTTTGTGACGTGATCATTAACAGTGGAAGCAGTGAGAACATCATTTCAAAGGGCATGGTAGAAAAATTGTAATTGAAAACAGAGCGTCATCCCTCTCCATATACAATCGGTTGGATCAAGAAGGTCAACGAAATAAAGGTAACTGAACGGTGCACCATATCTTTTTCAATTGGCAAACATTATAGGGATGAAGTAGTATGCGATGTGGTTGATATGGAAGCATGTCACATACTACTCGGTCGACCCTGGCAATCTGACCATGACGCCACTCATAAAGAGCGAGATAACATATATATCTTCGTCAAGGACGGCCGGAAGACCATATTGGCCCCTATGGATCCAGAAGGACCACCTGAAACTTCTAAAGTGGGGGGTCATTTTCTCTTAACCATTCGGGACTTCGTTGAAGAATCCAAAGAAACAGGACAGACTTATGCATTAATTGTGAAAGGGGAAGAACTCGAGCCTACCATCATCCCTGAAAGACTAAGGCCCTTGTTACATGAATTCCAAGAAATCTGGCCCGAGGACCTTCCCGATGGGTTACCCCCTATGCGAGATATCCAACACCATATCGACTTTGTCCCTGGGTCCAGTTTACCTAATCGTCCTCATTATCGAATGAGCACGAATGAGTGCGAGATTTTGCAGGGACAAGTGGAGGAACTGATCTGTAAGGGTCTTATTCAATAAAGCATGAGCCCATGTGTTGTATCAACTCTGCTAACTTCAAAGAAAGATGGGAGTTGGCGCATGTGTGTCGACAGCCGGGCCATCAACAAGATCACCATAAAATGCAGGTTTCCTATACCACGATTGGATGATATGTTGGATATGCTAGAGGGCACAAAAATATTCTCTAAATTGGACTTAAGGACTGGCTACCATCAGATTCGAATACGGCCAGGTGATGAGTGAAAAATAGCCTTTAAGACCAAGGAAGGATTGTACGAATGGATGGTCATGCCTTTCGGTCTTTCTAATGCGCCTAGCACATTCATGAGATTGATGAACAAAGTTCTGACACCTTTCATTGGGCGGTTCGTTATGGTTTATTTTGATAATATTTTGATATACAGTCAAGATGAAACCACTCATATGGAGCACCTCAAGAAGGTCCTTCAAGTGCTCCCTGAAAATAAACTGTACCTCAATTTAAAAAAGTGTAGCTTCATGATGATAGTCTATTATTTCTGGGTTTTGTGGTTACATCCACGGGCATTTGAGTGGATGAGGAAAAGGTGAAGACAATCAGAGAATGGCTGACTCCTAAAAATATTCACGAAGTGCGAAGTTTCCATGGACTAACGACATTCTATCGTCGGTTCGTGAAAAATTTCAGTACCATTATGTCACCGATCACAGATTGCATGAAGAAAGGGTAGTTTCAGTGGAATGACAAAGTCGACAGGAGCTTTGCCGAAATCAAGCACAAATTATCCACGACCCCAGTTCTTGTACTTTCCAACTTCGACAAACTATTTGAAGTCAAATGTGATGCCTCATATGTCTGGATTGGGGGAGTTTTATCTCAAGAAGTATGCCGATAGCCTTCTACAGTAAGAAACTTAGTGATGCACGCAAGAAGTGGTCTACATATGAGATCGAATTGTACGTGGTGGTCCAAGCACTACGACACTGGCGACATTATTTGATTCAAAGGGAATTCATACTTTACACGGACCATCAAGCCCTAAATTTATTAATAGTCAAGCTAACATTAACCGTGTGCATGCTAGATGGATCTCGTTTTTGCAGGAATTCACATTTGTGCTAAAGCATAAGTCAGGGCAACAAAACAAAGTAGCCGATGCGCTGAGTCACCGTGCAACTTTGTTAGTCACTATGAGCAATGACGTTGTCGGGTTCGATCGCCTCAAAAACATATATGCCGACGATGACGACTTCAAGGACGCATGGGTTAGATGTCAGGAAGGTCACCCCGGTGACTTACATATACAAGACGGGTTCCTTTTCAAGAGAAATCGACTATGTATTATAAAGAGTTCGCTAAGGGAACAGATAATCCAAGAGCTACATGGAGGTGGCCTTAGTGGACACCTTGGGCGAGACAAGACGCGAGCTCTTGTGGAAGAACGGTATTACTGGCTACAATTGGTACGTGATGTGGGAAAGGCAGTCGAACGCTATTATATTTGTCAGACTTTCAAGGGGCAATCTCATAATGCGGGCCTTTACACCCCGTTACCCGTGCCTGATGGTCCATGGGAGGATTTATCTATGGACTTTGTGCTTGGTCTCCCACGAACACAACGCGGCATGGATTCGGTGTTCGTGGTAGTAAATCATTTTTCCAAGATAGCGCACTTTATTCCATGCAAGAAGACTCTCGATGCAACACACGTGGCGAATCTATTATTTAGAGAAATTGTGCGGCTACACAGGGTTCCCAAGATTATTACTTTCAACCGTGACACGAAGTTCATAAGCCACTTTTAGTGGACTTTGTGGACTCGATTTGATACACGCCTTCAGTTCAGCAGCGCGTACCACCCACAGACTGACGGTCAAACTGAGGTTGTGAATCGCACGTTGGGAAACCTCCTTCGATGTATTTCTGGAGAAAAATCGAAGCAGTGAGATTTGGCCTTGTCTCAAGCGGAGTTTGCATTCAACAACATGGTGAACCGCTCGATAGGAAAATTCTCATTCCAGGTTATTTACGGACGGGTACCTTGCCACACACTAGACTTGGTCCCTCTGCCCAAGCTCCCAAGCATGAGCATTGCAGCAGAACATATGGCAGACAAAATCATGGGCATTCATGCGGAGGTACAAAACAAGCTACATGCTTCGAACGAAAAGTACAAGGAGCAAGCGGACAAGCATCGACGACAGAAAGTGTTCGAGGTGGATGATCAAGTAATGGTCCATCTGCGCAAAGAAAGATTTTCGACCGGAATGTATAACAAGTTGAAGAATAAAAAGATTGGACCGGTACCAATCATTCGAAAGATCAATGACAACGCTTATGTTGTTGATCTTCCAGATGATATGGCGATCTCACGGACTTGACCGAGTATCATGAACCAGCACATAATAATAACTCGAGGATGAGTTCTTTTGAAGTGGAGGAGACTAATGTAAAGCGGGTCGTGGATAATTACATGGCAAAGATGGATCAGAAAAGGCCCTGTCGGCGATAGAAGTGATCTGGACCATCAGACCTTTAATCAGGTGTATCTCGCAATCCGGGATGAGTTAGCCGACGTAAAATATATGATTTTGGGATAAAATGAGCTACTTTAGCCAAAAAACCCAGCTACGCCGGGTTGCGACGCTCGGAATTGCGAGAAACCCCTAATTCGATGGTCGTTTCCCTGATTCGATGGTCGTTTCCCTGTTTCAATTTCATTTTTATTATAAATAGTAAGTTTTAGTTTGACTATAACTCTTCATCCGTCGGGCTTTAGGAGTTGCGCCCAATGTGAAAAGAGCTTAGAATAATTAGGGGAACGGTTTGGTGAAGCCAAATAGGACACTTACTATTTTTGGCTGAAAACCTTGCGCACTAGTAGACATCACGACCGTCTATAAATAATAAGTTTACTATTTATAATAAGTCACAAATTCTAGGAGTTTTAGTTGTAGTTTGATTATGATTTCTTTTCCATTGCTTAGTACCTTTATTTAAAGGGCCGGGTTGTGAACTCGTTTTTATGCATTCATTAATCTATTTCAAATATATTAGAATTTATTTATATTTTCTACTCTCTTTTCTCGTGGATTCGAGAAAGTCTTTGTGAGGAGTCTAGAGAAGTTCCGTGGATTCGGAATAGTTATCCTCTTGAGGAAGACGGTGCTCGACCTCACGTCCTCCCCTGCATCAAATTTCCATCATCATTATATCTCATAATTTTAAAATTTTGTCTTTTCAAATGTTGATTGTAATAACATTGGGAATGTTCCAGTAAGATCTTATTGACATTTCTATATATTTTTGAAAAAATAAATAAATTAGCCTTTCAAGGAGATTTTATTATTTTGAGTAAATTTTAATTAATTAAGATTTTTAGTCATCTATATAAGTAATGTAATTGAGAAATCTCTTAGATTTATTATTCAATAAAAATATTTAAATATTCTTTCTTACTTCCTGTAGGCTCAAAAAGCCACCCACCTTATGAATTCAAGGTTTTGATTAATTGAGGAAAACGGTGATCTTCTTCTAATCTTTTCATGCTTTTTAACCTGCGTCACATAATACTCTAAAAACACACATCTCCACTTCATCCACCTAGCTTATGTTTATGACCAGAAATTTTCTCACTCTCTCTCTCCTTTCCTGAATTCTTGGCCTAGCTAAGATATCAAAAATGGTTGTTTTAGAATACTTCTTGGTTAATAATTTTAACTAATTCCTCATGTATACTCTTACTATTGCTAAAATTATATTCTATATATTCTATTTATTTGGGCTAATGTAAAATCATGAGTTAATAAAGCATTTCTCCATAACTGTAGCTTTGCGTTTACTCTGACTCATCAACGAACCCAAGTGAATAGAAAATAACATATATTAACATCTCTTCTTGTAGATGCCTCATTAATTCATCACAAGGATTGTAACTAATGCAAAAAAATAAAATAAATAGATAAAGAAGGGCTTATTGGCAACCCTGCTTCAACAACTTAAAGAAAGTTATTTCCACAATTTGATCAGTTTAATTTGAGCAAATGTATGCATCGTTCCTGTGCATCAAGTGTCCTTTCAGAGTACCAAATAACATCCCAGGTGCACCATGCGAAGCTCCAGAAAAAAATTCCGCGACAAACTTTTGCTCGAATGCATTATTTGGATTTTAGCCTTTTATTTAAACTGGGTTCTGAATTTTTATTTTTTATTTTTAAATGGTGGATGGGCAATGGACGAAAGCTCTTGAATTGGATTAGTTCAACTTTTGATAATTTAGTTCTTATGCTTTGAATTGGGACGGGAACAATGAACTTTGTATGATCAAAGGGCTGAAATATTACAGGAGAGTTTTTTCGGTCATCCCCTACGTACCCAAGGGAATTAATCCCTATAAGATTAACGGTTTGGGACAAAGGAAAGAGTCCAAATCCAACGTCAAAAGTCGCAAAAATATCATATTATAATACGTGTGCATGAATTCGAGCAAACCTCTCCTCAACGTTCATTACAGAATACACGTTCACTCAAAAAAAAAAAAAAACTCCAAACTCACGTGGTGGCCAAACCGATAATTGGATGGGCTTGATTTTTTTGGTACCCCATTTTCATGTCAGGGAAACCCAGCTGGACCGACTGGATGCCATACATACAACACGGTGGGCCCCAGATGCTGCACAAAATTCTTCTCTACAACAGGCCTCGTGACGCCGGACAGAATAACAATTATTCTGTAGGCTAGTTTCAACAGATGATTCACAGGAAAGAAAACAAGAGATTGCCCAAAAAAAAAAAAAAAAACACAGAGAAAACGTCCCTGATCTTAATTCAAATTATTATTCAAAAAAAAAAGACCCCCAAATCAACCCACAAGCCGGGCTGTAATAGCTGAAAATCGACTATATTGGAATTTTACCAAAAATAGCAAATCCCAATAATCATGCCAAAATTAAATACATAAACTAAGAAGTAATCTGCCAAAATTTTGGCCCAAATCAAGTTCAAAATCCCTTCCAAAACAGTAAATGAAATAATTGCCCCAACCAAGGGAAGATCACGATTTTCTGCCTTCTTTTGCCTGATCTGCCACCTCAAAGTATTTCAAATTGTGATCAACGTGCAATCGACAACTCAAGCATCATCTGACTCAGATCCTCCTGCATCAGTCGCCCCGGGTTGGAAAGAACTCGTCCTCGAGTTCGCAGTAGCTTCATCAGGATCCACAAAACAAGGGCTCAAGTGTTTCACATTAAATACATCAGAAGTTTGCAAATGGCTGGGAAGGCGTAACCTATAGGCATTATCATTGATCTTCTGTAGGATCTCACAGGGTCTAATCTTTCGCTCCTTCAGCTTATTATACTCTCCAACAGGAAAACGATCACGAGTTAATACTGCCCAAACAAAATCACCAACATCAAAAAGTACCTGGCGACGATGACTATCTGCTTGAGTCTTGTACTTGGTATTGCTCTCGTGAATGGCCAGTTTCACTTGATCATGGATGCCTCTAAGGTGTTCTGCCATCTCATCTGCCGTAGGATTCAAACGACCCACACGTGGAATGGGGGCTAAGTCCAGCACACCGGACGGATTCTGACCATAGGTAATCTCAAATGGACTCAGTCGTGTGGTTCTGTTCTTGGATCGTTATAGGCGAATTCTGCTTGGGGAAGAGCAAGATCCCATTGCTTTGGCTTAGTTCCAGCCAAACTCCTCAAAAGGTTGCCCAAACTCCGGTTCACCACCTCGGTTTGACCATCTGTTTGGGGGTGGTAGGCGCTACTGAAGTTCAACTTGGTTCCCAGTTTCTCCCATAAGCTCTTCCAGAAATGACTCATGAACTTGGTGTCACGATCTGAAGTGATTGACCGGGGAACACCATGTAAACGAACAATCTCCTTGAAGTAAAGATAAGCGATCCGAGCAGCATCCATTGTTTTCTTGCAAGCTACAAAATGGGCCATCTTGGAAAACCTGTCAACTACAACCAAAATAGAATCCATGGATCGTTGTGTCCGGGGTAAACCCAACACAAAATCCATACTGACATCAAACCAAGGAGCCTCAGGAATAGGCAAAGGAGTGTACAGGCCTGCATTTGTGAGAGTTCCCTTGGACCGCTGACACACATAACATCGTTCCACATAATGAGCCACATCACTAGTCAGTTTGGGCCAATAGTAATCAGAGGACACAGGGCCAACGTCTTATCTCGCCCAAAATGACCCTCGCTATGAAGTTCACAAATAATCTGCTGCCTTAGTGAACAATCTGGGATACACAACTGTAATCCATGAAATAAATAACCATTATGTAAAACAAAATCATTTCGTTGACCATCAGTTACCTCAGAAATATCCTTCCAAATGAAGGATCTGCACGCATACATGTCCTTTGAAAACCTCAAAGCTTGCAACTTTGGTGATCATCTTTGGTGAGGAGTAACGTCTGACGGCTCGGGCGTCTGCTACTCGGTTCAGACTTACGACAAGTGCCTCAATGAAAATGTGAACTCCTGCAAGTAGGTCACCCACTTAGCATGCCGCCTGCTCAACTTGTGCTGGCCATTGATGTACTTCAGGGCCTCGTGATCAGTAACAAGAATGAACTCACGCTGCACCAGGTAGTGTCGCCAATGTTTCAGGGACTGAACTATGGCATAGAACTCTAGATCATAAGTGGAATAATTCTTCTTAGCCCCTGACAGCTTCTCACTAAAAAAAGCTATGGGTCGTCCTTCCTGACTCAAAACACCACCAATGCCAATCCCAGATGCATCACAATTGACTTCGAAAACCTTGTCAAAATCTGGAAGTGCTAAAACTGGCGCCTCTGTCATCTTCTGCTTGACCAATTGAAAACTGATCTCTGCCTCCTCAGACCACTGAAAGTCACGTCCCTTGAGGCACTCTGTAATAGGAGCAATCAGAGTGCTGAAGTTTCTGATGAATCGACGGTAGAAGGACGCCAATCCATGGAAACTCCTAACATCGTGCAAGGTCTTAGGTTTGGGCCACCCCAAGACCGCATCTATTTTTGATTGATCTGCATGAACACCATCAGTAGATACAACAAAACCAAGAAAAGTTACAGAAGTAGTAAAGAAAGAACACTTCTTCCGATTAACAAACAGGTGCTCCTTTCTCAACATGTCAAGAACAGCTCGAAGATGATCAAAGTGTGACGCCCATGTCGGACTATAAATGAGGATATCGTCGAAGTAAACTACAACGAATCTCCCCATAAATGGTCGTAGAACATGATGCATAAATCTCATGAATGTGTTGGGTGCGTTGGATGACCCAAAAGGCATGACCATCCATTCATACAATCCTGCTTTGCGTCTTAAACGCCGTTTTCCACTCATCTCGGGTTTTATTCGATCTAGTGGTATCCGCTTTTAAGGTCAATTTTTGAGAAGACCTTAGAAGCCGGACGATTGATCAAACATGTCATCTAGGTGTGGAATGGGAAACTGTACTTCACTGTGATCTGTTGATTGCTCGGTGTCCAACACACATACGCCAGAACCATCTTTCTTCGGTACCGGTAGGGCGGGGGCGCACATGGGCTCATGCTCTCACGGATGTAGCCCCTCTCTAATAACTCCACCACTTGACGCTGCAATTCTTGACTTCTTTGGGACTAAGGCGATATGCGGAGTCGGTTTGGTAAACTCGACCCGGGACAAGGTCAATCGATTTGAATATCTCTCATAGGTGGTAACCCGGGAGGAAGATCTTCGGCATCAAGTCGAAAACTCGCTAGCATGTTCTTTGCACCTCTCTTTGGTAAATCTGGGCTCATGTCTCTGCGCACTATTCCCACAAGAGGACAGGGCATAAATCACAACTTCCCGCTCAATTTCTTCCAGGAACCTGGACATAGAGAGAAGGTTAGTATTATTGGTCAACAGGGTAGGAGTGGTTCCTTCCCGGCGAGGCGCCAACACAACCTTCTTTCCCTTGATACTAAGGGAATAAGTATTCTTCCGCCCATCATGAACAACACTGCGATCATCTGCCAAGGCCTGCCTAACAATACATGACAAACATCCATAGATACGACATCACACCAAGCATTATCAAAATATTTTACGCAATCGAAAAAGATACTAGGCATCGCCTATCTACATTACCTCCTTTGCCTTTATTTAGCCACGACAATTTGTATGGCTTGGGATGACGATCTGTCTTCAACTATAATTTCGGATGACTTCTTCAGAAACCACATTCTCACAACTGCCGCTGTCAATGATCATCTTGCAGACTTTATCTGCAACTGTGCAGGTTGTGTGAAAAATATTAGTTCTCAACCAATCGTCACCTGCATCACCCTTGGGAGTCAGTAGACTCTTACGAACAACCAGGGTCTCATGGCCATCACCATACAATACGTCTCCATCTTCATCATCATCGTACACAGGCTCTCCATTCATCTCAGTGTCTGCTTCCATATCTTCCTCAATCAAAAGTGTTTTTCCTTTTGATTAGCAAGCTTCCTGCAATCAGTCGCTCTATGCCCCTGTTCACCACACCTGAAACATCTAATATTAGAGTTAGAACTCTGACCCTGCAATGGCTGCTGGGCGGGACGAGGTTCTTGAGGGCGAACTGCTCATCGACTGTTTTGATCGCTTCTGGTCACTAGTCTCCTGCTCTGTTGTTTCTCTACAATGAGTGCACGCTAGTATGCTTGAAATGTCCCACTGGCGAGTGAAGGCTAAGAACATCTGTAGGGACCGCCGCAATCCTCCCAAATACCGCGCCACCAAGCTTGCTCTTTGTCTCAGATAGATCATTATGGGCTATCAATTGATAAAATTCTTCGGTGTAATCATCAACTGATCTCGTGCCCTGCCTCAACAAATGAAGTCGCTGAAATAGAGATTGAGTATAGCCGAAGGGAAGGAAGTGACCCTTCATCTTCTTCTTCATCTTCTCCCAATCAGTAATCTTAGCCTTACCATGCTTGTCTCATGATCGCCTCAACTGCTCCCACCATGCAGATGCTCTACCTTTGAGTTTGATGGCAACCAGTTTCACTTTGACACGATCAGGAACCTCCTTATAGTCAAAAATCCTCTCCACCTCATGCAACCAATCAATGAACCCTTCAGCCTGTAACGAACCAGAAAACTCGGGAAGATCCACTCGGAAGCCAAGGTCCCCATGACGCTCCTCCCGACCATGGTGCTCCCGGTATAAAGGACGATGGTGATATGGGTTTTTGAAACTGGAATCGGAATCATGATCTTCCATCTCACGATCGCTGAAATCCTGCGCCGTTAGGCCGGGTTAACTCTGCAACTTGTCTCTGCAAATCTTCAATCATCACATCCTGAACGCTACGATCACGGTGCGGGACTTCCTCGTTCGGAACCTGTCCACGACCCCGACCACCAGCCATGAAAACTGATGAGATTCACCCCAGGAAAGACACTAAGGCTCTGATACCAACTGACGCCGGACAGAATAACAATTATTCTGTAGGCTAGTTTCAACAGATGATTCACAGGAAAGAAAACAAGAGATTGCCCAAAAAAAAAAAAAAAAAAACACGAGAAAACGTCCCACGATCTTAATTCAAATTATTATTCAAAAAAAAAAAAAGACCCCAAATCAACCCACAAGCCGGTTTGTAATAGTGAAAATCGACTGTATTGAAATTTTACCAAAAATAGCAAATCCCAATAATCATGCCAAAATTAAATACATAAACTAAGAAGTAATCTGCCAAAATTTTGGCCCAAATCAAGTTCAAAATCCCTTCCAAAACAGTAAATGAAATAATTGCCCCAACCAAGGAAGATCACGATTTTTTGCCTTCTTTCTTGTTGACCGCCACCTCAAAGTATTTCATTGTGGTCAACGTGCAATCTGACAACTCAGCATCATTTGACTCAGATCCTCCTGCATCACCTCGTTATTATTGATTATGCAAAAGGAAAAAAGAAAAGAAAAGAATACATAAAATATGAAACAAAAGAATGAGATAAAAATAGAAATAAAATAACAGACCTCATCCTATGAAAAAAGAGCCTGGACTAAACACAAACCAAAAAAAAAGAATATCCAAATGATATTCAGTCGATTGGATCTGGGCTTGCATTTTATATCGGTTGAGATCTCATCCTACTACTCGATTATCCCTTCTTTTGTTTCATCCGCCGGTCAGACCTCATCCTCAGCTGGGCCAGCTGATCTTCCCAAGTTGCTCTTGAGAACTCCGATTTCGTCGCACCCATGTAAGTATTTTCTGCCTTGCACAAACCCAATTCACAGTCATACTTCCTACGCGAGACCGGATCGGATAGCGTCTCATAAGCCTTGCGAAGCTCGACGAACATCCACGTGAATTCTTCTTTCCTAGAAGGAGGGCAAACATCCGGGTGGCAACGAAGTGCCATGTTCCTATAAGCTTTCTTTATCTCGTCGAAGCCTGCATTCTCCGAGTCGAGCGACAGAAGTTTGTAGAAATTCGCACCGCTTACCGTTTTCGATATGGTTGCACTGCATGAGATGGTTTTGGTCTTGGTACGTGTTTGGAGGCTGTGACGAGAGGAAAATTTGATGGGTTTGTACATACTGAGGCTAGAACTTATGGCAATATCCATGGTTTGCATGAGATTGAAAGGGATTGGAATTGAGATGAGGGTGATTGGAATGATGAAATGAAATGGGTATATGGAAATGGATTTGATATGAAGATGATTGGAATGATGAAATGAAATGGGTATATGGAAATGAGAGTGATTGGGATGATGAAAACTCGTACATAGATATAGACTGAGAGAGAGAGAGAGAGAGAGAGAGAGAGAGAGAGAGAGAGAGAGAGAGAGAGAGAGAGAGGAGCAAAGTCGTATTAGTTTGGTGGCGACAAGAACAAGGGTTAAAGACGTTCAACGCATTTTCTTGTATGGTAAATATCGAGAGAGAGAGAGAGAGAGAGAGGGACTTTTTAAACGGAGTAAAAAATCAAAAGAAAAAAATGAGGCGTGTTTAGCCGACAGTCCTTTGGATGATTAATTGTTTTACGTGGGTCGAGGGATATATGGGTGATTGTGACCGTCCGTCTCACCTGGTTGCTATTGCCAGATGAAATGTATATTTGTAACTATGATGAAGAGATTATTCCATCCGTTGATTTAGAAGTTGAACATGGACCACTCCATCGTCAAAATTTATCTCTAAATATGGATGGTCAAGGGTAGAAATGGGCCGGGTCCGCCCACGTATCAACTTGGGCCAAGCTGGTTGAGGAGTAGGATAGAAAATATGGCTCGTGTATAAATAAAATGGATCGATAGACGGGTATTTGAACTTTGAAGGCCACAAATAGACGGCTGCGCCTTGGTTACATCTCCTATCACGAGCCATTGGAGTAGCAGATGGACGGTCCACATGCACTGATCACAGAAAAAAGGACGTTAAACTTGCTAGTGGTTAAATTATTTTAAATTTTAAATATTTTACATTAACAAATGTAATAATTTTCAATAAAATTGCAAGAAATTAAAAATTATCTATAATATTCTTACATTACTTTAATATGATTCTCATGGTGCGTGTCGGGCTTGCAAACCTGTTGGGAAATTATCTTCATCAGATTTGGACATGTTAACTAAATTACAATAATAACATTAGCATGTTTCACCGCCCTTTTTCCGTGATCAGTGCACGTGTACGGTCCATCTGGAAATCGGATTGTGTACTGAATAAACTCAGGTGGGCCACCGTGAATGTATGTCGTGGTTTTTCCACGCCATCCATCCGTTTTTTTCCGTTCATATCCAAAGCTCAAGTGGATCATACTACAAGAAGCAGTGGGAATAATGATTTTCACCGTTGAAATTTTGTTAAGCCTCACAGTAATGTTTATTTGTCATCCAACCTGTTTATAAAATCATACAAACATAGTCAAAGGGAAAACACAAAGATAAGCTTCATGATCCAAAACTTTTGTGGCTTCCAAAAAATTTTCAACGGTTGATATTCAGTTAACACTGTTTCCTTGAATATCACAGGAGTCCAGTCTAAATAAATACTGTGGAGCAATGAATCCTCATTGGTCGATATGCCACCTCCCACCTTATGTTATATGAACGGGGGAAACGGATTGGCTACTCCACCTGACACCATCCCCGTAGCCGGTGGTTGGTGCTATGTGGGCCCACCATGATGTATGTGTTTCATCCTTTCTGTTCATCCATTCTTACAGGTCATGTTATGGCTTGATCTCAAAAAATGAGAGGTATATAAATCTCAGGTGGACCACACCACATGAAAATAATAGTGATTGGATATCCATCATTAAAATCCTCCAAAGGCCCACTGTACTGTTTATTTGACATCCAATATGTTGATTAGGTCATACAGACCCAGATGAAGTGAAAAAAAAAAAATCAGCTTGATCCAAAACTTTTATGGCCCCAAAATGCTTTTTAATGGTCAACTCTCATTCAACACTGTTTCATGTAATGTGGTCCACTTAAGATTGGGATATACATCATTTTTGGTCTCATACCGTAAATTGATTTTTAAAAATAGATGCACGGCATGGATTAAATACATACATTATGGTGGGGTCCACGGAGCACCAACCATCAGCCATTGGCTGGTGTCAGGGGAGTAGCCAATCCGTTTCGGAGAACGGGGCGCACATTGACGTCAGGTAGTTCCAGCGGATTGAGTGGTGTGCTTTTTTTTTTTTTTTTTTTTTTTAATAGAAGCCACCTCTCTCTCTCTATGTATCGGGTCACACCTACCATATCATATCACATACGGAAATAAAAAGAAAAAACACAAAAAACTGAGCTATACACCCTGGCCTGTGCCAACCAAAAAACCACTGCTCAGACTCGCCTATTGTATGCCCTGTTCCCTAAGATGGCTCCTCTACAAAACACCCCACCACGGATCACCCTATGCTGGGGTACAAGACAGATATCTGGAACAGACAGCAGACAACAGCACACCCCTCCACAGATCACCCTGTGCTGGGGTACAAGACAGATAGCTGCAACAGACAGCAGATAACAGCACACCCCTCCACGGATCACCCTGTGCAGGGGTACAAGACAGATAGCTGCAACAGACAGCAGACAACAGCACACCCCTCCATGGATCACCCTGTGCTGGGGTCCAACACACCACCAACCTCAGTGGTGTGTTTACGTCACCCCTCTACGGCCCACCATGATGTATGTATTATATCCACGCTTTCCATCCATTTTGCGAGATCATGCTAGGGCATTCGCCCAAAATGCAGCGGAAAAATGATGCCACCATTGAAACCTTACTAGGGCCCACCTTTAATGGGGATAGTCCATCATGCGGGCCCAACTTCAAAGTGGACGGTTTATTATGTGGGGTCTGCCTTGGATGAAGGTTATTCATCATTAGAGGCTGAACTTTGATGTGAACTATCCTCGTGTGAGATCCACCATCAATTTTAGTGTCCATCATGTACGGCCCAACTTCAATATCCACAACCCATCATGTGGAGCCCACCTTTGATGTGCACTGTTGATTTGTGGGCCTCACATTTAATGTGGGCCATCGATCATGGGGCCTACCTTGGATGTGGGTCATTAGGTGCTGACCTTTGATGTGGGCCATCCATTGTGGGGCCTACTTTTAGTGTCCACCGCCCATCATATGTAGCCCACCTTTGATGTGGACAATCCATAGTGTGGGGCCCACCTTCAATTTGGGTCATCCATCATGTGGGGTTCACATTGGATGTGAGTCCTTCATCATTAGAGGCCAATCTTTGATGTGGACCATCATTATGTGGGGCCCGGCTTGATGTGGATAGTCATTATATGGGGCCCAGCTTGATGTGGGTCATCCATCATATGGGTTCACCAGCATTATTAATTGTCCATCATATGGGGTCCACATTTAATGTTAATTGTTTCTCATGTGGGCCCATCTTCAATGTCCACTACCCATCATGTGGAGCCCACCTTTGATGTGCACCATCCATGGTGTGGAGCACACCTTCGATGTGAATCATCCATCATGCGGGGCCGGGGCCACCTTTGTCATATACGGTCTGTTATGAAGAGAGAGAAAGAGAGAGTAGAAGAGGGTTCCAATCCTTGCCCGAGTGGTAGACTCTGAGAAGTTTCAACAATAGATCTTGGATTCAAAGCCCTTAGGCAATGAAACTCCACTGCGGGAGGTGCATGGTGACTAGGGCTGGGCATCGGTCCGAGTCAGACCGGATTGAGTTCAACCTAGACCAATTCGAAATGCTATTGGCCTGACCCGAACCCGATCCGATCCGGTACCAAGTCCGGGTCGCCTAACTCGGACCGATCCGAAAACTCGCTAGACTGATCCGATCCGAGTCCGACTCGGTCAGGAAAACCGAGTCGGATCGAATTGGACACAATTCGGATCGGAAAAAAAAATAAAAAATATTTAAAAAGTTTTAAAAATTAGTAAAAATATATATATTACTAAATATATCAGGATCGGATCGGATCTGTCCGAATCGGATCCAATCAGATCAGATCGGATCGGGTTAGGTCCAACCCGAACCCGATCCGAAAAGGATTTAGATTTGGATGGGACTACCCGATCCGCACCGATCTAGCCCGTCGGATCGGTTCGAATCGGGCCGGACCGGGTCGGATCCACCGGATCGGACCCAATTTGCCCGGCTCTAGTGGCGGCCAATGCATGTGTAGAAAAAAAAAAAAAAAAGTTACTTTTGAAAATGTTCTTACCAAATTAATTTTTCTGCCATAAGTAAAAAAAGACAACTTATAAGAGTGTTGCCAAACTTAAGTAACATTTTCGAGAGTCTCGTATTACTTTATTTTTAAATTTTAATTACTAAATATCAAGTCTAGAGCTTTGAGTCAACTCAACTCGACTGGATATCGAGCCGAGTTTTCAGGCTTTTGAACAATGGTTAGCCTGTATATCTAAATGATTATTTTTCTGAGACTTATACCCCACATGTAAATCACCAGGGCCGTAGATCTGCGCGCCCATCCACCTTTGTTTGGTGAGCTATCACACAACAAATGAGAGACTAGAAATGGATCACACTTATCCAGAGAAAGCTCAAGAATTTGATGGTTAGGATTGTTCTACAATGATCAATATTCTTTAATGGCCCATCGATGGTGAAGCAAACAGGATGAGTGGCCTGGATATCATCCACGTATTCCAATGAAAGGTGACAGAAGCTCGGGCGACGTATCCCACATAAGACATTTCCAACCTTTGAACATTTTGATTATTGAACTATTTTCCTTTGAATGTGGAGCTGTTGGGGCTGTACCTGTTGGATCTGGGGACATGTGGTATCAATCCAAACCACTTATATATGATGCGTCTGTCCGTGGATGGGTATGCCAACAACTGTTTTTCAGCCCTGATCCTCTAGCTCTTTTCCTTTTAGCATGGACAGTGTTCTTTAAGCATTCTTCTGTGGGCCATTATCAGGATCTTCCAATCCGAAAGATTTTTGGGTATCTCCCATCCACATAAGGACCATCATATAAACGGCTTAGATCATTGTAACATGGCCCAGATCCAATGGCTACAACACTGAGGAATTTTTAGCAGTACCTTGGGGCGCATAGGAGAAAATCTCAAGGATCCATGTTGACTGGAATCGCATCAAACGAGTTAAGTTGGTTATGACCACAACGTTTGACGCAGTCAAAATTCAGATTCCTCCCCGGCTGGACGGCTGCGGATGATGTAATCTTAAAAATAAAAAATAAAAAGAAATCGCAATTAAGAGGCTGTCATACTTGTTCGACTTGGGACCGGCCGGTCATAAATAATTTTTTTTTTTTAAAAAAAAAAAAAAAAAAAAAAAAAGGAGGCCGAGCAGAGCAAGTTGGAAGTTTCAATCAATCGGACTGCTAGGATTATCGAATTTCTGCAGCTATTTATTGTAGGCTGTCTTATGGTAGAGCCCAGCAAGCAGGTAAACTGGATTAAGTGCCCCATGACCATGTCGACGGCAAATCCAAAGGCCTTGTTTGTCTATAGCTTGGATCAATCCGGCCCCCAGGGTCTGATTTGATCGTCTTGAACAGTGACGTTCCACATCAACGACTCTCGTGCGAGCCATGCAATGTTCCCATGGAACTGCTAGCTCCCTCTTGAGTTCCTCCAGCGTAGCCTTCAAGTAATGTTACATGTAAAAAAGGATGATCAAGTATCTCTCCTAGCATTCTGAACCCATTGAATGGCTATGGTTCTGGGACTTGAATGCGTCTGCAGGTTGCCTGGTGAGACATTTGATTCACAAACTACAGACCAAGCTCCTCAATTTCACCAAGTCCGTCACACTCTGGACATGGCCACCGAGATTGTTGAGGCTCTATGAAGACGGCTCTCCTTCACTAGAAAGGTTGCCGCTAGGTGGCCGACTATTCCAGAAACCCTGTTAAGAATTTAGTTTGTAA
Organism: Magnolia changhungtana; assembly: GCA_030180095.1. Taxonomy (NCBI): domain Eukaryota; kingdom Viridiplantae; phylum Streptophyta; class Magnoliopsida; order Magnoliales; family Magnoliaceae; genus Magnolia; species Magnolia changhungtana. The sequence goes on from JASAUF010000162.1 coordinate 4,910,347, forward strand.
TTGTGGGTGCACATTTTGTATCCAAATTGTAAGGCGTGGCAAAGGTTGGAGACCCAATCCAAATGATGTTTCTGTTCCTCCCGATCATGGTTTAATATAAGGCTGAGTTCATTTGGAGATTGGTTCAATATGCCGTTCTTCGAAATCTTTAGATCATTGCTGATTTTCCGAATGTCTATGAAAAAATCTTTCATTTTGGAAGAACTGTAAGAGACAGCCTCACAAATGATATCATATCTAGTTGTGAGATAAGATATATATACTCGCCCGGAGGTCTTTTATAGTTGTACCACACACGTCCCTCATTTAATATCCACCTTAATCATGGTCATGTGGCATGCGGCAATTCGTCCCCTTAAAGGGCTTGATAAGAGTTATGTACCATTGCAATAGTGATAGAATGTGTAGCGCGAAAAGGAAGATCAGACACATATCCTCTTCGAGGCACGATTTCATGCAGGACAATTAACCACTTGCTCTAAAAGTTTGAACTGTTAAAGCATGGCGAATTAATTCCTTTATCTCATAGCCTAGCCCCACATTTCATGGGTAAGGACATCGGCCGAACCTCCCTAAGCTCCAAATCACATGGGTACCACCTCAAACAAGCCGCCTGCCTCACACGAGCCACCCACCTCACACGGGCTGCCCACCCTAAGTATGCCCCTACATCCCACAGGCAACTCCACTCGAGTATGATTCTAATTGTGCCAAACACATTGTGTCTTCACATGGCATCTTTCTATTAGTCCACGTTAGGGCACCACAAAATAGATATAAACAAATCCATCAAGCAATTTGATGATAGATTTATCCAGATTACTCCTTCACCTAGATAGAACCACTTTTCTTCTTTGTGGATTGATTCTTCGAGAGGCACATCTTGATTTGCACAGGTCAACTCTTTCTTTCTAACATTTGATTGGCCAAAAACCATCTAGCCACAAACTAATTTATTGTGAGCCTCTTAGATAGTTGTGGGCTATTTGCTAGTGTGAATATATTTGAGCTCCATTGTTGTGGTCAATTGTTTAATTGGTGTTATAACTCATTGGATTGTAGGTTTTCTTAATAAAAGCTTGGAACATCATGTGGTCACCATGCAATTCCTCATAGCACCATCTATAGGATTATTACCACCTGATCCACTACTAGAAGCCATCTACATGAGAAAACGTCTCACTTTGATATCAACTAATTAACGTAGTGGGTGCATGATGGAAAGAGGAGGAAGAGATTAATTACCATCCCTTGTCTAATATAAACTCTGAGTCCATGAAAAAACTTGAATTCACAAGAAGAGGGAAATTTCTAAAAATGAGAAGTTAAATTAATATTATTGACGAAATGTATGTTTACAAAATCCTTTCGTATGACTTTTATAAGCCTAAAACTCTAAATTCATAACTTTTTTTTATTGAAATAGTAAATAAGTTTTAAACTAACTCAAGCTCTTTTCGATAACTCAAATAAGAACTTTACGGAACTCTTAAACCCTAAAATTAATACCCTACGAATAGTGGAATCCATTACTTACGAAAAATAATAAATTTTAACTTAAATAAAACTCTTAAAACATTCTTATTTTTAAAAACCATCCAGGAGACAACAACCTTTGGCATTGGCCAGCATATAAAGCTCTTTAATTTCTTTCCAACCATATTAAACGCACAACACAGATAACTTGTCAGAAAATTATGACCATCATAAACCCATAACGAGCGGAGCCATGCCTTATCACCCGGTAATAGCAGTTGAACCGTTTGAGATGTGGAGTCTGGACGGACCCATTCAACCGGGAGCAAACACATTCTGGTTTGCGTGGAGTGACTAAGTGGGTGGAAGTCAAGCCAATGAAGAACGCAACCTCTGATGCGGTGCCAGAACATCTGGCCATTTGAAATGCATTTTTCTTAAAGCAAGCAAGAATCTCCGCAGTCATAGAAAGTGAATCACTAATTCATACGGCGGAGATATAATTACGGTATACGGTACGGAAAGATAGAGAAAGAAGGTAGGTACTGACTTCTATGTAGGGTAGGATAGATGCTTCACCCCCACCCCGAGGATGAAACTCTTGAGTATATTAGACTTAATGGTTCGGTTACTTGACCACCCCATCTAGGAAAGGTTGAGAACGAATATATAGAGAGCCCGGATGGAATATTATGAGCAAAGTCCGGATTCTTGTGTTAGTGGGTTCGCCTAAACATGTGCTTCTGTTCTCATGGCTGGTGGGAGGGAATGGGAGTCAATATTTCTCACCAAAAGTCCTCATCTCTAACAAGGGTTTTTGAGTTTGCTATGAGATTCTTTGTGCGAGGGGTACTGTAGATTTATCCTCAGTATGAATTCGAGCATCTAGAATGTCTAGATGGATTCTGCAATTACCTCTCCTTCATAACAAGTACTCATTTAAGAAAAAAAATGTACTTGGTTTGTTTAGGTATTGGAACCGGTTATTAGTCTCTTAGTTCACTTCCGCATCAGCATTCTCTCATATGGGAATGCTTGTTTGTGAGGAAAACCTTACCATGGTTCTCCACTCCCATTAGAGTTTTGGTTGGGGTGGGGCAGCCCCCCTCAATCCATAACGTCCAAGGGCGATCTTCATCTTTATAGAAGTTCATGTCCTTGTCTGTTAGACAAGGGAGCTTACTGTAGCTATTACTTGTTATATTTTAAATTATTTTAAAATAATTTAGTGTTTCAAAATATCCGTTGGGACGGACCATGGCTGTGGCCATAGGTGTGCATGTGCCCTACGGATGTGTCTTTTCACTGGAAGGTTATATCTTTTCAAATTTTGTTTTGAAAAGTTGTGTCTTTTGGAGCCTAAGGGTCGCACCAATTGGATTTAAATTTAATAGTCACAACCCTTTATGAAATGGTGTCTCTACACCCTTAAGGGTTTCTTCACAAAATCTATAAATAGACTTCTGATTTTAAGTTTTAAAATAGATTAGAAAATCAAGTTTCATCTTAAAAATGTGTTCAAGTATTTTCTAGTTCGGGTTAAGATTACAAGTGGTTTGAGCCCGTGTACAGTTAGTGCACCGCTGGGACCGGGTAATAGTCGTTGTATCCTAGAGGTCGATTGCTCTGGAAACCTGTTGCACTTGGGACACTATCCAAAGGGAGCAAATTCGATTTCAAGCCGAGTGACTCACGTCACGCCTCGACTTATACAAATTGATAAGTTTTTTAACTTTCTTATTTTAATTTTATATGATTTTAAATAGTTTTCCAAAATCCAATTTCCAATAATCTTGAAATCGAATTTTGGTTTGGAAAACTATTTAAGAATTATGGTTGCATCTATTTAATTGGAATAGCCCAAAATGAAACCACACCAACCCGATTTGTGGGCCATGACTTATATAATCTAGAGTTGTCATATCTCACATAATGGTCAAGATCTTGTAGATACTTATTATGTAAGTTCTTTGGACCACATGTACAAAAGTGAACATATGCACTGACTGAGTAGGATATACACTAATCTTAATATCCCTGTACAATAAAGATCAACCTATATAATCTAGAACTCTCATGTACCATCTAATAGTTAGGATCTTATACATATTTTACGGACCACCTGTGCAAATCATCTAAAAGGCTTAAAGTTATGCACTGATGCTATAGCCTATTGATTGCTTTTATATTTATGTCATTGACAATGTCAGTCTATCACACACAACAAGATTGAGTCATATGTGGTGTCACACCAAGTAGGTATCCACTAATATTCACCATTTGTGTACAATGAGGATTGATCTGAGATGTAAACAAAACTAGGATATCAGGGTGGGACACAAGTATTATGAACTTTTTCAACCACCATATATGCATGCATAAACAAAGAAAAGCCACTTTCATATAGAATCTTTAAAATATAAATGATGGGAACCATGTGAACCAATGATGGTACTATACACATGAACATTATTATACATGTGCAAATCAGAAGTAAAGAACATCATGATTATTTCATGTTATAAACCTTTCTAGCCATCCTCCCTCAAGTCGTTGCTTGCTTATGCCAAACACACATGATGATCCAAACTGTTCATCTTGGGCTCGTTGTTGTTGTTGTTGTTGTTGTTGTTTGTATGTATAAATCTCGACCCGGATTCCGGATTTGTAACGTTGTGAATGGATGACAGTTGTGAATGTGGGGGGATCTAATGGCTTTAAGGCCCTAAGATTTTAAGGAGAAAATAAAAGATTTTTTCATTTCTATTTTCATCTCCAAGGTTCTGTACGATTAGGATTATTCTAAAGTCTATCCTCTAGTTGTATCTATTGTTGAACTTTTGCATACGCCAAAATTCTTGATGCTTAATATTCATTACATACATCAAGTGTGTCCTTTGATGTCATGTTATGGGGTCAAAATATTATGTTTGGATCTCTGGTTACTGTATAATAAGAAACGGTTCATGTAATAAAAATAAATAAATAAAAAGGTTTATCAATCGATGGCTGAGATTATTCTCTACTGTCCACTCATAAGAGTCCACTAGATGAACCATCTGTATCACTGGGGTGATGCTCCCATCTTTATAATGAAATACCGTCTTGATCAGGTGTTGATTCTTGCCGAAACCGTATATTAGGCACAAAGTTTATTAATTGGATGGTTAGGATCGTGAGTGCAATTTTGCAAAACTGGCCATTAGATAGTCCAAATCGACTCAATATATTATAAAAAATTTATCCTAAGAATTTCCAAATAAGCGGTCACGATCATCTCTTGGTGGACAGAAGGAGCGAATCTCTTTAAAAACAATATCCCCACAATTGTTGCTATAAACTGCTGCGTGAGTAGTGCACATCCTGTTTAATTTAGTATAATTTAAGTTATGTTGATGTTAACATGCAGTTGGGTGATGTTACTCTCTAAAAGTTCTCATGTTAGTACGGTGCATGTGTGAGAGATCCCGACCATCTACCTAGTAGGGCTATAGATAAACAGGCTCTGTCTAAAAGCCAAACATGGACATTGTCTATAATCAAATGCATATATTGCTTAGATCGGATCCCTTACACATGTGTTGCAAGTCATGTGAAGTAAGCATAACACTTCTCATTACTGGAATAGTTATCTGTCACATGATTTCATGCTTATTTGGAATTATAATTTTAGATCATCTTTATGTCATCTATGGTGCCTACTACATGCATAGAATCCATGATTCAAAATATCAATCTTAATCATATCATTTTTCATATGGTACATGTAAGAGTGAAAATATTATTTAGTGTGTTTTGCCTTTAATGGCCTAAATGGAGGGGTATTCATATTGGACACATGACACATGTAAATGATGCATCAATGCTAGTCATTGATGGAAGTAGCATCATGTGAAGGCAAAAGGTCAAAAGGTGAATAGTAAAAATAAAAATAAAAATACTCTTATAATTTTTAACTAAGGAAATTGGTTGGAAAGACCCACTAAATGCATAGTCTGAATTCACCGCTAGATGACAATTGGATTATAGTTACATTTTATTTTAGATGTGGCTAATCATTGGTTGTTCTATAGAATGATGGTTCTCACATACCTTAATTGCAATGACTTCAATGGATACAATCAGATCGATAATTGAGTCAATTATACCATGAGACTAATTATAAATATATTCTTATATAAATACTCATATTTTCTTCTTGTACGAATAAATCCGCTTGTAATCACATCCATCATCAACATCGTTCTATAGTAAGATCCAATACTTTTTAGAAAAATATTATTTTCATCCAATCATATGCCAATCTAGAACACATGTGTTAGATATAGTCAATTCATATGATAGTTTCTATGAAATTCTCAAACTCAAAATTTAGTTAATAGGTTTATCAGGTAGGTGGCTAAATCTGAAATTGTGAGGGTACACTTGAATGCATTTAGATAAACTACTTAATCCATGAAGTACAAGTTTAGTCAATGAATATTTGATAAATGGATTGACATGAATGTTTGTATCAAGAAAGGTATATGATGAAAGTTGTAGATCAATATGCATATGTGTTACATTGACATCATGTAGGTTTTTGAAACAAGATATCTAGATTCAAACTGATTACATGTTTTGATGATCTAATTGGTAGCCATCGAATAAATGTTCAGAAAGAAAAATTGTTAGTGTTTTGAATTCAAAAGATAATTGTTGGGTCAATGGGATTTTTATGCTATATTTTATTCTCATTGGAAGTTGGTTTTGGACATTTGGGATTAGTATTCTTTTGAGACTATAAATTCATTTGATGAACTATGTTGTTTTACCATCAACAAATGTATCTATTGACCAAATTTATGCACCTATGGAGCCCATTGTTCAATCCATCGATCAAGATACTTGATAATGAACTTGAACCATTCTCCTCCATTTTCAGTTGCCAAATATCCATTGATTGTATTGAATTCTAATCACTAATTGATAAATTGGTCAACCTTTCATGTGTTATGAAACATATGATAACATGATTATGTTGCGATATAATTATATGAAAGTTATACTCTATTTTAATTGTCATATGTCAATGCATGACAGATTGCTCTAGCCTCTTTATATTGCAGATACAATAAGGTCAATTGACTTTACCAGCAGTTAGTTAAATGGTGGGCTAGTAAAGTTGTTTGAATTGTAAGAGTACATTCAAGGCTAAGAAAATTGGTTGTATTCAGAGTCAGTGATACAACAACTATCATAATAAAAGTGATGCTTAGTATCTGTTACTTGATGGAGTCATAATTATTGACTCTGTGAGGTTAGAAATGAGTTCAATATGCTTTGGCTTGAGATATGAATAATCAAAGAGGCTACAACTGACTGTCAAAGACTTGATTGAGTAGCAAAAGGAGGAATCAGCCTACGCAGAGGCTCATTTATGAGTAGCTTGCCAATACGATGATCCCTAGCTGATCTGAAAGGATGATTAGCCACAATGGGAACTAAGACGGGTAGAGGTAAAAGGCCTACGGGTTATAAATCCTCTGACCACGTGACTATCTAAAAGATTAGTCAATGATACATCGAAGGGAATGGGGCTGAGCCCAATATATGAACTACCAGTGTTGGCAACCCAACCTATACAAGTAGAGATCCTATTAGATAGGTTCAATGGGTAAACAACAAGATACGAGGTAGACGATTGCACTGATGTAAATGAGCCCCTTCTATAGTGTACAATGCGAGCAGCAACACAGAAGGATGAGTTTTTAGAACTCTTAATGAATCCATAGCCATATATTTGGTGGTGTATACAGTTGCTGCATACACTTGATGGAATTCACCTATAGAGGTGTGAAGGTGGAGGCCGCTTCCTATGAGAATCTGGGCGAATTCTCTAGAGAACTCATGAAATCCAGGTAATGGTGCATGGCCGAAATACACCGAACCGCAGAATCACTTGCAGTGAAAAAGTTGTGTGAGTGGCATGTACTTGCGATTTACATCAAAAGGAATCAGGTTCAAGACTATGGTGTCACCTGATTCCTGTAGACCTGTCATATTTACTCTAATGTCGGTTCAAGTCTATGGTGACACCGGCACCATTGCACAACTCTTCCATCTTAACCCAAAATGTCACAAATTTTGAAACATATGGGGGATTGAAAAATAACATTACAGTTATTTAGACACCGGCACCATTGCACAACTCTTCCATTTTAACCATTGCATAACATTACTTGCTTCCATTTGCAAAATAACAGGATTTCCTTTTTTAGGACCGCTTTTTCACTTTCACACGAACAATGTGAAACATGTATGGTTTCCTTGCAAAGTCTTTCCGCTGCATGTTTGATTTCATTTAAAGGTAGAATCCCTGAGACGTAGCCGATACATACGATAGGCGAGGCTTCGAAAACAGCCTGTAAGTACGTCTCCGGATCTGTCTACTCCTACTCATCAAGTACACTGCTATGCAAACTTTGCATATCTACCCGGGTTTGATTGGATGTAATAAGCTATAAATGCCCACTAGATTCTTAGATTGAACTTTCTAACCCAACTTCTTTCGATCCTAGCCATCACGTTGTCTTATATCAATTTTCTATGTGAACCGTGTCATCTCCATCAGTATATATTAATGTAGCTCCCTTGCAGACCGGAACAACAAAATCAGTAAGTTTTGCCTGGTCACGTTAAGTCATGAGTCCAAATATCTAAGTGGGCCACACAATAGAGGCAGTATAAATGTAAATGCCCACCATAGAAACCTTCCATCTAATGACTGCAAAAGGTGAATACAACCATTATGAAAAAGCCGAAGATCAGCCTCATAAAGAAACTTATTTGTTCCCCAGTAGGGTTTCAATGGCGTCCCATCTCGACCGTTCCTTAAGGTGTGGCCCTTTTGAATCTTTCATAATTTTTGGGCAATCATCCTCAAATGAGATCTTGCAAATGATGGACGGAGTAGATATCACATGTGTGCCACTCGTTCTTTATTGCGTGTACAATTAAACGAAGAAGAGGGGAGAGAATATATAAAAATAGCTGGGGCCGCACCTTCAAATGGTTTTCAGTTGGTTTATTTCGCATTTCGAAAGGTCATGAACCCATTACGCGCGTTTATCAACGAAGGTGGGCCACATCAGTATTTGGAGAAATATGTACGGTTGTTGTTGATTTGGATGTTGTGTTTCAATGCACGCGGTTGGGCTAGTGACGCTGCCACTAGCCGAGTGGCTAGTGGACGGTGCTATGTGGGACCCACCATGACCTATCTGTTTTATCCACACCGTCCATCCATTTTTACACATCATTTTAATAACTTATCCTATAAATGAGACAGATCAAAATCTCAGGTGGACCACACCATGGGAAAACAGTATTGATTGAAAACCTCCTAGGGCCCACTGTAATGTTTATTTGACATCCAACCTGTAGATTAGGTCACACATACCTGGATGAAGGAAAAAAACAAATATCAGCTTGATCCAAAACTTTTGTAGCCTCAAGAAAATTTTTAATGGTGAGAGTTCAATCAACACTGTGTGGCCCACTTGAGATTTTGATCTACCTCAGTTTTTGGTTTATGTTATAAAATTATTTGAAAAAATGAATGGACGGCATGGATGAGACACATACATCATGTTGGGTCCACAGAGCACCGACCACTAGCCATTGGCCAGTGGCAGGGTTAGTAGCCAATCCGTTTCCTGTTTTACTCGGAGTGAATTGACTTGATTTTTATACCAAGTGATCATCATGGTGTGACCCCTTTCTTGTGTGGATTGGATATTCCACACGTGTGACACATCCACGGGAAAGAAAAAGCAGTTGGTGAAGTTCGGATAAAGCAGCTGAATGTGATCATATCTCGTCGCATTGATCGGCCAATGTCGACTCTCACGTGGGATACGTAGCATAAGCGCACGTGCCATGCATTCCAACATAGATTGCATATAATTTTAAAGAATCGCTTTTTTTAATTAATCGCAACTGTCCTATCCATTGCTTGGAAAATGGATGGCTAAAAATTAAAAAAAAAAAAAAATTAAATTAAATTTCAAAAAAAAATAAAAAGGCCAAATCAAAGATGAATTGGGTCATCCAATCAGTGAGATTTGCTCATGGTAACCCATAAAATGTCATCTGGACTTAATGGACGGTTCAGATCGTTGGATTGAGCTGTCCAAATGAACTAATGCAACTAATAGCACTATAACTTGTGGTGCTCCACTATAAGTGACAGTGTTCTTAGTTGCACTGGGACACTTACATATTCCAATCTATTGATCTACGTTGTTCATTAGGGTTACTATACAAAAATCAAACTGATCTGAAAAATACTAACCATGGCCTGAAACATGGACGGTCAAGACCATTTTACACGAAATGGATCCATTTAACAATCTGATCCACCTTGTCACGTCCCATATGGATGTAATAAGATACTAAAGAATCACCTTCCAATCATAATCATTCCATCCATGCCTTGAAAAAGGAATCGATTAACCAAAAAAAAAAAAGGCCAAATCAAGGATGGATGGGATCATATAGTGAGATTTTCAAAGGGTAGCCCATGAAATGTGTTGTGTACTTAATGGACAGATTGATGGGTTGTATTTGAAATTATTTCAACTATTTAGAGAAAGATGGGATGAAACTTACGAATATTGTGAAACTACAAGCACGTAAGAAAAAGAAAAGAAATACTCAGAGAAGGGATTTGGAAGCCATGAAGGGCAATACATCTAGATCTTTTTCATTCATCTCTCCTTTCTTCTTGCTTTCTTTCTCATCAAGTAACAAAATCTTCTCTTCTTTATCTCCATCACCTCTCTTTCTTTCATGCTTCCCTTTCCTGCTTTTCATTGGCAACCTAAAACACATTTTTTAAAATAGGATTGAAAAGGAAAATCTCGTTCATCTCTTCTACGTCTCTCCTGATAATAGACGAGTCACTTTGGCATTATTAGTTTCTTCAATGGGCGACGGAGAAAGCTTTGTTGCTTGAAAAATAAGTTATGGTCACTTTCATCAGAGTAGCATGATTTATATTCTTTGGTCCATCAGAAATGTGGTCCATTGATTCAACAGTCCGGATTGATTGGAATGGATACTTGGACCATTAATCCAGTACATAGCTTATGCACATGATCACTTCTCAAAATTCGTTTTCATTTTCGTCTATATCTAACATGGACAGTGATGCCCACAAGCACATAGCTAGTATTATCTTGATGATGTGATTATTGTACATTGATGCAAAACATGTCTTATTGTATTAAATTGTAAATGACAGTCTCTTTGTCCTTGACTTGTGTATCCATCCGGCCTGCAGACCTTAGACGGCAAAAGGAAGAGACAGCTTCAGTGCTTAAAACCAATCTCTAAAATACAAAAACATACATTATATATGATCTTTCTTTTATGGTAAACATTCCAAATTCCTCAACCAATGTGTTTCAACATAGGAAGGAAGCCCACAAGGGGTTTGAAGGAGGAGGAGAAGGGGAAGAAAAGGAAGAGAAAAAGGGAAAGAGAGAAAGAGAGAAAGGAGAGGGAGAGGGAGGAAAGAGAGAAGGAGAGAAGGAAAATTGAAGAGAAGGAGAGGAAGAAAATAAGGAAAATGGAAGAGAAGGAGAGAAAGGCAGAGGAAGAGATGAAAATGATGAAGGAGAAAGAGAAGAAAATGAAGGAAGAGTTGAAGAAGAAAGAAAAGGAAAATAAAGAGAAGGAAAAGAAGATGAAGAAATTGAAAAAGAAAATCAAGACGAAAGAATATGAAATCTGAGTGTCATTTTAATTCTTTTTATTTTTTCTTTATATTAATTTGTGAGAAACTATTTAGACCCACCTCCTTAATTTATTCGCACCCATTCTCCATTTTCTGAGTTGACGGAAGTATTGCATAATCTTCTGTAATATCTTCGAAGTGAAGAGTGGATATCTTCTCCTCTTTTTTTCTTTTTTTTTGCAAAGAGGATGCACTAATTCTAGTGTATAATTCTACTATGACATGTGGTAAGACTATCAGGGAATTCGTTTTTCCGTTCCAAACTATTTTGAAAAAAAAAAAAAGAAATCTTAGTCAATATATACACCGATTTTCAACTACTGAAGGAGATAAAAGAGGACTCGATTTCGGTAGACCCTTCCAGTACCGGCGGTGATGTGAGCCCCACGTTATGTATGTGTTTTATCCATATGGTCCATCCATTTTTCCAGACCCTTTTAGGTAACCAGCCTAAGAATGTGTCAGATCCAAGTCGACCATACCACATGAAACAGTGGTGATTGAATGCCCACTATTAAAAATGTCTCATTTGTATTTTGCCTTCATCCAAGTCCGTGTGACATAATCAACTGGTTAGATGGTAGGTAAACATTACATTGGGCCCTAGGAATTTTTGGACTATAGTCATTCAAGAACAATTGTTTCCTGTGGTAAGGTCCTGAGATTTGAATTTGCCTTTTTTTTTTTCCTCATGTCCTAAATTTGAAATTGGATTCCCCTCTATTGAGCCCACCATGAATGTATGTGATTTATCTATTGTTCATCCGTTTTTCCAGCTTAATTTAGGGGTTGAGCACAAAATTGAAACATATTCAAAGCTCAAGTGAACCATATGGCAGGAAACAGTGGGAATGATGATTTTCACCGTCCTTCCCAGGGCACCTGTTCATACGATCACAAACAAATATCAGCTTGATCCAAAACTTCTTTAGCCCCAAGGAATTTTCAACTGTAAATGTTCCATTCGCATTTTTCCTGTGGTGTGGTCCACTCGAGGTTTGGATAAGCTTCATTTTTGGGCTAAAGTCATAAAAATGGATCGATAGAGTGGATAAAATACATGAATTACAGTGGGGCCCTGAGAGTTTACTCAGTGCGCAATCCGCTTCCCAAAAACTTATTTGGGAAAATGGATGAACAGCATGGATAAAACACATGCATCACGGTGGGGCATGAAAATTCAACCAAGTATTGTTTTGTTGCACGCTATGCATTCCGATTCCAGAGAAAATTAAATGGAAACTTTTGACGAGTGGAATTTAAATGGTCCAAACAATATAATGCATGTGTTATATCCACACAATCCATATATTTTGTGAGATCATTTTAGAGCATGATCCAAATCTCAAGTGGACCATCCCACAGGAAACAGTGGGAATTCAATGTCTACCATTTAAAACTTCTTCAGGCCACAGAAGGCTAGGATCAAGCTGGTAGTTGTGTTTTTTGGTATGTGTGAACTAGTGAAGAGGATCTAAATCTCTAGTGAACCACCCCACAGGAAAAAAGTAAGAAATGAATTTCTTTGGGCCACAAAAGGCGTTGGATTTGTGTTTTTCTCCCTTTATCCGGATATAGGTCTTTTGGGTTCCAGTCTTTGACCGAGTGGTAGACTCTGAGGAGTTTCAACACGAGGTCTTGAGTTCAAAGCCCACGGGTGATGAAATCCCACTACGGCGTGCGTGGGTGTGTGGCGGGTGCATGTGTTTTTTTTTAAAAAAGGTTAGATGGCAAATAAATGTCATGGTGGGCCATGGGAAGGTTTCAATGGTAGTATTTCAATCCCACTGCCTCCTGTGGTGTGGTCAACTTGAGCTTTGGATCTGCCTCCTTTTTAGATTAATGACTTAAAACTTATGTGAAAAATGAATGGATGGTATGGATCTAAAACATACATCATGGTGGGGTTCACAAAAGATCCATACCTCAAAAACCTCCATTGAAAGAGAATTCTCATTTCAAGTGAGCAGTATAGTTCTCAAGTAGATTTGAGGCTTTTGGACAATATCTGTAAACTCACTCAGAAACAGGGGAGATGCCCTTTACGTGCTCGTCACTATTCCTGAAATAGAACTAGCAATCAAATATACATATCCAAATGTTGTAATAATGGTCTCATCCCTTGACCCTTCTCTAAGGGTTTCTAACCATTTCTCATTTGTTTTTTACTAATGACCTGATGATGTTCTCATAGGTTAACCTACTTACAGCTATAATCCTAAATGTCCATTTAATAAATTTAATAGTCACTTTGATCTTGCAATTAACTTTGGCAAGAGTGTGATTATCTTTTCTAGATCCTGTCAGTGCAAGAAGTATTGAGAAAAGTCTTAAATCTGAAGGTTTTGAGGTCGTTCGACCGGTCGTGGGAAGCTTCGACTGGTCATGGGAGACGCTCGACCGGTCGTAGGTTCGAGTCCTGGCATGACTCAAAGTCTAGCGAGTTTTTGCTATTTTTTACTGTAACTACGACTGGTCGTATGAGAGCTACGACCAGTCGTAGGTGATCTACGACCAGTCGTAGGAGAGCTACGACTAGTCGTAGGAGATTCTGTGATTTGTTCGTGATTTTGCAGCGAAATCGCGGATTGAGTCCTTCGCATGGCCCTGGAATGCGGAAGGGAAGTTTCCTAAACTATAAATAGGTATTCCTAAGGTTTTCCTAGGATATGGTAATGTATGAAAAGGCTTTCCAAAGTAGTTCCAAGGGTTCCTAAAAGGGTTTAGGGTTATCAAAGGGTGTAGCAAGGGTGAGATTCAAGGTTGTTCGAATCGGGTAAGTCATTTCTCTTTGTAATTGATGCTTTCATAGTGGTGATCTGTCGCTTTGTGCCGTGGTTTTTTTCCCGAAAGGGTTTTCCACGTTAAATCTGTGTGTTCTCTTGTGTGCTTGGTGTCATTGGATTACCATCCTAGATCTAGATCTGTGTGATTCCGTAGGCCAAAAACCCCAACAAGTGGTATCAGAGCAATCGGTTGGGGCACAGATCTGAATCTGAGGGATTAATAATAATGGCAAGCGCTAGGTATGATATTGAGAAGTACTCAGGGAAAAATAATTTTGAGTTATGGAAGATCAAGATGATGAGTTCCTTAATCAAGCAAGGTGAAGATGGTGCTCTTGAGGAGCGGAAGTCCACTATGACTGATGGTGATTGGAATACTCTTGATAAGAAGGCATTATCATCAATCCGTTTATGTCTCACGGATGAGGTTCTCTACAACGTCATGAGGGAGAAAACTGCGGCTAAGTTATGGGCGAAGTTAGAGGATGTCTATGTGAAGAAATCCTCGAAAAATCGCCTACACTTGAAGTGGCAATGGTATAACTTCAAGATGGCAGAGGGTGGAGATCTGGAGGCTTACATCAGCAACTTTAATAAATTGGTTTGCAAATTGATGGATATGGAGTAAGTGATGAAATATGAAGAACAAGCATGTATGTTGCTGAATTCTCTCCCGGCGTTTTTTGAGGCATTTAAGGACACTATGTGCAGCACGAACAAAACCCTAAGTGTCGATACCGTTATCTCGGCTCTTCAAGGGAAGGCTATGAGACAACTAAACAGCGACATAGGGACGTCTTCTGATGCACTGTTTACAGTGGGTAGAAATTCTGAACAAGGTATAGGTCCTTCAGGTTCTAGATCTAAATCCAAGGGCAAGGACAAAGGAAAGGTAAAGTGCTGGAATTGTGGGAAGGAAGGACATGTGAAGAGGGATTGTGAAAATCCTAAATCGAAGAGGAAAAATTCTGAGGCTTCATGCAGGGAGGCCAACGCTGCCACATCAGATGGATGTGATGGTGATGTTTTATCTGTGTCTATACTCAGACGGTCATACAATGATCGTAAAGATGAGTGGATGCTAGACACAGGGGCATCTTTTCACATGACTCCTCATCGGAGTTGGTTCGCCAGCTATAGTGAGTGCGATGGTGGACAAGTGTTTATAGGTAATGGCTTTGCCTGTAATGTTGTGACTGTTGGTACGGTGCGCATTAGGATGTTTGATGGAGTGGAGCATACCTTAACAGATGTGAGGCACGTTCCTGATTTGAAGTAGAATCTGATTTCTCTTGGTGTACTTGAGGCAAAAGGATGCAAGTACACAGGTATTGATGGTGCTCTTAAGGTATCCAAGGGGGCACGGGTAATCATGAAAGCGCAACGACTCGATCATGTTTACAGGTTGATCGGGAGCACTTCAAAAGGTGGAGCTACGGTGGATGTAGCGGATTCCACTTCTGCACGTGTGTGGCATGTTAGGCATGGCCACATTAGCGGGCAGGACAAGAAGGCTGAGACGTGCAGATAGGGATACAGAGCAGGTGGAGCAGCCACCTGTGAGAAGAATCACACGGCATGATCGCGGGATATCGGCGAGGTACATGGATGACTCCAATATCGCAGGAGATTCATCTTCTATTCAGATGGCTCTACGTGAGCCTGGTGCTGAAAAGTGGAAGGTAACTATGGGTGATGTGATGGATTCGTTGTACCAGACCGACATATGGGGGCGGGTGGAGCTTCTAGTGGGCCAGAGAGCGATTGGATGCAGGTGGATCTTCAGGAGAATACAGCATAGATACAAGGCGATATTAGTAGTGAAGGGTTATGCTCAGAGAGAATGAATCGACTTCTTAAAGATATTCACGCCGACGGTATAGCAGGTGTCTATTAGATCCGTGTTTGACGCTGGTTGGCCAACGTGATCTTGAGCTGGAAGGATGGATGTGGAGTAAAGCGGAGAGGCGCACTCTTACTGTAAGGGAAAGTGAAAGCGGATCTACATGAAGCGGTGTTGTGAGCAAGCGATTCGAAGTTAAAGCAAAAGCATGTGGAGAGAAAAGACTTTACGGAAAAGAGGGAGGTCGTAGTTCGACCTGTCACCTAGGCAGTGGTTTGATTCCTTCATGGTGAGTCAAGAATTGATGACATGTAGATCACCAATTATGACATGTCTGAAATCAATGTACTGAAGACTCGGTTAAGTCGGACGTTCAGGATGAAGGATCGAGGGGTTGCAAAGATGGTTCTCGGCATTGAGACTGAAAGAGGAGTAGGCTTTAGTAATCATAGGAGAATACCTTGTGTGTAGGTATTAATTCAGGATGTGATGGGCCAGGTAAAGCCGGAGAGCATTCCCTACGTGTATCTCATCAAGTTTTCCTCAGGACATGTCCCAAAACAGATGAGGAAAAGCAGGATATCTCATGAGCCTTATTCGAATGTGGTTGGCAGTGTATGCCATGGTCTGGATTAGACCGATTATTTCACAGACTGTCGGTGTTGTGAGCAAGTAGGCGCCACACTAAATATTTTAGTGGAAATGGTAAGCAATGACTCTAGTCTCCTTGATTGGTTCGGTCTTGGCATGAGATCGGACATACGAGTCTTCGCTTTCATCTCCAACAATGAATGATTTACACCTCTCCCAGCCTCAGCTGATCTTGCAGAAATATTTGTTGATGTAGAAGAAATTCTGTTTATTTTCATTCAAGATGAGATTATTTAGACCTTTTGTCCTAAAGGTCGCATCTCTATGGTCTCTACCATTGAAGCTGTTAGACCAAGGTTTCCTCTTATGCATTGGGTTGAGCTTGTTTGGTTTAAAGGAAATATCCCAAAGCATTTCTTCACTGCTTTGATGGTTTTTCTTGGTAAAATAAAGACAAAGGGCATGATGTTCAAAATTAGAATTATCAAGGATAGCACTTGTTCCTTTTGTTCATGCGCTACAAAGACTATTGAACTTCGATCTTTTGAATGTCCCTATTTTTCCTGGATCTGGGAGCAAATTCATTTAAAGATGAGTTGCACCAACTGGATGGTTGGCACTTATATGCACGCTCAGGTTGATGGACATGTTCGCATCATTCTAAGACGGCACAGGTCTCTCATTGTCCTTTACAGATGGATCTCTTTTGACTTATTAGTTTCTTCAATGGGTGACGGAGAAAGCTAGAATGTGTATGTTGAATGAAAAATAAGTTATGATCACTTGTCCATTAAATATCATATCAACAAGACAATGGTAATGATTAGAGTAGCATGATTTATATTTTTTGGCCCATCCGAGATGTGGTCCATTGATTCAACATTCCAGATTGATTGGCATGGACCATTCCAATACCTAGCTTAATTATGCACAGGATCACTTCTCGAAATTTGTTTTCTTTTATATCTAACATGGACAGCTAATTTTCATTTTTCTTTTAACCGTTCATTGATGCCCACAAGCGGATAGCTAGTATCATCTTAATGATGCGATTATTGGGCATTGATGCAAAACATGTCTTATAAGCCTTTAAAAATTTTAAATTTTCATGGCATTGCATTGTAAATGACAGTCTCTTTGTCCTTCCCTTTTTTGTATCTATCCGGCCTGGAGGCCTTAGAAGGCAAAAGGAAGAGACAGGTTTAGTGTTCAAAACTAATTAATATCTAAAATACAAATATATATCTTATATATGATCTTTCTTCTATGCTAAACATTCCAAATTCCTCAACCAATGTTTTTCACCATAGGAAGGAAGCCCACAAGGGGTTTGAAGGAGGAGGAGAGGGAGGAAAGACAGAAAGAGAGAAAGGAGAAGGAGAGGAAGGAAAGAGAGAAGGAGATAAGGAAAATGGAAGAGAGGGAGAGGAAGGAAAGGGAGAAGGAAAGAAGGAAATTGGAAGAGAGAAAGGTAGTGGAAGAGATAAGGAGGAAAGAAGAGAAGGAAAAGGTGAGAAGGGGAGAGGAGCAAGAGGAAAAGAAAAGGATGAAGGAAAAAGAGAAGAAGAAGAGAGAGGAGTTGAAGAAGAAAGAAACGAAGAAGAAAAAGAATAAAAAGAAGATTAAGAAATTGAAAAAGAGATTCAAGATGAAAGTATATGAAATCTGAGTGCCCTTTTAATTCCTTTAAAAAAAAAAAAATCAACTATTTTGATCCATCTCATTAATTTGCTTACCCACATTCTCCATTTTCTGAATTGATTGAAATAATACATGATCAGTACTATCTTCAACATCTGTTTTTTCATAAATGCTTTCAACGAAAACAAAGAAGGGGCCTTCTTTTTTTCATGGATCCACACCGTCTATGGAGTGGGTCCCTCTCTCTCTCTCTCTACATACATCATTCTTCCTTCTAAGACGTTTCATGGACCTTCTTTTCAGTTCAAGAAGCTGACCTTCCCAAGCCTCTTTGGAAAATCTCGATTCAGCTTCATCTTTCTGAGTTGGATCCCTTGTATCGACCGAACGCAAGTCGGAGTTGTACTTTTTGGGCGAAGCTAGGTCGGATAGTGCCTCGTAAGCCCTTCGAAGCTCGACAAACATCTGCATCAATTCCTCTCGTCTAGGTGGGCTAACGTCAGGGTGGTATTGAAGAGCCAAGCTTCTGTAAGCCTTCTTTATTTCATCCAAGCCAACTTTCTCAGAATCAAGAGAAAGGATTTTGTAGTAATTCTTCTCTCTCTGCTCAGATTACTAGCTCTACATGAAAATGCATTATTCTTCTTGCTATGCTTTTTCCGTGGACATGATTTGGGAAATATGGCTGCTGGGTGTCCTATCTTTGAATTCATATGAATGGAAATACCCATTGAAAAATGAGAGAGAGAGAGAGAGAGAGAGAGATGTGGGCATCCTGAAGGTTCTTATCAAGTAGAGATTTTTGTGAAGACGGCAGTGATTTGCTGTTTTCTTACTATCTTCTGGATTCCAGTGTTTCTTCTTTTCTTTTTTCTTTTTTATTTGGGATTTTGACTAAATTGGCCATACTTTTTGGAGAATTAGTCGACGAAAATGCACCTGTTTTGGCCACTCTTTTTGGAGAATTAGTGGATGGTACGCGTACGGAGTAAACTGTGCGGTCCACCGTGATTTATGTATTTGATCCACTCCGTCCATCCATTTTACCATATAATTTTAGGTCTTGATCTCAAAAATGAAGCATATCCAAAGTTCAAGTGGACCAGACCACAAGAAACAGCGTGAATTGAACTAGTACCGTTGAAAATTTCTTGGGGGCCACATAAGTTTTGGATTAAGCTGATATTTGTGTTTTCTCTTCATCCATGTCCATGTGATCTGATGAACAGGTTGGATGACAAATAAACATCACTATGGGCCAGCAAGGTTTCAACGGTGGAAATCATTATTCCCACTGTTTCCTGTGGTATTGTCCACTTGAGCTTTGGATATGCTTCAATTTTGGGCTCAACCCCTAAAATGATCCGGAAACGGTGATAAACCACATACATTCATGGTGGGCCCAACAGAGTTTACTAAGTGTGATAAAAGCGTGCTGAGTAACTCGGTATGCAATCCGAGGAATTGTAGGATAATTACTGCGCTTGTATGTAGTATGATGATCGGACCGATGATCTGATGGGCCCCACGAGTGATGAACCACATCCCCAAGAATCTCCCTGATGCGACCATCTTTACCAAAGACACCTCAACATTTTGCTCAGGAAATTACATACCATATACAGCCATCAAAATGCATAGTTTCATAATGTGATCGATTCTGAAAGGCAACTGCGGACCCAGCGGTCCACTAATCAACCTTCATCATTTATTTCTTCACAAATTAACAGCATTCCTTACAGACAAGGATTTGAAAATCTCTCCTAAATTAAATATAGATCCCTATGAAAATCTCCTAGAGCTCTACATCACATGGATATCCACCAAAATTTACAACTTGCAGCAGCAATTCATAAATAAAAACTCACAGAGAGAGGTGAGAACCTCCTACCCATGTATTGTGGGTGAATTAACATTACTAGGCTGTGATCAGATGTTTATTCCTGACATGCAATACATAACAGCAGATGACATCCACTTTCCAAGAAACAAAATCTACATCACAGACTGCAGTCTGTGGATCAGCTGAGAACCTGCTTAAGATCTTCGATCAACTGCATTCGGCTCGATGCTTCAACCTGCATTTAATTCCAATAATCAACTGATTAGTTTTTGCCCCATTCCATTTTATTTCATTCAATTCTTTTAGGCTGTGTTTGGTCTCCAATCAAATTGAATTGCAGTCAGTCAGTTCCAAAAAAAACAAAACAAAAAAAAAAAAAAAAAAAAACAAAGACAGGGCAAGCCCTACTGAATTTCATGACAGTTGGACTGTAAATTGCAATTACTGTTGCCTAAACTCCAAATCGAATCACACAAAATTGCTATTAGGGGGCATGGTAGTCATTGTGAATTAAATCATAGTTTTAAATATCGATTTCAAAACGATATGATTCAACATACTGAGATGGGGACAGGGTCAGGGCAAGTTGTCCTGGTTTTGGTCCCCATGCAATCGCACTCTGAAACCGATACTTAAATCAATGATTAAAATGGAAATGACCCACTTTGATCACTTCCTCTATAATGAATTCAACGGATTGCATTGAGCATCCCTACAAGCTCTTGCCTATAAAAAGATACTGTTACACAAAGCATGATAGTTAACCAATGGTTTACCTTGTGAAGAAGGGCGGCAAGACCATGAGGCAGAGCTCGCAAATCTGACATGGATTCACTGAGACTTGATAGCTGAAGGGTAATCTTCTGAACCCGCAATTCCTGCAAGTGTTCCTCATAGTTTTGAGGGTTATCTTTCCAAGCAAAGAAAGCATTGTCATCTTCCCAGATGTCCTCTTGGGCTTCGGCAGGCTGGGACACCATGAACCATTTCTTGATCAGGGCCATTGCTGATTTATGAGACAACTGCTCACCGGCAGCATCTCTAACAGTCCTGATCAGCGACGCCTCTGAAACTCTCCGGTTTAGTCTCTTGTAAAAGAACGATCGGGAACTCCCCCAATCAACAACTTGTCTGATCACCCCTTTCGCAGCCATTCTGAGGGAAGTGTCATGCAATTCCGCAAACTTGGTTGCGATCTGAGTGTAGACTGGCAGAAGCTGTTTCTCACGAGATCTTATGCTCTGTTGAAGTGCCTGTACGGAACTGTGGGCCCCGCCACTCCTGGCCTCCTGAAGCTTCACCTTCAGTGTAATCAATTCGGAGTCAAGCCGACCCATGCACTCCAGGAGC
Organism: Magnolia changhungtana; assembly: GCA_030180095.1. NCBI lineage: Eukaryota > Viridiplantae > Streptophyta > Magnoliopsida > Magnoliales > Magnoliaceae > Magnolia > Magnolia changhungtana. The sequence goes on from JASAUF010000162.1 coordinate 4,931,658, forward strand.
TCTTTTGACCTGAACTTGATCTCGATCATCCCTTCTGGTTCAAGAACGTTGCCTTTGGCAGTCCTTTCTGCATACATCTCAATGTGGTCTGGATTGATTCTGCTGTCGACAACAACCCATGCACCTCCACGAAGCTCGCCCATCATGGGGATGTAGACAAAGACTGGCTGTTTATAGGATCGGAGGTTCTCGACAATGGTTGAGCCAGCCTGAAGAATCCCTTCAAAGAGGTCCCGCTGCCCACCTGAGAAACCTCTCCAGTTGGCCATAATGAAAAGTGGAAGCTCTTCTCTGTTAAAATCCAACAGTGCCTGAGCAGTCTTGGTGGCCGAATCAGGAAACCAGACCTGTCCTGCCTGGGGAACAACCCTTTCATGAGAATCAAGCTGACCGGGGTCCGCAGGGATAATTTGCATCACCGTCTGTGTTTCAACAGCAACAATTCCAATCGGTATTCCCCCAAGTTTTGCCCTTCCTGTTACCACCGTCCTAGCCCAACCCTCCAGCGTCTCTACAAAGCTATCTTTGTCAAAAATACCGCCAAACCACTTCCCACTGTTATCCTGAATGCCACAAATAGCTGCACGAGGATCGCACGAGTTCTCTGGGAAATACTCCACAGGCCTCTCTGGAGAGTCCAAGGAACCCAAGACAGGAAGTGGCCCACCAATGTAGGGTGGTATGTAGCTGAGCCAATTCAAAATAGCTGAAACACCTTCAAGATCATCTGACACAGTCAGATGAACGACCCCATTTGTTGCCATGATTTTTGGGCCACCTAGTTGCATATGGGAGCTGTATACTTCCCTCCCGAGAAGCTTGTTCAGTGCAGAAAACCCTGTCAGAATTATAGGCTGATCAAGGCGCTGAATGCAGCGCATGCCAAGACGAGCAAGATATGCACCTATGCCAACTGTTCGGCCAGTTACATATGTCAAGGTAAAAGTCTCCCTGTACGCTCTTGAATAAGCACCAGCAATGGCACCGCTGCCAGTTAAGTTCTCGACTCCCAACCCATCCTCCTTTCCAACGATGGTGTCTATGACCCATCTGATTTCACCACTTTCTAGCTTCAACTCATGCGCTATCACAGACGAACTGATGTGTGCATAATCTTCGGGGGTCAAGTAAACATACTGAAACCCGCGTTCCGGGATTGTTTCATCAGACCATCCGACTCGGAAGCAAGCTTTCACTTCTTCAGACACCCCAATTCTCGCACCAGAGTTTGCTGCCAAATAAATTAATGGCAGTTTCTCAGCACAAGCCATGTTGGTTACGGCAAGAAAGAATGCATCCTCTCTTGGACCAAAGGATCCAGCTTTAAATGTAACATCATTCGCAACAATTAGAATAGTTCTTCCGTTGGGGAACTCAGGAGTGCACATCTCCATTCGCCAGGCTACCATGCCTACATCATTGCGAGCAGCAGGTCGCTCAACAGGGACCAGAGGAGTATCCCATGCTCCTTGTTTGTTGGCAAAAACCAGCTCTGTGACTTTCAGCAGATCTCTGTCCTTGGGTTTGTTAGCACCCGGGACATGAGACGTCCACGATCTCTGCAAAGCCATTTCAAATGCCTGCAAAAGACAATCCTTCCCACTAAGGATGATTTATGAAGAAAAATCATTTTGAACAGGACCACAAAATAGTACCACAAAATCTCTAAACCCAATTGGGAGTCAATTAATGGAAGGCTAAGTATTCACCAGTGGAAAATCATAGCAGTAAGTAGTGTTGCTCTTCCTTGCCAGAAGTCGCTTGCGATCAATGTCTGCCAATGGCTGATTACGGGCAGTCACGGGCATGCCATGCAAAGGACCGGAGACAGAGAAGGCAGAATGATAGACCACTTCATGTGTGTCGGCATCCTCTAGCTCTCGATATATCTGCAATATATATGTATGCAAGTTAGTCTCGAAAAACACCGAAAAATAAACATGTCGACCTATCAAAGCCAAAACCAAAGAAACCTTAGCAGCAAAAATAATAATAATAATAAACTTTGCTTTCTAAAGATATTCCTGGTTCCAATGCCAACATGATAAGCAAGCGCCGAATTGGAGTCAAGATATCTTATATATCTGACTTGTGATTTGAGGCAGAAAAAGTGGGAAGGGGGAAGCCTACATGATACGGGTTCTATACATAGTTTGCAAATTAGTTTTTGCATATCGGATAGTTCATGACAGATACAGGGCCAAATCAAGCCGATACAGGCTGATATAGCCATATGTTTGCAGACAATACCGTATGTATTGGGTGAAACGTACCAGGATCGAACGATATGTCAAACCTTGGTTCCATATTACACGACACCCAAATGCCAGGCCTACCCTGTTGGCTTGGAATTGGCCAAACACAATTTGAGGGTGGCTACATCCAAACGATACTTACACTGGTAAATCTTACAGCAATCAAGTTCCAAAAGAAAGTCACATGAACCATCATAAATGAAGTAGAAACTTACATGCACCGTGCAAGTGTGACCGGTAACATTCGTCACTACGACCCTCCAAGCACCACTAGCAAGTCCAACAGAAGCCAGCCAAAGCTTCACTTCCCACTCACAAACAGCTAGCCTATGCATCCTTACACCAACAGATTCATGGATTTTCAATGCCAGCTCTTCCAAGATCATGCCAACTGTAGTTTCTGCTCGGCTGAGATTTATATCAACCCTCCTGGCATTGATGGTTCGAGAGTGGGATCAGATGGAAGGCATAAGAAAATGAGATAGCATAACTGATTAAAATACTCACCTGGTATATGGTACAAGATCATCTAACTGTTGCTCGCGTAAGATGCACAGGTACATATGGGCATGCTCTGATTTGACTGTTGCATTATGCACATGTAATTCTAACTCTTCGAGTGCTGCCATTAAGGACCTCAATACACTGATAGAAGTGAAGGACATATTTGGCTGTGCTTCGGTTGTTTCTGCATTAAAACCTTGAGATAAAGAAAACCCTGTCGCTGCATTGGGTTGCCTAACAAGAGTTCGGAGAAACATCCTTTGGATATTATATGGCTTGTCCACAACAGTGTAGATATGCCATTGGCGATCCCGAGATTGCGTGTACTGTATATTTTCGTAGCCTTTAAGCTTATCCTGGATCAGAACATAGGACAATAAATTCCAAAAGCTCAGTTCGGGAGATATGGGCAAAAATCAAAAGAAAAGGAATTATAACAGGACAGGGCATTAAAATAACAAACCAGTTCAAGGAAAGTTGATAGAGGTGGTTCCAAATGGCGCAGTAGGGGTTCTTCTTCATAATAAAGCTTTTCAGATGACCAGTGGAAGGAGTGCCGCATGGGTGCACGCCCCTCATCCCTCTGTATGATACAGCTGATGATCCCAACACCTGCACCACGAAGGCTGGAGCTCGCATCTCTTTCTTTCAGTATCTTGGCTAGTTTATTTACTCTTTCCTGAGCCTGATCTTCATCACCACTGCAAAAGAATTTACATGAGTACAACAGCTAACAAAAGGGATACCTGCTATCCAGTGCAAAATTCAACTGGCAGTTAAATTTAATACATGAGTTTGTGCAACACACAAGGTTTTGGGAAATCTTGAGAAACTGTAGCCTCACATCCAGAATCATGCTGCTGTGCCTAGAAGAGCTGCAACTTGGGTTCAGGTCAGCCCAAACCCAGCTGACCCAACACAAGCTCAGCTCAGGTTTGGTCAGGTTGTCAAGGTCTTCAGGTTGGGTTCGGGTTGGAAAATGCCAACCTGATTTGAATTCAGTTTGGGTTCAGGGTGAGCAAATTTGGGTGGGGTTAGACCGGGTTGGGAACAATTGCATGTATTTGGGTTGAGTTGGGTCAGCTCTGGTCAAGTCATGGGACAAGAGAGGTTTCTTATGGTACCAAATCACCCCTTTATGGGAAGTATTAATTTTAAGGGGTAGAAATAGCACTCCACTAAGAGAGAGAGAGAGAGAGAGAGAGAGAGAGAGAGAGAGAGAGAGAGAGAGAGAGAGAGAGAGGGGTCGCCAGGCCTGAAATACCTATCCTGGAGTAAACACATCGGATTGTTGATGCCAACTAATGTGATATGCAGCATGTTACCATGGCTATTCAGTTCTAAAGTTCCATTTGATACTGTCTCACGAAGAGAACTGAAACTCGAGCAATGGGTAGCTTCCTTCAATGCAGCATTAATTGCATTTGGTAGAAACTGGAGAGATTTGATGATAACCATGACTCCCCATCTCTTTTCGGAGTGTTTCTCTACCACTGGCTCATCACACACTTCGTCTTCAGGAGCATTTCTTTTCTCAATATGTTCTTCAGAGAACTCCCAGGAAGCAATAAGACCAGATCGATGCCACTGCATCCGGACACTTCCCTTCACAAGATAGGGCTGAGAAACAACTGAGTTAGATATGTATTGAAAAGTTGCAATGAGCATTGGCAAATATATGAGATAAATATGATTGTTTAATCCTACCTGGTATAACCTCCGCACATATGTCTCCACTACCCGCCTTTGAAGAGTGTGGTCACTGTGATCAAACAAACCTACAAGAGCGTCTTCAACAGCCAAGGACTCACCCACAAGGTCTTCCATCCTCTCATCAATTGCGCTTTTTCTCCTGGGTGTGTGTATGTGCTCACCTTCCTCTGTAAACATCTCCAGCTCTGAGAGGCTTCTAGCAATGTTCGTTCGGAGTTCGCTCAGTTTGTTTTGCTCGAGCAGTTGGCTTGCTTTCAGTGCCAACTGTAGAAAACACATTCAAATTGCACCCAATTTTAGCAATTTTAGAAAAAACAAGAACTTTAATCAAGGAAACTTAGTGGGTTTTACCACACACTTAAATGGGGGGTTTCAGATAAGAGAACTGATCACCTAAAGACGCCGCCACCACAAGTGGTACAGGGCATTTTCAGCCCTTGGATGCATTTAAACAGCAGATATATATATATATAATGCATCCAAGGGCTGAAAACTACTTGTGATGCAGGCACCTGTAGGTGATCCGTTCTCTTCAGATAAAATAGAAGTAGAAGAAAATTCACATGTAGCAGATAACCTGCAAGATGTAGAGCAGATAGTTCCTAAACACAACTGCCAAGGGTGGTAGGAGTCCCATATTTATAAAGGTTTTTACTTCTTTTCTTCTTCTCTTCTTTTTTGTAAGTAATGTTTTTATTGAAAAGAAAAGATAAAATCAAGGGAAAGAAAGAGATATCTACAAGGAAGAGATATCCTTACAGACAATAAATATCTAGAAACCCCGCCCTTAGTCTATCTGCAAATTCTCTTGGTGATTTTCTATTGTAAGGAAAAAAAAACAAAAAAAAACAAAAACAAAGCAATGCATGGTACTTTAACTATGTATGATTTTATGTCAGGGCCTTATAATTTCCAATAATCAGTGTCACCAAATGAACACCAGATGCATCCAATAATTTTTTGGAGCAGCATAGAATGATAGACTAAAGTAATTGAATCTTGAACCTCAGAGTAAACTGTATGATTGAGAGCAGAAAATCGGATCAGTTTATCCCTGTAGGCCGCTGGATTAGGGTAAACCAAGGCTTCCATAAGTCGTAGTATCAGCTTATTTTTACTCCGAACACCCTGCAAGCACACCAACATATGCATAATGATTTAGTCGCTATAGAGGCACCAACAAAGAAACACCATAAAGCAGAAACACGCATGAGCATTAGGGGTGCAAGTCGGGAAGTGTTGGATCGGGTTGAGAGTCAACCTGAGCCCAAGCCAACCTCAAGAGGACCCAACTGGAAATTCCAACCCAATGTGCCTACCTCAACCCGAACTCCTCTATACCCGACCCGACCCAATGCATGTGATTACTTCCATCCCTACTTAACCTGACCCGGATTTGCTCAGCCCAAACCCAACCCAAATTCAAATCAGGCTGGCATTTTCCAACCCGAACCAACCCAAGGACCTTGACACCCTATGCAAACTTGGGTTGGGTCCATTGGATTCGGGTTGATCTGAACCACTAAGTAAATACCTGATGAGATAGCACAATATCCACGATCTTCAGGAGGTCCTTCTCATATTGAAGCCGAAGGCGCTCAATTACATCCGCCTATGGAAAATGATAATATTGAAAGTAAGTGCCTCTATATGCATGCAGCTGTTCAACACGCATGACTAGAAATTTACGAAAGAATATTGAGAAGAAACAAATAGCAGTCATTTCCACCAGAAAAATACAGACAATGCCTCGAGATTATGGGTTGAATTTGGACTTGGTATGGAAAAGAATGTGGTAATTCCATCAGTCTCAACTCCATGAGGCCTCTTCTGTGAGTTGTCCATTTATCAGAGACGCCAATATTCATTATTCGGTGCATGATTCTAATTATAAGCTAATAACTAATATTTCTCATGCAATAAGGATAGAACTAACGAAGACAGCCAATATAGTTGGTATCTTAAGGAATATAAAAGACCTGAATGTTGTCACTAAAAAGTTCTTCAACAGATAAATATTCCTCAAAAAGGGACTGCACAATAACACGGGCATGACTTTCTCTTCCACCCTCATATGACTTGGCAAGACTCATTAGAGGCTCCACAAGCCTTTCTTGGGTAGCTCTTTCTTTTTCAGGACAGGATGAGAGATGTGCCTGCAGCACAATTTCAAGTTAAAACCTGAGATTTGTTCACCTAAAAAAAGGGAAGAATATGCAATAAGGAATTACGAGACATGCACAAAAGTGCCACTGACCTTAAGAAGCCCTCTCAATAATTTGGCTGGAAAATCTATGTTTTTCTTGGACTTTGAGATCACTTCATACTCCTTGAATTTTGCATCCAGCTGATATTCATAAGAATCAGTAACATCTCAAGCCGAGAAACGGTGAAAAGGAAGCATAAGATATGAACCAACCTCGTTTCGTAGATCCTTTGGAAGGCGGGTTGCTAAGACCGCCATGCACTCTTGCCATTGTAGGAAAGGGAGCTCAGGACTGTCCAGGCAGTTCAGCAAATTTTGCACTACCTGAAAAAGATTTGCCACTCAGTGATGTAATCAAAGCCAAATTTCATAGAAAGAAAAGGAGAAACGAAAAGACAGAATGGTGGATGCATAAAATCTGTTCTAACAGTGAAACATTACAGTGCATAAGAAAACTATTGAAGATATTGTGGTTGTGAAACAGGATTCACAGAGCCAAACCCAAATAGTTGGGAGAAGGCTACGATACGAGTCCTTGTTTCACACAATGCATTTTTTTTTTCAAATCCAATTGTTCAAAATAAATTCCACAGGCCAAGAAAGGCATTATTATTTCTACTACTACCATTATTATTGCTATTATCACTATTGATACGTAACGTCTTATTTTGCTGGAAAAAGAGAAGTACGTTAAAACAAAGGGCAGTGGTTGCCAATACAAATAGAAGGTCCAGCATGTATGGTTTCCTTCTAATATTCAAAAGTCTGTATTTAGAATTGCTGCACTCAGCATGCATAGAATAAGTTTATTCAAGTCATCCATCATTCCTTACTTCATCAATATTATGCTCATAGCCTGCAAGAATCATCCGTGCAGCATTTAAACTCACAGCACATCTCTGGTGAACCTTTCCAGAAACTGCAGTAGGAGGGCCGAGGACAGGGAAGCATCCGTGAAATGGTTCTGCTTTTCTTACAGCTGAAGGGTCATCGAGATCAAGCCTTGCTACGAGAGCACCAGCCTGCAACAGAAAATGATGTCAGCCAATGCTGTATATGGGCAGGTCAAATACTACAAAACCATAATTGCAATCATCCTGAAAACCACTCAATTTGATGCAGGCCCACAGCCCACCTAGGCCCACTATAGGCCCCAACAATAATGTAGGCCCACAACCCACTGTAGGGCGCAACTTGTCGGGATTGTTGGACTTTATTTATAGATTTGGGGGCCTAAATCAAATGTTGCAATTTATTTTTTTGGAGGATATGGGGGCTGATATAAAGAAGTGATTAAAGATAAGAGAAGGTTGTGATTGAAGATATGGGGCTAATTTAGAGATGTAATTAAGATTATTTTCTATATTTGCTTTTACTATTATTAGGTTTTTACCATTTTAGGTAGATTAGATTGATTTGAAGTCAACTATAATTGATTTGAAAATCAATCTCTTAGTCAGGGAATTATCATTAGAGATTCAATTGAGAGTCTATAAAAAATGAGGGTGGTGTAGGAAGTAGTCATTCTAAGTTTTTCTATGTGTGAGTTTTCGTAAGTACCGTAAGAAGAAGTTTGATAGATATTAATAAAGTTATTCCTCACTCGCTATTCAAATATTCTTACAAGTGTAATTCTTGTCCACTTCTTTGAGATTCGGTGTCAATATCTCATTGTTTTGATAACCAGGTTGCACCGTAGGAAGTGTATAAGAAAATGGACACATCCATCTTTAACAGACATAAGGTGCGTTTGGATGCTCAAATAAACTGAATTGCAGTCCATTACAGAGGAAATGACCACCATGGGGGTACCACTACTTTAATTCATCATGACTGACAAAGCCCCAATTGTAATTCCATGCATTTCAAGTTGGACTAGAAACAATGAGTGAGTTCAGACAAGAGACTAGTCCCTCATTATGGGGTGATAATAGCCCCACTTGGATCATTAACTCTTGGTTGCATTGAATTTTTTGCAATTCAATTTGATTGAATATCCAAGGACTACCTTAATGTCGACAATGAAAATTCAAATGCAAGATTTAAAATAAAATGCAGGGGAACACCAAAACTCCTTTTTTTTCCTTTCTGACAGTAAAATAGCTTCTTCTTTTTCTTCCACTGAGCTACAGGCTCATAAAAATTTGACAGTAACAAGATGCTCAGCATCTTAGACTAGAAGAATTACCTGCATTGCCTGGCCTTCGGAAATCAAGAAATGAATAATTCCAGAAGCAGGTAACAAAAGAGGCATGCACATCTTCATAACCTCAACCTCTGCATATGGTTCATCCGCGTCCACATGACTACCATCCGGAACTAAAAAACGAAGCAGCTTGCACGGTGTCTCAGCAACTAATTTGGAAGGATCATGATCATTCTGTGAATAGCATAGACAAGATCTCATTACTAACTTCTGCTCATATACAACCAACGTACAAAGGATGTACCAGCCAAATAAACACATAAGAAATAACAGAGGAAAATATTTCCTACAGATTTGCAGGCTTAAGAAGTAAATTTAGTGAAGATGAAGAAAAACTGAGTAAGTCAAGAAGAATGTACCAATGCACTAAATTAAAAAGGTAAACCTCCAAGAAGCTATCAACAACATGAGACATTATATACTCAAGAGGAATGCTACTAGGATGTGCTTCACATAGTTATCCATGAAGTATAACCGAAACATATCCAAATGTGGTGATTAGGATCATTGATTTGGTGGGCCATCGTGTCAATGCAAAAGACCGAGGTCTCAGATGATCAGCCTATGGCTATCTGATCAGTGGCTCCTAAATAGATGGTCAAAATTGAAACGAAGATTCTCCACATTCAACAGGCAAAACACAGCAGTAGTTTCAATTAGGGGCTACAGTCCATCCACATAGTGGAATGATCCCAAACAACATAAAATTTTGCCATGTGTAATGTAGGGACTTCCATGAAGCACATCTCACAACATCATTTCTCTGTAGTTGAACATTAAAGAACAATGCCGCTTCTGAATACATCGAGTGCCGGACATACTTTGACCACTCAATTTTTATTTTTATTTTTTCTGATGATGACCGGGAGTCCCTGCCCCTTTTTAAGGCGAGACTATTCCCTGCAGATGCAGGCAATCACCCACCAACCATGTGCATTGCATAATCCACCGGGAGGGGAATCGAAGTCATGTCTGTGGGGAGCAAACCCACGACCCAAGCCATTTGCCCAAACATTGATGGGTTGCCCACTCCTCAATTAGAACTGTCTATGACGAAACAAAAAGGAATAATTGGTGTCACCTGTAATAAGCAAGTCCTTCCATCAATGAGAAGGCGAGTACCAGCTGCTTCTTCTTCTGCATATATCACATGACTGTTTCCATCCAACTACAACAAATGTATTTACCAATCAAAGATTAGTTAAATACAAATTTCTTTGAATGCTTAACCTTTACAAAAACATATAGAATCACACATTCCACCACAACTGCTTGCCCACCACCACTAAGCACATAAATTTTCAAAGGAAAAACTTGGAAATAATCACGTTGTTAGTAAATAGGGTTTTTATTGCTCTTTTGATAGACGAGCAAGGGTTTTCCGTGTGCTCCTGCTTAACTTGCCATTTCTTATAAAATAAAAGTAGCCCTATGGATGATAGAGATAGATATAGACTTATGAAAAAGAAAAAAGCTAAATCAGAGCCAGCATAATTCAAGTAGTATATCTAAGAGGATCACATCACTGTCTTCTCACACTCCGGGCATGATTTCCAACATTTCAGTCAACAAGTTAAAGAAAATTTGAAGTCTGAGAAAGAATTGAAATAAGAGCATTACAAATTAATTAATTAAATAAATATTAGAACAGATATGATAGACTGTCTCCTGCCATGAACTTGTCTGTACGCTTTTTCTGGCATAAAATACAGCTTTTTGGGTGTTGTAACTAATAAATCAATTCAGGCTTATAAATTATAATTGATGCGGGATAATATGGGAAGCGATGATGATGAAAATGGTAAGCAGCTTGCCTGCATCAATAGACCTCCATCACGCAAGGTATGAATCTCTGCTTCAATCTCTGATTGGTTCAACCGTAATTTATAGCTGCCTGGTCCTCCCCTTACCATTTCAATCTAAAGAACAAACTCGGACAAGCTTAGTGGAGTACTCAACATTTCCATGTCAAATAAAAATAAAAATTAAAACAAAAATAACACCCACTTGAAAATGATAAAGCGCGTCATTGGAACTAGAGTCCATAGTATTTGGATAATTACCTTGTATTTGCTTCCTTCAATGTTCAAAGAAACTTGAGAGTTGACAAGGGATATGTGCTACAGTGAAGATGGTCCACTCATTAGATAAAGGTTATAAGACTAAATGGACAATGCCCAAACTCAAATAAGCTAAGGGATGCTATAATGCAATACCTTGGGTGGGATTTGCCCCTTCCCAAGATAACCAACATAATCAGAGACCAGAGCTGCACTACTAGCTGATGCTTTCTGTTGCATAATAAAAGAATAAAAGAAAGGAGTATTAATTACTCTGCAATGTTAAACGCTTCCACAGATGATAATGATAATAATAACTGTCTTAATACAAATGACATGGTAAAATTAGTAATGCTTACAAAAAGAGCTCCTCCGACAACTGAAATGTACCAAGGAGGCCTCTCAGCCCTGACCCGCATCGCAATTCTCCTGTCCAACCAGCCTGTGTGGATCTTGTTGTCTCTGTATTCTGAAGCCTGAATAAAAAACAAAATCTCTTGCATTAACATCTACTTACATAGTTATTCCACATGCTAATCACTTCTCCTGGAGAAATGAAATACTTTTTTTAATAGGTAATAGAACTTGGATTTTCATGGTAGAAGAGATGACATCTAAAACAATAGGAAGTTTACATGTAAAAGATCAATGGTATAATCAACATTTGTGCGGATTTCTCCTCGAATTTGGATTTCCTTTAGCCCAAGGACCATGTTAGCTATTGCTAATGCTCTAGACTCTCCAAAAGCAAAAACATGCCCTGAGATGGAATAACAGTATTAGCGATAGCGATTATAATCAGAAAGGATATAGAATTCACGGGCATGAATACTATAGTTACTTACCGAATTGAGAATCAGAGAACTCATGAATTCCTCCTCCAGACTGAATCATGTAAACATTCTTTGTATAAGTCTTCTATAAAGCTCAAGGAGTTTGTGGTCGTACAAACAAGCAAGGATGTAGATTCTACTCATAGCCAGTATTGCAAACAAGATCATTTATTGAGGGGGGAAATAATTATTTGTTGCAAAAATGAAACAGCAATAGGTCTACAAATATAAGAAACTATTGCATAGAAAAAAAGCGTTTAAGTTTTTTGATGCAGGTTTTAGTGAAAGACGATATTTCATCGATCATCCATGTTTCATGGACAAAACAGAATTCATAGTGTTTCTGCTTTGCGGGAGTTGAGTCAACCAAGTACTGGGCAATTCACAACCAAGCCACATTAGATACGAATCTGAAGGTGGCCGGGCTCACATCTCCACCAAAACAAGTCAATGTGGATGAATCCCAAGTCAACACAACGAGTTTTAGAGCATTGATTAGAAATGACCTGTCTTCCTAAAATATTTTTTAAGTGCTAGAAAAGAACATGAAATGTGTAAGAATATAGGTGGGGAAATTCCTACGAGCACTCCATTCTCAAGTACCTAGGAAAACACTCCAGCACTTCCATTTAACACACACACGCACACACAGCCCACGTGATCTATTCACACCATTCAACCAGACAATCCAATGTGTCACTGTCACCTGAGAAAACTTCTAGCACCCAGCACCCAGCCCAAGCCAAACTAAGGTGGCCGGCAGAAAAGGGAACAATATGGGAGGAAACACCCACCCTTGAATTTCATAGGGGCCCATCTGAGTCTCCAAACAGCCTGAATCTTTGTCTGACCCTTCCTCTAGAATGGATGAAGGGTCTGAACGGCCTTGATTACATATGAACAACATGGTGAGACCCCCACGCTAATCAACGGTGGGTGTCCCATCTCAATATGTCCCCTATGCTGTGGCCCATCAGAGTTTTGGATCTGGCTAACTTCTAAGCTCTAAGGATTTTCTGAGGTGACGCATCTTATGGACAGATTTGATCCTGTGAAAACATAACTGGGTCCTCACATCTACCCAGTACCACTGGAGTGCAACCCTAAATATTTTACTGACAAGGCTAGAAGATGTACCTTCACTGAGAAATATGCCCATGCATTCGGCTTGCTTTTAAAGTTCAGTTCCTGCAACAAATAAACCAATTCCAATCAAGTTCTTCGTACAAATAAATTAGGAAAGATTACGGAAAATTTTTCATGCCCCATAAGTCTTACCTGCACTTTTCCACTAGTAGGCTTAAAACCATCATCAGGATCTTCACTTGTTACACGCACAGCTACACAATGACCTTTCGGCCTCACCGACTCTGCCTTATCAAAATCGAATGGGGTGGAACTGATTGATGTTTTCTTCCAGGCATCATACCCTCCACCGGGTTCCATTCCATAAAAACGCCTGATTTCTAATAAGCACAGGCAAGCATAAGCAAACCACCATGACAGTGAGCAGCACAACAACATGAGCAAGCAAAAGCCATGTAATAGTCATTGTAAATAAGCAAACTCATACCAGGAATTTGCCAGAGAGGAATCCCCATCCCAACTGCAACTTGAGCCGCTGGCAAACTTATTTCAGCTATCCATTCGGTGACTGGATGCTCCACCTAAAGCAGACCCGATAGTGAGTGAAAAAAACACAAAATTATAATAAAGTGTAGTTTCTGCTTATTGCCACGAACCTGCAACCTTGGATTGAGCTCTAAGAAATAGTATTCGCCAGTGTCCATGCTGTACAGATACTCAACAGTTGCTGCCCCAACATAACCTACACACTTAGCAAGCCTCCTTGCGGCTTGCTCCAGCTGTTTCACCGTCTCAGGTGGGGCTACTGTAATTGGACCCTCCTCAATAATCTGGACATAAACAACTGTGTTAACATCTTCTACAGAAAGTTTCACTTGGAAATGATGCTAAACATCCATGTTCTCAAAAAAGGGAACCATGGCCCTTTAGAAAAGAAAATATCAGTCTGACCAATCAGGAAATTAATTGGAGAATAGAATCAAAGAAAGGTGCCGACATGGAATATTGACATATTGCCATTGATGAGGAAAAGAAGTTGGAACTAAAACTATATTGCAGCAATATGATATGTAGATACCCGACAAAATTAGCTATAACAGCCGAAGGAAATGGTTACCTTTTGATGTCGCCTCTGAACACTGCAATCACGGCTGTGCAACGCTGCAACATTGCCATACTGATCACAAAGTAGCTGCACTTCCAAATGCCGGCTCTAAAAGAAGGCATCAATGTGGCATGTCAGGATAAGGTTTTAACTCAGTTTTTTTTTTTTCAAAGCAAATTCAATCACAACGTGAAAACTATCTTTTCATTTGTCAAATGCAAGAGCCCCAACATACTACGTTTGGGAGATGAAGACAACAGCTTAATGACATGGATCAGACCGTTGAGAAATGTCTCACCTGGGAGGCAACCTTCATTATAAATATCGGAGATCCAGGAACTTCACCCTGAACTTGCTTGAACAAGGCCCTCACTTCATCATCATTATGAACCTAGATACCAAGCAGATAAAGTTCAGTTGAAATTGGAAGAGAATCCCAAAAGTTCAAAGCCAAGTTCCTTTACATGCAAAGTAAACAACACCTTCCGATATTACAGAACACTGATATGACAACAGCTTTCCTTTAAAACAGAAATGAATGTTGATAAGACAACGAACAATTCCCCAGTGCCCGCCAATATTCCATGTGATTTCAGTATTTGCATAGGTGGTCACGTTTTGTGGAAATGTCGGGCCAGGAAGTAAAAGCAAACTGCCCAGAGCAATTTTTGCACGGGAGATATGCTGTCTATGATAAGAAAACCATTTGGGAGTATGACACAAACCTTTCTTATCCCTTTACCACCGCCACCCCAGGATGCCTTGATCATGGCTGGATAACCCACCACCTGACAACTGGCCACTGCTTCTTCTGTTGTATAAACACAAGCTTCTCGATAGATTTCCTCTGGGATACTTTCCAAGCAACTCTCTGGAGGAATTTTTACCTGCAGGAAATTTCAAATATTGTATTGACCCGCTAGCCTGTATAACTTGAATATCTACTGAGTAAAAAGAACTAAAAACCAAACTCGTAAAAAAATTACATGTGAGCCACTCCATGGAAGTGTTGGAACGCCTGCTGCTTGCGCAATCAGAGACGAACCGATTTTGTCTCCCAATGCAGCCATTGATGAAGCTTGAGGCCCAAGAAATATTATTCCCTTTGCATTCAATGCATCTGGCAGTTCAGGGTTCTCAGATGCATGGCCCCAACCAGGCCAAACAGCATTTACATGTGTTATCTCCGCCATCTGCAGAACACACATGTTATGAAAGAGCAAATAAAGAAGAAGACGACATTTGATAAAAGCTTAATCTTTAAGGCTGCATTTGCACCTCAATGGAGTGGAAATGACTGAATTGTAATTACCTTCCTTAGCATGAATAATGAGGAAGTCTTCAAATTGCAGTTGCATTCCTTTCAAGTCCAAATAAAAATAAGCATAACTGCAATTTGGAGTATGGTCCCGCAATATGAATACCACGGCAGTCAAATGCAATTTGGTCATTTCCACTTTATTGATCTAAGTAATCCGATTCAATTCAAGGGCCCATTTGGACACACTTCTGCAGAAGGGTTATTTCCGCAAAGGGGGGGCTTTCATGCCTGTTTTTCAGTCAACTTGACAAAAGCCAATCTGATTGGATTTCATCAAGTGAGCATTTTAGCGCCTATTTTGCCAAGCAGGGGATGAGAGTAGGTTTTACGAGAGTGCATCCAAACACACAATGCAAATTGGGGTTTGGCTCAAAATGTTGTTTAGGTGTCAAACACCCCTTTTGAGGCTGCACCCAAATGGGCCCCAATAGTGCATATGGTAAAGCAGCCGTATAGGTAACTAAATTCCCAAACCAATAGGAGTGAAACAGAAGCAACCAGAGTTTGGGAACAATATCATAGCAGAACCGAGTGCTGACCTCCACAATGAGTTGCACATTGGCATAGTTATTATTGTTGGTGCCACCTGGAACCTCAACAAACTGATCGGCGACTCTAATGTGTTCTGCATTGATTCTCATGTCTTCTGGAGTCGCCATGGCCACCAACAAAATGGCCTTTTCAGTTCCAAACGTCTCATAAGCCCATGTTCTGATACTACGCATAAACTTGACCGCTGCCATTCCATTGTTTGCAACTAAGATACTGTGGATAGGCGTCTTCCCGCCGAGTGCTGTGCAGAATTCTTCCACTTTCGATAACGTTGTCGGATGCCTAATTTGGACCTTCCCGTTTTCGAACACATTCCCACGCCAAACTTCAACCATAATTGGTCCCCTTTGGGCTTTAGACATTCTGCATATACATAATTAAATAATCACTAAATCCTATGTTCAAATCTGAATTGTTTTTCTTCTTCTTTTTTTTCCTTAATTATCACAACTTGGAAAATTTTAAACATGCGCAAGCACTCTAGAAGAAAAGAGTAGAAACCGCATATGGTGGCATTTACCACCAACTTGTTACTTTGTTCTTTTAGTTGAAGCTTCAACAGGAATCCTAGCTACTACCGGTTGGTATCCACGAGACATGACTTACATACAAATGACGATGCTGATGGGATTCTCGACAAATTGAAATATATAATCATTTTGAAAAAGAAAAAATGTAAAAGAGGGAAAAGAATCCAAGATGTCGCATAGTATCCCAAAAGAGGCTTGGTAACACCAGATTCTAAAAGCTAAAGCATAAAGCAAAATTTGATAAAGGCAGGGTGTACAGTTCACACTACCATCTTCACCAGCAAGGTGAGAGTGGTCTACAGACACCAAACACACACATCCCACATGCCAACGTGGCAGCTAGATGCATTGGATCTGAGCCACTAGTCAGGTGGGCCCTGTGGTGAATGTGCCCTAGCAAAGTAATCAGGGCACCAACTCATCAGGTGGTTTTACGGTTAGAAAAGGACAACCAACGCTTCACATTCAATTGACATCCGTGGCCCACCTAATGAGGGAACTAGCCTGATTTCTTGCCTAGAGCAAATTCACCATGGGACCCCAACTGACGAATTGATCTCGCAGACTAGCTTGTGAGTGGAGTTCCTAGATATGCATCCAGCATTCCTCTTGTCAGCAATTTACATCAGTTACGAGAAGGACACCCAGATTCTAAATAACAGCCGTTGAGCTACAAACCAATCACTAAAACGAACTAGTCCAAGTGCACATTATAGTAATCAGCCATATAACCAAGATCCCAATTCAAATTTCAACAAAAACTACAACTCGTAAGGAAAAATAAAAATAAAAAATTTAACCCATGTCAAATCCAGAACAAATGTATGAAAATAAAAATAATAATAATAATAATAATAATAATAATAATAATAATAACAATAATAATAATAATACAAATCTGTTTGGAGAGAGAGAGAGAGAGAGAGAGAGAGAGAGAGAGAGAGAGAGAGAACAAAACAGCAACTTTAAACACAATCCAAAAAAGTTTCAATAAATACAAACACAATTTCAGATCTCCAATTGAATGTATAAGTAAACTCATTTTGATCTGATTTGGGTCAACCCAAAATCCATATTCCACTATTGTAACACAAACTATAAAACAAAATAAAACCAAAATCACTAAAAAAACAAATTCCAAATAAAATTCATGATGATGATGAAGAAGAAGAAGAAGAAGAAGAAGAAGAAGAATTGGTGGAACTGACCTGAGAGACGAGGATGAGAACCCAGAAACTGCAGAAGCAAGAAAAAAGAATCCCTCTTTTTCTCACGCTTGAAAATTCAACAAGATTGCATATGTATGCATTGTATGAGAGAGAGAGAGAGAGAGAGAGAGAGAGAGAGAGAGAAGCAAGGGATGGGAAAAGAGGGGGTTGGGTGTTAACGGCTTTAAAGAGAGTGCCACGTGATATCTGCCCACGCCTCTCTCGTAGTAGTTCCCAACTACTCCCTTTATATTCCTCAAAAATCCATCTCTCTCTCTCTCTCTCTCTACAAATTGCGTGAGCCTGTGTGATTTGACTGAGAGTTGGGTGGCGGAGTCGAGCGACTCTTCCTAAAATAGGATAACGTCCTTTCAAAGCCCTTCTTTCTTTCGGCCTTTTTTCTTTATTTCTTTTATTTTCCTTTCTTTTTCTGTTTTCATCTCGCTTTTTACTGTTGTTTCTTCTATCCTTCTCCGCGTCGAAATCGGATTGCGTACTGAGTTCCTCGTGACGCTCATATCGTACTGAGTAAACTCATCTGGGCCCACCGTTACTGTATATTGTTCATCCACGCCGTCCTTCCGTTTTTCCGGCTCATTTAAGGGTTTGAGCCCAGAATCGAAGCAAATCCAAATCTCAAGTGGATCATATCACAGGAAACAGTAGTGATAATGATTTCCACCTTTAAACCTTGTTGGGCCCCACATTAATATTTGTTTATCATCCAACCTGTTGATAAGATCATACAGACATGGATTAAGGGAAAAACAAATATAAGCTTGATCCAAAACTTTTATGACCCCAATATTTTTTCAACAAAGAAGTTTAATTCATACTGTTCCTTATGGTCTGGACCTCTTTAGCTTTTTATGTACTTCAATTTTGGGAAAATGCCCTAAAATAATCTAGTAAAACGGATGGACGGTGTGGATGAGACACATACATCACTATGGTCTCCACAGAGTTTACTCAGGACACTGAGCGTACTGAGTTACTCAGTACGCAATCTGCTTCCCTCGGTGAGTCAGTGACACTGAGGTAAGAGACCAACCAGGTCTGTTTTTCACTGTCCGGTCATCTGGCGTGAATTCTGTTAACGGAAAACGCTTGCGTTCCTCGTGTCGGACGTACCTTTTCACGGCCACTTTCTCTAACGTCGGAAAAAATCTTGAATAAAATCCACTCCGTCCATCCGTTAATCTCGAAAAATTCAGGCTCATTCAACATTCAAGTGGGCCACTCCATAAAATTATATCTGAAAACCTATAAATTTATATGTTATTGCACACCTAATTTTTATAATAAATTGATTCTTGAATAATCATTCATCCTGATGAGATGCATCAGATGAATGGACTGGATGAATATAAACGCCGCTATAGGGACTGCACAAAACTAACGGTGGGCCTCCTATCTCAACATTTTCCTAGAGTGTGGCCCACCTGAATCTCGATGGTCTTGATTTTTGTCTAACAAAAGAATATGAGGCAGGCAGGGTACCTGATGAACGAGGTGGATCTGATAAGAATTCCACCCACTGACTCTTTCTGCGCGAGTTACGCCAGCACGGCTCTTACAGGATTATCACATGGTTAGTTTCTCCCATAAGTGAATCAGATTTTACACACGTACGCATATTTCAACATTTGGGACTGGTGCATTTCCCATTTCTGCAACGCTATCAATTCTGAAAGCTAATTTCCTACAAGGGTCAGTGCAGTTAAAACCTCCATAAGCATAGCTTGATGTTTGTGTAACATCCATTCCATCCATCTGTTCCTTGAGCTGATGTTAGGATGTATGCCCAAAAATAAGGTGAATTCAAAACTCAAAAGAAGTGTGCACCATGAGAAATTCGGTTTGGATAGGGACACCTACCGTTGAAACCTTCTTGGGGCCTACTTATTTGTGTCTTTGCGTGATTCACCTTGTGAACAAGTAGGATGTCAAATAAACATAGCAATGGCCCCTAGAAAGGTTTCACTGATGGGCATCTCTGACCCCACTTTTTCCTATGTGCTCCACTTAGAGTTTTGGATCTATTTAGTTTTTTGAAGTCATGTATTAATATAAGTTTTCATATCATAATCCATAGCTCAAGTGATAGATGAGCGAAGATACACTCGATTCAACACGGAGGTCTTGGTATCAATTCCCTAGTAGGGTGACTAATAGTGGAGTGTGTAGTGACAGTGAGGTGTGTGTACTAACAAACTAATCCCAAAATAATAATAATAATAATAATAAACAAAGTGTAATTGTGTCAGTAGCCTTACTGTGCTGAGTAAAACCATTTTGGCCATGGATGATCTATCAACGGATGGAAAGCGACCTTGGTTTTTTTTTTTTTTTTTTGATTTGACAAGCACTCACACCACACTGGGTGCTATAACCCATTACCTTATGTTAAAACTTACATCAGCCTACCGGCTGCAGATTAGGTGTTACCATGCTAACACCTTAGTTGGTTTTACCTTTATCGTGTGAGGCCCACCTTGATGAATTTGTTATGTATATATATTGCTTATCCATTTTCTAAGCTCATTTTAAAATATTATCCAAAAAATTAAGTAAATCCAAATCTCTGGTGGACCACACAACTGTAAAAAGTGGTGAATGACCATTCAAAACTTTTTCTTGGCAATAGAAGTTTTGAATTAGCTGATATCCATGTCTTTTTGACCTTATCAATGGATTGGATGGTAAATAAGCATTACATATCTGCCTATGGTGGGTTTCAGAAATTTTTTTAATGGTGGGCATTCAATCACCATTGTTTCCTGTGGTGTGGTCCGCCTGAGATTTGAATTTGCTTAATTTTTGGGACATATCCTAAAATGAGCTAAAACAATAGATGGACGGCATGGATATACAACACATCATCAAGGTGGACTCCACCGTAAGTGTAACAGCCACAAAGGTATTACCCCAATCGGCTCGGGGTCCCCATCCAAAAATTGTTTATTTTTCTTAAATATCTTGTTATAACTTGCAATGATGATTGATAAAGTGTCCATGACTGTGGTCCACTTATTTATCCAGGAAGCTTGGTCATTTAAAAAAGACCTTTCTCGTGATAGTCTCAAGTGAATAGCACCGCTTTCATGCACGTGTAAAAGGTGGTGTAACAGTAATTAAAATATTCTGTGCACACGTTGGATGCTTCGTTTTGTGACAGAAAAGGGTAAAATCATTATTTAATACAATGGATCTTCAAAGTGATTTGAGCCATGAAGATTTTACGCTTTTCATTGTGGGCCCGCATCAGACGCACTCAAATGGCCATTTTCATTGGGCTGGTCAAGGTTATAAAGATACTGTAATCCAATTAGAGATCAGCTTGGGTTCCGGTTAATCAAATTGGGGTTGGGTTAGGACCGGTTAAGCAAATTGGGGTTGGGTTAAATGGGCTGACTTGGGTTGGGTTGGGTTGGGTTGGGTTGGGTCCGGTTAAGCAAATTGGGGTTGGGTTAAATGGGCTAGTTTGGGTTGGGTCCGGTAAAGAGGGTTGTATCTCTACCCACATCCTTTCGAGCCTTTTCGTTAGCGTTGTACACGAACCAAGTTAGCTCGGTTAGCTCGCTCAACTCGACTCAAAAAAGCTCAATTCAACTTGGTTTGAAATTGAGTTTGAGCCGAGTTGAGCTGATTTTTTGAGCTTGAAAAAATTTTGAACCAAGTTCAAGCTTGTCCGAGCTTGACTCAACTCAGTTCGGACCCTAACTCGAATCAAACTCGGATTGAACCAATTCAGTGACTCAATTATTTTGATATTGATGTGATGAAATGACTCAACGAAGTGTTGCTAGTGTGAGGAAGATATGTATATGAAAGAAATATCCTTTTTCTTGATTTTGACTTTGCCTATAAGGTGTTTGATGAAATACTTATAAAATTATTACTATTATTTTATATATAGTGAGAATTTGAATGCATCAAAGTATTTGGAAAAATCTTTGCAGACAAAGCGAACTCAAATCACTCGAATCGCCACAACCTATGACCAAACCGAGTCGGTGACAGATCAAGCTCAAGGACTGAGCCAAGCCGAGTTCAAGCTGAGGTCAACTAGTGGCCGAGCTGCCAAGCTCGACTCAACTCGACTCGTGTACACCTTTACTTTTCGTTGTCTTTTATAGTTCTAAACTTGCACTAACTCTATTGCATTGTGCAGTTCTAAGTATTTATTGCGTAGTCCCAACCATCTTAGTTTCTTCAGAATGCATTCATTTATAATTTAAGTGCTCATCGGTCATCTGCATGACTGGTCTTACAACCCTCCTATAAAATTCATTTCAATTTGATTATTACATGATAATTACGTAAAATTTCAAAAGTCTAATGATAATATATAATTAAATAATTTTGAAGTGACACCCAAACAAACCCTTATATTTATTCAAAAGCCCCCTTGGTCAAACCTCTCACGTATACTCTTAAACCCTGCACAAAGGTATAAACTAAGGGCCCTCATGCTACCACGCCACCCAGACCTTGACAGGGTACTACAAAATGTGGCGTATATGCGCGCTGATTTCAGACATTTTGCCCCTGTGGATATAACCATCAGTTCAATGGTAATCAGTTGGACGGGTAGGATTGTCCGCATGAACAGTGTACAGGATAGAACCAGATTTCAACATTTTCACACTTGAGGTTCTGTAGTTTGAATTTTATAATGCACCCAACAAGTTGACCGTTGACAGTACATATGGCAGAAATTTGTACCTTCGGCTTAAATCTTGATTTGATGGACAGACTTAGACATATATTGATTTCCCAATATGGTAGATTTTTATTTTTTTTAACGGAGGAGTTTTTAGCCATGTCAATACAAATGAGACTGTGGGTGGGTAGAAGAGGGGGTTAGAAGAGGAGTTGATCAAGCACGTTGTTATAACTCATTTGGTATTGAGTTAAGTTGGCACTAGCCCAAGTCAAGGGTGAATTTGATAGATGACCTGAATGAGTGAGTTGTAAGTTCTTGATGTAGAATTGCAATGACCTTGTTGTGATGCCATTGTTGTAGATAGGGATGTTGAGGTCTTAGTTTCCTAACACCCTTTGAGAATATACAATAGGGCTCAAGCTTCTGTCTATGGTATTGAATTGGGAACCTTGCCTTGTAAATATAGGTTAAAGAGGTGAGGAGTTTGAAACCCATCAAAACTCATGTTCTCAAGTCTTCATGCAAATTGATAACCGTAGTTTCTCTAAATTATTGTATGTGTATCACAGTTGTAGCACTCCACCTCTTTCACGAATTTCTACATGTATCACAACTTAGCAGGACCCACTGATGCACCTGATCACATCATCCAACCTTTAGGTTAATCTAGACTATTGATTAATAAGGTCCACCTTATAGGATTCTTAAACGGGCTTGTAAAATTCAACGATCTGCACATTCTTGAGACTTCACAAAAGCTAGAGGTATACGACGAACATTCAATAATTTACATGAGATCCACTCACTACTAGTTGCCCACAAGTAGGGCCCACGGCTCATGTCCAACAAAATTGGTCCAACTTAGCCAAGTTGAGAAGCGACTCAACCGGTGACTCATAATCCTAAACATCTTATGAATTACTTATTACAATTTGCATAAAAGTCCTCAAAACAAGATGGGGAGATATTACAAAATAAAGAGAGAAGAAGAGGATGCCACGACTACAATGTGAGCAGATATTTTCAGAGGCCTATTTGTCTACACATCAATAGCATATGCAATTGCTTTCCATTTTAAATTATTTTCATAGGCATCCTATTTGCATGGTATGAGTTTTTACCATATTTACTATTTTGCCAAAGCTTTCCTTTGAAATTTATTTTCTCATAAGACCTTTCCTTATGCTAAGATACATTAGTGTTAAAATTTATTAATTTCAACCTAAATTTTGACCTAAAAATATTATTACCACACATTATTTACATATAAGGTCCACTGCATGTATTCCGCCACATTTAAGTGGTCCCATGGCACATAAAAGGGGCAATACCCATTCTATTACATATCATGTGGAGCCACACTCTCGATTATTAATGAAGTCTTCTTAAATCACTTTCATTGAAAGATTCTAACCATTCAATTAGTGGTTGGGAAAATTAATGGTCTATATTAAGTATCATAAAATTAGGTCTAAGCATTTATAGAACCATTACCATCACCTTTGATAGCCCATTTCTCTCAAAATACTTTAGTGATTCTAACCATTTTATTATTGACTTAGGATATGAACGGTTCATATTGAGTATAGTAGAGAAGTCTAAGCATTGACATAGACCGTCCATCTTTGATAGCCTGTTACTCTTACAATACTTCCATTGTCTGATCCTAACCATCTGATCAGTGAGTGACTTGTGTCTTGGACTAAGTCAAATTAGGCTTAGTTACTTTCAAGTGGCTCGGGCCAAAATTTCTAAGGGTAGAAGTGAAGTAAATAGGTCAGGCTCTGGCTAACTCAAAACTGACCCAACTTGATCCAACAGCAACTTATTAACTTACAGTCCAATTAAAATTTACCATGTTAGGCAAAGAGGAAGGTTGGTTTCGACAATACCCAATCAAATAGTGGTGATTGACAATTAAAAGCTCTTTGTGGGCCACAGAAATTTTGGATCAAGCTGATATTTGTGTTTTTCCCTTCATCTTGATCCACGTGACATTATCAACAGGTTAGATGGCAAATAAAAATTACAGTGGATGCTAGAAAGTTTTTAATGGTGGCCATTCAATGGCCCTTATTTCTTTTGGTACGGTCCATCTGAAATTCGGATATGCTTCATTTTTTGGGCCCAGGCCCTGAAATGAGTAGGCAAAACGGATGGACAGCCTGATGTACAACACATACATTGAGGTAGGGGCTCGTGATTGAATCCGCGCCTTAGCTTTGTGGGGAGTTCCTGCAAATACATGCTCGGTGGAGCCAACCGTAATGTTTATGACAAATCCATCCCGTCCATCCATTTTAAGAGATCATCTTAGAATATGTGAGCAAACAGTAGGTGGATCCAAAACTCAAGTGGATCACACGAGAGGAAACAGTGGGATTCAATGAGCACCATTAAAACATTTGTATGGCCATAAATTTTTTGTGTTTTCACTTCATCCCAGTGGGAATGACCTTATTAACGATTTGGATGACATATAAACCTCAAGGTGGAGCCAGGAAGGTTTTAACGGTAGCACTTTTCCCCAATTCTCCATCTCGTGTGGCCCACTTGAGCTTTGAATCCACCTCGATTTTTCGTTTACTGTCCTAAAATGAACTCTCAAAACGGATGGACGGGGTGGATTTCTCGAAAAAACAAGGTGAGCCCCACCCAACATCCAGCATCCCTGTGCAGGAAATCCGCGTCCTGTTTGAATGGGACAGTCTTAACTTTCCGAAGGATTTGAATATTTTATTTTTTTTTATTTTTTTGGGTAACCGAAGGATCTGAACTTAGAATGCGAAGACGAAAGATGTTTGCACCGTGGGAAAATATATAAAAAAGAAAAGTGGCATTTTTAAATACGTTTACGTTTTGGTGGTCCATTGAGAGAAAACTGAGTGGACAATGGACATTCCTGCCAATCAGTTTCTTACATATGTACGACGTCAAATCAGTATTTCAAGTGGGACACACCATCTACATGATCTGGACGGCGCTAACGAGCATTGAATAGGTCACACATGTATAAAAACAATGTCAGTCTATGAAACAGAATCCATTTATTTTCATACATGTGTGGTCCACCTGATGGTTTACTCGCCTAAAACTTTGGAAAGAATGATCTACAGTGGGCTCCACATGATACATGGTTTGGATGTCGTACGCGAAATCCAGGTTAGCACGTGTGTAAATGCGTAGAAGTGCAGGTGCAGGGCTCCTGCAAGTCCAGGTAGTAGGTACCAACTACCAGGTACTTCGTATAGGTCCATGTGGACGGACGAAGATTCGGCGGATCGGCGGATCTACCGGATCGCTGACTGTGGAGCAACTGTAATGTATGTTCCTTATATCCACGCCGTCCATCCTGTTTGATAGCTCATTTTTGGGCATGAGCCCAAAATGTCAGGTGGACCACACCACAGGCAACAGTGGTGTTTGAACATCCACCGTTAAAAATTTCTAATGCCACTGTAATGTTGATTTTCCATTCAACCTCTTTATTAGGTCACAAAGACCTGGATGAAGGACCACGCAAATATGAGCTTGATAAAAAGGAACTTTTGTTCCCCAGGGAAGTTTTTAGTAGTGGTCGTTCAGTCACCACTCATTCATGTGCCATGGTCCACCTGAAATTTGGATATGCAACATTTTTTGGATTTACGCCCTAAAATGAGCTGGGGAGAAAGGATGGACGGCATGGATACAAGACATACACAACGGTGGGTCTCATAGTCAGGGATCCGCGGACCTCCAAGCAATCTCCTACGTGGTCTTTGTGAAACGAGCGCATTGGTGTGACTCGTCGTAAGCATGCGGTGGCCGTAGCTTGCTCTAACGTGGGGCAAATGCCTTTTACGTGCATGAGATCCACTCCGTCCATCAGGTGCGCCGTCCTGTTTCTGTCTTTAAAGATCATGGATATCAAAATCACGAGTGGACCTGTTCGGACATTTTTTATGTGAAAGCCCACCGTTAAAAACTTCCACGTTGTGTGTGGGACCCACTATGGTGTTCGTACATCATCCAATCGATTCATCATCAGATGTTTCCTATTAATAATTAGATAAGTATGTTTGATAATAACATACTGATAAGTAACTTATAAAATTTCAAATCTCATGTCCTATGTATATGTCTCTCTCTCTATATATATATATACGAAATAACAGTGTCATAGTTCTAGAAACGAAGTTGATCCAACGGCTGAGAATGCGTGGATCCAAATTTTTTACACAGGTGATTTGATTATGAGAAATTATATTACGCATGGCATGCATGTATACACGGGTTTTCAATCCTGGACAAGTTGGGCTCGTGCTTAGGTAATCCTGGCCATTGGTCTATGGTGTCCCCATACGGCTCAAAGACATCTTTAATAAGATGATCTTAACATTTCAATTTGGTGCCTGCAGACGGACGGTTGAGAGGAGAAATGAAACCACGGTTATACTTCCTGTCTATTTTTGCCTCCAATCAATCCTATGGCTGTGATTATTAAGTCATGGTTATTTTTGTGTCAGGTGCAATCCACTTACTGGATTGATCTGATGGGCCCACATAGACTAGAAACTGGAACTGTCCAATTAATCCATACACCGAAACTTTCTATATATAGTCACCTCTAACGCCTTTGATGGGAGGTTCATTTCATGATGCACAAAGACCAATGCCGTGATCCTTGGGTGGGCCACAGCCCAAAGATTTTACAATTAAATGAGCATTTTCTATTAGATCTTTGGACTGTTACTGTTATCTATTGCTGACCATCCAAAAGCAAGTAGCTGATTGGTAGATTGGAAATTTTGTGGGTTTTACATGTGGTTCATATCATAGGTGAATCGATGATTGGAGTTTGGACGGACTAGATCGATAGGTATGCACACGTATTGGATCCTAAAAAGGTTGTTAAGCAGGATTTTGGTTATCTTTCATCCATTGGTTTCAATTTGCGGCCAGGTTAGGACGCGGGATTGCGTTGTGAACCAAGGGCTGAAAGTCGGACGGGTTCAACCTCACCTGGGCTTAGGAAGGATTTATCAGGTTCGGGCTTTCTTGATTGCCTCCACATAAGGCAAATTTGGTTTATATATATATATATATATATATATATATATATATATGAGAGATGCTCACCCACAACTAGTTGGACCGTAAGTTTTGGTCCAACTAGCTGGGCATTTAATGAAAAGATTTTCCATTTTATACAATGCATGCATATATATTAAGGGATTTTAGAATGCATGTTATAGTTATGTAAAGTGGTATGTTTGTTAAAATCTAAGTCATTCATCATTTAGGATCCACTAAGGATAACTTATATAGGGACGAAATTCAGATCCATTCATCTTTCAAGTACGCCACGCCAATGTAAGTAGTTTGGAGGGTTAATATTTTTTTATCAACTATTTCCAGTTGTGTGGTCCACCTAAACCATGGATGGGCCTGAAATTTGAGCCCTAAGTGTAAAGTGAGGTGACCCATCAAATGTTCGGGGTAGATTTAAAATTAACACCTTAGTCTGCTTACACGAAGGGGCCACTCCTTTTCAAATTTGTGTTTGAACACTACTGGATTGGCATTACGAGGATTAATTACCAAAATAAAGGACTCGAATTTCCTGCAAAAGCCTTTCGCAAGAAGTTCTGGCACAAGGATGCTGGGTGGGCCCCACAGATATGTTTGTGTGAAATCTACCCCATCCATCCTTTTTGAAAGATAATTTTAGGATGTGAGACCAAAAATAGATGTATCCAGCACTCAACTGGGCCACACGAGAGGAAATAGTTGTTATTCAGTGAGCACCATTGAAACATTTTTATGGCCATGAAATTTCTGTATCCAGTTATATTTTTAGTATTTTCACTTCATCCAATTTGGAATGACCTTATAAACGGTTTGGATTGCATATAAACATCAAGGAGGGGTCTAAGAAGGTTTCAACGGTGGAAATTTCTTTCCCCAATTTCTCCTCTCGTGTGACCCCTTTGAGTCTTCTATCGACGTCATTTTTGGTAGAACGTCCTAAAATGTGTTCGCAAAACGGATGGATGGAATAAATTTCTCACATACATTGCACTGGGCCCCACCCGACATCCTTGCACAGTAACTTCCTGGGAAAGCCTTTCGCAGGAAATCCTCGTCCCAAAACAGTGCCACCTCTATGCCAGCGTTACGAGCATTAATCACGGCTTTAAATTACGCCAAATGGGAACAGGTACCACACGCACTCCCACCTCAAATTTTTTACGGGCCCACTCTTAAATGTATATAAGATCCACTCCGACCATTAAACGTTTAATCAAATAATAGCCTCATAACAAAGAAATTAGGTTAATCAGTGGTTTAGATGAGCCACACCTATAGGAACAATTAAGAGAGAGACATCCACTCTTGATTTTTTTTTCAACACCAAAATTAAGCCTGAGTCCCAAAAATGAAGTCCATATATGATTCATGTGAACCACACTGATGGAAATAGTTTAGAGGGTGAACCTTTCTATATATACTATTTCTAATCATGTGATTCACTTGTACTAAGGATGGGAATGAAATTTGAAACCTTGATCTAACATAGGGTGACATACCTAATGGACGGGGTTGATTTTACATTAACGCAATGATGGGCCCACTCAAGCTGTGGGCCCTTTTCCATGCCAAAATGTAATTAGTCTATCATGGAAGCATTTACTTACATTAATTAAGGGAGGTTTTTTTTTTCATTAAATGTAGAATGGACTACACACTTATTATAGATTTGGACCATCCAACTAAAAATCAGATCTGTACATTAGATAAATTACATTATCAACTTGTTAGGGGCAAAAAAAAAATGATGATCTTACTGTCAAACATGTCAAATACTTATGAAAATAATGGGTTGTTAATAAAATAGTCCAATGATCTACATTTAACATGCACACTTGTACTTTTCTTAAAAGTGTAGTTTCTTAGTTTTTAGCATATAAGTTCTCCTTAGTGGATTCTATCTGATGAATGTCTTAGATCTTAACATATATGTCACTTTACATAACTATGACATGCATTGTAAAATCTCTCAGTATAAGTGCATGCATTGTATAAAAGGGAGAATTTTTTCATTAAATGCCCGGCTAGTTGGACCAAAACTCACGGTCCATCTAGTTGTGTGTGAGCGCGCCTCTCTCTCTCTCTCTCTCTCTCTCTCTCTCTCTCTCTCTCTCTCTCTCTCTCTCTCTCTATATATATATATATATATATATTTTTTTGTAAATGTGCTGTATCAGCGACAATCTCATTTGATTCGATGGAGAAGGGGGGAGGAGATCCGCCTTCTTATATTTCTACATCTAGGATCCGACCCGTATCGTTGATAATAATAGGAACTGAACCATTATGGCAAGAAAAAGTTTGATTCAGAGGGAGAGAAAAAGGCAGAAATTGGAACAGAAATATCATTTGATTCGTCGATCCTCAAAAAAAGAAATAAGCAATATATATATATATATATATATATATATATATATATATATATATTTTTTTGTAAATGTGCTGTATCAGCGACAATCTCATTTGATTCGATGGAGAAGGGGGGAGGAGATCCGCCTTCTTATATTTCTACATCTAGGATCCGACCCGTATCGTTGATAATAATAGGAACTGAACCATTATGGCAAGAAAAAGTTTGATTCAGAGGGAGAGAAAAAGGCAGAAATTGGAACAGAAATATCATTTGATTCGTCGATCCTCAAAAAAAGAAATAAGCAAAGTTTCATCGTTGAGTGACAAATGGGAAATTCATGGAAAATTGCAATCCCCACCACGTAATAGTGCACCCACACGTCTTCATCGACGTTGTTTTTCGACCGGAAGGCCTAGAGCTAACTATCGAGACTTTGGGCTATCCGGACACATACTTCGCGAAAGGGTTCATGCATGTTTGTTGCCGGGGGCAACAAGATCAAGTCAGGCTTGGGTTATACAAACACCAAGTCGATAAAACTTGAGTTAGTTTCGGGTTGCCCAACCCTACCTAAACCCATTCGATCCTAGTAATTTATAATTGAGTACGGATCATCCTCATTTAAGGCACTAAAAATTTTCAAAGCCGTTGGGTTTCATTGGTCCATGTTAATTAATAAAACATGTTAGCATATAATTAATAAATAACTATGTTATACAACATGTTAGAGATTACATGTTATACAACATGAATTTACAATAAATAACTATGTATATAATTAATAAAACCATAAGTACAAAAAATAAGACATTTATTGAAAATATAACAATCTAATACTGTAATAATGAAAATATTAGCATATATCCACCACCGATCCCACTTGGGTTGAGCTTAGATTGAGAATTCACAACCCATTGTTGAGCTGAGTTGGGTTAGGATTGAGACATGGGAACCTTAAGTTGGGCCACTGTTGACCACCAACCTAACCCAACCTCCTACTTTCAGCCCTAGGTGAACCCAACACATGTATAGACTTTGGGGCATACCAATAAATATTTGATTTATCCATATTATCCATCCGTTTTGCCAGTTCATTTTAGGGCCCGTAAGAACAACCAGACAATAACGTCACCATTGAAACGTCACCGTTGAAGCCTTTCTAGAGCCCAGAGGGATGTTTATTTATCATCCAACCTGTTCATAAGGTTATGTACACCAGGATGTGGTAAATAAAAAAACAAATATCAACTTTATTCAAAAGTTTCGTGGCTAAAAAAGTTATCAATGGTAGCCATTCAATCCCCACTGTTTCTTGTAGTGTGGTGTACTTGAGTTTTAATCTTTTTCTATTTTGACCTCGCGCCATCAAATAATAGGGAAAAATGGATGGACGGCCTGGATGAAACACATACGTCACGGTAGGGCCATTGTTCTTGCACCGCGTGGCTACGTCTGCGTCCGGTTTGGTTGTCCGTGGGATGACGAAATAATTGGTCCCTACTCTCCACTACCTATGATGTGACCAGCTAGAAATGTCATGATCCTTGACCTAAGGTTATACTCGGGGGGCCCTCAGTTGTGACAAGTGTGCCACATGGTCCAGTAATCCATACCATTGGAATGTTGCATAATGACTGGGATGGAATATTCCACACAAAGAAATTTCGGTAGAAAAATCTTAACCGTTTGATTTCAATCATAATAATAGATCATTAAGAAATACAGATATCATCCCTTATCACATGAAAGAATTTATTCGAATGGCGGCCATAGTTTTGAGATGTGGGCCACTCATAGTTGGATGCAGCAATCCAACGATTTAGATTATCCAAATATGGGCCCACTCATAAAGCCGGAACACTCGAGCATACAGTGAAAATTCTTGGGTCGAGGGTCCTATAAATATTCATCGGGGATGATACGGTGGAGCCGGAGTATGGGAGGGACATCTCTCCTTCAACTGGCTCCTCTCAAATATTCAATTGCGAAAAAAAATAAATTAAAAATTAAAAAAAAATACCAAAATGTTTAAACTCTTTTCAATTTTTTTAAAAAAGTAACATATAAATAACACTTAATTAAATTTATTTATTTTAAATAAGTAACTTAATTACTACCGTCCAATCGGCCTTAGCGAAATCCTGCTTATGAACCTTCATTGGATATGGGCCCGTGGGGCCATTTGCCCACATCCACATGTGGGCAAATTTCATGCATCTTTTCTTGCTGGTTTGAAATTTTAACTTTAAATTTTAAATATAAATTTAGATTTTAAATTTGGCTGAGAAGAAATATCATAGAGAAGTGATACGAAATTAAGATAAGCTTTATATTGTCCGAATTCCTCTCTCATTTATTGATCAATAAAAGATAGAGATTTAAAAAAATATAACGATTCTAGAAAGAAAATATATATTAAAAAAAAAAGAAAAAAAAAAAAAGAAAATATGATCCGCTTGTCTATCTTATTCTATAGATGGATTAAGCTATTAATTGTAATTCAGAATCATCTTAACTATATATTTAGATTAATTTTAATAATCAGCTCGGAAAAGCTGTATGGGACTTAATCAAGTCTTAAAATCATGTTGGACCACCAAATAAATGGTGTCAAGCGATCAATGCCCCTATAAGCTAGCTATAACCCACATAAAAACTTTTATTTAGCTATATCTTGTACAGCTGAAGGGAAGTGAGGCAATGACAACAACCTTTACTCGGGGAAGTAGAATTAATATTGGCACGCACCCATGAATACCCGTCCTTTTCACGTCTGCTCATACGTTAATGCAAATCTTGTACGATCTATATATGTAAGCCAATGGTTAAAAGGATGGGCCTATTAAACACTTGTCTCTCTTAGACCAATATAAGCTATTGGTTGTAGTACTGCTCTTAGTTACACTTGAGTATGTTGGATGGTCCAATTTATTAATCTCCACCATCCATTAGGTATAGTATGTATTTTGAGGATTTGGTATTTCCATTTAAATGGATACAGATATATGGAGTATATACACCATAAAGATTATATAAAGGAAACAATTCAATAAATGCTCCTAGAATTCATAAGTTTCTGTCGGGTGTTACCCTTAATGTGTGGGGCCCACCTTGATGTTATTCCAAAGTTCAAGCAGCCTCCAAATCTGTCTAGGAACCACAACATTGTAGAAAGTGGTGAATGATCATTAAAAGCTTTTCTTATGCCACAATTTTCAACATTGTAAATACTGGTGAATGACCAGTAAAAGCTTTTGGTATGCAATAAGTTTTGGACCAAGCTAATCTTTGTACTTTTCTTCATTTAGCTCTGGTTGACCTTCTTAACCGGTTGGATGGAAAATAAACATTAGAAAATGATTATGGTGGGCCCTGGGAAGTTTTTAACAGTAGGTGTTCAATCACCGTTGTTTCCGGTGGTATGGTTCACCTGAGATTTGGATATGCTTAATAGTTGAAACTACACCCTAAAATGGACCGGTAAAATGGATGGACGGCTTGGATATACAACAAATCATCAAGGTGGGACCCACCAATGTTACCCAAGTTACACCTAATCCACTCCCGAATTTCTAGCTTAACTATCAAACTGCATAGTTTAGAATTTCCCAAATCCAAAATCCCTGCAAAATCAGAAACATCTCAAATCCAAGAAATGTCAAATACATATTCACACTTCCCTTATCCCAAAGAGGTCCTCAGCATAAGATGATTGGTGAATCACTTTTGTGTGTATACTTGAAATGAAAAATGTGTAGATTAATCCAAACCATTCATCATGCAGACCCACCTTGGATTGCTCTCATCCCAAATTTCAAACTGATTGGAAAATCCCAATCCTTGGATCGATCGATCTTTAGGTAAAACAATCCCCAAAGGAACTTTGGTTTACCTTCTTTATGAGCACCCATCTTCTTTCCACAAATGCTCAGCAAATGAATGGTTAAGATTGTTAGATCAATGTGATTTTAGGCCATGCATGGCCCATTCATAAAGCTAACAGATCCCATGCACATCTGTAACGTGCACGAAAATGAAACTGCTGATAAGGGAAAGAAAGCGACACACATAGAAAGTGGACCTTCATTAATTTTCTTGGGTGACCTTAACCTAATGAGAAATTTGCAAGAATACGACCCATTTATGGCCCATTTAGGAGGCTAAGCCCACCTCATTTTCCCTTGCGAGAATACGCCCAGCTGTACGGACGCCTTTCCAATGGTCGAAAATGCCCCTGCTTTTTCCTCCAAGCGGATCGGCTGGTGCTCGAAGACCAGCGTTGACGCTCCTCGAACTCCTACGAACGGTTCAAAAGAGATCAACGTTACATGGGCCCCACAGTTATGTATTTATTATATCCACAACATTCATCCATATTTTGAGATCATTTGGAAGCATTATGCAAAAAAAAAAAAATCATATCCAGAGAGCAACTGGACCACACCACAAAGAGCAGTAGAAAATTGATTTTCACCGTTGAAACTTTTGTAGGGCCCACCATAACATTTATATTCCATCCAATCTATTCATAAGGTCACAAATACCTGGTTGAAGAGGAAATTTTTTTTTCAATAATGATCCAAAACTTCTATGACCACTAAAAGGGTTTAAATGGTAGACGTTCAGTTCCCCACTGCCATTTAAAGTGTGGTCCACTTGATAGTTAGATCTGTCTTATTTTCCATCTCAAGCATTAATATGAGCTCATCAAATAGATGGACGGTTTGGATATAACATAGACCTCATGATGGGACCCAAAAAAAACAAAGATTCGACATTGAAAAAAAAATCTGAATTTTATTTTATTTGATACAGATTTTTCGCTACGGATCCGCAGCTAAATCAACCAAAATCCGTAGCCAAAGAGGCCTGTCCAGGGTGGGCGCGCCAAGCTAGCGGCTCCCCGCGCCACTCGCTGACCTATCCGGCGGGGCCGTGCCCATCTGGCGGGGCCATGCCCAGCTGGGGGCCCTATGGCTACGGATTATAGCCGTAGCCATTGACCGTAGTGCAGTTTTTTTTTTTAAGTTTTGTTTTTTTATTATTATTATTATTATTTTTTACATGGAAAACTTTATTCTACCAATAATTTTCTTTAACATATATTTATATAAATATGTATATATAAGCGTATAAAATTTTTTTTTCCCCTTTTCGTTTCTTTCTTTATTTATTTGACAAGAATATCTTCTAAACTAAAATTAGTTACTTGATGTACCCTATATGATTTTGGGGTAGGAGAAGCTACTTTAGCCAACCAACCTGGTTATTTTCCAAGATTCCATCAGGTCGATGGTCGAAAATCCATTTCATTCACTTAGCAGTCAATTTCATTCATGACCGTGAAGTGAAGGGGCATGACTGTGAAATGCGTCGGAAATTACCGTGAAGTGCATGGAAATGAGTGTGAAGTGAGGTGAATGGACCGTGAAATGCACGGAAATGACCGTGAAATGAAGGGGCATGACCGTGAAATATGCCGAAATGACCGTGAATCAACACGGAATCGGCGGGAATGACCGTGATATGCATGGAAATGACCGTAAAGTGAAGCGATTGGACCGCGAAATGCACAAAAATGACCGTCAAGTGAAGGGGCATGACCGTGAAATGCGTCGAAATGACCGTGAATCAACACGGAATAGGCGGGAATGACCGTGATATGCATGGAAATGACCGTGAAGTGAAGCGATTAGACCGCGAAATGCGCGGAAATGACCGTGAAGTGAAGGGGCATGACCGTGAAATGCACCGAAATGACTGTGAATCAACACGGAAGAGGCGGCAATGACCGTGATATGCATGAAAATGACCGTGAAGTGTAGTGATTGGACCGTGAAATGTATGGAAATGACTGTGAAGTGAAGGGGCGTGACCGTGAAATGCGTCGAAATGACCGTGAATCAACACGGAATAGGCGGGATCAGGATCAGGTTTAGGTTTGGGTTTTCAAGTTTAGGTTTACGTTTATGTTAGGGAGTTAATATTAGGATTAGGTGTAGGTTTAGGTTTAGGGATTTGAGAATACGTTTAGGTTATAGGTTATAGGTTATAGCTTTAGGTTAAGGTTATAGGTTATAGGTTATAGGTTTAGGTTTAGGTTTAGGTTTAGGTTATAGGTTAAGGTTTATGTTTAGGTTTAGGTTATAGGTTTAGGTTTGGGTTTAGGTTATAGGTTATAGATTTAAGTTTAGGTTATAGGTTTAGGGATTTAAGAATAGGTTTAGATTATAGGTTATAGGTTAAGGTTTAGGTTATAGGTTAAGGTTTAGGTTTAGGTTTAGGCTAAGGTTTAGGTTATAGATTATAGGTTATAGATTTAGGTAATTGAGAATAAGTTAAGGTTTAGGTTTAGGTTATAGGTTACTGGGGTATAGGTTTAGGTTTGGGTTTAGGTTATAGGTTATAGGTTAAAGGTTTAGGTTTAGGTTATAGGTTAAAGGTTAGGTTTTGGGATTTGAGAATAGATTTAGGTTAAGGTTATAAGTTTAGGTTAAAGGTTTAGGTTAATGTTATAGGTTTAGGTTTAGGTTTAGGTTATAGGTTTAGATTTGAGAATAGGTTTAGGTTATAAGTATAGGTTTAGGTTAGGTTGTAGGTTAAGGTTTAGGAATTAAGTTTAGGTGATATGTTTAGGTTATAGGTTATAGGTTTAGGTTAAGGTTTAGGTTGTAGTTATAGGTTTTGGGATTTGAGAATAGATTTAGGTTATAAGTATAGGTTTAGGTTTAGGAATTCGGGTTCGGGTTCAGGTTCATGTTCGAGTTTAGGTTATAGGTTATACGTTTATGTTAAGGTTTAGGTTTAGGCTATAGGTTTTGAGATTTGAGAATAGGTTTAGGTTATAGGTTTTGGGATTTGAGAATAGGTTTAGGTTAGGGTGTAGATTAAGGTTTAGGGAAATGACCGTGAAGTGAAGGGGCATGACCGTGAAATACGTCGAAATGACCGTGAATCAACACGGAATAGGCGGGAATGACCGTGATATGCATGGAAATGATTGTGAAGTGAGGTGATTGATTTGCGAAATATCTTGAGCGGCCGTGAAGTGAAGTGAAACGCGGGACCATGTAAAAATGAGTCGAAATCATAGTGAATCGGGACAAAATATGCGGGAATGATCGTGATATGCATGGAAATGGGGGTGAAGTGAATCGATTGGGACATGAAAATGCACTGAAGTGCCAAGTGAAGTGAAGACGTGGGATCATGAAATGTGTCGAAATGACCGTGAATCAACACAGAATATGCGGGAATGACCGTGATAAGCATGAAAATAGGGGTGAAGTGAAGCGATTGGACCGCAAAATGCACGGAAGTGACCGTGAAGAGAAGATGCGGGACCGCGAAATACATCGAAATGACCATGAATCAACACGGAATATGCGGAAATGACCGTGATATGCATGGAAATAGGGGTGAAGTGAATCGATTGGACCGCGAAATGCGTGGAAGTGACCATGAAGTGAAGACGCGGGACCGTGAAATGCGTCAAAATGACCATGAATCAACAAGGAATATGCGGGAATGACCGTGATATGCATGAAAATGGGGGTGAAGTGAATCGATTGGACCGCGAAATGCACGGAAGTGACCGTGAAGTGAAGACGTGGGACCGTAAAATGTGTTGAAATGACCGTGAATCAACACAAAATGTGCGGGAATGACCGTGATAAGCAAGGAAATGGGGGTGAAGTGAAGCGATTGAATTTGTAAAATGCTGTGAAAGTGAGTAGTGAAGTGAAGACACGGGGAATGGTGAAATCGTCGAAATGATGTGAATCAACACTGAGAAATATCGAGGAATGCCAAGTGATATGCATGAAAATGGGGTGAAGTGAATTGATTGGACTGCGAAATGCGTGGAAGTGACCATGAAGTGAAGACGCATGACCGTAAAATGCGGCGAAATGACCGTGAATCAACACGGAATATGCGGGAATGACCGTGATAAGCATGGAAATGGGTCATTCTCGCCTTTTTCGTGTTGATTCGGAGTGAATTCGATGCATTTTGCGGTCACGTGTCTTCACTTCACGGTCACTTCCGCATATTTTGCGGTCCAATCGATTCACTTCACCCCCATTTCCATGCATATCACGGTCATTCCCACATATTCCATGTTGATTCACGGTCATTTCGATGCATTTCACGGTCCTGTGTCTTCACTTTACGGTCACTTCCGCGCATTTTGCAATCCAATCGCTTTACTTCACCCCCATTTCCATGCTTATCACGGTCATTCCCGCATATTCCGTGTTGATTCACGGTCATTTCGACGCATTTCACGGTCCCGTGTCTTCACTTTACGGTCACTTTCGTGCATTTCGAGGTCCAATCGATTCACTTCACCCCCATTTCTATGCATATCACAGTCATTCCAGCATATTCCGTGTTGATTCACGGTCATTTCGACGCATTTCACGATCCCACGTCTTCACTTCCGCGCATTTCGCAGTCCAATCGCCTCACTTCACCCCTATTTTCATGCATATCACGGTCATTCCCGCATATTCCATGTTGATTCACGGTCATTTCGACGCATTTCATGGTCCCACGTCTTCACTTCACGGTCACTTTTGCGTATTTCGAGGTCCAATCGATTCACTTCACCCCCATTTTCATGCATATCATAGTCATTCCCGCATATTCCGTGTTGATTCATGGTTATTTCAACGTATTTCACGGTCCTGTGTCTTTACTTTACGGTCACTTCCGTGCATTTCGCGGTCCAATCGCTTTACTTCACCCCCATTTCCATGCTTATCACGGTCATTCCCTCATATTTCGTGTTGATTCACGGTCATTTCGACGCATTTCACAATCCCACATCTTCACTTCCACGCATTTCGAGGTCCAATCGATTCACTTCACCCCCATTTTCATGCATATCACAGTCATTTCCGCATATTCCGTGTTGATTCACGGTCATTTCGACGCATTTCACGGTCCCGCGTCTTCACTTCACGGTCACTTTTGTGCATTTCGAGGTCCAATCGATTCACTTCACCCCCATTTCCATGCATATCACGGTCATTCCCGCATATTCAGTTTTGATTCATGGTCATTTCGACACATTTCACGGTCCCACGTCTTCACTTCACGGTCACTTCCACGCATTTCATGGTCCAATTGATTCACTTCACCCCCATTTTCATGCATATCACGGTCATTCCCGCATATTTTGTGTTGATTCACGGTGATTTCGATGCATTTTGCGGTCCCGCGTCTTCACTTCATGGTCACTTCCGTGCATTTTGCGGTCCAACCGCTTCACTTCACCTACATTTCCATGCATAACACGATCATTCCCGCATATTTCGTGTTGATTCACGGTCATTTCGACGCATTTCGCGGTCCCGCGTCTTCACTTCACAGTCACTTCCGTGCATTTTGCGGTCCAATCGTTTCACTTCACCCTCATTTTCATGCATATCACGGTCATTCCCGCCTATTTCGTGTTGATTCACGGTCATTTCGATGCATTTCACGGTCATGACCCTTCACGGTCACTTTCGCGCATTTCGCGGTCCAATCGCCTCACTTCACAATCATTTCCCATTAGAGCTGTACACGAGCAGACTATGGCTCGAGTACTCGCTCGACTCGACTCGGAATACTCGACTCGCCTGAGTTAGAGCCGAGTACGAGTGGGTTTTCACTGCTCATTTAGATTACGAGTAGAGTACGAGTCTATTGGTACTCGACTCGTTACTCGACTCGGTACTCGACTCGTACTCGACTCGTACAAGTGTATATAAACGCCCAAAAAAAAAAACCTACTCCACTCGTCGTTTTCAAGCAGCGCCCGACCCCTTCTCTCCCAGCGAGCTTTCAAAATCTCTCTCTCTCTCTCTCTCTCTCTCTCTCTCTCTCTCTCCCTCTCCCGAACAGAGGCGAGCCGTCCGGCCGTCCCTCTTCTTCCTCTCTCTCTCTCTCACTCGCCGAGTCCCGTCGTGCAGCGGCGGTACTAGACCCGCAGCTCGTCCTGCGTCTCTCCAGGTGCCTCGGCTCGTCGTATTTTGCCACTCGTCAGGTGCCTCAACTCGTCGCCGCCACTCGTCCGTCGTCGGTACCGGTCGTCCCTCTTCTACTACGCGCCGGTAAGGCACGGGGTTGATTTTTTATTTTTATTGCTAATATATAGTAGAAATTGCTAATATAATTGTGGGATTAAGATCGTTGGAGGGGATTGAACGCCTGGTGGTGCGATTGAACTTTCAGGGGCCCAACATCTTGTTTACTTGCCATCAATTTTAGGGCTTGTTTGGCGGGGAAACGCATGATCGCCCACCATTAAAAACTTTCTAGGGCCCCTTTGTCTTGTTTACTTGCCATCCAATTTTAGGGCTGTTTGGTGGTGAGCGAAGCGGATGGGATTAGATCAATTTTAGGGCTGTTTAGTAGCGAAGCGGAGACAGGGATCAATTTTAAGGCACTGTTTGGTGGCGAATGCTGGATGGGATTAGATCAATTTTAGGGCTGTTTGGTAGGGTGAACGCTTGATCGCCCACCATTAAAAATGTTCTAGGGCCTACTGTACTGTTTACTTGCCCTCAATTTTAGGAACTGTTTGGTAGAGAACGCCTTGATCACCCACCAATTTTAGAACTGTTTGGTAGGCGTGTTTACTTAGATTTGGATATGCTTCATTTTTTTTGGCACACATTAAAATGAGAGGGCAAAATAGATGGATATACAATACATACATTGAATTGACTTAATTTACTTTATAAATGACAGTTTACTTGTTACTTTGTTAGTGTTAATGCCACCACTTTAAGATGCCTTTGGCTTTTCATTTAACATATTGTTATTAGTTAGCTAGATGATAAATGTCAATTTCAGCATGCTCCTTTGTTTGCATAGATATGAATTATTTGTATTGTTCTAGTTGTGGACTTGTAGTATAAGATAATCAGTTGCCCATTTGAGGATTTCTATGTTGTCAGACATAGATTCAGTGTGTTCTTGGATGCATATAAATCGTTCAAATTGTCCCTTTTTGGACAGTTCAGGGTTAGATAGATTGTAATGTCTTCATTTATTCCAATTTAAATGCATATGTCTGGTCTGGTTTTGTCTCTTTTTTTTCTCTCCGGATATATTTTATGTATTTATTTTCATCATCAAATGTTCACGCTTTGTGTTGATGATTGACATGAGAATCAAATACAAGATTAATATATTCTGGAGAGATAAGAGGAGATGCTGCCGGAATTTCGGCGTAGCATTTAAATTAGAAAATGAAGCATTACAATCCATCTAACTTTGAATGGGTGACTGATTTAGACAGTTAAGTAATTATGCCCGTCTAGCGGATTAGCCGTCTAGCCATCTAGGACCCTAGGTATAGCCGTATAACATATCGAGAACTTTATTTTATAGATGGCTAGTCAAGACGAAAGCCCAAATACCCCTGGAATGGGTGCATCGGCCACATCTCCTCTAATAGTAGAGGGAGACACAGACACGTCAACCGCATGCAAAGGGAAGAAGAAGAGATCAGCA
This sequence comes from Magnolia changhungtana, assembly GCA_030180095.1. Classification (NCBI taxonomy): domain Eukaryota; kingdom Viridiplantae; phylum Streptophyta; class Magnoliopsida; order Magnoliales; family Magnoliaceae; genus Magnolia; species Magnolia changhungtana. The sequence continues at coordinate 4,972,843 of JASAUF010000162.1, forward strand.
GTGTGGGATGATTTCGAAGATGTAACAGTTAACGGTGTACAGAAGATAAAGTGTAATAGCGCATGAAGGGTTATTCACAAGATTCCAGGAGGATCTACGACACATCTAATTAGACATTTGAAGACGTGTCCTAAGAAAGCAAGACTCCCTCCTCCCGGCCAACAGACACTGTCATTTACGAAGTCAGAATGGGACGACTCCCAAGGCGTAGTGTCTACTCATAAGTTTGACAAGGAGAAGTTGAATGAGTGGTTTGCTAGATTAGTGATTTTGGAAGAAAAACCTTTCAGAATGATTGAAAGTAAAGGGTTTAGGGCTTTCTGTCAATTCTTAACCCTCGGCTCGAGAATGTCTCCCGCGTCACAGTGCAGAGAGAAAGCATGAAGATGTACGCAAAGGAGAAGATGAAACCGAAAGAAGTTTTAGCTTTAGTGAACAGAATAGCTTTGACTTCTGATTTATGGACGGCGTCCAATCAAAGAAAAGGATACATTTCATTAACCTCTCACTATGTCGATAAGGATTGGAAACTATGCAAGAGAATTTTGAACTTCAAACACCTTCCTCCTCCACATACTGGTTTACTTATTTTAGATTGCATCTACAGTTGTCTAGAAGGTTGGGGCATTGAGAAGAAAATTTCAGCAATAACTTTAGACAATGCTTCAAACAAATGCGGTGTCAGTGTCATTTCATGCTTACGTTGAGTTCGGAGACTCTGAGAAAATTTATTTTTTGAAGGAAAAATATTTTAGGTTAGATGTTGTGCCCATATTATAAATTTGATTATACAAGAAGGGCTGAAAGCAATCGACGACACTATAGAGAACATAAGAGAAAGTGTGAAATATATAAGGGGGTCGCCATCGAGGCTGAGTGTATAGAATGACATCATCCAACATTTGAATGTGCCATCTAAAAAAATGTTGAAGTTGGATGTCTGTACACGTTGGAACTCGACCTATGAAATGTTAGATGTGGCAATAGAATTACAGCTTACATTTCCTAAATATGCGGCGCGTGACAGAACGTATTCTTGGTTGTCGAGCACAGATGATTGGACCAAAGCACAACAAGTTCACACATTTCTCCAAGTTTTCTACGATTGCACGAAGATTTTTTTTGGGAATCAGTATCCAACCGTGAATTTGTTTCTTCCGTCTCTTTGGAAGATTAAGGATGCTCTGCAGAAAAATGCCAGTGCAGGTCCAGATTTCATACGTTAGATGACAGTTGGTATGAAGACAAAGTTCGATAAATACTGGCACGAATGTCATCTGTTGATGTCCTTGGCAGTTGTTCTTGATCCCCGTTGTAATATGGGATTGGTTAGCTTTATTTTCATGAAGCTTTATCCTATTGAAAAAGCGGCAGTAAGCGTCTAAGGTTCGTGAAGCCCTTGAAGATCTGTATAAATCGTATGTTAATACTTTACCTGCAGTGGGTGTTGAAGAAAGTAGAGATGCGGATATTTCCGTACCTGGTAATCCGGATGTGCTAAATGAATACATATCATATTTGGCATAAGCACGAATGGGAGTTGATACTAAGGAATCAGAGTTAGAAATGTACCTCAAGGAGTCAATAGTAGTGCGAACTGAATTTGATGTGTTGGAATGGTGGAAGATGAGGGTTAGTGAATCAAAATACCCTACATTATCTGTGATGGCACGGGACATATTATCAATACCAGTTTCAACAGTGGCATCAGAATCTGCATTCAGCACAGGGAGCAGAGTTGTGAGCAAGTATCGAAGCTCACTTTCGCCAAACACAGTTGAAGCGTTGATTTGTACGCAAGATTAGTTGCGCCCGATATGGGGAGGAGATATGAATGATGATGATGAAGAAGAGGAGATTGAGATTCGTGATGAGTCTCTACCTACAGATCAGTAATTATTTTCGATTTTTCAATTTTTTTGGCTAAATGTTGAATGATCTGTAATATTATTTCACTGCAATTGCAAACACGAAAATCTTTGGTCCTTTTGGAATGTGGTTTGGAAGACTTTGAATCATTGATATTTATTTACATATGCCTGTTCATTTACTTTTATTTTTGAATTTTGATACATTTATATTGCTTTCTTTTGTTGCTATATCAAGTTCAATTTATTTATCAATATTCTGATTTTTTTTTATTAAAAATTGAATGTAGATATGTCGTCATCTGAGCCATCGACAAACATTTGAGACTATGCTTCCCTAGTTGAATCACCGCCACGGTCTGGAAAAATAAAGATTAAGTGTGGTTTGTGTGGCGCAAAGTTTGTGCACAAGACTAATCGCTTTCGCCTACACTTGTCATGTCGAAGTGGTGATGCAAAACCATACCCCAATGCCCCTAAGGATGTCCAAATTCTTTTTCAAACCCTGTTAGATTCAAATAGAAAGCCTTCCACTCCATCCAAACCTTCTGCTTCTGGATCTGTACACAAATGACATCCACAAAAGATGCAGAGGAAGAAGCCAGATTAAAAGCTTTGGAGGAAGAACAATTCCAAATCACCATAAAACGCAGTATGGAAGATGCTTCTAGACTTCAACGATATTCGAGTCAAAGACAACACGATGTTGAAGCAGGGTCAAGTTACTCGTCGAGTACGACAAATAAGAAGAAGAAAAAGAGTAACAAATTGAAATTCCTGACTCGTCTCGATGAATTTTATAGTGCATTGGGTACTACATACAATTCTTCACATAAAGCAAGTTTGAAAAATCTAGTTGAAAGTGTAGAAGAGCAAGAAGGAAAAATCTCTTCGCCTTCTGACTTAAAGGAAGTGAATCAATTTGTATATGAAAAAATAGATAGCAGTTCCGATGGATCAGATGACAATACAGGAACAGGAAGACACTCATCTTATAGAGGTTATTAGTTATAAATTGTCATTTTCAACAATGTAATGTAATTATGTAAATACGTTAATGTAATTATGTAACAATGTAATGTAATTATGTGCATTTTATATATTTTATTGTTTCGTTTAACTTCGAATTCCAATTGACAATCGAATTGAAATTCAAATTAATTTCAATTTATAACTTGAACTTGGCTCAAAGCTCGAACTCGTTACTCGAAAACCCTACTCGAATTGGGCTCAAATTCAGACTCGGACTCGAACTCGCCCCGAAAACTCGCACTCGGTACTCAACTCGTGTGCTCGTACTCGGACTCGACTCGAAAACTTGGACTCGACTCGACTCGTTTACTACTCGTACTCGGGCGAGTAGAGTACGAGCAGGGGGTCATGCTACTCTCGTAGAGTAGCCGAATACGAGCTGGCGGCGGTCGGTCGTTGAGAGTCGAGTACGAGTAGGGCAATACTCGACTCGACTCGACTCGTGTACAGCTCTATTTCCCATGCATATCGCGGTCATTCCCGCCTATTCCGTGTTGATTCACAGTTATTTCGACGCATTTCACGGTCATGCCCCCTTCACTTCACGGTCATTTCCCTAAACCTTAATCTACACCCTAACCTAAACCTATACTTATAACCTAAACCTATTCTCAAATCCCAAAATCTATAACTAAACCTAAAACCTATAACCTAAACCGAAACCTATAACCTAAACCGAAACCTAGCTATAACCTAAACCCGAAGATAAACCTGAACCCGAACCCGAATTCCTAAACCTAAACCTATACTTATAACCTAAACCTATTCTCAAATCTCAGGACCTGATGGAATGAAATTGACCGCTAAGTGAATGAAATAAATTTTCGACCATCGACCTAATGGAATCTTGGAAAATAACCAGGTTGGTTGGTTAAAGTAGCTTCTCCTACCCCAAAATCATATAGTGCCTGTTTGACCGCGTAAATTGGATGGGATTGGAAGATAGATCCTAAGATTAGCTAGGCGAGCCAAACAGACACGAGATCCTGATCTCGAGAGATAGCAATCCCATGGATCTTAAGACAATCCACTGACATCACCATCATTACCTTTAGGGCTTGTTGGCCGAACCAATCCCACGGTATTAGGAGGAATGAGATCCCAAGATCCCGGGATATGCATGATGAGCCAAACAGACCTTGTGAACTTGTCCCGGGATATAAGCAATCCCATGGATCTTAAAACAATCCACTGACATCACCATCATTACCTTAAAATTGATCCCATCCCTTGGTTGGAAGGAGTGGAAGGTAAAATCTCAGGATATGCCTGACGTGACAAACAGACCCAGTGAACTTGTTCCGGGATATAGCAATCCCATGGATCTTAAACCAATCCACTGACACCACCATCATTACCTTAGGGCCCGTTTGGCCAGGCGGATTGGAAGGGATTGGATGGTATTGGAAGGGATTGGAAGTTAAATCCGGGATTGGCCGGGCGTGCCAAACAGACCGGGTGGCCGGGCGTGCCAAACGGGCCCTTAAAATCCATCCCATCCCTCCTAATCCCATGGGATTCGCCCAGCCAAATAGGCCCTTAAATCCCATCCAATTTACCCTAATCCCTTCAAAAATGCCTGGGACGTGTTTGGTTCGGGGGATTGAAAGGGATTGGAAGGTTTAATCCCAGCCGTGAAGTGAAGCAAATTGACTGTGAAAGCAGAAATGACCATGAAGTGAAGGGGCATGACCGTGAAATGCATCGAAATGACCGTGAATCAACACGGAATATGCGGGAATGACCATGATATGTATGGAAATGGGGGTGAAGTGAAGCGATTGGACCGCGAAATACATGGAAGTGACCGTGAAGTGAAGACGCGGGACCGTGAAATACGTCGAAATGACCGTGAATCAACACGGAGTATACGGGAATGACCGTGATATGCATGGAAATGGGGGTGAAGTGAAGAGATTGGACCGCGAAATGCACGAAAGTGACCGTGAAGTGAAGACATGGGACCGTGAAATGAGAATGGAATGGGTTTGAAGAAGTGAGATTTGGAGAATGAGGGTTTGAAATGGATTTGGGGATGGATGTCTTATGAATGGGTTTTGGAAGTGATGGAGTGGGATGAATGGAGGAAAGGTTTTGCAATTTAGGATTTGAGAAATGCTTGAGAAAGGATTGTGGGAGATGTAAAGCAAAATGTGAAGTTGGGATTTGATTGAGAATGGAAGAGGGGAGATATGATTGAGTGTTGAAAGGGATGGAGTAGAAGATGGTTGAGAAATGAGGAAGAGGAGGTGGGTTAGGAAGGTGGAGAAGTGTGAAGGAGGAAGGAACCTTGGAGGTTTGGGTTTGAGGATGAGAGAGTGGGAGGTCTCTCTCTCTCTCTAGGGTTATAGAAGGAATGAAAGGGAGTGATAGGAGAGGGATGAAGGTTTTTGGGCACTTGAAATGCCAAAAAGAATAGGCCCCACACGTATGCAGGTTGCAAAGGGAGGAGGACCAAGTTTTTTTTCGTATGATTACAAAATATTTCTATTTCCTATAAGTTTTCTTATACTTTTAGTAATTTAATTATTTTAAAATTTTTTATGATGATTTATCATCAAGTTTCAAGTCATCCTACAAAATTTCATATCGTTTAGAGTTGTAAATAAATTATAAAAATTCTAGGAGTAACAGCTGTCTGAAATAAAAAATTTTTAGATAATTGACGGAACAGCTTAATTTTGCTATATTATAATTTTTATTTTATTTTTTTCTTATTTTTATATAAAACTAGACTCATCAAGCTTCAATCTAATTTTTGAATCACCTAAATTGGAGTTGTAACGAATGAGATATGAATTTTTGAAGTTGATCGATTTTTGTAGGAAATTTTGGCGTGGGCACGTTGAGTCCCTGGAGGGTTGGGCGTGGGCACGCCGAGTCGCTGGAGAGTTGGGCGTGGGCACACCGGGTCCGGGCGTGGGCACGCCGAAGTCCTACATGGGACTTCCTTATTTTACGATTTCCCAGGCGCCGGTGAGGCCCTCAGGACGTGCCATATATGATTTTGGGGTAGGGGAAGCTGATCTACGCAATGGGCTTATTAGTTTCATGAAATTCATCCCGGTTAATGGTCAAAGTCCCCTTTATTCTCGATTCTACTATTCTTGGTGAATTTCTCTTCACCCTTGAGTCTTTATTCCGGAATGGGTCGGAATTATCAATCCCAGCCTGGTATTGACTTGTTCGGCCTAGGACAATGATTTCGACCGTCTAATCACTCAATTCCCGGCTCGTTCCTATCAATATCCGGGGAAAATTAAAGAAGGGGAAGGATCGTAAAATGCATGAAAATCACGGTCATTCCCGTCTATTCCGTGTTGATTCACGGTCATTTCGACGCATTTCACGGTCATGCCCCTTCACTTCACGATCATTTTCGCGCATTTCACGGTCAATTCGCTTCACTTCACGATCATTTCCATGCATTTCACGGTCACTCCCACCTATTCCGTGTTGATTCACGGTCATTTCGACGGTGAAGTGTAGCGACTGGACCATGAAATGCACGGAAATGACCGTAAAGTGAAGGGGCATGACCGTGAAATGCGCCGAAATGGCCGTGAATCAACACAGAATAGGTGGGAATGACCGTGATATGCATGGAAATGACCATGAAGTGAAGCGAATTGACCGTGAAATGCATGAAAATAACCGTGAAGTGAAGGGAATTTGACCGTGAAATGCGCCGAAATGACCGTGAATCAACACGGAATAAACGGGAATGACCGTGATTTCCATGCATATCATGGTCATTCCCGCCTATTCCGTGTTGATTCACGGTCATTTTGACGCATTTCACGGTCATGCCCCTTCACTTCACGGTCATTTCCGCGCATTTCACGATCAATTCACTTCACTTCACGGTCATTTCCATGCATTTCACAATCATTCCCGCCTATTCCGTGTTGATTCACAGTCATTTCAACGCATTTCATGGTGAAGTGTAGCGATTGGACCGTGAAATGCGTGGAAATGACCGTGAAGTGAAGGAGCATGACCGTGAAATGCGCCGAATGACCATGAATCAACACGGAATAGGTAGGAATGACCGTGATATGCATGAAAATGACCATGAAGTGAAGCGAATTGACCGTGAAATGCATGGAAATGACCGTGAAGTGAAGGGAATTGACCGTGAAATGCGCCGAAATAATCGTGAATCAACACGGAATAGACGGGAATGACTGTGATATGCATGGAAATCAGGGTGTAGTGAAGCGATTGGACCGTGAAATGCATGGAAGTGACCGTGAAGTGAAGACGCGGGACCGTGAAATGCGTCGAAATCACCTTGAATCAACACAGAATATGCGGGAATGATCGTGATATGCATGGAAATGGGGGTGAAGTGAAGTGAGTGGACCGCGAAATGCACGGAAGTGACCGTGAAGTGAAGACGCGGGACCGTGAAATGCGTTGAAATCACCGTGAATCAACACGGAATATGCGGGATGATCGTGATATGCATGGAAATGGGGGTGAAGTGAAGCGATTGGACCGCGAAATGCATGCGGCTAATACACGGTCATTTTCGTGCATTTCACTTCACAGTCACTTCCGTGTATTTCGCAGTCCAATCGCTTCACTTCACCCCCATTTCCATGCATATCACGGTCATTCCCGCATATTCTGTGTTGATTCACGGTCATTTCGACGCACTTCACGGTCCCGCGTCTTCACTTCACGGTCACTTCCGCACATTTCATGGTCCAATCGCTTCACTTCACCCCCATTTCCATGCATATCACGGTCATTTTCGCACATTCCGTGTCGATTCACGGTCATTTCGACGCACTTCACGGTCCCACATCTTCACTTCACGGTCACTTCCGCGCATTTTGCGGTCCAATCGCTTCACTTCACCCCCATTTCCATGCATATCACGGTCATTCCCGCATATTTCGTGTTGATTCACGGTCATTTCGACGCACTTCACGGTCCCGCGTCTTCACTTCACAGTCACTTCCGCGCATTTTGCGGTCCAATCGCTTCACTTCACCCCCATTTCCATACATATCACAGTCATTCTTGCATATTCCGTGTTGATTCACGGTCATTTCGATGTAAGACCCGTATCTTAGTTTCTACTGTTCCGTCGACTCCTGCGGTCCTTCCGGTCGAAGTCCGGACCTGCGATCTGTTATCGGCAGTTGCACGTGACCCTGAGTCGTATCCCATTTTCCAGAGTCGGCTTGACTCGAGACCTGTATCATTTCGACCGCGCCGTCGCCGCGGTTCCGGCCGCCGCATCATCTTGCGCGCGAGGGTGACCGAGCCGGGCAGGAGATGTGGGCCGCGTTCGGATTCGAGGAAACGCCGCATGTTGTAAATATCGAGGGAATCTCTACGATACATCACGTCGGTCACATCAATCAAATACACATCACTCCCATCACTCACACTCATACCCAAGTACAACCACCCTCCCCAAAAGTCAACTTCTCTTACAACAAAGTACCCCCTTACATCACTCACCATCCCTCTCATCCCATCACTTCACCTCACCACTTCTTTCTCTCTCTCTCTCTCATTTCTCTCTCATTTCTCCCAAGCTCCATGGGAGCAACTCACGTCCATGGCATCCATGGGAGAGAGTAGTGTGGCCCACCTTTCTACCATCCGATCCCACCATCCTAAACCCATCTTAACCGTTGAAATTGTCCCTTTGGGACCCTATCATGCATTGGTGGAAGAAGGAAGGAGAGATCTCGAGGTGGGTGATCTTGTATTTATCTTTTTGATGATTTTAGGGCCCACTTGTAGTGGGACCCATCATGATGTATGCATGTATTGAGGGGCCCATAGTGGCGGGGCCCCTCCTCCATCCGTTTCTCTTTCTCTATCTCTCTCTCTCTCTCTCTCTCCTTTATATTTTTCCTTGTCTGATGGTCCACCTTGCCGGACGGTACTGTGGACCCCACCTATGATGTATGTATTTTATCCACACTGTGGTCCATCCGGGGTCCGCCTTGCTGCCCACAACGAGACCCATATGTTGTATGTTTGGGTCCACACCGTCCAGCCCCCTTGTGCATATGTTGAATCCAGGCCGTCCGTCTTGCCTGGACGCTGGGTGGAAAACACAAATATCGGCTTGATATTCTGGTGGGTCCACACGTGTGGGACCCACCTCATGTGTGCATTGAACCCAAGTCGTCCCTCAGTTACACGTCCAAAGACAACATGTAGGCTGGCTGATTTGTCAGTAGACTGTGGATCCCACCAGATATGGGCTAGATCCACCGTCAGTTGTTTGGATGGTGGAGCACTATGATGTACTCGAGTCCACTCATGCATGTGGACCCCACGTATGGGAAGCCGATTGGCCGATGTATTGACGTCAGCAAGTTGGATGAGGCCCACCAAATGATGTATGTGTTCGTCCATCAGGACGGTGGCTGGTGGAGCCCACCTTAATGTACATAAATCTACACCGTCCAATCCATGGACGGTGGTACCACGATACATGTGTTGTATCTTAGTGTCCATTCATCGGGCGAGATTGGCGGTGCAAACCGGCCATTTCTTCTGATGACGTCACCACTTTGTGGGCCCCACGAAATGTTGGGTTTTACCACACCGTCCATTCAGACGATGGGTCTTCTTCTTGCGTGCAGCGTGTGGGTTTGATCCACACCGCCTTATCTGTGCGGCCCTCCTTAGGCTGTATGTGTTGTACATACATATTGTACGAGTATGTGGAAGCCCACCATCTTTGTATGGGTTTTATCTACACCGAGTCACTTGCATGGACCCCATTATGTTGTATGTATTTTATCTATCCGTCCATCATCAGGACGTGGACCACCGTGATGTGAGTGACACCACCGTCCACTTGTTATGGACGGTGGGACTCACCAAACGTTGGACATACCACCCCTGTATTATATAATATATATGTACGTATATTATATATTATTATATAATATAATGTTATATTATGTGGGCCCCACGTGGGACCCACCTCATTTAAACTGGGGTAGATTCAAATCTCTGGAGGGACCACCTTAATGATTTATTGTATATCCCAGCCGTCCAGCATGCCTGGACGGTGGATACCCACCTGTGATGTATGCGTTTTAATATCCACACTGTCCTTGTATGGACGGTGCAGACCACCATGATATATGGGTTTTAATCCACCCCATCCATTCATGGGCGTGGGTCCCACCTGATGTAAGTGTTTTATCCACATCATCCGTGGACCACACCATGATGGAAGTGTTGTATCCTCACCGTCCAGGGCAAGGACGGTGGGATTTCACCATGATGTATGTGTTTCTCCACCCTGTCCATTCATTGGACGTGGCCCCACCATGGCAGCGTGTGGGGCCCACCTTGATTTAATGTATTGAATCCTCACCGTCCAATCCATGGACGGTGGATGCTGCATTGATTGGAGTACCTCACGCCGGCTTGATGGGCGAGATGCGATGCCGCTTGATGGGCGAGATACGATGCCGCCCAAGGTCCGTGGGGCGCACTTGACCGACGTGGTGTATTCCACGCCACTCAGCTGTTTTACATCCATGACCGTCCTTTTGTGCGGACCGCCGTGATGAATGTATTGTATATCTACGCCGTTCATTTGATGCAGCCCGCTTGATGTACATGAGGCCCATTGGCGCGGCCCATTTGATGCATATGAGATCCATGTGCAGGGCCACCTGTTATGTATTTAAGGCCCATGCGATGGGGCCCATCTGAATGTATTTGTGGCCGTTGTTGAGGCCGACCTTGATATGAATGCAAGGCCCATGTTACAAGGCCCATTATGACGTATTCAAGGCCCATGGGATATGGCTCATTGCAATGTACATAAGGCCCATTGGTGTGGCCCATTTGATATGCATATGGCCCATGTGGTGAGGCCCACATTGATGTAATTGTGGCCGTTGTTGAGGCCCACCTGGATGTGTACTTATGGCCGTTGTTGAGGCCCACCTGGATGTGTATTTATAGTTGTTGTTGAGGCCCACCTGGATGTGTATTTGTGGCCGTTGTTGAGGCCCACCTTGATGTATATTTATGGCCGTTGTTGAGGCCCACGTTGGTGTGTATTTGTGGCCGTTGTTGAGGCCCACCTTGATATACGTGAGGCCTATGTTGTGAGGCCCATTTGATGTATTGGAGGCCCATGGGTCGAGGCCCAATAGGGTATACATAAGGCCCATTGAATGTGATTCCACCGTGTTTTATGTGTTGACCTATATGGCGGGTTATGCCTTGGGAGCAATGTTGGTTTGACGTCCACATTGTAAGTATAATGTTGGTTAAATGTCCGCATTACGACTCTCCCTAGGGCCATTGGTAGGCCCATACTTGTTGTGTGTAGGCCGTCTAGGCCCATCTGCGTTGTAAGGATAGTTCATCACCTTATAACCTGCTTAGTGTAGCTCCATGATTCATACCCATACGCATCATATGTATGCTTGATATGAGGAATGTTTGGTTATAACATGAGCCGTTGGGCTGAGATATTTACGGGACTCCATATGAGATGGAGTGCCCGACATGAGCGCATGGTACGCGCGAGATTGCTGCATGTTTGTACGGTGTGATTCATGCATCTCGCATACATGTTACTTGATCATTGTACGCCCTAGCGACATCAGGGCCGTGGCCTCCACAGGCATATCGTGGATGGCTAGACGGGACACCGGAAATGTTTGGTTCTAGCATACGGGCGCCATAGATGTCCCCGGGTGAAAATCCACGAACCTCCGTGGCCAGGAGATGACTCCAACGTCGAGACTGAGTGGATATATGAGCGCACGAGGGCCGAATACTAGGAGGCCGAGTCTCCCACTGTGTCGTGGTCGGTTGGGAAGGGTGTGACCTTACCCTTTGAGTGAGGGGCAATTTCTAGGTTGAGTTTGACCAGCTTGAGGAATCGGTCCGCTATCGACGAGCCGGGCCCGATATTGGCAGGCGAATAGTGAGGTCTCTTTCGCTCTTCCAGTTGTGCGTCCGGATAGGGACGGCAAGCTGGCGTAGAGTGTAATAGACCCCGGTGATTTTCCCAGAGAGCAACCGTACTGAGATGTGGACTTATTGAGCAGGAATTGCATACCCATTCATTCATTCATTCACTATCCACTCGGGCTGATGGTGCGTAACTATTTGTTACGTATACCATCGCATGGCCAGGATTTCGGTTGGGCGCGCGACTAACCTGAGATCAGGAGTTTACCACATTGAGTCTGACTATCCAAATTTAGGTATGGGACTGGTTTGGATAGAAGGTCCTTGTGATGGACCCCATAGCCTGCGATACTACGTACTATCATCCCGACTTCACACTCCAGCATGGTCATTCCATTCGCACCGCATAGCGCATTACATCTACTGCATATGGCATTCCGGGTTACTATGTTTATGCGTTTATACGGTCTAGATACGACTGACGGTATTCGTGCACTCATCAGGAATTGCGTACTGCAGCGCATTCTTAGCATTTGATGTTTGGCTCTTTATGACTCCTCATTTACATAGATGTTCTATAATGCGTATTCTGATATTGATTGACTCATAGACTTGTCGGTATTTTTGCTTACTCTGTTATCGTATGATTTATGACCTTGTTAATAATATTGTTTACTCGGATAATTCATGCTATTGTTAGTATTTCTGCTTATTTCTGATATTGTATGATTTATGGGCTTGTTAGTTTTCTCGCTTACTCTGATTACTCTGATATTGCTTACTTGGCACTTACCTTGTGCACACACTTACACCACCCTCTAAGCTTTCTATAAGCTTATGCACGATAGATGCGTGCAGGTGATGTTAGGTTGCAGCATTGTTGAGCTTGGAGCGTACAACGGTCTTCTGAAGCTTGATTTTTATTTATGTATTTCTTTCCAGCACTGTACTCAACTGATTATATTAGTGGATATGTGATGATGATGTTGCCTTTGTGAAATGGGTAATCTTGTGGTTATGCTTATTGCGAGTTAAATGTACAAAAAAAATCCTCCTTGTAGGATCCCAGGATTGGAATCTGGCGTATGTGCGCTAGGAGCCGAGAATGGGGTTCTACGGAGGCTGTCGGCACCGGATTCAGCGATTTGGATTCCTGTTAATCCGATTTCTGGGTTTGGGGCGTGACATTCGACGCACTTCACGGTCCCGCGTCTTCACTTCACGGTCACTTCCGCGCATTTTGCGGTCCAATCGCTTCACTTCACCCCCATTTCCATGCATATCATGGTCATTCCCGCATATTCCGTGTTGATTCACAGTCATTTCAACGCACTTCACGGTCCCGCGTCTTCACTTCACGATCACTTCCGTGCATTTTGTGGTTCAATTGCTTCACTTCACCCCATTTCCATGCATATCACGATCATTCCCGCATATTCCGTGTTGATTCACGGTCATTTCGACGCATTTTGCGGTCTCGCGTCTTTACTTCACTGTCACTTCTGCGCATTTCGCGATCCAATCGCTTCACTTCACCTCCATTTCCATGCATATCACGGTCATTCCCGCATATTCCGTGTTGATTCACGGTCATTTCGACGCATTTCGCAGTCCCGCGTCTTTACTTCATGCTCACTTCCTCGCATTTCGCAGTCCAATCGCTACACTTCACCCCCATTTCCATGCATATCACCGTCATTCCTGCATATTCCGTGTTGATTCACGGTCATTTCGACGCATTTCGCGGTCCCGCGTCTTCACTTCACGGTCAGTCTCGCGCATTTCGCCGTCCATTCGCTTCACTTCACCCCCATTTCCATGCATATCACGGTCATTTCTGCCTTTTTCGTGTTGATTCATGGTGATTTCGACGCATTTCTCGGTGACACGTCTTCACTTCACGGTCAGTTTCGCGCATTTCACAGTCTATTTGCTTCGCTTCACCCCCATTTCCATGCATTTTACGGTCATTCCCGCCTATTCCGTGTTGATTCACGGTCATTTCGGCGCATTTCACAGTCATGCCCCTTCACTTCACGGTCATTTTTGCACATTTCATTGTCCAATTGCCTCACTTCGCGGTCATTTCCATGCATACCACGGTCATTCTCACGTATTCCATGTTGATTCACAGTTATTTCGACGCATTTTACGGTCATGCCCCTTCACTTCACGGTCCAATCGCCTCACTTCATGCTCATTTCTATTCATATCACGGTTATTCCCACCTATTCTGTGTTGATTCACGGTCATTTTGGCGCATTTCACGGTCATGTCCCTTCACGTCACGGTCATTTCCGCGCATTTCACGGTCTAATCGCTGCACTTCACGGTCATTTCCATGCATATCACGGTCATTCCTGCTTATTCTGTGTTGATTCATGGTCATTTCGGCGCATTTCACGGTCACGCCTCTTCACTTCACAGTCATTTCTACCCATTTCAAGGTCCAATCGCCTCACTTCGCGGTCATTTCCATGCATCCCACGGTCATTCCCGCATATTCCGTGTTGATTCATGGTCAATTCGGCGCATTTTACGGTCATTTCCGCACATTTCAAGGTCCAATCGCCTCACTTCGCGGTCATTTCCATGCATACCACAGTCATTCTCGCCTATTCCGTGTTGATTCACGGTCATTTCGACGTATTTCACAGTCATGCCCCTTCACTTCACGGTCATTTCCACGCATTTCGCAGTCCAATCGCTTCACTTCACGGTCATTTCCGCACTTTTCACGGTCATGCCCCTTCACTTCACGGTCATTTTCGGCGATTCCGTTTTATTTCACGGTCATTTCCATGCATTTCCCGGTCAATTCCCTTCACGCTCATTTCCATGCACTGTACGGTAATTTTCATGCATTTCACGGTCATTAACCTGATGGAATCTTGGAAAATAACCAGGTTTGTTGGCTAAAGTAGCTTCTCCTACCCCAAAATCATATAGGGTTCATCGAGCAACTAATTTTGGTTTAAAAGATATACTTTTTAAATGAATAAAGAAATAAATGAAAAAAAAAAAAAGAGAGAGGAAAAATTTTTTATATGCTTATATATGCATATTTATATAAATATGTGTTTGAGAAAATTGTAGGTAAAATAAAGTTATCCATGTAAAAAATAAAAATAAAAATAAAAATAAAAAATTTTGTATAGCCATCTATGGCTACGGTTATAATCCGTAGCCATAGGGGCCTCCAAATGGGCGTGGTCACGCCGGATCGGCGTGGCCCCGCCAGATGCATCAGCAAGTGACGCGGGTGCGGCTAGTTCGGTGCGCCCACCCCGATAGTCCTCTATGGCTACAGATTTTGGTAGCTATGGCTACGGTTATAATCATAATCCGTAGCCAAATCTCATGTATAAAAAAAATAAAAAATATAAAAATATAAAAATTTAGATTTTTTTTGTTTTTGTTTTTGTTTTTTGGGTCCCATCATAAGGTCTATGTTATATCCAAACCGTCCATTTATTTTACGAGCTCATATTAAGGCTTGAGACAGAAAATAAGACAGATCTAACAATCAAGTGGACCACACTGTGAAAGGCGGTGGGGAATTGAACGTCTACCATTGAAACTCTTTTAGGGTTCACAGAGGTTTTGGATTATGAAATTTTTATTTCCTCTTCATCCAGGTCTTTGTGACCTTATGAATAGATTGGATGGAAAATAGATGTTACGGTGGGCCCTAAAAAAGTTTTAACGGTGAAAATCAATTTTCCCGCTCCTCTTTGTGGTGAGGTCCAGTTGATCTTTGGATATGATTTTTTTTTTTTTTTGGATAATGCTCCGAAGTGATCTCGAAATATGGGTGAACGTTGTAGATATAATAAATACGTAACTATGGGGCCATGTAACGTTGATCACTTTTGAACCGTTCGTACAACCTCGAGTTCGAGGAGCGTCAGCGCTCGTCTTCCCGCTTGAAGGAAAAGGCAGGGGCATTTTCGACCTTTGGCAAGGCGTCCGTACAGCTGGGGCGTACTCTCGCAAGGGAAAATGAGGTGGGCTTAGTTTCCTAATTGGGCCATAAATGGGTCGTACAGTCGCAAATTTCTCTAACCTAATGCAAGTAGAACATAATGGCCCTTTCTCATCTCAACCATCTAAAGACTGAAGTTTGATGGCTCCACATGCCACATGGGAAGGTATAAAACATCTGATCAGTGCATAAGGCTTTCCTTACTGGGCAGATGATCACATTTAAAAAGTTTAGGCTAATCCACTCATCAGGTGGGCCACACATTTATTTGAATGTGGACCATTGCAAGTTTTAATTTAGACTGTCGATTATTTTCTTATAGGGATGGTCCGGGGAGGGTGCATGTGGGGCTAGCAAACCTCTCTAACCACTTGTACAGATGTGTCCTTTTTCATCATTTAAACGATAAGTGAGTGAAAACGGCATGATTGATCATGCATGGATTTTTTATAGGGTTGGTTGATGTTGAACTTTTTGATATTGCCAATTTAACCTTGGGTATAATCATTTCTATAAATTCTGATATGAGTGTGTCTGGATGCTACCCATTTTTTCATTTTATATTATGTCTTCGGTATAATCATTTCTATAAAATCTGATATGGGTGGGTTTGGATGCCACCCATTTATTTAATCATTTCTATAAAATCTGATATGAGCGTGTTTGGATGCCACCCATTTTACATTAAGCAGATGTGCACTGCTTTCTATTTTTTATAAAAGAATTGCAGCTGGTGAGCAGTGGAATGCCTCCTTTCGACATGCTTGCCGATATTGGCCGCTTGTTTTTTTTTTTGTTTTTTAATCGGAACCGATCATCAGATTAGACATCGGATAAAAACACACCCCATTGAAATTTTAGCCGGAGGGACGCCTAAGAAGGCCACAATCTTCAGTTCATCACAGACGTTGGTGTTTTCATCTGGAAGTGACAGTGTTTAAGGAAAATGTGTTAAAACACATTTATATTGTACCAAAAAACTCCCTGAAGGATGAAAGATTGTACCAAAATTGGAGATGAATGTTCTATTGGCCAATATTAAAGATCAACGGTTTGATTGAATTAACATTGAAGCTAAACAGTGCAGTTTGAACACTAAAGATGAACTTTCTAATTTGGTAAAAATTAGAGATAAATGGTCCAATTGAGCAAATCTTTAAATTCAACACCTTGGTTGGACCAATTTTGAAGATGAATAATTAAATTGGATCAATAATAAAGATGAATAATATAATTGAACCAAAATTACAACTGATAGTTCGATTACACCTATATTGGAGATTAATGGTCCGAGTAGGTGGATAGTGAAGATTAAAGGGTTTGATCAACCATATGATTGGATTGATATTAAAGATGAACAGTCTGATTAAGCTAAAATTGAAAATGACTAGTCCATTTAGGCCATTATTGACTCTCAACAATCTTTTTGGGCCAATGTTGAAGATCAACGATATGATTGGACTACATCAAAGATGAATGATTTAATTTTACTAAAAATAAAGATGAATGGTGTGATTAGTTTGATATTAAAGATCAATGGTTCAATTGGGTGAATATTGAAGATCAATAGTGTGATTCTACAAATAATGGAGATGAATGGTCTGATTTGTCTTTGAGATGAACAGTGCAATTGGTTTGATATCAAAGTTCACCAGTCCAATTGGGTGATATTAAAGATAGACGGTATGATTTAGACCATTCATTCATCTTGGATATCGGTCTACTCTAGCTATTAATTTACAATATTAATTCAATTAGATCATTGATCTTGTATTTTAGCCAGATTAAACCATTCATCTTCCCCTTTGTCGATATTGGTCTAGTTGGACCATTTATCTTCAACTATAGCTTACTTGATCGTAAATCATGATTATTATTATTATTTATTTATTTTAACTCATTGGGCCAATTCGTCTCCAAGTTTAGCCTAATTAGACCACTCATCACTAATATCAGTCTATTCCAAGCAATGATCTCCAGTACTGACCCAAACAAACATTTGATCTTGAATATCAACCTACTCATACCGTTCATTTCCAATTTTGACCAATCATTGATTTGTACTTCTAATCCCTCCCAAAAAATCAATATTGATATGATGATCTTCAACTACCCAATAAATAATGGAGGTACGAGCAATCAAAAGTAGGCCCCACTGAGGATCCTATAAATGTATGGTTATGATTTTACTGTAATAACTTGTAGAAATAATATGTAACCAAACAAGTAAATATAGTTCAATACCCTGTCAAAAAATCTTAACTATTCCATGTGATTACTGTGATGGGGTTTTTTCCCCGTCTTCGACTGGTCCTGAGCCCCGCTCGACCGGTCGTGGGAGGCGCTCGACCAATCGTAGGTTTGAGCCCTGGCACGACTCAAAGTCTAGCGAGTTCGTGCTGTTTTTTCTCGGAGGTTAAGACCAGTCCTGGAATTCCAGGACCAGTCGAAGGTGGGCTTCGACCGGTCGTGGACAGGCTACGACTAGTCGAAGGTTACGCAGTTTGTTCCGCGATTTTGCCCGAAACTGCGGATTTGAGTCCTTTCGCAACTGGGATGCGAAAGGGAAGTTTCCTAAACTATAAAAGGGATTGCCTAGGGTTTTCTAGGTATCACAAGAGAATGCAAGAGGATTTCCTAAAGCTTTACAAGGGATTTGCTAAAGGGTTTAGGGCTATTAAAGGTGAGAGAGAGAGAGAGAAGAAGAGAGAGAGGAAGCTTATAGAAGGGAGGTTCTGCTCGTGGAGGTTATCTACTGTGCAATCTATATCTCAGCGCTTCTATGTTCTCGTAATCGGTTAGATCTCTCCGTTTTCTCTATTTCTTTCATTGTTTATCTACTCCTGCGTGAGTGAAGAAGGTTGTAACGTTCTACTTTATAGTGGATTGTTGATCTGGACGAGGTCCCGTGGTTTTTACCTCTTTGAGGGTTTTCCACGTAAACATATCTTGTGTGGTGTGTGATTGATGCATTGATTATTTTCATTGCTTTATTATCCATAATTCTGGTTTGTTCTGGAGGGCTAGATCCTAAGGTTTTGTGCAAGGCCCCCAACAAAGTGGTATCAAAGCTAAGTTCATTGAACGGGTAGGATCGGTTTGGAATTATGGAAGGTGGCTCATCAAGGATGATCAGTCTCAATGGTTCTAACTAGACCATATGGAAGGCTAAGATGGAGGACTTGCTTTATTGCAAGGACCTATATTCTCCAATTTTAGGCATATCAGCAAAATCCAAGGATATGACTGATGATGATTGGAAGAAGATGGACCGAAAGGCGGTGGGGTTTATTAGACAATGGTTGGATGATTCTGTGTTCCACCATGTGTCTACGGAAACCTCAGCCGCTAGCCTATGACTAAATTACAAGGGCTATATGAGAGGAAGACAGCTGGTAATAAGATTTTTCTGATAAGGCGACTTGTGAATCTCAAGTTCAAGGATGGTGGTTCTGTGACCGAGTACATGAATGAGGTCAGCAATATAGTGAACCAACTCACCTCTATGAAGATGGTCCTGGATGATGAATTGCAAGCTTTACTATTGCTTAGTTCATTGCCTGACAGTTGGGAGACATTAGTGGTATCTCTAAGTAACTCCGCGCCAGACGGAAAGATATCCATGGAACAGGTGACTAGCTGTCTCTTCAATGAAGAGACAAGAAGGAAGTCTCAGGGATCTACTCAGCAAGAGGCTCTTGTGACACAGGAACGGGGGAGAGAAAAGAACAGGAAGGGCGGGAATGCCCGAGATAAATCAAAAGGCAAGTCGAGTAACAGAAAAGATGTTGAATGCTGGAATTGTGGCAAGAAGGGCCACTACAAGCATGAATGTCGTGGTAATAAAAATGACAAGAAAGGAAAAAGGAAGGAAGATGAATCAGATTCCACTGCGGTCACTTCAGATGGCGACATGGTAGTTATTCTTTCTGCAGATTATGATGTATGTCTCACGGCTACGAGTCAGGACACCGACTGGGTGATAGACTCGGGAGCTTCTTTTCATGC
Organism: Magnolia changhungtana; assembly: GCA_030180095.1. NCBI lineage: Eukaryota > Viridiplantae > Streptophyta > Magnoliopsida > Magnoliales > Magnoliaceae > Magnolia > Magnolia changhungtana. The sequence goes on from JASAUF010000162.1 coordinate 4,992,664, forward strand.
GACTCCACACAGGGACTCCTTCACAAGCTACAAGTTAGGTGACTATGGGACTGTGAAGATGAGAAATTCTGGCGTATCAAAAATCATGGGAGTCGGTCATATTTGTGTAAAAACTGATGTGGGCTGCACATTGGTTCTCAGGGATGTGAGACATATCCCAGACCTTCGCCTCAACTTGATGTCGACGGGAAGGCTGGATGATGATGGCTATGAAAGCCGGTTTGTTGGTGGGCGATGGAAGCTCATCAAGGGTTCGTTGATCGTGGCTAGAGGAAAGAAGTGTTGCACCCTGTACAAGACAAGTGTCAATATGTGCAAGGGTGAGTTGAACGCAGCGAAAGATTCAGCTATTGACATGTGGCACAGGCGTCTAGGCCACATGAGTGAAAAAGGGCTTCAGGTATTAACAAAGAAGCCGCTCCTTCCAGACGTGACAGGTACACCTCTCAAAACCCGTCTTGATTGTTTATCAGGGAAACAGCATAGAGTTTCATTTGTTAAAATTGTTTCTCGTGTTAATAAAGTGCATGCATTAAATTTGGTTTATTCTGATGTTTGTGGTCCTATGAGGACAAAAACCTTAGGTGGGGCATTGTATTTTGTTACTTTTATAGATGATGCATCTAGGAGGGTTTGGGTTTATGCTTTGAAATATAAGGACGAGGTCTTTGGTGTGTTTAAATTGTTTCATGCTATGGTCGAGAGAGCGACAGGTAGATCATTGAAGTACATCCGCACTGACAATGGTGGTGAATATATTGGCGACTTTCATGAGTACTGCAAGTCCCTGGGTATACGGCATGAACAGACGGTTCCCAAGACCGCCCAACATAATGGTATAGCTGAGCGAATGAATCGCACCATTGTTGAGAGAATCAGATGCATATTATCCCATGCGAAGTTGCCCAAGACGTTCTGGGGAGAAGCAATGCACACGGTGGTGTATTTGATAAACAGGTTTCCATCAGCCCCATTGAATGAAGAAGTACTTGAGAAGGAGTGGACTGGACATGATGCATCGTACAGTCATCTCAGAGTGTTTGGATGTAGGGCATCCGTTCACGTACCAAAGGACGAGAGGTTCAAGCTCGATATGAAGATCAGGCAGTGTGTATTCTTAGGATATGGTGATGAAAAGTTCAGTTACAGGTTGTGGGATCCGACCGAGAGGAAGCTCGTCAGGAGCAGATATGTGGTTTTCTTTGAAGATCAGTGTATAGAAGACATTGGTAAGCCAGAGAAGAACCAGCCTAGTTCAGGTGAGCTAGAGGACATGGATCCGGTTACTCCTCCAGTGGTGCCTGATGACGGGGGAGTACAACAAGGTGCAGATGACGAGGGAGTTCCTTCAGAAGATGGACCAGGGGAGCAGCCCCCACTTGATCCACCTGTTGAGCCACAGGTGAGGAGGTCATTTAGGGACAGATAGCCGTCCAAGAGGTACTCGCCGCATGAGTACATTATGCTAACCGATGGGGGAGAGCTGGAAGATTATTCTGAGGCCCTAACTGACGAGCATAAGGGGGAGTGGTTGAAAGCTATGCAAGAGGAGATGAAATCCTTGCATAAGAACCACACCTATGACATGGTGAAATTGCCTAAGGGCAAGAAAGCTTTGAGCAACAAGTGGGTGTTCAGAAAGAAGATTGAGCAGAAGAATTCACAAACGAGGTTCAAGGCCAGACTTGTGGTGAAAGGATTTGGTTAGAGAAAAGGCATAAACTTCGAGGAGATATTCTCACCAGTGGTGAAGATGACATCTATACGGGTGTTGCTTGGGTTGGCGGCTAGCATGGATCTGGAGATAGAGCAGTTAGATGTTAAAACTGCCTTTCTCCATGGTGACCTGGAAGAAGAGATCTACATGCACCAACCAGAGGGGTTCGAAGTCAAGGGCAAAGAGCATATGGTGTGTAGACTGAGGAAGAGCTTGTATGACTGAAATAAGCTCCACGACAATAGTACAAGAAGTTGACTCGTTTATGTTGAAACATGGGTATGACAGAACGGAGTCGGACCACTGTGTGTTCACGCGCAAGTTCTCAGATGGTGATTTCTTAATTCTGCTATTATACGTTGATGACATGCTCATCATGGGAAAAGACATCAAGAAGATTGACAGGCTGAAACAGGAGTTGGGCAAGTCTTTTGCGATGAAAGACTTAGGCCCGGCTAGATAGATCCTAGGAATGGAGATAACCCATGACAGAAGCAGCAGGAAGCTCTGGCTGTCACAAGAGCGGTATATTGAGAAAGTCCTAGAGCGGTTCAATATGAATGCAGCGAAGCCGGTCAGTACTCTACTGGATGGTCACTTCAGATTGAGCGACAGACAGTGTCCCAAGACGAAGGCAGAGGTGGAAGAGATGCAGAAGATACCCTACGCGTCAGTGGTAGGAAGTTTGATATATGCTATGGTGTGTACACGCCCAGACATAGCATATGCGGTTGGTGTTGTCAGCCGGTATCTTGCCAATCCTGGCAAAGAGCATTGGGCAGCGGTGAAATGGATACTGCGGTATCTAAGAGGCTCATCCAGGTTGAGCCTATGCTATGGTCACGGTAAACCTGTGTTAAAGGGCTACACAGATGCAGATATGACAGACGACATAGACTCCAGGAAGTCTATATTGGGGTTCATGTTCACGTTTGCAGGGGGAGCAGTTTCTTGGCAGAGCAAGCTACAGAAGGTCGTAGCATTGTCGACGACAGAGGCCGAGTACATTGCAGTCACAGAGGCATGTAAAGAGATGCTTTGGATGAAGAGGTTCTTACAGGAACTTAGCCTAAAGCAGGAGGAGCACATGGTCTATTGCAATAGTCAGAGTGCTATACACTTGAGCAAGAATCCAAGTCAGCATTCCAAGTCGAAGCACATAGAGATTTGGTATCACTGGATCAGGGATACTTTGGAACAAAAGGTGTTACAGCTTGAGAAGGTCCACATGGATGATAATGGGTCAGATATGATGACCAAGGCTTTGCTCAAGGTAAGTTCGAGGTTTGTAGAAACCTGGCTGGCTTGAAGAAGGTGGATCCCTCCTGGGTCAAAAAGGAGGAGATTTGATGGAGTTTTTTCCCTGTCTTCGACTGGTCCTGAGCCTCGCTCGACCGGTCGTGGGAGGCGCTCGACCAATCGTAAGTTCGAGCCCTGGCACGACTCAAAGTTCAGCGAGTTCGTGCTGTTTTTTCTCGGAGGCTAAGACCAGTCCTAGAATTCCAGGACCAGTCGAAGGTGGGCTTCGACCGGTCGTGGACAGGCTTCGACTAGTCGAAGGTTACGCAGTTTGTTCCGCGATTTTGCCCGAAACTGCGGATTTGAGTCCTTTCGCAACCGGGATGCAAAAGGAAAGTTTCCTAAACTATAAAAGGGGTTGCCTAGGGTTTTCTAGGTATCATAAGAGAATGCAAGAGGGTTTTCTAAAGCTTTACAAGGGATTTGCTAAAAGGTTTAGGGCTATCAAAGGTGAGAGAGAGAGAGAGGAAGAGAGAGAGGAAGCTTATAAAAGGGAGGTTCTGCTCGTGGAGGTTATCCATTATGCAATCTATATCTCAGCGCTTTTATGTCCTCATAATCGGTTAGATCTCTCCGTTTTCTCTATTTCTCTCATTGTTTATCCACTCCTGCGTGAGTGAAGAAGTTTGTAACGTTCTACTTTATAGTGGATTGTTGATCTGGACGAGGTCCCGTGGTTTTTACCTCTTTGAGGGTTTTCCACGTAAAAATCTCTTGTGTGGTGTGTGATTGATGCATTGATTGTTTTCATTGCTTTATTATCCATAATTCTGGTTTGTTCTGGAGGGCTAGATCCTAAGGTTTTGTGCAAGGCCCCCAACATACTGCTCATTGAATGTAGACTGTTGTACGTATCCACTCATATTGACATTTGGGCCATTTGAAAGATGAATGGGTGATTGAAACTGTCCATTTCTTTTTTCTTCTCTCCTTACGTTAATAGCTAGTGTGTGTGGGAATATTCCATAATATACCGTGGAAGGGAAAATCTCGAACATTGTATAAGTAGATGAATTTGGACCATCCAAATTGAAAATTTTAATGTTTAACGTGTTAAGATTATTCTTTCCATCTGCCAATATGATCAGGATCCATATGTAACAATGCATAAAACATGGACAATTTAAATTGACCGATTTCTGATGCATGTGGTTGCTACCTCATCGCGACTGTACCGAAATTCACTAGACTATCACTAGGAGTTATGCGAGACTAACTCGCGTTCTGGCCAATGGATGCGTGATCCGGACTATTGATCAGGTGGGCTAATTCGAACAATTTTTTGCAAGCATCCGCATTCATGGCGGGACCCACCAGGTGAAACACCATACCCATCCACATCGGGCGATTTGGCTAGGACCCTTGAACTAGCGCCGTGAGTGGTAACCTGACGGTAGGGCCATCTAGATGTATGCATTGTGTATTCATGGGGTCCATCCATTTTGGCAACTCATTTTCACTGCATGAGCTAAAAAAAATAAAATAAATACAAGTCTCAGCCTCAGGTTATGAATATGAGTTTAGAAAAAATAGTATAAGGGTAGATAACATATGCGTGGTACCTTTCTCCATTGAAAATTTTATAGTGGGTAATTTTTTAGTATAGACTATTACTTATTTTTTTTATTTAATCCCAACTAAACTTACTTTATTAAGACAAATCAATAAAGATAAAAATACCCTTACTTTTTTCAGCTATTTTACCATAAAATTAAGGGCATTTTTGTCCAAAACCCCCTCTCCATGTCCAAAAATTTTACTTTAATAACATAAGTTTTCTGGGTCGGATAAAAAAAAAAAAAAAAGCATAAGAGGAAAGAGTCTATGGTGTTAATTTTGTACGCATAATAACATAAAGGGCACATATCATAGATGAATTAGGATTCATGACGCTTGGGATTCTCCTAAGATCCTCAACGGATATCGGAGATCTAGAGTAACAACCTGTTACACTACACAATCCTTGAATGGCAAATAAAAGTAACAGTGTTCCTTACGAAATTTTAACGGTGGGTGTTTAATGACCACGGTTCATGCGGTATGGTTCACGTGAGATTTATATATGCTTCATTTTTTGGGCTTTTGGTGTGATACTATAAAATGATTAGACAAAACGGACGAAGGGTGTAGATATATGATGCATGTATCGAGGTGGGACCCACGGTCAGGGTATCACCCGCATCAATAGTCCTGGGGTCCAGCCAAGTTGCACCCATCCACGTGCACTTGCCCATCCGACACGACGGAAGCACCAGGGAACGGTAGGGAACGGATTGGCTACTCCCCCTGCAACCGGCCAATGGCTGGTGGTCGGTGCTCTGTGGGCCCCACCATGATGTATGTGTTTCATCCATCCGTTCATCTATTTTTAAAGATCATTTTATGGCGTAATAAAAAAAATGAGATATATCCCGATCTTAAATGGACCACATTATATGAAACAGTGTTGAATGAGCGTCAACCATTAAAAACATTTTGGGAGCCATAAAAGTTTTGGATCGAGATGATTTTTGTTTTTCCCTTTCATCTGGGCCTGTATAACCTAATAAACAGATTGGATGTCAAATAGAAGGGCCTTTATGACCTAATAAATAGATTGGATGTCAAATAAAGAGTACAGTGGGCCTTAGGAGGATTTTAATCATGGATATCCAATCACTATTTTTTTTCATTTGGTGTGGTCCTACTGAGATTTATATACATCTCATTTTTGGAATAAACACTTAAAATAATCTTTAAAAATGAATGAACATGATGGATGAAATACATACATCATAGTGGGGCCTGTCACGCCCCGAAATTCACGTACTGAGTGTGCACCCTCAGACATGAGTTACGGACCACAACTCGTACACTTAGTGTACTTAAACCAGTGGGTCACATTATTTACTAGAGGTACAATCAAATCCGAATTCTATGTTCCCATTAACCTCTATTAATACATTCATGTCAACTTGATCTAGTCTCAAACATTTATCACCACACATCAAAAGAAAATAAAAATTTAAAATAACAAAATAAAATAAATTGAGACTTTTATTTGAGTAATTGGAATCATCAAGTTATTAAAAAAATAAAATATAATTTAAATTTAAAGTCATTCTAAAACAGAAATAAAGTAATAATAGGAAACAGATGTCTCATTTAATTATTCTACTGGTCCAACGATGTAAGCTCGTCTTCAGTTAAATACGGCCACTGATCCCGTGGATCATCCACTGGTTTGACTTCATATTCTTGCTCTTCGGATCGTTCTATTTGCTTCAATTCCATCGTCATGCGGTTTTTCCATCAATAAACCGTCACCGGGCTGAAGCCCTTGATGAGTGAACTCATCATGGTTCGTGCACAGTACAATTAAAATAATACATACAAGTAAATCATAAAAATCTGAAATACAATGCAAATAATTAAAGCGTATGCTATGAATGGTATTGATGATGCATCAAGTGGGTATAAATAGAAACCGTCCACTTGCTTGAGTTGGATATCGACAACCCGCATCTGCACTTGACAGGCTTCTACCGTTGGTAGGCATGGGCAAGGCCCGCATCCCCCCCATTGGGTAGGCTTCCACATATAGTGGGCTTCTAGTGGGTACAATGGGCTGTCCCCTAGGTAATCGCACAAGAGTATTAATGATGTCAAGCATGAATATTTGATGCAGCAGTAATCATATCAACAATCAAATACATCTTGCCTTATGAGAGGCCTTTCACATGTTCATAATCCAAGAATATCTTAGCACTAATCAGTTTATAAACAATTTAATCAAGTCATTCACAACAACAAATTATTTTAATCATATGGAGAGGAAACATGTTGGGATTACTCACCTGATGATTTAAAGAAGAATCCGATGGAGTGGATCAAAAATTACCTATAAATAATCCATATGCAGTATACCATAATATTAAAATATATATATTAAACTCATGAAATATTTGATTTATTTTGATTACTAATTACGGTCTTACATGGGAGTGATACTCAAGTAACATACGTAATAGATAGGGTTCATCGTATCTATCTCGGCCCAAAAGACCCACTAGATATCTTATAAGATGAACCACCACATGGATGGCTTGGATCTTCTAATAGCATGTCATAATGATACCTAATTTAGCTTATGTATATTTTGTCATAAACATGCATGCGACTTATATAAGTTTTATCGTGCATCAGAAGGTGGAGTTACATCATATTATATATATGTAAAATACATTTATTTTATGTGGGTCCTATTATAGGGATCTGGATTGACTATATGGTTAACATTGCTATATTGATCATTGAGAAAAATTTTCAATCTAATATGAAATATGTAGGACCTGTAATAACGTAAACGATTATTGTACAACTACTACTATTTTCTTTCTGTATGGGTCACACACATTTTAGATATGTCCTAAATTTACACTCTTAACCCATAATAACCTTCCAAATCAAATGGATGGATTTTATACAATGTATACATCATTGTGAGTCCACAATCTGATGACCTAAGATGGTTTCTAACGTTAAAAGCCGCACTTGGTTTCAACGCTGACAATCAAACCTTATTTTTTTGTACTTATTTATTTATTTAATTTTTTTGATAAGTCTCATGAATATCTAAACCATGAATGAGATAGGTAATCTCCTCATAAAGGAGGAGCCAAAAAATCTACTCGAAATAACACTTTTATGACCCACAAGAATATTCGAAGGTGCCCATTTAATTTTCACTATTTAAGGCGATGTGATCCACATGAGTTTTCTTTCGAATAAAATTTTCAACCCCAAAACTTTTAATTAGTGACAAGATTATTAGACAGTACAGATTTGATACATACATCAAGAAAGCCCCGTATATAAGGTCTATAAATCCAGACTGATTCCAGTAACGTAAATAGACCAATTTCACTTTTACACGCTGGAGTGTTTTTTACACCCACTCTATATTGTTACACTTTTATCATGATAACCCATACCTAATATGTGTACATAAGATCTATTCCATTCACCACTTTACTAACATAGTTTTAGGACATTAGTAGAAAAATGAGGTAGATTCGTTATTCTGATGGATCATACTGTCATGAATCAACACTGACCGTTCTTCCACTATTAAAACATATGCATTTCTTATTTCAAACCCTCCTAACTTTCTATGTAAGATCCAATTTGTTCATTGGTCCACCCAATTATATTTTAATGGTCAAAATCATTGGTATCTCCATCGGAACTCCCTGCGGCCCCGATGGATATTCCAACGGCGACTGCCTAATGAATTCTATTTTGCATATTGTGGCTTACCAAAACCTTAATTTAGCCTAATTTTTGGAGGTTTCTCATATTTTGGTCCTTGGAACCTAATGGACGGAATTGATCGGGCCATGTAAGCAAAATAAGTCAAATATGTAATTCAAGTAAAATAAACAAAAAGACTTACGTGTTTCCTTTGATTTCTTGTTACATGCGTAAGGCGTTCCATGGTGCATCGTGCATATACACACATATGATATATGTGCATATGCATTGCACCCATGGTAGATCTACACCGTCCATCACGTAGACCCAAGACATAATAACATAAAGAAAAAAAAATCTAAATTAAAATACAGTAAGTACTAACCTCTGCAAGCTGTCCATCCACTAATTTGTCTCTCTCTCTCTCTCTTTTTATTTAATCGACGAGAAGTGTTCCTCCTTATAAAAAAAAATAGAGTCGCTCGGATAAGATAACGATGAGAGAGGTTGTAACTATTTTAATCTCTTTAAAAAACAAAATTTTAAAATTTTAAAATTTAAGAAACCGTAAAATTTTGGAGTTGTTACAGGGCCCACATATCACCGACCACCAGCCACCGGGCTGGTGTCCGGGGGAGTAGCCAATCCATTTCCGGAACGGGGTATCGACGCCTGGACGCGGATTTCCTGTGAAAGCCTTTCGCAGGAAGTTCCTGCGCAAGATTCTATGTGGGGCCCACTGTGATGTTTGTGAGAAAGTCACTCCGTCCATCCATCTTTAGAGTTTATTTTAGGACATGCCACAAAAAATGAGGAGGATCAAAAACTCAAGTGGGCCACATGAGAGGAAACAATGGAGATTTAGTGACCAGCGTTGAAACATTCATATGGCCACAAAACTTTTGTATCAGTTTAATTTCTTGGATTTTTCACTTCATCTCAGTGAAAATGACCTTATAAACGGTTTGGATGAAATATAAACATCAAGGTGGATCCTGAGAAGGTTTCAATGGTAGGAATTCCTTTCCCCAGTGTTTCATCTAGTATGGCCCACTTGAGTTTTGGATCCTAATCATTTTCTGTCGCATTTCCTAAAATGAGCTCAAAAATCGGATGAACGGGTTAGATTTTTAACAAACATCACAGTGGGCCCCATCTAGAATCCTTGCGCAGGAACTTCCTGCGAAAGGCTTTCGCAGGAAATCCGCGTCCATCGACGCCTATAAATTTCAACTTCCACGTGGTACTTGCACTTGGGGAGCGGATTAGGTGGTCCCGGCCTCATCCAAGACGGTGCGACCCTTACCGTAGGTACTACCCTGATTTATGAATTGTAAATCCAGACCGTCCATACGTTTTGAATCATTTTTTTTTAGGTTATAAATCCAAAAATTATTCCGATCGAAAATGTCAGGTGTACCATGATAGAAGAAACAATGGTGATTGGACGTTTCACCATTAAAAGTTTCTTAAGCCCTAATGTAATGTTTATATAACTGTTATTTGCAATCCAACCAGCTGATAAGGTCACAGAAGCCTAAATGGAGGAGATAAACAAATATCAGCTTGATCCAAAACCTATGTGGTCCATAAAAAGTGTTTTTTAATGGTTAATCACCATTGTTTCCTATATATGGTCCACTTGAAATTTCGTTCTGCTTCAGTTTTGGGCTTATAGCCTAAACGGACCTGTAAAACGGATGGATAGTATGGATGTACAATTAATACATCAAGGTGGGCCCCACGGTAAGGGCTGCACCATCTTAAATAAGGCTGGTGCCGTGCCTAATCCACTCTCTGCTCTTGGCGCTTATCCTCATCGGCCCGTTGGCGGCGGCTTCGGTGGATCTCCGAAGTGGATGAGATCCTGACCTTTGGTCTTACTGTGATTTATATCTTATCTATGCCTTTCATCCGTTTTTTAACACTCGTTTTAAAGAATGATTTAAATAAATAAGATAGATCCAAATCTCAAGTGGACCATAACATTGAAAACAGTGATAATCAATCATTAAAAAAAAATAATTGCGTGAGCTGCAAAAGTTTTGGTCTTTTCATTTAAATATTTGACCATATCTATAAGTTAGATGGCAAATAAACATTTTAGTAACTTCATCAAGTTTTTAATGGTAGGGATTTAATTACTATTATTTCATATGGCATGGTCCACTTAAAATTTAGATTTTTTTTATTTTTTATTTTAAAATCACACCTTAAAATAATCTTTTCAAATGGACGGAGGATGCGGATGTAAGGCACACGCATTACAATGGACTTCATAGATAGAGTTTTCAAATATATTTGAGGCTGGTATTATTAATAGGACGCATTGAGTGCTTTTGAGGTAATAATCATTTTTCAGCTGAAAAACTTTTATTATTATAAATTAAGTTGCCGACATAGCCATAGGGTTACACTCAAACATATAGGCTGTCAATGGGCTGGGCCTGAGTCTCGGCCCAGATTTTGAACCCTACAAAAAAATTTGATTTTTCAGCCCGAGCCCGTCCCATTGACGCCCCTACCCAAACCGCGCCCCAGCCAGTCAGGTCTGCATCCTCGAGTACCTTCCGCCGAGACGGTGGGACCCACTTCAATGAGAAATCTGTGGACACGTGGCGTCTGCCACGACGGCCACGCATAAACGACGGGATCACATGCCGTCAAACCCTCCACCTCACGTCCAAGCGTGTCAATCGCACGAATGATTGCGTGGCCACGATAGAAATCGCCAACCCTTTGAACGGCTGTCAGAAAAAGCAAGCCATGCAACTAATTCCCTTCGTCCACGTGTCACATCCATCCCCTTCCTTTCCCCTTTAAATCCGGTGAGGCGGGTACGGAACAGAGAGGAGGAGAGTCGGGGAGAACAGAGAGGAAGAAGAGAAGTCTTCTCTTTTTCCGGCGCAAACGCCTCTTTCCATAGCTTTGCAATACATCTCATTTCGAGAGAGAAAATGTTCATAGAGAACTTTAAGGTCGAGAGCCCAAACGTGAGATATGGAGATCATGAGATCGAATCTCTTTACAGCTACGAAACGACGGAGCTGGTTCATGAGAATAGGAACGGCACCTATCAATGGATCGTCAAGCCAAAGACCGTCAAATACGAGTTCAAGACCGACATTCGTGTTCCCAAACTAGGGTAAAATTTGGGGTTGTTCTTTTCGTATACATACATACATACATACATACACATGCATCATGCATGTACATGCATGCATGTTCTTATGACTCGTGTTTTTTCTTTGGTAGGGTAATGCTTGTAGGATGGGGTGGAAACAACGGTTCGACTCTTACTGCGGGAGTTATTGCGAATCGGGAGTGAGTTAACTCACGAGTCTTGATCTTTTTTGTTTCTTTTTATTTATTTATTTATGATTTTTCTATATATTTCTTAGGAAGTTTCAAGAAATTTCATGAATAAAATCAGTGTCATTTGACGCAGAGTATCGTGAAATTTCGCATTATTTAGGGCAACCAAATGCAAACTTAATTTAGGAAAAAAAGGAATTAGGGCTAGAATTGGGTGATAGTTACCCAGAGCAGTATGCAAGGGGAAGATTCCTTTTGTTTTGCAACATTTAAAAGATTGTGGTGGCTATTCAACCGTTTGTGTGCAATCCAGACCGTCCTAATTGCTGGGCCAACTGTGGATGGAGCATAAGTGAAAACTTGCACTGACAAGATGATACTGACCATCTGATTTTTCTATTTGAAATTGGACCACTCACAATTTTTATTTTTAACTATATATTTGATATTCGTTAATTAGATGGATTGCCTTACATCAGTGCCACATGTGAGGAGGATGAGTCGTCACCTGTTTTTTTTTTTTTTTTGGGTGAAATGATGCAGTCATCATATGGGTCTAGCCCTTTTGTAAGTTGTGGGGCTTCCACTGTATATGGAGCACGCATGTGTGGGCCCCTTTTGTGGATGGGGTAGAGCCTCCAGACATTGATGGAATGATCATAGCCATCTTTTTGCTAGTTGAATTTGGACTGATGATTTCTATATGATGGGCCTGAAAATGTTGATATTGGATCAAGGTGCATGCAATGGACCCTTTTAAAAAAAAAAAAAAAAAAATTCTTCCAGGTGTTCACTCTGTTTGATGATTTTCCTATCAGATTAGGAAGCCAGATCCTCTACAAGCTTATTGTACAACTACCTGTGTGGGCCCCCCTGTGATGTATGCACAACATCCAATCTAGACATGATGTGAGCTCCCTCATGTTCTCCTTGGAGGCAAAAAATCAGGCTGATCCAGAACTTAAGTTGGCCACACCATGCAAAATCATGCCTAAAACAACTAAAATCCTGTGGTGTGGCCCACCTGAGTTTCTTATGCATGGATTGGATGGCATGTACAAAACAAAGTGGGACCTAAAACACAATTTGGAAGGCTTTAATGATTGCCCACCCTATGTAAAATCATGCCTAAAACCAATATTGGCCCACCTGAATTTCTTATGAATGGATTGGAAGACCTGTAGAGGTAGGAGGAAGGCTTTAGGAAGGCTTTAGGATTTACCTGGTGTGAGATATCACATTATTCGAGTAACCGTATATTGTGTTAGAGTAAAGGACTGTCAACAAGGGCGTTTTAATGCATTGTAGATTCTTATCCAAGACTTGTATCATTTGATGATGCCATGTGAATCACTAGAAAATGTGAAGTATATGGCTAACCTAATCATGAAAGTTTTATTAGTAAAGAGATCTGATTCGGAACTATTACACTAGGCTCCAAACGCAATCTGGAAGACTATAACAGTTGGCACCCCCTTTCCAACTGTTACCTGTGACGTGACCCACCTGTGTTTTGGGATTTTATTTATTTTTGGACATTGGGTGAATTTTATTCACAAAGTGGATGTGGGCCTAAATCATGGTGGGCCACACATTGGTAGTTGTAGACTAAGCTTATTCTACATTTGTTGCAAAGGAACCTGGCCCCATATGGTACCAAAACTAAAAAAATAAATAAAATGGTTCAAGGAAACAGAAAGTGGGTAGCATGTTAATGAAATGTGGGCATTTTTGCAGAGGAATCTCGTGGGCAACCAAAGATAAAGTGCAACAAGCAAATTACTTCGGGTCGCTCACCCAAGCTTCTACCATCAGAGTCGGATCTTTCAATGGGGAGGAAATATATGCTCCTTTCAAGAGCTTGCTTCCTATGGTAATGTAGTAATTAATTTAAATTTCAGGAGTTATTTGGAGGAAAATTGATGGGTTTATTTTATTTTTATTTTTATTTTGGTTTTTTAGGTGAACCCAGATGATATTATATTTGGGGGTTGGGACATAAGTGATATGAACTTGGCTGATGCCATGGCCAGGGCTAAGGTCCTAGACATTGATTTGCAAAAGCAGCTGAGGCCATACATGGAATCCATGGTCCCCTTGCCTGGAATCTATGATCCTGATTTCATTGCTGCGAATCAAGGTTCTCGAGCTAACAATGTGATCAAAGGTACTAAGAAGGAACAAGTTCAGCAAATCATAAAAGATATAAGGTATACGAAAGAGTTAATTCTTAATTATCGCTGTAAATCGAGTGTATGTGCTATACATTAGAAGTCTTGTGTGAACCATCAATGCACATGTCAGTAGTCAATACATACATGAAATAGATGGCCCACCTATTTGGGCATCTTTCCCTAACGGCACCATTTGATGGGGGAATCTTGATTGGACAATTGGGACTAGTATTGCATTAATCAATTTGGCCTCGAGGTGGTCTACTGATTGGCCAGTATTGATGGGTGGCATACGGACAATGGTTCAGATATTGAGTTTTTGTATGCATATTTATAACTTATGTGATTGCTTGCCTCTGATTTCTTCACATGAATCAGGGACTTCCAAGCTGCCACCAAGGTGGATAAGGTGGTGGTTCTGTGGACAGCTAACACAGAAAGATACAGTGATGTAGTTGTTGGGTTGAACGATACCACGGAAAATCTCTTGACATCTTTGGACAGGAATGAAGCAGAAATATCTCCGTCGACGTTGTTTGCTTTAGCATGTGTACTAGAGAATGTTCCTTTCATCAACGGAAGCCCACAGAACACCTTTGTTCCAGGTTTGAAATTAAGATTTAAAACTTAATATAGCTTTGAATGAAAACCTATGAATGGAAAGTTTTAGTTCTTAAACATGTCCTTGTTCATTGGTTTTACAGGTCTGATTGATTTGGCTATACAGAGGAACAGTTTAATTGGTGGAGACGATTTTAAGAGTGGACAGACCAAAATGAAATCGGTGTTAGTAGATTTCCTGGTTGGTGCTGGAATTAAGGTACATACAAGTTTGTTCTTTAGTAACATAAGGAGATGAAAATGCAATTGGAGCGTGTTTGGCTTTTGGGTTTGCAATGCTTGAAACTAGAGAAAGTTTAGTTCCACTGTTTTCTTTGATTTTATGATAGGACTCATTCATCTGCAAGTAAATCTAATTTAGTTGGTCTTTAGATCTTGTTAGTTTAAAATCAAAGAAATATACAATTAAAACTTATTTAGTTCCCATTCTTCATTGGACTGAAAAGGGGAATATATATACGTTTTCTTAGGGTGTATTTTGGTGGCAGCCATTTACCATTGAAAATGAATATTGGTATGCTTGTGGTGCCTCCTTTGAAAAGAAATTGAGTGGTTCTCCTCAGAGGAAATGACTTTGGTTGGCTGCTGTTTTTGTCACCAATCCAAACTGTTGGACATAGGCCTGTGGGGCCCACTGGTGGGCAATCACTAGTGGGTGGGTCCCATGTGTTTAGGCCTCTTCTGGCCTCTTCTTTTCAATTGGTTTTCAAATTCAAAATTGAATTTGATTTTAGATAGAGAGATAGGGATAAGACCAGATAACTTCTAGTCTCATCCAAACTCCATTCTTTCCTATAAATAGGATAGGACTCTCTCGTCTAAACATATGAAAAATAACGAGAGTAAAAAGGAGGAATAGTGGTAGATAGTAATTTGTCCATTTAGCTTGTCCCTGGGACGATCTAAACCATAGATTGTGATCCAGGGCTATCTATATCGTAAAATCAGAGGGGTGATTAGACCCATCTGCTCTAGTAGTGAATAGGCGGGCCGCTTGATCTGGACCGTTCATCTTCGGCTTCGTGAAGGTTCCATATCGTGTAAACCGTCAAATCTTGAGGGCTCACACTTCCGCACTTCCTATCAGTAAAAATTGTGGGTAGTTTGTCAGACAACTGGAAGACCACCCCAGCCGGTTTTTAAACGGCCAAGAACGATCCTCTACAGCTTTGACCCATTAAGAGATCTCAGCCATTAATCACGCTCTGATCAAACGGTCATATCTCATCCACCAGACTTAGTTGCCTGTCTCCTTAGCACTTAAGGATATAGAAGTACGAGCTTGATAGGAAGTGTGGAAGTGTAAGCCCTCAAGATCTGACGGTCTACACAATATGGAACCTTCACGAAGCCGAAGATGGATGGTCCAGATCCAGTGGCCCGCTTATTCACTACTGGAGCAGACGGGTCAATTCACCCCTCTGATTCTACGGTATAGATGGCCCCAAATCACGATCTATGGTTTAAATCGTCCTAAGGACAAGTCAAATGGACAAATTACTATCTACCTCTATTCCCTCATTTTTATTATTTTTCTTATGTTTAGCGAGAGAGCCTTATCCTATTTATAGGAAATGACAGTTTGGATGAGACTAGAAGTTATCTGGTCTTATCTCTATTTTCCCATCTAAAATCAAATTCAATTTTGAATTTGAAAACCAACTGAAAAGAAAAGGCCTGAAGAGGCCTACACACATGGGACCCACTCACTAGTGATTGCCCACCAGTGGGCCCCACAAGCCTATGTCCAACATCTCCCACTCAATCACATAGTGGGATAGACATAAATTTTTTTTGTCCATTTAACTCGCCTAATAACAATCAAAGACAAAACATCGCGATCAAAAGAATCAGAGGCGTGAGACCAGTTGGATTATCGTAATCTTCTCACAGGTGTTTAAGTACTAAGTGACCATCTAACTAGTATTCAATAACCCAAGCTTTGCAATGCCTATCCTAGTACGCATGACCACATCGGATGAAGTTAACTTCTGATCTGGAGTACTCGGCCAACGTACGCACTTATCCAACTTATCGAGTTATTCCGAAAACTCGATTTTTCACAAACTTCAACAAAAATCAATTATACACACACACACACACACGGAAATGCTCACCTGCGAACCAGTTCGTACGTACTACATACGAACTTTTTTGAGAACTCATCATATCTGATGAGTCTCGAAAATCTGAACGGTCCACATGAAGCAGAACCTCATGAAACCCCCTGGTACGAAATTTTACTTTGATCCAAAACTTTGGTGGGCCATGAAAAATGCAAACAGTTTCTTCCCTTGATTTGAATTTATCTTTGCTATGGCCCACCAAAATCTTAAATCAGGGTGAAAATTCACCTCGTAAGGTTTCATGGGATTCTGCATCTTATGGACCGTTCGGATTTGACACCCATGACACGTGTGCAAAGGTGTGCACGTGTGTAGGTGCGTAGGTGAGCATGCCTATATATATATATATATATAATGTTTTTAAGAAAAAAATATTGTTTGCAAAAGTCTAATAAAAACAACTCAATATTGCCGGCGGATAAGTCTTCAAGTGCGTATTTATAGTTTTGATCTTCCCCGCAGATATGTAATTTGGAATCAGTCAAGCTACTTTCCTAGCGTAACTGAGTCTGGCCAATCAAGGACTTTTCGTCATAGTACACTATAGTAACGACACTCGATCTCATCCTCCTATACATAAGAGGAGGGTAGTTAAGGACACAAAGAATCACCTATGGGACTGGCTACTCGCACGTTGCAATGATTAAATCGAATCAAAACAATCTGTAGGTAAAAGGTCCCAGCACGTGGCTACATGGGATTAGCCATCATCTCCTTAGTAGGAATGTAGCTGAGGGCGACCTTCTTATCTCGTACTTGATCGCGGACGTAATGATACTTGATCTCAATGTGCTCGGACTTCTGGTGGTGTTTAAGGTCCTTCGCCAAGTCATTAGCAGAAGTATTGTCTATTTTCAGCGATATAGGCTGACGAACGCTCGGTGCAACACCTAGACTTAGAAAAAATCTGCAAACCCATACACTCTTGAACTGCAGCACAACATGCAATGTACTCGGCCTCCATAGATGAAAGAGCTGTGAATGTCTGTTTCTTACTTGACCATGAGATAGTTCCTCTTCCGATTAAGAATACATATCTCGAAATAGACTTTCCCTCGTCGGCGTCATTATCCCAAGAAACATCAGAATATCCTTTGAGCTCGAGGCTTGTGCCTTCATAACACAACATTAGGTCTTTTGTTCCTTTGAGATAACGGAATATACGTTTGACGATTTGCCAATGAGACTGTCCCGACTTACTCTGATAACGGTTAACTATGCTAACTGCATAGCTAATATCCGATCTGGTGCAAAACATAATATACATTAAGCTCCTTACTGCGCTTGCATAAGGTACTAAGGACATAGCCAATTTCTCAACTTCAGTCTGGAGACATGATTTTCTGTCCAACTTGGTAGCTTTATTCATAGGGGTTCCAACAGCTTTTGAATTTTTCATCCTGAACCGCTCTAAGATCTTTTGTATATGGGTGGATTGAGACAAGCCTAAAAATTTCTTATGACGATCCCTGATGATTTTTATCCCAAGAATAAAGTTGGCTTTACTGAGGTCTTTCATATCAAAGTTCAAGAATAGCGAATCTTTAGTCAATATCAACAATCGCATGTTATTTCAAGCTATAGAGATAATATCAAAAAAGATCTTTCAGACCGTTTTATGTATACACAATGATCTTCTTCACTCATCGTGAATCCAAAAGTAGTGATGGCTAAGTGGAACCTCATGCACCACTGTCTTAAAGATTGCTTCAGTCCATAGATAGATTTCAACAACTTGCAAACTTTCTTTGGATGTTTTTTGTCCACATAACCCATGGGCTGTTGCATGTATATCTTTTCATCCAAGTCACCATTTAAGAATGCGGTCTTTATATCCATTTGATATAACTCTAAGTTTAAACTTGCGACAATGGATAAGATCATGTGGATTGAGGAGAACTTTGTTACAGGTGAAAAAGTCTCCTCGTAATCAATGCCTTCTTTTTGTGTAAAACCTTTAGTAACTAATCGTGCTTTATACTTGTCCACTGTACCATGTGCCCTTCTTTTGATCTTTAGTACCCGCTTATTACCTATCGCTTTGCGATTGAAAGACAGATCAACAAATTCCCAGACCTTATTCTTCTCCATGGAAGTGATCTCTTCGTCCATAACAGTCACCCAATTGGCCGAGTTAGAAGATACTAATGCATCTTGATACGAATCAGGTTCATCATCATCAACTGCAACGCAAGAGAATGTTTACCCCTCAATATCAAAGTATCTTCAGGGAATCAATCGCTTCGACGTAACTCAGGAGCCTGCCGAGATGTTTTCCCATTGTCCTGACGAACTATAGGAGCATCGTCATTTTGAGTAGTACTCCCACTCTCCTGAGATACATTAGATATTTTAAAAAGTTCTATTGGAACCTTTTGCTTCATTCGACTGGGGTATCTATCTTCGACGAAAGTTACGTCCTGAGATTCTATCTCAATCCATCGTCCATGGTCCTCATAAACTAGAACGTATCCCTTTGAATGCATGAGATACCTTATGAACACGCATTCAATGGTTTTACTATCAAGTTTACCTCTATACAGAGTAGGCAACAAAACAAAATCTCAAAGATCCCCAAGGGCGTAGCTTAGCTAGAGAAGGAATTCTCCCAGACCACATCTCATATGGGGTCTTAAGAATGGATTTTGATGGGACTCTATTAAGGACGTAGATGGCTGTTAACAGTGCATCTCCCCAGAATATGGTATAAAGATTTGCTTGTGCCATCATCGATTTAACCATGTCCAATAGTGTCCTATTCTTTCTCTCTACAACACTATTTTGTTGTGGAATGTAAGCCATTGTGTACTACCGAACAATGCCAACGTTTTCACAATATGATTTAAACGTTTCAGATATATACTCACCATCTCTATCAGATTAAAGGATTTTAAATTTTTTCTCAAGCTGATTTTCTACCCCAGCTTTATATTTAAGAAAACTAATCAAAAGCCTCAAATTTGTGTATGATGAGATATGCATATCTATAGCGCGAGTAATCGTCAATGAAAGTGACAAAGTATTAACATACATTTCTGGCATGTACATTGAAGGGTCCATAGATATTTAAATGGATTATCTCTATTGGGCCCTTGGACCTAGCCACTTTAGGAAATGGTTTCTTCGAAGTCTTCCCAAACATACAACGTTTACAAAATGATAAATCAACTTTAGATAAGGAGTCTAACAGACCAGAACGTACTAGTCTTGTCATACGATCCTTTACGATGTGACCTAACCTCGCGTGCCATTTTTGAGTTTCAGATACTACAGTTTCATTCGACATAGCAGATAAAGGAAGTTGTGCATTATCACTATCTATGTCTAGAATAAATAAATCTGAAATTAAATTTCTTCATGCAAAGACGAGGTTATCTAGTCTCAAAGAAACTTGTGTCATGGAAAAACGAATATTAAAACTATCAAATAATAACCTAGAAACAAAAATTAAACTCCGACGCATGCCCGGTGCATAAAGAGTAGCACGGAGGATTATTGTTCGCCCTATGCGCATACGGAGATGGTAAACACCAATCCCTAGTACGTCTTCAATAACATTATTTCCCATATACACCTTGTAACTTCTCTTGGTTACAGGTCAGAATTCCTCGAGTCCTCAACGACTCCGTGTCATGTGCTTTGTTGCGCCTGAATCCAAAATTCACTCGTTAGATATAGTATCAACGGAATGGATTTCAGAACAAATGCCTACATACAAAGTATTTAGTGACTTAGGAATTACTATTTTTTTATGGGCATAATGACTGAAATTTCCACAGAAAAAGCAGATTATGTTAGTCTTTTTCTGCTTCTTCTTTCCATTTTCATTCTTGAGATTTGGAACTGCTGTGGACTTCCGTTCTTGGTTATTCTTTTTCGCCTTCTTGCGAGCTTTGAACCGTTTCTTGTTAACTTTCCGCTTATGGGTCTCTGCTAAGAAGGCTTTGGTCGAACCTGGCTGAATTGCATTTATTTCAACATCTCATACTAAATGGTCACAAAAGTCTCTAAACGTAGTGATAGAATTAGTATGGTTCGAGGCCCAAGATTCAGGTAAGGAATGGTGCATTGCTATTATCTTTTAATTTTCAATCAATTTGCACCTAACATTCCTAAGGGCACCTATCATCTGCTCCATCTTACGGATATGATCTTTGATTGGGTAGCAACTGACATCCTATACTCCTGAAATTCTAATTCCATTGCCCGAACTTTTGCATCTGATTTCTACGCATAGGCATTTGTCAGTGCTTCCTAGATACCTTTAGCGGTGTTATGCACTTTATACGTTGGTATGAGTTCTTTGTGCATAGTGCTAATAAGGACATTTCAGGTTGAGCAATTTTGTTTACGGCACTTATTGTAGTGGGTCATTGCAGCCCTATGTTCTCCTAAATTTCCATTTTTAGCCAATATAGGTTCCTCTTGAACCTCATCGAGTGTATGCGATATGTCGTCCTCGTTCAAAAGGCTTCGCTCCTAGTGAGACCAGTCTTTGTAGTTGTTACCGTCGAATTGTTGTCCTTTGAGCTATTCAACGATTTAACGCTTTGGTGGCCATCTCTACATTGCATCAAGTATCACTATTTAGCTATGATTTATGGTATTGATACTAATCATCAACATTTCTACGTGTTATTCAAAATTTCAAAGTATAAAAGTAGTCGACACATCTTAACGAGATCTGAAAGTCCACATACCCGAATGGGCGGTGTAGATCAATCAAGTTCTCTTTTTAAGATGAAATTGATGCTTTTATAAGAATATTTTGTATATCGTGCAACCTTCCATTACAGGTTGCATGCATCATTTGGGGGAGGAGAATAAACTCCCACTCAGGTTATGCACAACCATTATATATATAGGGAGCATTCTAGCACAAAGTTTTCTATTTTCTAATGAAAAAAGGGCTTTTAGATCTAATCACATCAAGCGTAATTATATCACACATATAATCATTATCCTCAGATTTAAAAAATGAAGTGCATAGCCATAAAAAGAGTTCAATCATCACCTATGACCATGACCATTACTGATGGATCCGATCATTTTACCATTAATGATCATTGTTGATGATGGATCCTTTCATCAACATTGATCATCATGGTTGATAATCGTTTCAATCACTAATGATCTCTAGATCAACAGTTCTCAAAGCAAAGTTTATCTACACCATCTATCCGTTTTGCTAGCTCATTATAGGCATTAGCCCAAGATTGAAGCATATCAAAAACTTGAGTGGACCACACAACAGAATATAGTAGGAAAAATAGTTTGCCATTGAAATCTTCCTTGGGCCCATAGTGATATTTATTTGACATGTTTGATATGGTCACATGTACTTGGATGAAGAGAAAACCCAAATATTAGCTTCATCCAAAATAATTTTAATGATCAAGGACCACTGTTTCCCACGCCATGCATGTTCTGACGTGGCATACCTATGTTAGATTGGTCGCGTTTATTAGGTGGGCCCTTCGGTGATTTTTTTTAATAGCCTAAAAATTAGGCTAGGCTGGCCCCACTTATCAGATGATTCAAAGACGTGCAGTGAATATAGACCATTGGTTCACTGTTTTCCTAACGGTACATTTCTTCAACGCACAAGAGCCACCTGACCAATGGGCAGGCCCCATTTTAGGGCCATGGATCACTGGTGAACGTTCTAGATCTCTTATGGGTGCACCACATCAGAAATCATGGACCACTTGATTTTGGCAAGTGGACGGCTAAAATAGCACTCCTCAATTCCATTACAGTGATATTTATTTATGATGCTCCGAGTCATGTCCAAGCTAGAGGATAGTATAACTCTCCTCCTAGCCAGACTACTGTGTTAGTCTTCATCATTTAAAAAACTGGTTATGCTTTGTCCTCATCATATGATCCAAACCATCAAACTGTAGGTCCCATCGTGGATGGAGCACATAGCTAAAATTACACTGATCAAGAAACCATAAATCATCCAGTAATTGGCTATCAAATGGATGGCTAAAAATGGTGACCAGTCCATACTCGAAGCCAAAAATCACATGGTTACTACTCTCTTCTTAGTGAAATTATGTCGCGGGTGGGGCCCACCATTCTGTAATCTGAGCTGTTCATTTGGGATGGCCCATCTCATGTCCTTGTTGCCCAAGTTATCTCCTAACCTGATTATCATGGACATGCGATGGGTGGCTTGCTGAAGGACAGTTACATCCAGTGCTTCACATTTAGTGGAGAAGTTATTGGATGGGTCATACATGCGTGATTTTCAGGGTGTCTAGCATCCATGTTGTGTCCGTCTATATAGACGATTCAGATCGCTGACAGACGCAGCTTATCACCTTCAAATTGTACATGTGCAGACTTCCTCCTGGTTATACAAACTGTTCATGTACTGGGCCACATTATACATGGACATACTCCAAACCTTTTCCCTATCTGACAATTCAGACCATCTGATTGTGCCCACCCTTAAATGTGGACCATTTGCTATAATTCTCTATTTTCAAATTATGCTAATTCCACTATGGCGAATGGTCTCAATTGATGTTGTATATGCCACGTGTACGGTGACAGAGTCAATCATCTTTACAAATGGGCCCTGAGTAGATAGTACGTGGTTGAGCGGCAGTGAGTATGACTTATCATGCACGCTCCATCTCACATGACATGCATGTTTATCAGTCCAAAAAAGAGGAGGAAAAATGGCCACTTACCTTTTGTGATGAAAATAAATCGGAGATCCGCCGTTGACTGCTTAGTTACCACTGATAGGAAGTGCGGAAGTGTGAGCCCTTAAGATCTGACGGTCTACATGATATGGAACCTTCACGAAGCCGAAGATGAACGGTCTAGATCCAGCAGCCCGCCTATTCACTACTGGAGCAGATGGGTCTAGTCACCCCTTTGATTCTACGGTATAGATGGCCCCAAATCACGATCTATGGTTTAGATCGTCCCAAGGACAAGCTAAATGGACAAATTACTATCTACCACTATTCCTCCTTTTTACTCTCGTTATTTAGACGAGAGAGCCTTATCTGACAATTCAGGCCATCTGATTGCGCCCACCCTTAAATGTGGACCATTTGCTATAATTCTCTATTTTCAAATTATGCTAATTCCACTATGGCGAATGGTCTCAATTGATGTTGTATATGCCACGTGTACGGTGACAGAGTCAATCATCTTTACAAATGGGCCCTGAGTAGATAGTACGTGGTTGAGCGGCAGTGAGTATGACTTATCATGCACGCTCCATCTCACATGACATGCATGTTTATCAGTCCAAAAAAGAGGAGGAAAAACGGCCACTTACCTGTGATGAAAATAAATCGGAGATCCGCCGTTGACTGCTTAGTTACCACTGATAGGAAGTGCGGAAGTGTGAGCCCTTAAGATCTGACGGTCTACATGATATGGAACCTTCACGAAGCCGAAGATGAACGGTCTAGATCCAGCAGCCCGCCTATTCACTACTGGAGCAGATGGGTCTAGTCACCCCTTTGATTCTACGGTATAGATGGCCCCAAATCACGATCTATGGTTTAGATCGTCCCAAGGATAAGCTAAATGGACAAATTACTATCTACCACTATTCCTCCTTTTTACTCTCGTTATTTAGACGAGAGAGCCTTATCCTATTTATAGGAAAGGATGGAGTTTGGATGAAGTTATCTGGTCTTATCCCTGTCTCCCCATGTAAAATCAAATTCAATTTTAAATTTGAAAACCAACTGAAAAGAAGAGGCTGGAAGAGGCCTAAACACATGAGACCCACCCACTAGTGATTGCCCACCAGTGGGCCCTATAGGCCTATGTCCAACACAAACACCACACATGCTACTGCATCTTGCATGCGTGCTTGATCCAAATTGTTCGTTAGATGTGCCCAGTCATGATTTTACCACCAATCCAAAGAGCCCCATGCTAATGCATCTTGCATGCGTGCGTGATCCAAATTGTCCATTAGATGCACCCTGTCATAATTTTACTGCGGCCAATCCAAATGGCACACATGCTAATGCATCTTGCATGTGTGCCTAATCCAAATGTCCATTAGATGTTCCTTGTCATGATTGTACTGCCAATCCAAATGGTGCACATGCTAATGCATCTTGCATGTGTGCATGATTGAAATTGTCCATTAGATGTACCCTGTCATGGAACTCCCCATCATGCATCTGTTTTTTCATGTGGGCCATTGTTGTAAGGGAAATCTGAACCATATATTGAGTTTCTCTGTACACATGGCCTATGTCCATGTCCCTTTTGGATCATTCCAATCATCATTCCAATTGTGGATGAAGCTGTTGCCCGAAAACCACCCTGATTGGATGATCTAAAAGTCTAGTGTTTGCCCTTCAAATTTGGAGCTCTGGCCTCTTCATGAATGGAATATTATGTTGTACCCCAAACAACTACCTTAAGGTCATTCCCCCATCCCCAGCAGATGAGCATTTGCTATTTCCGGAATAGCAAACAGCTATGTGTGGTGGTGCTGCTTTTCAACCACCTATACATTACCTTCTTCCACTTCAACTGCTACTATTAGATAAGACAACCTGTAAATAAATTCTTGATTTGTAATTAGTCTTGTAATTCTTTAGATTTTGTATTAATTTTTTAGATTTGGTTTATTCTATTTTTAGACCTGTACAATCTCTATAAGAGTGCTTTTCCATTTCAATGAAATATAGAGAGATTCTCAACTTTACAGCTACAATCTAATAGATACTACAGAGTTCATTAACATCACAGAAACTATAGTTTCTTGATAAGTAGTTTCATCAATGAACAATGCAATGTAGTTGCTTTGTGACCTTTTCATTTTTTCATGTCAGCCCACTTCTATTGTCAGCTACAACCATCTCGGAAACAACGACGGCATGAATCTCTCAGCTCCCCAGACATTCCGCTCAAAAGAGATCTCCAAGAGCAATGTGGTGGACGACATGGTCTCTAGCAATGGCATTCTGTATGAGCCTGGGGAGCACCCCGACCATGTTATTGTCATCAAGGTAACATTGTGATTTTTTATTTTTCCCTTGAATGGGTGTGGTTCAAATTGTTCCATTTCCCACGGCACATGTTATTCTTATCCTTATTTGTTTTTTGTGCAGTACGTGCCTTATGTTGGCGATAGCAAGAGGGCCATGGATGAGTACACATCGGAGATCTTCATGGGCGGCAAGAGCACCATCGTCCTGCACAATACATGCGAGGACTCACTGTTGGCTGCTCCTATCATCTTAGACCTGGTCCTGCTCGCTGAACTCAGCACAAGGATCCAGCTCAGAGCTGAAGGGGAGGTTGGTTTCTTGGACATTAGTGGCCCCACCTGATAGTGTTATTGGCCTTAAGAACATGTACGAGTGCTACTCTACTTACCTGACTTATGTGTTTCTCATTTTGTTTTTGGGTTTTACAGGGGAAGTTCCACCCCTTCCATCCGGTGGCTACAATTCTGAGTTACCTCACCAAGGCCCCACTGGTAAGTAATTCTAGCCTTTATCTTAGGTGCACCATAATAAGGTTGTGATGCTGAGGCCTGTTTGGGTGCAGTATTGAATCGGATTGTAATAATGTGCGCGAAAATCTCTAGCCTTACTTCAGATTGCATGATTATGAGGATCCCACCAAATTCACCAAAAAGAACATTGGTGACTCCCATGTATGGAGTGTGCGCTCCACTGTCCTGTGTACGTCATCCAACCCAGTCATCAGGTGCACCCCACCAGGGTGAAGGTACACACCTAAGTCTACCCATTCCAAAACTTTAGGTGGGCCACTACAAGTGAATGTCTGTGTTTAAGGCATAACTGTACATTTTCTCAGTGGTGTACCACCTGTATTTTGGATTGGGATGATTCTTGGAATGTACAGTGATCATGAGGGTGCCCACAAAATTCACTCTGGATTTCATATAAAGACCACAGAACCCATGCAGCTCAACCTTATGGTAATCACCACCAATGCCTTATATTGCCATATGTTTCAAACGTATGTGATGATTTTCCCTAATAAAAAGCAGACGGGGTTCATACCCAAAGGGTATTTGGTTGTTTCTTGTATTGTTCTTAAACATTTTGTGGGTTGTATGTGGCAATAGGTACCACCAGGCACGCCAGTGGTGAATGCTCTTTCCAAACAAAGGGCGATGCTGGAGAACGTACTCAGGGCTTGCATTGGCCTCGCCCCTGAAAATAACATGATCTTGGAGTATAAATGAAACCTGACCGTGAATGCATTGTACTGCCGTCTTTCACATGCATGTTTCTGTTTTCTGTTTTCTACCTTGGGATGCATTGTTGCGCATCTACTGCACATTGTAAACTGTTAAATGTGAAATTCGGTAAAGCAATGTGATCTATTGGTTTGCATCCAAAGTTCCCATATAAACGGGGGTAATCTGAGTTTTGAGTTTGGCTTGTTCATTGATGACTGATGAGTGCAAATGCAGAGCAACCTCATTTGCCAGAATTCTATGGCTTGGGTCACCTGAGTGTTGGATTTGTGTGATTTTTTTAATCACTGACAAACGTGGGGTCACACACCTGATGGACGGTGTGGATCTTGCAATTAAACAATGAACGATCATAATTTTAGTACCGTACAGTATGCAATGCTGTCTGTCCATACAACTACATGACATTGCAACACTGCCCCAAACGGAGCCTATGAGAAATGATTCAGTCATCAGCACCAATCAAGAGAATTTGCTATACCTGCGTTTTTCTCCTCTAGTGGCTCGGAATGTGGGTCTCGTGTTTTTCTCTCCTCTCTTGGCTCGGAACGTGGGTCTTTTGTTTCTCTTCTCACTTGTTTTGGGTTGTGGGTGGCCCACGTGGCTTTTTTTATTTTCTTTGAACTTTGGGTGGTCTTGTTTTTTTGGCTTTCGGTCCTTTTGGAAGTAATAATATTATGCTGATTGCAAATCCATATCCGAGCTGGACCATTTCCTATACCATAGGAAAATGTGGTGATTGAGCGCCCACACCATTAAAAATTTCCCAGGGCTCAGTATCATGTTTATCTGCCATCTAACCTTTTGATTAGGTAGGTCTCACGTGAAAGGGAAACACAAATATCAGCTTGATCCAAAACTTTTGTAGGCCTTTTTATTGGTGGGCATTCAATCACCAGTTTCCTGTGGTGTGGTCCACCTCAGATTTGGATATGCCTCATTTTTGGGCTAGTGCCCTAAAATGAGCCGATAAAACACGTACATAATGGTGGGGCCCACGGCAGCAACCAGTACAAAGAGGGGTCACTAGTGAAATCGAGTTCTACTTTGCATGGGGCCGTACAAGTAAAATTCGAATTGAGCCGAACTGCCCAAAAGTTATGGGTCTCAGTTTAAATGTGGCATGAACCAAAAGAGTTGAGGAGGTTCATTGAGGTTGACTATTTAACAATTAAAAAGTAAAAATATACAATGTCTCTATTTCAACATGGTGCCTATACAAATCAGAATCTGGAAGAATTGGGCATGCAGAGAACACACCCGTGGAGTGGATGTGAGCCTAAATCACGGTGGGCCCCACATTGGTAGTTTTAGAATAAGCTTATTGTGCATTAGTTGCAGAGGAACCTGGAATGGTGCAAGGTTAATGAAATGTAGGCATTTTTGCATAGGAATCTCGTGGGCAACCAAAGATAAAATGAGTACAACAGGCAAATTAATTACTTCGGGTCGCTCACCCAAGCTTCTACCATTAGAGTTAGATATTTCAATGGGGAGGCAATATATGCTCCTTTCAAGAGCTTGCTCCCTATGGTGGCTTGGATGCCTGTTATTAGGCTAAGTTGTAAATGATTTAAGACTGCGTTTAGATGTCCTTTTTTGCCTATAAATCATTTACAAGCTATAAATGATTTACAACATTTACTCCATCTCATTTACAAGCAAAAAAGTTTGAATTTCAATTCCAGGCTCGCTATTTATAATTTAATGGGGATTTAAATCATTTACAGACTATACAAACACAAACAATCATTTACTTGTAAATTATTTACAGCTTAAAGCCAAACACGACAAGCTTGTAAATCATTTACAAATAAAACCATTTACATGCATCCAATTGACCATTAATTAATTTAAATGTTACTATTTTTTAAAGGAGAATTAATGGGTTTTATTTTAATCATTTATTTATTATTATTATTATTTTGTTTTTAGGTGAACCAAGATGATATTATATTTGGGGCTCATGCCATAGCCAGGGCTAAGTTCCTAGACATTAATTTGCTAAAGCAGCTGAGGCCCTACATGTACATGGAATCCATGGTCCTCTACCCGGAATCTACAACCCAGATTTCATTGGTGCAAATCAAGGTTTTGTTTGGATGTAGTATTGAATCGGATTGCAATAATTAGTGCACTAAAATCACTAGTCTTGGTCTTGGAATTGTAATTGCATTTGTTTTACGAGATGGGTTGGATGGACATGTAAAGTCGGAGTGTGTATAGTCTTCTATTGGATGGAGTGGTTTGAGAGGCATGAATCATATAAGTTAGTGTTAAGCTGATGTGTCCCCTCATGTTAGGCCTCCACCCCCAAAATCCAGCCTGATCAATAGCTGAAATGGGCCACACGCAAAGGAAGAATGGAGGATATATGGGAATGGGGAATGTGTGTCCACCAAATTAACGGTTTGGATTTCGTATAGAGACCACGTGGCCCATTCAGCTCGACTGTGTGCTAGTCACAGTTTCAAACCTATGTGATCATTCCCTAACATAAACATCTGTTATCCAAATGGATAGAAATTCAAATTTCAAACACCTGTTATCCAAATTGATAGAAATTCAAATCTCAAACATCTGTTATCCAAATGGTAACTGCATTTTGTTGTAACCATCCGTACTTTGTGTGTTTGTGTATATCTGTTTTGGTAGTGAAACATCGAGATCCGGTGTATATCAAAGCTCTCATATGAAAGATGCTGAGATACAGCTGTTGCAACGGAAACTACATACAAGTAGCGATCCGAATGATGGTTTTCCTTGTTGTGTCCACTTGATAAGCGGAGGTGATCTGACTTTGGGTATCTATCTCGCCCATTCTTACCATGCTTATGTTATGTACGTGCTGATGACTGATGAGTGACTTGATTTCCCAGAATTCTATGGTTTGCCTCACCTGATTTGTCAGATCGGTGTATTATTATTATTGTTATTATTATTATTATTATTATTATTATTATTTTTGAATCAAGGGCAAATGTAGGGCTACACACCCGATGGACAGTGTGGATCTTGCAAACAAACACTTCCCACCAAAGCAGTAGTCACCGTCGATTCAGAAGATTGTACATTGTGATGGAAGCTTGATAATCCAGACCATCCAAATGGCTAAATCAACAATATTGAACGATCATGAAGTAATCTTATCTATGCAATGCTATCCATACAACTACATGACATTTCACCAAATTAACGGAGGATTTGCTAGACAAGGTTCGGACTCGGTGGTGACCCCTCTCGGTACTGGGCAGTGCTATCGGCCCCACCATGATGTGTGAGTTTTATCCATGCCGTCCATCCATTTTCCCGCTCATTTTAGGGAAGGAGATCCATATCTCAGGTGGATCACACCACATGAAACAATGGTAATTGAACGCCTACCATTAAAAATTTCTTAGGGCACGCCATGATGAAGGGAAAAAATAAATATCAGCTTGACACATAAGTACTTTTGTGGCCCTTTGCAATGGTCGGCCTTTTCAATCACCACTGTTTCCCGTGGTGTGGTCTACTTGAGATTTGGATTTGCCTCCTCATTTTTGGGCTAGTTCCCTAAGATGAGCTTGCACAATGCATGGATGACATGGATAAACTATATGTGGCCCCATATGATGGTTAATTCACATCAAAGTTAGGGGCCCACATGATGAAAGATCCACATCAAAGGTGGGATCCACATTATGGATGACCTGTCAAAGGTAAGCCACTAATTATGAATGACCCATAGCTAAAGCAAGCTTCGCATGATGGACGACCCAATATTAAAAATGGAGCCACATCAAGGGAGACCCAACATAATGGACAATTCACATTAAAGGTTGCCCCCTAATGATGAATGGCCTGTATGATGGATGACCCATATTAAAGGTGGGGACAACATGATGGATAGTCCACATCAAAGGTGGACTCTATGTGATGGATTGTGAACATTGATGATGAGCCCCACAATATTGATGACCCACATCAAGGTAAGCCCCACATAATGGATAGTCAACATCAAAGGTGAGCTCCACATGATGGGCAGTGGATATAAAGGTCCGTCCCATGTGATGGAATGGGTGCCCCACATGATACATAGCTCATATCAAGGTGGGCCCCACAGGAGGATAGTTCACATGAAAGTTGTGCCCCTAATGATGAATAACCACATCCGGGTCAGGTCACACTTGAATGACTCAAATCCATGCAGGCCCTACTTGATGGATGACTCACTTTGAAGTTGAGCCTTGCATGTTGAATTGTCCACATTAAAGTTGGGCCCACATGATGGACATCCCACATTCAAGGTGGCCCACATCAAAAGTAGACCTCAAAAGTTGAGGGTCCACATTGAAGGTAGGACCCACATGAAGGACAGTTCACATTGAAGATATGACCAAGATGAAGCAAATATTATGATCGGTCCACGAAATATAAGTTATTGAAGGCCCCCATTTATATTCACTGTGGTACAGTGATGCAACAGTCAAAATTAAATGGCAATGCAATATAACTATAATAAAAAACTTTCATTAAATAATGCAATGTATCATAACAAAGTTTCATTTAAAAAATACTAACCCAATAGGTAATTCAAATGGTTCACTAAAATAATGCTAACCCTATGAAAACTAAATAAGTAATGCAATGACTGATAATATGATCAAAGATAGGAGCATGTAGCAACAGCTAGACTAACAAGGAGGACTGCAGAAGAAATTGAAAATGTCGTGGCACCGGAGTTCAACGATTGTGCTGGAGATGGAGTTGGGGGAGATAGCTTCGGTGGAATCACTGGAGATGGTGTAGGTGCTGGCGATGACTTGGGTGGAGCAAGGGGAGATGGAGTGGGAGGTTTTGATGGCACTGCAAAAACATTGAAAAAATCAATAGTAGAATGTAATCTTAAGTGCCTGTTTGGTTATACTAAATATCACGAAATTTAATAATATTTTATGATTAATGCAGTGCCCAACCATGGTGGGCCCACCAGTGCAATATCTGGATCACTAAGACAAGGGACCCACTTGTAATACCATGCGGTGGGGTTAAAAGTTGAAGGGCTTGGAGCATTGATCACAGCCTAAGTAATTTTTTTATTCTTCCATTTTTTTTGAAATTTTTATGTAGTATAACTAGAACTGGGTCATATGAAATTAATAAATAAATATCGAGACTAGAAAATCTGTGGACTTCCAATACAATATCTATATTCTAAATTACTATGGTAGTTGACAAAAAGTGTGTTAACGTACGTATCATCACAGCTAACTCTTTTGGATAGATAATTTGAATTATTTGAATTTTAAAATCAGTCAGGTATCTGTTGTAATTATCTCATCCTTATCTACGTGTATATGTCTATTGTAGGGGTTGATGAGGATAAGATAATTACACCAGATATTCAATTGACCTTGAAATTCAAACTATCCATTTAGAAGAGAGTGGTGACAATACCTTAACAAAGGGCCTCCCATTAAATTGCTATGACCACTAATAGTACCGACAGAATAAAATCTAAATAAAATCAAGAAAACAAAACTAATAATAGTAATAAAATAATTAAAGTGCAAATAAGATAACTGATGACAAGTTTCAAATTTGTACAACCGGCCCAAAGCCTATTGTCTAGGGAGTAAAATGGTGAGATAATCATTCGAGGCAAGGGAATATCTTATTTAATACTAAATAGTTCAATTAATTTCCAAAATAACTTTTAGAACCATTTATCCAACAATGGATACCTACACTACTCAAACTTATTAACTCCAAATAATAATAATAATAAAAAATCTTGTTTTAGCAATTAAAATATCACAAAAGACAAATCTATCAAATAGAATAAGGCCTTGTTTGGAAGTATGGATTTTAAATCTTGTAGAATGTAATAGATTTTACCATCCACAAAATCAATCCATCGATTTACTTGCCACCAAACCACTAAAACAAAAATCTCCAAATACCTCACTAAATCCATGCTCCAAAACAAGTACAAAACAAAAGCACAAAAATAAAAAACTATAAAAAAACTCAAATCAAAACAACAAAGAAATAACATGAACTAAAACAAAACATTTCAAATTTAAGAAAATAAAGGTGTACTTACCATCACAATGGATATCAGTAGATAATCTACATAAAGAAGGAAGCTGTTGAGCCTTAGTCATATTCACATCAATCCCAAAACCCTTAGCGAAATTAAAGGCCGGACAAATGCAATTAGGGGCTACATTCACTATTTCCTCAAAGCCATCGCAACATCCTATACTTGGGTTTGCGACCTTACTCCCATTTGACACAAAATCTATACAGCCAATCAAGTTCATGTACAGATCAATGGTGCATTGCCCTGTAGGTGGTGGGGAGTCCAGCAATGGACGTTCCCCGTTCACCATGGCCCACATGACTACAAAACAAAAAACCAAAAAAATCTTCGCCATTGTGTCACTGAAGAATGTTGAAGATGTGAGAGATGAGAGAGAGATGTGAGATATGAGAGAGAGATGTAAGAGGTCGATGAATAAATAAGTACGAGGTGTTATTGATGATAAAGAGTCTTCTTTTATCAAAATCATTGTTACGTTTCCTACTGTGATACGTTGTACACATATGGAGATATATTTGCCTCATGCACGTGGACGCTCGGTTTCACATAATACTAGTTAATTCATGTGATACGAAGCTCTTTGGGCCACATCAGTGTTTGTGTCAAATCTACTCCGTCCCTCAGTTTCATCAGCTTATGTTTACGATGTCAGGCGAAAGTGAGGTGGATGCAAGACTCAAGTGGGCCACGCTACAAGAAACAGTGAGGATTGAATGGCCACCATTGAAACAATATTGTAGCCAAAAGAAGTCTTGGATCGGGATGATAATTGTGTCTTCTGTCTTCTCTACATCCCAGTTGGAATCACTTAATGAATGGGTAAGATGGAAGATAAATATCACGGTGGGCCCCACAAAGCTTGGATCTGCCTCAATTTTGGGATCTCATCCTAACCCGACCTAAAAAAACTGATTGATAGAGGGGATTTCACAAAAACATCCAGGTGGGCCCCACAAAGCTTTGCGTTGCATGAACTCTATGTAACACCAGCGTCTCATGCACATGCGTTTTTAGATCTCGTGTTACTGGGACTGGACGCGGATTAGATACTGACAGCGAGACTCGCTACTGTGACGTCACCAAGCTACTTGGGACCCACCATGATGTATGCGTTGTATCCACACCATCCAACCATTTGGAGAAATCATTTTAGGGCATAAGACAAAGAATGAGTAAGATCCTAATCTGAACTGGACCCCACCACATAAAAAAGTGGGAAGAGTGACGCTCACCGTTGAAACCTTCATAAGGTCCACTATAAAGTTTATCTGAGATCCAACGTGTTCATAAGTTAAAGACAGACATGAAAGAAGGGAAAACACAAATTTCAGCTTGATCGAACCCTTAGAAAATTTTAATGGTGGGCGTCACTCTTCCCACTGTTTATGTGGTGGGTCCACTTCAGATTTGGATCTGACTCATTCTTTGTCTCATGCCCTAAATTTATATCTTCAAATGGATGGACGGTGTTGATACAAAATATACATCATGGTGGGTCCCACAGAACTTGGTGACGTAACTTCAGTAGCGAGTCTCGCTACTCAACCTTCAGTAGCGAATCCGCGTCCCACTGGGACTACCTTTCTTCACTTTCCAATTTATCGCAGATTAGGTACTACCCCACCAGTTCCATGCTCAAGACAGGCCAGGGCTTTGATCCATGCTATCCATCCATTTTTCCATATAATTTTAGATTACTATTCCAAACTAAAGTTAGATCCAAGACATAAGTAAACCACACAGTAGGGATTAAATCACTGCAATTGAAGAATTCTTTCACATCACATAAGTTTTGAATAAGGCTGATATTTGTATTTTTACCTTCATTCAGGTCTATATCACATTATGAACTGGTTGGATGAAAATAAAAAAACACGGTGGGCCCTGTGAGCCCCAGCTTGTCCTGAGATCGTAACATGGTGTGGCACTTCGTTATCTGCGTCCTTTCCAGTCTCCGCTTCCACTTGATGGATTTTTGTTTGTTAATTGACGCGGATATCCAGGGAAAGCCTTTCCGAGGAAATTTCTGCGCAGGGATGCTGGGTGAGGCCCACCCAGAGAAATCTACGCCGTCAATCCGTTTTGAGAGCTCATTTTAGTATATACAACAAAAAAATAAGGTGGATCCAAAGTTAAAGTGGGTCACATGAAAGGAAAAATTGGAGAAAGAAATTCATACAGTTGAAACCTTCTGGGCTCCACCTTGATGTTTATATGCCATCTAAACCGTTTATAAGGTCATTAACATGAAATAAAAATTTTATGGATATAAGAATGTTTCAACAATTCACATTGAGTCCCCACTGTTTCCTCTCGAGTGGCTCATTTAAGTTTTGGAGACACATCATTTTTAATAGTATGTCTAAAGATGAGCTCTCAAAACAGATAAAATAGGTGGATTTCTCACAAACATATTGGTTTCCCCCACCTAGCATTCTTGGGCATGCAGGAAGTTCCTGAGGGAGGCTTTTGCAGGAAAATCCGCGTCCTTTGTTAATCTTCACGTGTTTGATGCACGTTGGACTCGGATTCGTTAGAACCAAGGTCGGTGCTACGTGGAGCCACCATGATACATGTTTTTTAATCGAAGTCGTCCATCTCTTTTTTCTGGTTATTTCAAGGAATGAGCCAAAAACGAGGCAGATCCAAATTGAGGACGCCACACAACAAGAAATGGTTGAACGCCTTCGATTGGAAACTTCATATGACTCACTGTAATTCCATCCAACTTCTTGATTAAGTCACACAGACCTGAACTGGATGGAGGCAAAATACAAATATTGATCCAAAACTTTTCTGGACCTTAGAAGTTTTTAAATGGAAGTCATTCAATCACAATAATTTGCTGTTGTGTGGTCCACCTGAGATTTCGATCTTTGTCATTTGTGATCATATGCTCTAATAAGAGCCGGAAAAATGGATGGACGGTGTGGATGGAACTCATACATCATGGTGAGCCCACAAAGCACCCACCAGTACCGACCTAGGTACTGGAGGGGTCCATCTTGCGTACCACTAACCGCAGGTTTTGGATTATCTGATCAGTATGAATTTTTGAGGGCAGCATATGGAGAGTGCACTGGACTCAATGGACGGTCCAGCTAGGTGTTGTTAATATGCCAGCTAGGCTGATTGAATCTCTTTGCATGGGAAAGTTCCCGTACACTGATTACCGGAGAAAAGAAGTTTCAAACGGGATTCTAATCCTTTTGCATGTGGAAATTTGAAGGATTATACAGTAGAGCCGGAGGACCCGGAGTCTGCTGAGGCATCTCTCCAAGGATGCGGTTCGGATATATGGAGAACCCAGCACTAGCCAGCTAGCTAGTGTCAAAGTTCTGTGGGCCCCACGATGATGTATTCGTTTTATCCCTGCTGTCCATCCATTCTGGCGTGTTAATTTAGGGCAAGATCCAAAAATTTAGGCAGATCAAATTCTCTAGTGGACCACACCACAGGAAATAGTGGGGATTAAATGCTTACCGTTGAGAACTTTTTGGGGGCCACACCAGTGGGTCACTGGCCAAACCGGCGTGGATAAAACACATACCTTACCTTATAAAATGGGTAGATGACAAATAAACATCACGGGCATTCATTGTCTCCGTTTTTTTCCTGTGGTGTGGTCCACTTGAGTTGTGGATTTGCTTCACTTGACTCATGCTTTAAATTATCTGGAAAAACGAATGGACGGCTAGGATGAAACACATACATCATAGTGGGCAGAGTTTGGTCACCAGGGATATCCTTTGTCCCCGCAATCTGTTTCCGGGAACAATGCTGTATAAGGACTCTGGGCCCACCGTGATGTATGTGTTTTATGCACTCCCTTCATCTATTTTGATGGATTATTCTAGCCAAAGCTCAAGTGGATCACCGTTGAAACCTTTCTAAGCCCATAATGATGTTTATTTGTAATCCAAGGTATTG
This sequence comes from Magnolia changhungtana, assembly GCA_030180095.1. Taxonomy (NCBI): domain Eukaryota; kingdom Viridiplantae; phylum Streptophyta; class Magnoliopsida; order Magnoliales; family Magnoliaceae; genus Magnolia; species Magnolia changhungtana. The sequence goes on from JASAUF010000162.1 coordinate 5,029,400, forward strand.
GTAAGATCATACATACATAGATGAAGGGAAAACACTAATATCCGCTTGATCCAAAACCTCTGTGGCCCTCAATAAATTTTCAACAGCATACATTCAATTCCTAAAATGAGTTGGAAAAACAGATAGACAGTGTGGATAAAACACATACATTACAGCGGGCCTCAGAGAATCCTAACACGGCTTTGCGGCGTTGGGTTCACAACGCAATCAGCGTCCATTGAGACCATACAGGCCAGAGTAGCCCATTTCTCACCTAACCTACTCACAATCTAGCTTGCTGGGCTTTCATCTCCTTGCAGTAAGCAAGTAAGTCTACGGCCAGTAGAATGTAGGGGTGGTAAGTGGTACCTCAGCCATAATCTCCAATACATTGGCATTGGCCTTAATCATGTTAAAAAGGCCTTGGCCTCAGCCGGGCTTCGGGCCTGAACTGCCACCTGCTGGGCTTGGGCTGTAGTTTCAAGTCCACAGGTCGGGTTTTAGCTTTAAACTTGAGCCTGATTCTCAATATCCAGTAGAGAACAAAATTCCTCTCTCAAATTCCTCTCTCTCTCTCTCTCTCTCTCTCTCTCTCTCTCTCTCAGGTGGATCACACCACATGAAACAGTGGTAATTGAACACCCACCATTAAAAACTTCTTAGGGCACACTATGTTGTTTATCTGACATATAATTTGTTGATTAGGCCACACAGACCCCCGTGAAGGGAAAACATAAATATCACCTTGACCCATAAGTACTTTTGTAGCCATTTGTAAGGGTGGGCCTTTTCAATCACCACAGTTTCCCATGGCGTGGATAAAACTGTGCATTATGGCGGGCCTCTAAGAATCCTAACACCCCTTTGCAGTGTTAGGTTCACAACGCAATCCACGTCTCTGAGCCCATACAGGCCAGAGTAGCACATTTGCTAGATTGCTGGGCTTTCATCTCCTTGCAGTAAGTTAGGAAGACTACGGCCAGTAGATTGTAGGGGTAGTAAGTGGCCGAGTGGTATGACCTCAGCCATAATCTCCAAAACAAAATTTCTCTCTCCCATCCCTCTCATAGGTAATCACACCAAATGAAACAGTGGTAATTGAACACCCACCATTAAAAATTTCTTAGGGTACACTATGATGTTAACAGATTAGGTCACAGGGACCCGGATGAAGGGAAAACAAAAATATAGCTTCGCATACTTTTTCGTGGCCCTTTGTAATGGCAGGCCTTTTCAAGTCTAGTTGAGATTTGGATTTGCCTCCTATTTTTGGGCTTGTTTCCTAAAATGAGCTTGCACAATGAATGGATGAGATGGATAAGCTATACGTGGGCCCATGTGATGGTTAATTCACATTGAAGGTGGGGCCACACAATTGAAGATCCACATCAAAGGTGGGATCCACATTATAGATGACCCATCAAAGGTAGGCCACTAATTTTGAATGACCCACATGCAAAACAGGCTCCACATGATGGACGACCCACATTAAAAATGGGGCCCACACGATAGACAGTCCATTTCAAAGGTGGGCTCTACATGGGGGCATAAGATATTAAAGGTAGCCTCACAATGGACAATAACATTAAAGGTGGACCCCATATGATGGATGAGACACAAAAGGGGGGCCCCACATAATGGACAATTTATGTTAAAGGTTGGCCCTAATGATGAATGGCCCACATCCAAGGGATGCTCTGCATGATAGAACCCTTATATATATTGAAGGTGGGGACCACATGATGGATAGTACACATCAAAGGCGAGCTCTACATGATGGATGGTAGATATTGATGATGAGCCCCACAATATTGATGACCCACATTATGGTAAGCCCTATGGAATGTACGATGCACATGATGGGAGGTGGATATTAAAGGTGAGTCCCATATGATGGAAAATAACATTGATTGTGGGTGCTGGGAGGTGGATATTAAAGGTGAGTCCCATATGATGAAAATAACATTGATGGTGGGTGCTCCATATGATAGATAATCTATATCAAGGTGGGTACACATGAAAATAATTCATGTCAAAGTTGTGCCCCTAATGATTAATAACCAGCATCTAGGGGAGGTCCCGCTTGATGGATGACCCAAATCCATGTCAGGCCCGTTTGATGGATGACCTACTTTGAAGTTGAGCGTTGCATGATGACGGGTCCAAGTTATGTAAAGTTGGCCACACATGATGGACAACCCACATCCAAGGTGACCCCTGCATGATGGTGGCCCACATCAAAAGTAGTCCTCAAAAGGTTGAGGGTCCACATTGAAGGTGGGACCCATATGAAGAACGGTTCACATTGAAGATATGACTAAGGTGAACCAAATATTATAAGAGGTCCACAAAATATAAGTTGCTGAAGGGCCCCATTTATATTCACTGGTATGTGGTAAAAGTGGTGTAATAGTCAAAATTAAATAACAATGCATTGTAACTATATATATATATATATATATATATATATATATAAAATTCATTAAATAATGTAATGTATCATAACACCAACTTTCATTAAAAAAACTAATTAACATGATAGGTAATTCAAATGGTTCACTAAAATAATGCAACTAACCCTCCGAATTAAAACTAAATAAGCAATGCAATGACTAATGACATGCTCAAAGATAGGAGCATGTAGCTATAGCTAGACTTCAACGATTGTATTGAAGATGAAGTCGAGGGAGATGACTTTGGTTGTGGAGATGGCTTCAGTGGAATCATTGGAGCAAATGGTGTGGGTGATAGCGATGACTTGGGTGGAGCAATGGGAGATGCTGGCACTACAAAAACATTGAAAAAAAAATCAATAGTAGAATGTAATAGAATTATTGTGGAACTACAAAACATTTAAAACTATGTTAAAATCTATGTTAAAATTTTAAGTGCATGTTTGGTTGTACTAAATATCATGAAATTTAATAATATTTCATTACTAATTTGGTGCAATGTCCTTAATCTATAAATTAGAACATTTAGTTTTAAGATAAAATATATATTCTTTTTAAAAGTCTGTTATAAGTAAAAGAATTGCATACCAGTTGAAGGAGGACCAAATTCTGCAAAAAAAAAAAAAAAAAAAACGATAAAAATGTCAACAAATATAATTAAAAAAGAAAATAATTAAAGTGCAAATAAGACAACTGATGAAAAGTTAAAACTCGAACAACCCAAAGGCTATTGTTCAGGGAATCAAATGGTGAGATAATTATCCGATGCATGGGAATAATGTGACTTTCTAGTGAGATAATCAAGATCAAATCCAAATTATCATCAACTCAAGATGAAAATCTCAACGGTCAAAAACATCTTATTTAATATTAAATAGTTCAATTAATTTTCAAAATGACTTTTTGAGTCATTTATCCAACAATTGATACCTATAATACTTACCCTTATTAACTCCAAAGAAAATAAAAAATCTTGTTTTAAGAATTAAAATATCATAAACAAAAAAAATATTCACCAACAATCCCACTAAATCCATGCTCTAAAACAAGTATATAACAAAAGCACAAAAATTAAAAACCATAACAAAAAACCAAATCAAAACAACAAAAAAATATATCATGGAATAAAATAAAACATTTCAAAATTAAGAAAATAAAGAAGACGTACTTACCATCACAGTGGATATCAGTAGAAAATCTACATAAAGAAGGAAGTTGTTGGGCCTTAGTCATATTCACAGCAATCCCAAAACCCTTAGCGAATTTGAAGGCTTGACAGACACAATTAGGGGCTACATTCACTATTTTCTCTAGGCCATTACAACACCCTATACTTGGGTTTGCGACCTTACTCCCATCCGCCACAAAATCCACACAACCAAACAAGTCCATGAATAGATTAGTGGTGCATGGCACTGTACGTAGTGGGTGGTCCTGCAATGGACGTTCCCCATTCACCATGGCCCACATGGCTACAAAACAAAAAACTAAGAAAATCTTTGTCATTGCGTCACAGAAAATAATAACTAGAATGTTAAGATGTGAGAGAGATGTGAGAGGTTGGTGAATAAATAGGTACGAGGAGTGTTCAATGAGAAAGAATCCTTTTTTATCTATACTGATTATCTCATATGTTTTCCTCTACTGATACGTACAGTACGGGGATATATTTGCGTCATGCATCCACTATATTTGCCTCATAGGAGGCGGATTGCGTACCGTCCGGGCAGGGCTCTGTGGGGCCCATTGTGTTGTACGTGTTTTATCCACGCCGTGTTTTTCGCATATTATTTTAAGATATAAACAAAAAAACGGAGGCAGGTAAAGGTATTAAGTGGACCACAAAGTGGAGATTGAATGTCCACCATTAAAAACTTCTTGGAAGCTGGAGAAGTTTTGGATCAAGCTTATATATATGTTTTCACTTCGTCAACGTCTACATGACCTTATTAATAGGTTGAATGGTAAAAAAAACATCACGGTGGCTCTTAGAAAGGCTTTAACGATGGATGTCATCATCAATGCAGCTTCCTTTGGTGTGGTCCACTGGAAATGTGGACCTTCTTCAATTTTAGGATTGCATATTAAAATGATATGAGAAAAGGAATTAACGGTGTGGATAAACCACTTACATCACGGTGGGCCTCACATAGCCCTGCCTGGACGGATTACCGTCCGGGCGGGGGTAGGACGCAATCCGCGTCCTGCCTCATGATGTCGGTTTCATGTAAAATTAGTTAGTTCATATGATACAAAGCTTTGTGGGTCCATAGTGGTGTTTGTGTCTAATCTACTTCGTCCCTCAGCTTTATCATCTTATGTTCATAATGAGAGGAGAAAGTGAGGTGAATCAAAGACTCAAGTGGCCCACTCTATAAGAAAGAGTGGGAATTGAATGGCCACCATTGAAACATTACTGTAGCTGAAAGAAGTCTTGGATCAGGATGATATATATTTGTGTGTTCTCTATATACTACTAGGAATCACTTTATGAATGGGTTGGATGGAATATAAAGATCACGGTGGGCCCCACAAAGCTTAAATCTACCTCTTTTTGGGATCTCATCCTAACCTGAGCCAAGAAAACAAACTGATTGACCGAGTGTATTTCACAAAAAAACATCCAGGTGGGCCCCACGAAGCTTTTCATGGTGGAACTCTAGGTAACACTCGCGTTACATGCACATGCGTTTTAGATCTCCTGTGTTACCCGGACGGACGCGGATTGCGTCCTACCCCCGCCCGGACAGTTATCCGTCCGGGCAGGGCTCTGTGGGGTCCACTGTGATGTAAGTGTTTTATCCACGCCGTTCAACGCTTTTTTCAGATAATTTCGATATATGAATTTAAAAACGAGGGAGGTCCAAAGCTTAAGTAGACCACAAAGCGGGGATTCAACGTCCACCATTAAAAACTTCTTGGGAGCCGGAGAAGTTTTGGATGACGCTGATATTTGTGTTTTCACTTCATCCACGTCTACATGACCTTATTAATAGGTTGTATGGTAAAAAAAAATCACGTTGGCCCTTAGAAAGGTTTCAACGGTGGGTGCCATTATCAGTGTAGGTTCCTTTGGTGTGGTCCACTTAAGCTTTGGACCTACCTTATTTTTTGGTTCACATTCTAAAATTATCTGAAAAAAGCGTTGAACGGCGTGGATATAACACTTACATCACGGTGGGCCCCACAGAGCAGGGATAGGACGCAATCCGCGTCCACCTGGGACACCTTGGATACGGATTTCCAGCTAAAGCGCTTTGGTAGGAAGTTCGTGCGCTGGAATGTTAGGTGGGGCTCACTTTGATGTTTCTGAGATATCCACCCCGTCCATCCTATTTGAGAGATCATTTTAGGACATCTCACCAAAAACTAGGTAGATCAAACACTCAAGTGGGCCACATGAGAGAAAACAATGGGGATTCAGTGAGCATCGTTAAAACATTTTTATGGTCACAAATGTTTCGTATGAGACTAATTTTTTCATGTTTTTATTTCATCCCAGTGGGAATGACCTTATTAACGGTTTTGATTGAATATAAACATCAAAGCAGAGCCATGATGGTTTCAACGATAGGAAACTCTTTCCCCGTTTCCCTCTCATATGGCCCACTTGGATATTTTGTATCAACTCTATCCTAAAATGATCTCTCAAAGTGGATGGACGGGGTGGATATCTCGCAACCATCAGGGTGGGTCCCACCTAACATTCCAGCGCAGGAACTCCGTGCGAAAGGCCTGGGAGGAAATTCGCATCCCTATCTTCACTTCCCCCTCGAATGAGGATTGGGTATTACCCCAACTGTTCCAAGCTCAAGACACGCTAGGCTAAAGGAATTTGCTACTCCCCCTGCCACCAGCCCGGTGGTCGGTGGCTGTGTTCTGTGGGCCCCACCATGATGTATGTGTTTAGTCCATTCCCTTCATTCATTTTTAAAGATAATTTTAGGACTTAATCCCCAAAAAAAAAGAGTGACCTAAATCTTAGGTAGACTACACCACAGGAAAACAATAGTACTATTGGATATCCACCGTCAAAATCCTGCTAAGGCCATCTGTACTGTTTATTTGACATCCAATATGTTGATTAGGTCATACATGCCCAGATGAAGGGGAAAAAAAGATCAGCTTGATCCAAAACTTTTATGTCCCAAAGAGTTGTTAATGGTCGACGTTCATTCAAAACTGTTTCGTGTAATGTGGTCCACTTGATATTAGGATATACCTCATTTTTTGTCCCATACCATAAAACGATCTAGAAAAATAGATGGACACCATGGATGAAACACATACATCATGGCAGGGCCCACATAGCACCAACGAGCAGCCCTTGGCCGGTGGCAAGGGAGTAGCCAATCCGTTTCCAGGCTTAGGCTTTTATCCATGCCGTCCATCCATTTTTCCATATCATTTTAGGTTATTAGCCCAAAATAAAAATAGATCCAATGCACAAGTAGATCACATAGTAGGGATTAAATCTCTGCAGTTGAAAAATTCTTTCAGATCACAAAAGTTTTGGATCAAGCTGATATTTGTGCTCTCCCTTCATCCCGGTCTAGATCACCTTATGACCCAGTTGGATGGAAAATAAACAACACGGTGGGCCCTGGCAGCCCCAGCTGTCCCATGCTCGTAACAGTCGGGGTGGAGTACGGTAATCTGCATCCTTTCCAATCGCCGCATCCCGTTGATGTGGAATTTTGTTGGCTAAGCTTCACCAGTTTGATGCATGTTGGACTAGGATTCTGTAGAACGGGCTCACTGTAATTCCATCCAACCTCTTGATTAGGTCACACAGAATGCAAATATCAGTTGGATCCAGAACTTTTGTGGCCCTTGGAAGTTTTTAAATGATAGGCATTCAGTCACAACTATTTCCTATTGTGTGGTCCACCTGAGATTTAGATCTTTGCCATTTGTGGTCATATGATCTAAAATGAGCTGGAAAAATGGATGGACGGTGTGGATGGAACTCATACATCATGGTGAGCCCACAAAGTACTGACCAGTACCGACTTGGGTACTAGAGGGTTCACTGTGGAATCCCCTTACGAGAATTAAGTTGTTAACTAAGCCAGTGAAAAATGGAACGTGCTCTCTCTCTCTCTCTCTCTCTCTCTCTCTCATAGGTGGATCACACCACATGAAATAGTAGTAATTGAACGCCACCATTAAAATTTTCTTAGGGCACACTATGATGTTTATCCGACATCTTGTCTGTTGAATAGGTCACGCAGACCAGATGAAGGGAAAACACAAAAATCAGCTTCACCTATAGGTACTTTTGTGGCCTTTGTAATGGTGGGCCTTTTCAATCACCACTGTTTCCCATGGTGTGTGGTCTACTTGAGATTTGGATTTGCCTCCTCATTTTTGGGCTAGTTCCCTAAAATGAGCTTGCACAATGAATGGACGACATGGATAAACTATATGTGGGCCCATATGATGGTTAATTCACATCAAAGGTAAGGGCCCACACGATGAAAGATCCACATCAAAGGTGGGATCCACATTATAGATGACCCATGTAGGCCACTAATTATGAATAACCCACATCCAAAACAGGCTCCACTTGATGGACGACCCACATTAAAAATGGGGCCCACAGGATAGATCGTACATTTCAAAGGTGGGCTCTACATGAGGGGCATATGATATTAAAGGTAGCCTCACATGATGGACAATAACATTAAAGGTAGACCCCACATGCTGACCCCACATAAGGGATAGTTCACATTAAAAGTTAGCCCGAATGATGGATGGCCCACATCCAAGGCATGCTCTGCATGATGGACAACCCATATTGAAGGTTGGGACCACATGATGGATAGTACACATCAAAGGTGGGCTCTACATGATGGATGGTGGATATTGATGATGAGCCCCACAATATTGATGACCCACATTAAGGTAAGCCCTCTGTACTGGACAATCCACATCAAAGGTGGGCTCCACATGATGGACGGTGAATATTAAAAGTGAGTCCAGTATGATGTAAAATAACATTGATAGTGGGTGCTCCACATGATAGATAATCCATATCAAGGTGGGCACCACATGAGAATAATTCACATCAAAGTTGTGCCCCTAATGATGAATGACCCACATCTAGGGCAGGTCCCGCTTGATGGATGATCCAAATCCAGGTAAGGCTGCTTGATGGATGACCCACTTTGAAGTTGAGCCTTGCATGATGAAAGGTCCACATTAAAGTTGGGCCCACATGATGGTCAGCCCACATCCAAAGTGACCCTTGTATGATGGTGGCCCACATCAAAAGTAGACCTCAAAAGGTCGAGGGGCCACATTGAAGGTAGGACCCACATGAAGAATGGTTCACATTGAAGATATGACCAAGGCGAACCAAATATTATGAGCAGCCCATAAAATGCCCCCATTTATATTCATTGTGGTAACAGCAGTGCAACAGTCAAAATTAAATGGCAATGCAATGTAACTATGATATAAAAAAAAAAAATAAGTCATTAAATAATGTAATGTATCATAGCATCAAGTTTCATATATATATATATATATATATATATATATATATATATATATAAAAACTAACCTAACAAGTAATTCAAATGGTTCACTAAAATAATGCCCACCCATGGTCAATTTCTAGCTTCCCTCGCTCAATTCCTAGGTTGCCTAGCTCAAATCGTAGGTTCCCTCGCTCATTTTCTACGTTGCCTCGCTCAATTTCTAGCTTACCTCGCTCAATTTCTAGATTCCTCTCATTTGAACTCCTACCTTGCCTCTCTCAATTTCTAGGTTCCCTCGCTCAATTCCTACCTTGCCTCACTCAATTTTCAATTTGCCTACTCAATTTCATATTTGTCCCGCACAATTTCTAGTTTGTGCCAAGTATGGTGAAATTGACAAATGAAAGTGAATGAAATGTATTTTCAACCATCGACCTGATGGAATCTTGGAAAATAACTAGGTTGGTTGGCTAAAGTATCTTCTCTTACCCCAAAATCATATTTGGTACGTCAAGTAACTAATTTTGGTTTAGAAGATATTCTTGTTAAATGATTAAAGAAATAAATGAAAAAAAGAGGGAAAATTTTTTTATATGCTTATATATACCTATTTATATAAATATGTATTAAAGAAAATTATTGGTGGAATAAATTTCTCCATGTAAAAAATAAAATAAAATAAAATAAAATAAAAAAATTTCATAGACTGGCACAGACTACAGTTATGGCTACGGTTATAATCCATAGCTAAAGGTAAAACACCTTTTTTCGATATATTGACAAACAGTCGATATATCGAAAATTGTAAGATTTTTGAGGAAAACTCACTGGGCAGTTCTGGACCATTTTCGATATATCGACTGGCTGTCGATTTATCGACGGTTTTTTTTTTTTTTTTTTACTGTTGTAATCCCACCGCTTTTTGTGGGTCCTATTATGAGGTATGTGTTATATCCAAACCGTCCATCTATTTGGCGAGCTCATATTCAGGCTTGAGACTAAAAATAAGATAGATGTAACTATCAAGTAGACCACACTGTAAAAGGCAATGGGGAATTGAACGTCTACCATTGAAACCCTTTTAGGGGTTATAGAAGTTTTGGATCATTATGAAATTTGTTTTTCTTCTTCATCCAGGTCTTTGTGACCTATGAATGAACTTAGACGGGGAGGATTTCATACGAACATCACAGTGGGCCCCCAAAAAGTTTTTGATGGTCAACACTCATTCAACACTGTTTCCTGTAATGTGGTACACTTGAGATTTGCATATATCTCATTTTTGGTTGTATACCATAAAATGATATGGAAAAATATATGGACGGCATGGATGAATAGCATACATCATGGTGGGGCCCACAGACCACCGACCATCCGCCATTGGCTGGTGGCAGGGGGAGTACCCAATCCGTTTCCGTGAAAGGAGGGGTAGTTTCGTCCTCAATGTCGCTGTCCGCACGTGATAGTCTAGATTGGTAAATAAAGTTTGTATTCTTTGATAGAAATCGCTGGGTAAAAGGTTTTGTCTACAGTGGTCATTTTCTCTCCTGGTGGCCCATAGAGGTTTGTATTGCAGGAACTCTACCGTAATTCGTCCGAGCAGGATTCCGTGGGGCACACCATGATATAAGTGTTTTATCCACGTTGTTAATTGTTTTTCATTTCATGGTATTAGACAAAAAATGAAAGAATATAAAAAATTCTAATGTACCACATCAAAGTAAGCTGCAGTGATTATGACACCCACCGCTGAAACCTTTCTAATGGCCACCGTGATGCTTTATTTACCATATAACCTATTCATAATGTCGTGCAGACGTGAAGTGAAAACAAAAATATCAGCTTGATCTGATACTTATCTAGCTCCCAAGAAGTTTTTAATGGTGAACATTCAATCCTCACTTTGTGGTCCAATTAAGCTATGGACCTGCCTCATTTTTTGTTTTATATCATAAAATGATCTGTAAAAAACAATTAACGGCATGGATAAAACACTTATATCATGGTGGGCCCCACAGGGCCCTGCCCGGACGGATTACCGCCCGGGCTGGGGTAGGACGCAATCCGCGTCCCTGTAACACTCCCGTGCCATGCGCATACGTTATTGATTTCCTATGTTACCCCGGACACAACGGAAACGGATTGGCTACTCCCCCTGACACCAGCCCTGGGGCTGATGGTCGGTGCTCTGTGGGCCCCACCATGATATATTTGTTTCATCCATTCCGTTCATCCATTTTTACAGATCATTTTATGGCTTGGTACCAAAAATTAGAGGTATATATAACTCAGATGGACCACACCACAAGAAAAAAATAGTAGTTGGATATCCATCATTAAAATCCTCTTAAGGCCCACTATACTGTTTATTTGACATCTAAAATGTTGATTAGGTCATACAGGCCCAGATGAAGGGATAAAACAAAAATCATCTTGATCCAAAACTTTTATGGCCACAAAATATTTTTTAATGGTTGACGCTCATTCAACACTCTTTCATGTAATGTGGTCTACTTAAGATGGGATATACCTCATTTTTGGTCTCATACTGTAAAATGGTCCGTCAAAATAGATGGACGGCATGGATGAAACACATACATCATGGTGGGTCCCAAGGAGCACCGACCATCAGCCATTGGCTGGTGTCAGGGGGAGTAGCCAATCCGCGTCCGGACACGACACCCTTTCTACACTTTCAATCGAACACGGATTAGGTACTACCCCACCTGTTCCGATCTCAAGACAGGCTAGGAGTCCGAATGGCCTGCATGATGTATGGCTTTTATCCATGACGTCTATCCATTTTTCCATATCATTTTATATCATTAGCGGAAAATAAAAGTTATCCAGAACATAAGTGGACCACATAGTAGGGATTAAATTCCTACAATTGAAAATTTCTTTCAAATCACAGAAGTCATAGATCAAGCAAGCTGATATTTGTGTTTTACCCCTATCCAGGTCTATGTCACATTATGAACTGGTTGGATGGAAAATAAAAAACACGGTGGGCCATGTAAGCCCCAGCTTATCCCGAGCTCTTAACCGGCGGTGGCAGTACGTAATCCGCATCCTTTCCAATCGTCATTTAGCAGGAAGTTTCTGTGCAAGTATGCTGGGTGAGGCCCACCCGGATGCTGGGTGAGCCCATACAGGCCAGAGTATCCCATTTGCCACCTAACCAACCCTCTATCTAGCTTGAAAGAAGCTCTCTCTCTCTCTCTCTCTTCATATTTCTTTTTCTTTCTTTCTTTTCCATCAAAAAAAGATAAAAAGAAAGGCAAATGCTCCTTTCTTCGTAAGTGTTCTTTTCTTCTCTTCCCTGCTGTTGAAATATTCGGGCTTGGGCTTGGGCTTGGCCGTATAACCAATTTGGGTCGGGCTCAGGTTAGACCATCTTAGACCATCACGGTCCCGGGCCGTTTTGGGCTTAGGTTAAAACTTGCGGCTCACAGAGGTTGGCCGGACCCTACCCCGGCCCGTTGACACTTGACACCCCTTGCTGTGCCTGTGCTAATAGTACATGCTTGTGCAATAAAGTTGGTGTACACACCACACATATGCCAGCATGGCACATAGGTAAAAGATCTAATCCAACCATCGAGTTCGTACGGCCATGTACATGTTTTTCCAGAACTAAGATCTGCTCCAAATCAGCATATGGGCCCCAATCATGGAAACAGGTGAATGAGTTAGAAAGCTTCCTAGTTTTTCAAAGCTTACATTTGCAAACTGCAGCCCACCTGACCAGTAGATCAACCTGATACATGAGCTATGATATCATTATAGTGATGCCATTCTGATGGATTTGTTGCATCTTACACCTATCACGCATGCTGCCACATATGTGGCGTGTACATGCGCTTATTACAGTGAGGCCCATCTTAATATATGTATTCTATATCCATAACGTGCATCTGTTTTTTCCAGATCATTTTAGGGCAGGAGCCCAAAAATAAAGAAGATCCAAGTCTCAAGTGAACCATAGTATAAAACAGTGGTGATTGAATGCGCGCCCTTCATCCAACCTGTTGATATGGTCACATAAAACTGTGTCAAGTACCCACTGTGTTGATGTGAGAAAAACTTTGAACTCTCAGTATAGTATGTTGGACCATACACATGATAGACTTACAATTTATTTAAAACTAATAAATTTTGTTATTGTCTGACAAAGGGATTGGTGGATGTTTATTGGACAGTTAAAATGAAGAAATTATATATCATGGCCTTATTTGAATAAACAAGTCTAGACCAACCAGAGGTTAGGATTGATCAACCATTCTAAATTTAGCACTGTGACTTAAGAGTTGTGTGGGTTCAACAAGTTTCTCATTGTAAGCTTCATGGATAAGTTTTCAGTGCTTGTATATCAAGTATCATACTTGGCCAGAGTATCAAATAAGCTCCCTAGTCCAACCAATTCGGGTTTCACGTCTCTCTCCACTAAATGTTTAAATCTCATCTCTTCGGATTTTGAACTCACATATGGTATCTATATCACTCAAAATGTGGGCCACACTGTGGATGGAGCATATATCAAAAATCACCAACAATAACAAAATCTAACCATCCAATTGATTTCTATCAAATGAATGATTAGAAATAAAATTATATATATATATATATATATATATATATATATATATATATATATATATATATATATATATATATATATATATATATATAAATCTTTCATGGGCAACTGGTGGACATCCAATACAGGTTAAAATAAAAATAGTGAGCAGTGTTATTCAACAAACAAATGGCAATTAATCAAAGGTTGGGATCTCTTAGTAAATTTGATTTTGGGTCATGACCTTCCCATGAAGGTTTATTAGGTAAACATGCATTGTAGCTTTGATGGCTATGATTTTGTGACCGGTTATCAGTTTGGTATATATAATATGCTGTTGGAAATTAGTTATTTAGGGTAACCTCTTCTCCTTATCCACGCCCCACACCCTCTGTCCGTACAAAGGTGAGAGAGAAACAACCATCTTTATCTCAACATGTGTATGGATGATGAGGATGTATAGGCAGTCAGTATCTAGCCATGCATACCATCCATGATGGAACCCACTAGATTCATGGTCTGGATCAGCATCTGGTGGGCCAGAAGGGCCAAACTTCCCTAGCAAACTTAATCAAGGATGAGATTATAGTTAGCTGAGGGCACAAATGGGCCCAGCTGCACCAGTCCAAATCATGAAATCTGCTCTAGCATAAATCAAATAATTATACTAATTGGGCCCAGTATGTGGGCCTACCCTTTTTAGCCGAAGCCCAAAAACCACTCACAGAACTGTGACCAGGCAATTTCTCATGATCAACGGACTTGATCAATTGGGACAAGGCTTAGATGATGATGATGGTGAGCTTGGGACGTCCATATGGTGGGCCCCAACTGATAAATGACCTAGTTCTGGCACGTGTGGTGCCAAGTTGCCGAATTGGTACATGTGGAACCACCGTCATCACATTGATAGAAATAACTCGGCACATCCAGGCCCTTCACTATCCAGAAATTATAGGTGCTCTTTGCTGATTCCACACATGTAGAGCTCATGGGCAGGTGATCCAGACCGTTGATCTAATGGGAATCACTGTCAACGAGAAATCATTTACAAATCTTCTAGAGTCGAAGATCTTAACCGTTCTATCAGTGGCCTACAAATGTAAGAGCAAGATAGGATTGCTGGGTTCATAGATTTTGAGTGGAGGGTTCTGATCTGTGAATGCTCCCTCAAAATCCATTTCTATACCTGAAATCTAATTTCCAGTTTCCAGGGTGTTTTGGTGATCATATTTCACAAAATGGGACCCTAGAAAGAAGAGTAGTCCCGTCCACCTAGCCCCGATCTTACACCGTACACGTGCACATGAGAATGATATCATGCATCATAGACAACCATGAACGGCTCGTATAGACCAAAGAGGATGGCTTGCATGGGTAAACATGGGGTGATTGGGACTGTTGATATAATGGGGTACCATGTGGATTGGACAACTCAGACCATTCAATTGTAGGGCCGTGATTTTTGGGATATGACCATGTGAACATGATTATTGCTAGCATTGCACACCATACGTTGCTTTCCTACAAAGAGATCCAACCCGTTCATCTAGTAGGCCTTCGTTTGGACGCTGGAGATCTTGATAGCCGGGATTTTTACCGTGTAATCAACCCACTGCGGGCCCCACTAAATGAATTGCATAGAATATGGATTAGCACGAGGCAAAGCATTTTGGCGAGTCATTTCAAAGGTAATTCATGCAGTGGATTGAAGAGGGATACCGCACGTCCAGGCCACACATCAGGTGGACCTGGCCCAAAAACAAGATGGCTGATTATCAGGTGAGTCACACATTCCTTGAATATAGACCATTTGTCATCTTCTTTTTAACCGTACATGTTTGTTATACACTTGTGTCCTGCCTGATTAATGGAATGTTCTGATTTTGGGGAGCGAACATCCAATGATAGTTATCTCTTGATGAATGGTCTGGATCTCACACGCGCTACTTTAACCATTGTGTGTGTGTTTTTTTTTTAATCGCCCCTTCTGTCACACTATGTCGCTGTCGCACTTCTCTTTATAAATCTGTTTCCAGGCCCGAGAATGGTGGCCCACTAATAGGAGCACATGGAGTTGCGTTGTAGCCACGTGTTTCACCATTACAAGTGGCTAGAAAAATATCTAATTCATAGCTAGCACTCTCAAGAGAGCACAGCTAGTGGTGCAAGTGGGCGCCGTATAATAAGGGTCATTCATAATGAGATATGATCACATACAGACATTTCTATCTGCCCAATTAATCACATGTGAGTACCATCTGATCCGTTCAAAAGATGGGCCAAGCCATAATTATAAGATGGCAAAAAAATCAGGCTGATAAAATCATTGGGTGGACCACGCCGACACATGAGTTGTACCATTGGATGCGCTTTATTTTCATGCTGTGTCCTGATCGATGAGTGGATCGGCCTGATTTTCGAAAGAGAATATAACCATAGTGTGTCCCACCTTTCCAATGGATTGGATCTTCTGCACATGGGACAGGTTGGTGGGAAGACATGGCTACAGCCGTTTTATGTGATCATATCTCATTAATAAGATCCAAAGGAAAAGTCTCAAGAAGATAATTAAAAAAGCTCCAAAAGAAAAGGCACTGCATGGTTTTGATAGGGTACTGTGCTACCCTACCAAAGATACCGTACGGGGATTGGTTTTCTTCCCAGTATTACATTTAAGATAATGATCTGAACCGTTCATTTTATAGTTTATGATACAACCATCATCCTAAAAAATTTGAGTGGGTGATTATATATGAAGATGAATTTGGAGTATTCAAAAGTTTGAAAGGATTGTGTTCAAATTCAAGAATCAAAGGTTAGGATCATCAGTACGCGGGATTATAAGTTTTCCTAGATTCTTTAAAGCAGTGATAAGATCATGAACGATTCATACGACCATCTAAGATAAAATCAAGGTGAAAACCAAGCATGCACAGTACTATGGTAGGGCACTGTACCCTATTAGAAACCCCTCGATTTGTAGTGAGATGAAAGCTGTCTCTCATTTTATTATTCATAGCCTCCTGATACCAGACCGGATGGAAGTGAATGGGGAGACACTGCATGACAAGGGCCGTTGAAAGCGGACACACGTGCCTAGTGTATCATTAAAAAATATACAGGGCAAAAATGAAAACAAGGAATATATTTGTTTCTATACATATGAATAAGATTTAAAAAAGATACACCCTCATCCACAGCTCAAGTGGTAGACTGAGTGAAAGATACCTCGTTTCGACACTGACGTCGGCTAACAGTGAAGTGTGAACTCACACCCCACTGAGGTCTGCTCTTTTTTCTTTATATCTTTGTTTTTTTTTTTTCCTTATCTTTTATTAGGACTGAGGTTCCGGTGGTCAGTGCTCGAGTAAAGGCGGGGTTTTGACCGGAATGCTCTAGGGATAAGGTCTTCGACAGGGATGATTGATGACTACTTTCGACAGGAATGATTGTGTAGGGGCATAGGTTTTAGATGTTGCATATGGTAGTGGAGAAAAGAGTTGTAGCCCTACATCTAATACTATATTTGTATTGAAATAAAAAGATTAAAATACGTTTAATTGATTTGCTGAAAAGATATATATATATATATATATATATATATAAATTTATTAAATTTTAAACATTTATATATTATATGGGCCCTTACTCATGCTAAGGAGGTAGACTCACTGGACTTTCAACACAATGTTAGAGGTTGAAGTACCTATTGTGGTTAAATCGCATTGTGGTGTGGTGTGAGTGCGCTGGTGTGAAAAGAAAAAAAAAAGTTTACATATCATATAAATTTATTATATATTCTAAAAAAGTATAGAGTTTTAAGCGTTTAAACAATTATTTTAAGGTGATTTTTTTAGTAGATTTTTTTTAAAGGTCTAAAATAGGCTTGGTACTTTAGGCAATTCTATCTACTAAAAGCTTTCACCGTCTACTCCACTTTATATATTAACGAATGGAATGGTGGCTACCAAAATTTACATTTTAAATAGCTCTTGCTTCTTTTTCTTTCTTTCTTTCTTTCTTTCTTTCTTTTATTAGGGCTGAGGTTCCGGTGGTCATTGCTCGAGCAAAAGTAGGGTTTTGACCGGAATGCAACGGGGGATAGGGAACTCGACAAGGATGAGAGGGACTTGAGTACTTTTGATAAGAATAACTGTGTAGAGGCATGGGTTTTGAATTTTGTGGTTGGTAGGCTGGTAGCGGAGAAAAGAGTTAGAGCTGCCCTAAACTCTAATACCATGTTTGTATTGAAATGAAAAGATTAAAATATGTTTAATTGATTTGCTAAAAAGATAATTTATTTTCAATTTTAAAAAAATAATATTAAGTTTTAAACATATATATCGCATGGATCCTTACTCATGCCTGAGCAATGGACTCACAGTAGTTTCAACATGAGGTTTTGAGTTTGAGTATCTATTCCGGTGAAAATCTCACAATGGTGTGTGTGAAAATTATTATTATTATTATTATTATTTTTTTTAAAGTTTACATATACTATAAGCTTATTGCATAAAAATCTTCTAAAAAGTAATAGAGTTTTAAGTGTTTAAACAATTGTATTAGGGTTTTTTTATAGGTAGAGATTTTATTTTTTATTTTATTTTTGGCTGAGAGCGTCCAAAATAGACCTGTGAGCAACTTTTTTCTAACCATCTATTTTTAATGACCGGAAATCTCGCACGTGTGAGACGCATGCGAGAGCTCTCTTCTTTTGATCCCCGTTCTTAATTACCAAATCCCACAGCGTGCGGCAGCCTAACTACAATACACGCCTCCACGTGCCAATATGGGTAACCTGGTGAGCATCTGAGCCATACATCAGGTGGGAAGCTAGTATGCATTGACTGCCCCGAAAATCATGCTGGTGCACTGAGCATGTGGGCCACTCAACAGAACAAATTGAGTCTGAGAAAATCTTGGGTACAGCCGCCCCTTTCATTTCATACACCGTGGTCCAGATGAAGAGTGTACGTGCCTGGTTTTGGACCACAGGACCTATTTTGTGCGGCCCAACTGATGGACAGATTGGACTTTCGACAACTGTTCCACTTTGGCTTACGTGGAGGTGTGTATACGGCTGGCTATACCAGCGTCTAAGATTTGCTAAGATCTAATTACATTTAATAATATAAAAAGAAAAATATTAATGCTGGACGTTCTATACCAACTTTTTCCTACGACCCGTGAGAATAGAATATCGCATCCGGAGAAAATCCTGGGTGGGCGAAATCCATAAAATCAATCGACAGCCAATAGTTTCATTCGATCTATGGATGTGGCCCACCTAACAAGCGTTTGGCCCATTTTTGCCCTGCATTATCCTTATAGTGTGGAGTCCACGTCTCAGATGTTCCACACAAGTGACACGTATTCACAACCGGAACCATACAACGCTGTATTGGGTCATATCTCTCTCTCTCTCTCTCTCTCTCTCTCTCTCTCTCTCTCTATATATATATATATATATATATTATTACGAATTTACATTTGGATACACCGAAAATATAAAAATAAATTAAAATAAAATATTTCACTAGGCTGAATCACGTATAAAATACAGTCTTTAAAATGTGATTCGTCCCCTTATCAACTGCTGATGGGTTACAGGCGAATTACTTCCAGGATAAGACAAGCCTTATTTGGATTCAGCGTGCAGCAATCACGATAGGTCCACTGTGGAACAATTTTAACGCAGCCGATTTCTTCTGGCAGACTCAGATGGTGGAGATGTTAAAAGTATTTTAGAATGGAGTTATGGATCGTATCTGATTTGATGAGAGAAATGGTGTGTTGAGATGATAAAATCAGACTGGAATGGTCCAGTTTAAGTGCAAAGTGCGCCATTTAGCGCCACTACAGCCACACTGCCCACGCCCTCGCCTACGCCCAAGCCGGTGCCCGAACGCGTGCATGCGTGTGTTCCAGTGCTACGTACTGGAACATGCAATCCATTTTTTATCTCCTCCAAAAACTCTAAATAAGAATACTCTTCAAAAGTCCACATAAAAACCACAAAAGTTTTCTTCACATTTTTGATATGGGACAACGCACACACACTGCACTTTTTAATTCAAAAAATTCAAAAAGCGTTTTGTGCCTTTTCCCATATATATATATATATATATATGGGAAAAGGTATAATGCGCTCGAGCTCACGGCTCGACCTCATGGGATGTTCCCATCAGCTCGAGCGCATAGTACCTTTGTCATATATATATATATATATATATGTATGTATATATAATTACAAATTTACATTTGGATACACCGAAAATATAAAAATAAATCAAAATAAATTATTTCACTAGGCTGAATCACGTATAAAATACGCTGTCCTTAAAGCGCAATTCGCCTCCTTATCAATTGCTGATGAGTTACAGGTGAATTGCTTCCAGGATAAGATAAGTCTTATCTGGATCCAGCATACAGCAATCATGATAGGTCCACTGTGGAACAATTTTAATGCAGCCGATTTCTTCTGGCAGACTCAGACAGTGGAGATGTTTAAAGTATTTTAGAATGGAGCTATGGATCGTATCTGATTTGATGATAGAGATGGTGTGTTGAGATGATAAAATCGGACTGGAATGGTCCAGTTTAAGTGCAAAGTGCGTCAACATCTAGCGCCACTACAACCATACTGCCCATGCCCTCGCCCACACCCGTGCCCGTGCTCGAGCGTGAGCCCGAGCGTGCGCGTGTGCGTGCGTGTGTTCCAGTGTTACGTACTGGAACACGCAACCCGTGTTTCATCTCCTCCAAAAACTCCAAATAAGAGTACTCTTCACAAGTCCACATATAAATCACAAAAGTTTTCTTCACATTTCTGATATGGGACAACGCGCACACACTGCACTTTTTAATTCAAAAAATTTAAAAAGCGTTTTGGCGAGAAAATTCTAAAATTTTGAAAAATTTGAATTTTCAGTTTTATTATTTTGAAAACTACTGATTTTCAACAATCTCCCACTGGTTTTTTAAAACAATGAAAACTCTGCCAGAATAATAACAGTTATTATGCATAAAGAAAGATATCTTGCGATTTGAATCTTTCTTTAGTGTAAGTATTTTAAAGTTATTTCAAAATTTCTGATTGCCGCAACATTGAACCAGCAATTTTTATATAATATAACCGAAAATACCACACACATAATAACTCCTGCGTTATGTGTTCTTTCATAATCTTGCTTAACACTTTTAATGGCCATGTGCTTATCCCGTTTCATGAATGATCCCGAGATAACTCTAACTCTTATGAGAAGCGACACCACTTCTACGTTCACATACGTGAAATCCTTCCAGTGTTTCCGTTTAAAACACTTGTCCTGTTTGACTGAATTTCATTAAAAGTTTAATATTCATCTCTCTTTTATAACGACCAGCACTATCATCCCTGGATGAGGTTATTAGTTTATTTAGTGCTAAAACTTTTCACTTATCAGTGAATTATTGTTACCCATTAAACCCAATATTTAGAGAATTTCTAATTTAAGATTATGTTTCTTTCACTGGTGAAACTTTAAGTAAAGAGTTTCAACCCCATTCCTCTAGATGTTGTCCTTACTACCTCTCTCGTTAGAAGTTTAGTAAAAGGATCAGCCAAGTTATTACTTGACTTTACATATGAGATCGCAATGATTCCAACTTGAATCAATTACCTTACATAGTCATGTCGCAAACTTATGTGTCTGGACTTCCCATTATAGGTACCGTTATAGGCTCTCGCTAGAGTGGCTTCACTATCATAATGAAGTGAAACAACCGGTATAGGTTTCCATTAAAATGAGATTTCTAATAGAAGATCCCTTAACCACTCAGCCTCTTTACCTGTAATAGCCAAAGCTATGAACTTATATTCCATAGTTGAGTGCGTTATGCAAGTTTGTTTCTTGGATCCCCAAGATACAACTGCACTTCCTAGGGTGAATATCCACCCTGTAGTGGACTTGTTGTCCCCTGCACTCGATATCCAACTTGCATCGGTATATCCTTCTAATACTTCTAAAAATTCTGAGTAAAATAGCCCTAGTTCTTTAGTTTCTTTAAGTTAATATAGAACTCTACTTATTGCTTTCCAGTGTTTAACACTTGGATTACTCGTAAACTTGCTTAGTTTACTCACAGTGTATGCTATATCTGGTCTTGTGCATTGCATTGCATAATAAGACTGCCTATAGCACTATCATACTCTAGTTGTGGAACTGCTCTTCCACTGTTTTCTTTTAACTTGATACTTGGATCAAACGAGGTCTTTGCCTCTTTAATTTTCAAGTGATTAAACTTATTTATTATTTTCTCAATATAATGAGACTGGCATAATGCAAAATTTCTGCTATGTTTTTTAACTTTGATACCTAATATGGTATCCACTTGTCCAAGATCCTTCATTTTGAAAACTGAAGAGAGAAACTTTTTAGTTTCAGTTACACCTTCCATTTTATTATTGATTATTAACATATCATCTACATACAAGCATATGATTATAACATAATCATTACATACTTTTGAATATATGCATTTATCAGCAATATTATGTTCAAAACCATATGACAGAACTTTAGAATCAAATTTATCATACCACTGTTTTGGTGCTTGCTTTAATTCATACAAAGACTTAACAAGTCTACACACTTTTCTTTCATTTCCTGGTAGAACAAACCCTTCTGTTTGCTCCATGTAAACCTCTTCATCGAGATCCCCATTTAGGAATGTCATCTTCACGTCTATTTGATGGATATGAAGATGATGTATGGATGCTAGAGTGAATAAGATCCTAATCGAAGTTATTCGAGCTACTGGTGAATTAGTGTTAAAATAATCGATTCATTCTTTCTGTCGGAAACCCTTAGCAACTAACATTGCCTTAAAGGTTTGAATTGTACTATCCGTGTGATATTTTTTTCTTAAATACCCACTTACAACCTATTGGTTTAGAACTTGGAGGTAGATCTACTAATTCCCATGTTTGATTTGATATTATGGAATTCATTTCATCATTAATGGCTTCTTTCCAAAAAGTAGAGTCTCTTGAAGTCATATCTTCACTAAATGTTTTAGGTTCATCTTCTATAGTCAAAACCATATGTATTGTCCTAATCACCTTCTCTCTATCACCCTCAATTAGATGAAAAGAGAGTCGCTAAGAGTTTATTTAATCAGAATCAAGACTCTTTTCTACTCTTGATCTTTGACTCCTATAAGGTTCACTAGGAGTTTTCTCTTCTATTTGTGTTTCTTTTATAGTTTTATTAAGAGATTGAATCTCAGTTTCTTTTTCTCTGTGAATACAGAATTTTTAAAGAACTCTATATCTCTAAACTCTATGATTACATTTGAGTCTAAGTCTAGAAGTCTAAAGGCCTTACTATGTTGTGCATATCTTACAAGGACGCACTTAATAGCTCTTAGTCCTAACTTAGTTCTTTTAGGTTCTAGAGTTCTACAGTAAGCAAGACACTCTCATACTCTAAGATACCCTATGTTTGGTTTTCTTCCTTTCAATATTTCGTATGGAGAGGTCTTGATTTTCTTAGATGAAATTCGGTTTAAAACGTGACATGCAGCTAACGGTGCTTCTCCCCATAGATTTAATGGCAATTGTGCTTGTATTAGCATTGAGTTGACCATTTCTACTAATGTCCTATTTTTTCTCTCTGCTACATCATTTTATTATCGTGTATAAGGTGTTGTGCACTGACGTATTATGCTGTGTTCTTTACAATAATTAGAAAAGTCATTAGAGAAATATTCTCCTCCTCGATCACTACGAAGGATTTTAATATTTTTGTTTAATTGATTTTCTACTTCAGATTTATAGATCTTGAATGCATTAAATGCTTCATCTTTTAATTTTAACAGATACACATATACATATCTTGAACAATTATCTATGAAAGGTATAATGTACCTTTTACCTCCACGGGTAAGAACGTCATTTATTTCACATATGTCAGTATGCACTAGGTCTAATATTTGAGATGATTTCTCAACACTAGGGAATGGTTTCTTGATTATTTTAGACCATATGCATACTTCACATTTATCTTTATCACCATCATTGCATGATATTAGGTCGTTCTTAGCCATGAGTTTTATGGTACCATAACCAATATGGGCTAGTCTACCATGTCATAGCGTTACAGACTCAATCATGTAAGTAGAAGAATTCTTTTCACTTAAAGAAAGTTTGATCATCCCATTACAAGCATAACCCTTACCCACAAAGTTCTCATTCTTAGACAATATCAGCTTGCCTGATTCAAACACAACCATAATCCCAAGTTTGCTTAAGAGATCCCCTGAGACAAGATTTTTCCTTATGTCTGGGATATGCAGTACATTAGTCACAATTATCTTCTTTCCAGAGGTAAAGAGTAATTTCACGGTTCCTTTGCCTGTAACTTTCGATCGTCCTTCATTTCCCAATTGAACCTCTTGACCATTGGTCTCGTCTTCATAGGTTTTGAAGGCAGCTCGATCGTTGCATACATGGACTGTGGCACTTGTATCATACCACCAACCAAGAATTTTCTCTTGAACTAGGTTCACTTCTGTGACCATGGCTACGATTTTATCGTCTACTACATTAGCCTCTTTCTTATGCTTTTTTCGGTCCCTACAGACTCGGGCGAAATGCCCAGTCTTGCCGCAGACATAGCAAGCTCCCTTAGGTTTGCCATTTTTCTTTTTTTAGGTTTTCTTAAATTTTTCTTGATCTTTGTTAGGTTTAAGGGAATCAGCTTTCTCATAGGAATTATTTTGGGATGGTCGTTCTACTGCGTTCACCTTGGATGAGGATGCACCATTAGCGTCATCCTTTTTATCTTGGTTACGGAATTCTTCTTCAATATGAAGATGCTTATGGATTTATTCCAGGGTGAGTTCTTCGGATTTATGCAGTAGTTTCTTCCCATACTTTCCAACTCGGAGATAATTTTGCGATTATAACTCCAACTTGAAAGGATTCAAGAAGATCAATTTTTATGGCTTTTATTTTATTTACAATAAGCTACTGTTCTTGGATTTGGGCAAGCAGTGGTAGATTGTCTATCATCGTGAAGTCGAAATACCTGGCAATTAGAAATTTCTATGTACCTTCCTCTTCAGCCTTGTATTTGTATTTCAACGCGCTACAAATTTCTTTCACTGATGTGGTCCTCGTGTACAAATCGTACAACCGATCAGAGAGAGCATTGAGGATGTGGCCACGACACAGCAGTTCATCTTCTTATCGCTTGATCCTAGCAGCAACCTGTTCTGGAGTATCAGTATCCTTTGCTTCAGGCAGGGGCTGGAGAGTCGGGTCCAGGATGTAGAAGATCTTCAGATCGGTCAGCAGGAATTTCAATTTGTCCTGCCATTTAGTGAAATTTGAACATCAAATCGGTCCAATCAGATCAAATCCTGGTTCATCAATTTGACTGATGCAACACTTTCGGTGTCTATGGAATTGCGCTTTAAGATTATTACAAATTTACATTTGGATACACCAAAAATATAAAAATAAATAAATAAAAATATTTCACTAGGGTGAATCACGTATAAAATACATTGTCCTTAAAGCGTGATTCGCCCCCTTATCAACTGTTGATGGGTTACAGGCGAATTACTTCCAGGATAAGACAAGCCTTATCTGGATCCAGCGTGCAGCAATCACAATAGGTCCACTGTGGAACAATTTTAACACAGCAGATTTTTCTGGCAGACTCGGACGGTGGAGATGTTCAAAGTATTTTAGAATGAAGCTATGGATCGTATCTGATTTGATGAGAGAGATGGTGTGTTGAGATGATAAAATTGGACTGGAATGGTCCAGTTTATATAGGCATCAGGTATAGTACCATTGTTGTGTGGTATTCAATGGTCCGGAACGTTTGAAAAATGTTTCTGACAGTTATCCATTAATTCGAAATGTTTCTGATCGTCAGATCAGAAGATTTAACCGTTGGATCATCCTAGCCCGTCTGTTTTCGGACCGTTGTGGCTTTCAAGGTAGCTATCCATTTTTAGAAACGGTTGGACGTTTCAGATTTAAGATCCGACCGTTCTCAGTCACCTATAAAACCCAGGCTCATTTCAGATTTTCAGATTCACACCGCCCTAAGGCTCTGACCAGACCCATCGTACCATCTAGCGCCATCTAACGCCACTACAGCCACACTGTCATCGCTCGTGCCCGAGCGCGAGCGCGAGCACGTGCGTGTGTTCCAGTGCTTAACCTGTGTTTCATCTCCTCTAAAAACTCTAAGTAAGAATACTCTTCACAAGTCCACATATAAACCACAAAAGTTTTTTTCACATTTCTGATGTGGGACAGCACACACACCGCTCTTTTTAATTCAAAAAATTCAAAAAGCGTTTTGGCAGGAAAATCTTGAAAATTTGAAAATTTTAAATTTTCATTTTTATTATTTTAAAAACCACTGATTTTCAATATATATAGATGGGAAAAGGTACTATGCGCTCGAGCTGATGGGAACGTCCCATGAGGTCGAGCTGTGTGAGCCCCACCGTGATGCGTGTCGAACATCTACCCCATCAGTTAGATGCACCATTCCATCGTGGGCCTAGGTCTCAAAAATCAAGTCAATATGTTACTTGTGTGGGCCACACCATATACAGAAGTTGAGAGGGGCCATGCACCATTAAAACATTCATAATAATATTTTGGGCCCACCGAGATGTGGTTTACAAATCCAGCCCATCCATTATGTGTGTCCCACTTGGATGAGGATTCAAACCAAGTTTCAGACGCAAGCAAATTTCAGGTGGGCCCCACCAAGTGCTTTTATATGTTTTTGGCATGTCTTCACATGATTTTAGATGGTATGGCCCACCTGAGTTCTGTATACGGCTGATTTTTGGGAAATCCCATAATTTAAAGGGGACCCATCAAATGCACGGTGTTGATGGTCGACACACATCATGGTGGGGCCCACACAGCTCGACCTCATGGGAGCTTATCGTGAACTCGAGCGCATAGTACCTTTTCCCTATATATATATATATATATATATATATATATATATATATATATATATATATATATGAAATGGTTCTATACGGTCGACTGTGTAGGAACTTCCCTTGTGATCAAGCTATGTGAGCCCACTGTGATGCATGTCGAACATCTACCGGACCGTGCAGGGACTTCCCATGAGATCGAGTTGTGTGGGCCCACCGTGATGCACGTCGAACATCTACCCCATTAGTCAGATGCACCATTTCATGGTGGGCCTTGGGCTTAAAAATCAAGTCAATCCATGACTTGTGTGGACCACACCACATACAAAAGTATGTGGTGTTGATGTTCGACACACATCATGGTGGGGCCCACACAGCTCAAACTTCCCATGAGTTCGACCGCATTGAACCATTTCCACACACACATGTATGTATGTATGTGTGTGTGTGTGTGTGTATAAAGAGAAAGAAAGGGACCCACCTCTTTTGTGAAAAATAAAAAGAAAGAGAGAAAAGCAGTAGAAAGCATGATTGATTGGGACACTCTACTTTGCAAATTGAACTATTGACCTAAGAAAAATGGGTGGTAAAAAAAAAAAAAAAAAAGGGGCCTGAAATCTTCCAGGTGTCAATGTTCTAGATTTTGGCTCATTTTAAAATTATTATTATTATTATATATGTATATATAAAAAGAGGAGCAAGTCCTCCAAGAATAAGCTTATTCTACAAGGGTCATGCATGGTCCACCATCAATTCGATGGCATCTGAATTGTCCAGGAGGGTCACCCTACTGTGAAAGATAAACATTCAAAAAATCAGGCCAATCCAACCATCACATGAGCTAGAACTATCAGTTATAGGTGTTTGGGTGGTTGTTAATTGTTTTTTATGGTGTGGCTCTCTTAATGAATGGATATGATTGAATTTTGGGTCATCACATCATTGTTGTGGGTCTCAATGAATGTATGGTTGGATCGAAAAAATCCAACACGGTTGGTCCCACACAAGAACAGAGTCAACTGTATAACTTTTCTCATGCAAGGGAACCTTGTAGGATGACGGATGAGCTATATCGACAATGACTTGTACAGAAACCAGCTTCTAAAGAAAGGGAAGTGACTTATAGTCACAGATTCTCGTCTCGTTATCATATCTCGATATTGATAAATTGAAATATCGTCAAAATCTCGCATTGAGGAATCATGCAGTCTTCTTGTTCTCAGGCCCTCAATCCATACGAGTTAGCCCGGGATTGGGTGATCTGATCTGCTGAACCCACCGCCCAAAAACATCTTCCCAGAGGGTTTTAGGGGGATGGTCCATTCAATGTGGGCCATGAGATAACGGTCTAGATTAGTGAAAAACACGATCCACTTGTGTAATCTTACATATCTCCACTTGAGGATCGTAAAATTCCTTGGATCCAAAATATGATCAATGGCCCATAGCCTGAAATATGAATTAATGGGCCATACCTTGTAATATGTGCCCATACAATGTTTCTAATCATTCAAGTAGGCATTCTATATTCAGACAACACCCAAATAGAGATTCTGTCTGAACAGTCAAGATGAATTGGTCGTAGCAAGTTTTGGGGAACGATTAATTCAAAAGTGAAATTTATTGGACAGTTTGGATTTACAGTAATTGGCAGCGGTTGCGTCCTAGATAATATACTGAGTTACATGTATAGTACTGTCAGGAAGGGGTGCACATCCAGTCGAACGAGTCGAGCTGGCCTCAGCCCGACTCGGCTCGGCCACTAGCTGACCTCAGCTCAAACTCAGGCTCACCTCGGTCCTCGAGCCTGACTAGCCAGTTTGGCTCAGTTTGGTCAGCAGTTCGGGCCGAGTTCGCCATTTAGGCATTTTCACAAACACCTGAACTGCACCTTCAAAATCCCTCTGTATGTGAAACATTCACAGAAGCAATGGTTTTACAAGTATTTTATCAAGCACCTTCTAAGCAACATAAAAATTAAGAAAAACTAAGAAAAAAGGTTATTTGTTTCATGTACATACCTTCCTTGCCACTAGCCACACTTCGTTGAGTTATTTTATCAAACACTTGGTGAACAACATCAATGGCAAAGGAACTGTAGACACTGGAAATCGGCGCCCATGCTAATTTGTATGTTATGTTTTGTGGTGGTAGTGTGGGTGAT
This sequence comes from Magnolia changhungtana, assembly GCA_030180095.1. Classification (NCBI taxonomy): domain Eukaryota; kingdom Viridiplantae; phylum Streptophyta; class Magnoliopsida; order Magnoliales; family Magnoliaceae; genus Magnolia; species Magnolia changhungtana. The sequence goes on from JASAUF010000162.1 coordinate 5,058,029, forward strand.
TAGGCTGATTTATGAATATTGGAGTCGCCACTAGCCAATTAATCTCGAAATCCCGAAGTCAGCTAGAAACCGCGGAATATGTAAGGTTGAGAAATCTGAAGACTCTCCTACCTTAGAGTAACTCTTGATCTGCGATCCTAGATTCCGGGTAAGGGACCTCGGTTACAAAGAGAGAAGGTGTTAGACACCCTCTCTGCTCGTACAAACGTACGGTCTCTACTTTGTGTGGTAAAATAATCTCAAGGGATGGATGATGTGGTCGAGATAGGACTAGGCACACACATAAATTTCTGATGCGGCAAGATCCGAGATTTCGGCAAGCCACAGAGCATACGTCTAACAGCGTGTCTAGAGGGCGGATGTGATGATGCTTATGTAAAGAGGCAAGAAAATGAGACTATATCACTAAGAATTTCTGATGTGACAAGATCCGGTGTACTGCAAGTCACAGAGCATACGTTCACTAGATATCTAGAAAAGCAGGGGGTTGAGAAAGGAATATATATAATGATGAATGCTTGTATGTAGAATGAATGGATCTTTGGCTTGAGTAAGCTAAGACACGGACTGAGCTATGATCAATCTGGGCTAGTCTTGGGGATCGGGATGGTTGGGAAGATAGGGAATGAGCTAAGGGGATAGATGAAAAATCTGGACTTGGAGGCTTAGAGATCCTCTTCACCCTTACTCTCTTCCTCTCTCTCTCCCTCTCCTTCTCACTTAAGCTTGGAAAATGAGAAGTGGATGCTTGAAATGTGAAGAGGAGAAGACTATTTATAGCCTTCTCCAATGGTCTTTTGGTAATTTTTGGGTTTGAAGAGGGTAAATGCTGATGTGGCCGGTGGTGATTAGTTGAGGGGAGGGAGATGCCACGTGGCGCTCTCTCATTGGCTAAAGGGGTTGGTAAAATGGTAAATAAGCTCGGATAGAGGGGTAATTATAAGAGAAAGTTAACTTTCGGACGCTGGGACAGCTGTCCCCAGATGTCCACACGCAGGCCGCAAGTGGCGGTACTTCGGGTACCGCCGGCAGTAGTCCAACTACCGCCCGGGCTGAGTTTGGTCCAAAACTCGTGTGGCTGGCTCCGTGCTTATTTTTTGAGAGGAAGCGATAGTTTGACTACCGCCGGCGATAGTCAAACTACCACCTCGGGTACAGTTTCTCCCAAAATTTGGCCGATGGGTCCTTTTTTGAGTCCTGAGAGTGAAACAAAGTCCGTTTGGGATACTTGGCTTAAAAATGGCTCAAAATTGGCTCGATTGTGACCTAAAAATGGAATTATGGGTGAAGGTTTGGATATGCTTTGGCTTGAATGATGTGATAGCTTAGGTTTGATTAGGGTTTGGATCAGGGTCTTAGTTAGGGTTAGGGTTTAGGCTGGGATTAGGGTTTGGTTCAGATTAGGTTTTGGTTTAGGATATGCTCATGGTTCCCAGATTGTCTTAGCTTTCTTAAGATGTTAGCCTGGGTGGGGTGTCTACAGTAACTAAGTCACCAAACTGGTTCGATTCGAGCTGGATTCGAGCTGCATTCGATCCAAGTCGAGTTGAGCTGGGGCTTGCTCGAACTCGTTTTCAAGCTCAAAATTTAGCTCAAACTCGGCTTCGAACCAAGTCGAATTGAGCTTTTTCGAGTCGAGTCGAGCGAGCTAACCAAGCTAGCTCGGTTCATGTACACCCCTACTGTCAGGGTGCCAAAGAGTGTAGACTGGCTCTGTCCAGTCCAGCACCGAGCCCAGTCTAGTACGGTCCATATCACCTCATATCATCCCGAAAACGGATTGGCTACTCCCCCTGCCACCAGCCCTGTGGCTGGTGGTTGGTGCTGTGTGGGCCCCACCAAGATGTATGTGTTTCATCCATTCCATTCATCCATTTTTATAGATCATTTTAGGGACATATCCCAAAAGGGAGAGGGATATAAATCTTAGGTGGACCACGCCAAGAAAACAATAACAATTGGATATCCACCATTAAAATCCTCCTAAGGCCCATTGTATTGTTTATTTGACATCCAATCTATTGATTAGGCCATACAGGCCTAAATGAATGGAAAAAACAAAGATTAGCTTGGTCCAAAACTTTTATCCCCCCCCCCCCCCCAAAGGTTTTTAATGGTGGACACTCATTCAACAATTTTTCCTGTAATGTGGTCCACTTAAGATTGGTATATACCTCATTTTTGGTATTATACCATAAAATGTTTTGGAAAAATAGATGGACAACATGGATTAAACACATACATCATAGTGGGGCCCATAGAGCACCGACCACCAGCCATTGGCTGGTGACAAGGGAATAGGCAATCCATTTCCTATCCTCCCTACTAGAACTGGGCATTGGACCGAGTCGGATCGGATTGTTCCAACTCGACTCGGCTCGGATTCTACATGGCCCAACCCGAACTCGGACCGATCCGGGATTGAGTCTGGGTCATCTGACTCGGACCAACCCGAACACTTGCTTGCTTGAACCGATCCGAGTCCAACTCAGTTAGGAAAACCAAGTTGGATCGTATTGGGCAAGGTTCGGACAAAAAGGATGGACGGTGTGTGTCACACCCCAAAATTCAGTCCCGAGTTGGCCAGGCCCGAACCCGAATTACGGGACTGTGAATTGTACTTAAACAAAATATATAACACAATCCACATAATTTTCATGTATTTTCAAGGCAATCAGAGCAACTACAAAGATACTAATCATTGTCATTAAATATTGTCCACTAATCGATCCTTGAATCTTTAATTGCATTGACATTCAAAAATAAATAATAACAACGAACATTGAATTTTAAAAAATCCTCAAATAAATAAAAGGAAAAGTCTTCAATCTTGTCCAATTGGCTCTTCATACACAGACCTTACAAAACAATCTATAAGGGTGTGAGTGCGATGACTCGTAGGGTCACATCATTCCCAAAATTGAAATTTCTACTTTAATACCAACACAACTCAATAAAATAAATATGATCAATTACGAGTATTCAATCGACATGCTATATGACAAGAATAACAATTTATTTTTCATAATATCAAAATAAGATAATACAGTCATCTAAAATTCTTTTTGGTTTAATCCAGGGCAGAGCACCCGTGTGTGTTGATCTTTTTAGGGAACGACCATCGGCAGAGCACCGGTGTTGATCCTTTTAGGGAATGACCCTCAGCAGAGCACCTGTTGAATAAACTTTTAGGGTAAATACCCAGGGCAGAGCACCCGTATGTGTTGATCGTTTTAGGGAGTCGCCCAGGGCAGAGCACCCATGTGTGTTGATCGTTTTAGGGAATTGCCCAGGGCAGAGCACCCGTGTTGATCCTTTTGGGAATGACCCTGGGCAGAGTACCCGTACCGTGCCGATCCTTTCGAGAATGACCCTAGGCAGAGCACTCCATAAAAATAACATGGTGATCCTTTTGGGGCAGAGCACCCGTAAATTCAAATATATTATACATCATCTAATAATAAGGAATTAATTGTAATTTAAGCACAAAACGATAATTAATTGAAGTCAGTTAATAACTCAAATAAATTACCCCTATAATATATAATTAAGAATCAAATAAAATAATATGCAACTAGTGACAATAATCAAATAAATTAAATATATAACAAATAATCAATTCAATTTATATGTTAACGTAAAATTTTCAATGGAGAAGATCACCTACCTACTCTAGTGTATTAGAATTTGATGTATGATTGGTCTTAACATGTCGACGATCCGACTCTAGTCCAATTTGACTCAGTTGAACGCATTATACACTAAGTGACTTAACGTGACTCTTTACAGTTTCTATGTAAATTGATGAAGTCATCTATCATGAAATTACAATTTTTGGTCATACATAGGTTAAACTAACATTTCTATTTTCTAATCAAAATCTAAGTACTCAACCTAATGACTCAGCGAGTTAACTCAATGAATCAATAACATCAACCCTAACTAGAGTACTATTTTGAATCAGATGGGTCAGAGGATAGTCTACTTGTCAGGGATCGCATACAAGGTTTAGATTAAGCTTGGAATTTGTTTGAATGAGAAGAGTCGATGGGTTGACTTGATGAGTCGATTCAGCGGTGATTCTCTCCTATCTTCTTCCTCGTTCCTTCTCTTCTTCTCCCTTTTTTCTTATTCTTTTATTCTTGCATGTTGTGACTTTCCTTCATTTTCTCCCGTGTTACTTCCTTTAGATCACGTTCAACAACCTTTCATGAAAAACCTGCAGCTCAACGAGTCAGTGACTCACTGGGTTTCTCTCTCTCTCTCTCTCTCTCTCTCTCTCTCTCTCCTGTTTCTATACCTCTCTCATTATTGTTACCCCTAACTTTTGACGTTGGAGAAAGCTCTTAAAGAGTTTGGAGAGTTCTAAAATCCATCTGTATAAGGACTTGCGAATGGGTTGAAGTCGGTCGGTGCGGCAACGTGATTTGGACATTGTTTGAGTCTGAAGTTGCTTCTTTTTGCTGGAGGCTTCTGATTTAAGTAAAACTGGTTTGATGTGGTCGAATGGTCCACTTCATTGCCAGTTCAGATCTTGATATCGCTGGTTATCTGAGAGTCAATGGTGGTGAATTTGGTGAAGAGGAAGAGCGGCCGATCATGGAAAATTTGTGTACATGGTATTTTTCTTTGTTTCATTTCTTCTGGTCGATCTAGATCAATGATATGAAGCTTGTGGACTCTAGTTTTTGGAGTTACAATACTATTTATCTGGTGGGTTATGATCTTAAGCCATTTAGCTGCCCGCTGCACATTACCGCGATAATCAAGGAAAAACGAGGTATTCTCGGTTTAGTTGGAATCCAGGAAGGATGTGAGGGTGATTCTGATGATGATTGGATGGTTCAGATTGATCCAAGGTCTAGGTTGTTATTTTTCTACTGTAAGTTACGAAAGAAAAGATCGGAGAGGAGACGACGTGGGGTGCGGTTTCCTGCGAACTCATCGTGGTTTTCTCTATAACAGGAAGCAAGGTGGGGTCCACCATAATGTTTGGGTGAAATCCCATCCGTTTGTCAGATTCTTTGGATTGAGATGGAATATGGGTTGAAGAGTCGAGCATATTTATGATTCTGGTGGGCTATGTGACATGAAATAGTAGGGAATAAATGGTTGCCGTTGAAACCTCAATGGAGTTAGCTTAGATAGACAGCTTGGATCCTATGGGCACCATTGAGATGGGTGGTCCGAGTTGGTGACAAGCGCGGGACTCTTATTCGGCATCTTCAGGAGAGAGAAGCCAAGAGGGAGCAGGAGTGGGGAGAGAAGCTTGTGGGGTGACGAGCACGTCACTAGACTTTTTCTTTTTCTTTTTACATAGTGGGCCCTATATAAGCGGAAAGGCAGATCCACTCCGTCAATCAGGTTTGGTCGAGCATGTTAAAACATGGGCCCAAAAATGAGACTGATCCAAAGCTCAAGTGGGCCACACCGTAAGAAACAATGGGGTTTGGGATACTTACCATTAAATTTTTAAAAAAAAACAACAGGATTTTACAATTTATTATTGTTATTATTATTATTTTTCCCATTTATACCCGTTCCCTGCGATTTAGGGATTTTTCTCTCTCCTCTTCTCATTTTTCACGACTCCATGGACATGAACTGAGCTTTGATCTCCACAGTGCGATTGAATCAGGTCTTGGTAAGCATTCAATTTCTTCTTCTTCTTCCTTTACAAATCAATCTGATTGAGCGGATTTTCTCAGCACTGGATCCTTAAACCCTACCTCCAATCGGACTAAACTAGTTCAATCCACACCGATTAGGGCGAAAGTTAGAAGAACTAAATGGAGATCATTCCCATCGATTGAGGAGTCATCAGTTTCAGAAGAAGAAATCCATTGAGAAAACCAATGACAGAATCAGCGAACTACTTAAGGAGAGTAAGAAGATCGGGCAGGCAGAGCTCGTTCGTTCGGGCGAGACAGGGACGGACGACAAGACTAGCAGAGTACGGGCGTCGGGCAGGCAACAGAACGGGTGTTAAAGAAGAAGAGGAGACTGGAGAGGAAGAAGATTGGGAAGGGGAGGCGATGTGCTCATTCGTTCGGTAGGGTAAGAAAAGAGGGGAGGGGTGTAAACGATTTAAGGTTTTTTTTTTTTTTTTTTTTTTTTTTAAACATTATTTATAGTACCCGCTCTGGGTCGGGTCTGGTCAGTTCGGTGCGGATCCTATCGGTTTGGGTATTCAGATCGGATCTATCTGGATAAACCTCTATTCGGACCCAACCCAAAAAATGATCGGATATGGATTTCCATACTCGATCAGGCCCGATCTAGACCGTCGATTCTATTCGGAATGGGTCGGATCGAGTCGGATCCACCGGATCGAGCCAGAAATGCCCATCTCTACTTCCTACGTCGAGTTGCGTTTGGATTGTAAGCAATATTAATGTATCCTAGCTGATTTGTCGTTGATGATTAGAAAAAATGAAGCTTATGCTAGTGTATGATATTCAACCGGTTTAATAGATTGCTCCAAAGTTGGATGCCTAAAAAATCAGCCTTAATCCAACTATAATATGGGTGGTTATCCATTATTTACTATTGTTGAGCCTATGATGTTATTTACACACCAATCTAATCCGTCAATCACATAAGGACCACCGTGATGGCAGTATGCTCTAAAAATTAGGGCTATAGACTGAATAAGTGTGTCACACCTTATAAGGCAATGTTCAATAATCCAACACCCTCCAAATTCATTTAATGGCCCACGTGATGTTTGGATTATTCTGATTTTTTGGGTCTTCAACTTTAAAGTTAAGGGTACACTACCGGATATATTGAATACTATGCACTGGACTTGTGGGCCCACGCAAGGTACTTGAAGCATAAGGTTATTCTACAATGACACGTGGAGAGGCCGCGATTGCTTCTAAATGGATACGGATTTCCTGCGAAACTATGCAGGGATTCTGGGTGGGGCCACTGCCATGTTTGTGAGAAAGCCAACTCCTCCATCGGGCTCATTTTAGGACACGACTAAACATAAGGGGAGGCAAAACTCAAACGGGCCGCACCAAAGGAAACAATAGGGATTTAGTGACCACAGTTGAAATATTTTTATGGCCATAAAAGTTTTGTATTGGTTTGAGTTTTTGGTTTTATCATTTCATCCCAGTGAAAATGATCTTATAAACAATTCAGACCGCATATAAATATCAAGGCGGAGCCTTGCAAGGTTTTAACGGCAGGAATTCCTTTCCCCATTGTTTCATCTTATATGGGTCACTTGAGTTTTGGATACTCCTCATTTTTGGTTGCATGTCCCTGAATGAACTCGAAAAATCGATAAACAAGTTCGATTTCTCATAAACATAACAGTGGACCCACCTTGCATCCCAGCGCAGGAACTTACTTTGAATGGCTTTTGCAAGAGAAATTTACCACTGTACGACCCGTTTACCCGCTTAAGCCCACCCATTTTACCTTACTAGAATAAGCCCCAGCTATACGGATGACTTGCCAAAAGTTGAGAATGCCCCTGCATGCTCGAAGACCAGCGCTGATGCTCCTCGAACTCCGAGTTGTATGAACGGTTCAAAAGAGATCAAAGTTATATGGCCTCACAGTTATGCATTTATTATATCCATAAGGTTCATTCGTATTTAGAGATCATTTCGGAGCATTATCGAAAAAAAAAAAAAAATCATATCCAAAGATCAACTGGACCACACCACAAAGAGCAGCGAAAATTTGATTTTCACCGTTGAAACTTTTGTAGGCCCCACCAAAACATTTATTTTCCATCCAATCTATTCATAAGGTCACAAAGACCTGGATGAAGAGGAAAAACAAAATTTATAATGATCCAAAACTTCTGTGACCCCTAAAAGAGTTTTAAAATTTTAACCGTAGACATTCAAAGCAGAATGGTAATGGCATATGACCCCGAGGGTATGTTTGATTTCCAGGTGAAATTGTAAATACCGTGTAAAAAAAATAATTATTATTTCCCTGTGCATTTATATCATATCTGATTTGACGGCTTAATTTTTGACACAAAAACTAAGAATATTGCAAAATACCCATGGGTCCCACTATGATGCATTTTGCTTATCCAAACCATTCATCCATTATTCCATTTGAATTTATAGCATGAGTAAAAAAATGAGGCATATCTAAAACTCAAGTAGACCACGTCATACGAAAAAGGAAATTGAATGTTGACCGTTAAAAACTTTGTCGGGCCACTATTTCTTTTAGCGTGGCCACTTGAGTGTTAGATCTACTTCATTTTTTATCTCATGCTTCAAAATATTGTAACAAATAGACGGAATGGATATATCATTTGCACTATCATGGGTTCAAAATTTAAAATTACCTCTTTTAAACCAATTTCAAATACACGAATTCCTACCAATTTTCAAACACGTTAAACAGGGGAATTATCGTTTACCATGTATTTACCATCTCTTTGAAAAAACAAACAGGCCCGATAAGGAAATCCGCGTCCCTGATCAAAATATGGTAAGATGTGCGGAGAAACCATACAACGATAATCTCAGATGTACGAGAAGTTGCATGCAACTCATGTGGAGAGAGACATGTGAAAGATACCGGGCCCGAGTGGGTAGGCCCGGTGACAAAAGACGGTTCTTTCAACGTTACTTCAGGGGCCCCACACCGCCACCGAAAAGTACAAACCATCCAAATGAATCTATTTCTGCTTTCTATGGCGTGGGGCCCACCCACCTTACATACTCCTAAAACAATCCATTTTAAAATAGATTCCCTACTCTCAAGGGCTAATCGTACGTTAGTTTTATTGATTTCTAATGCCCAAAAAAAATTACAATAAAAACAAAACTTTCTTCTCATTGGGCGCAAATGACATCACTTGCAATTGATGTGTCGCCCAATCAATAACATTTTAAGACAAATATCCACTGCTCTCAGGAGCACTATAACTTATAATGCTCTTACTTGGATTTGGATATTTAGACACTTCAATCCATTGATCCAGATTGTTCATTAGGTCCATCGCGTATTTCATTGGTTAAGGTGTAGCACCACATCAATCTAACAAACGTTAACCATTTGATCGATGACCTTTGTTATGTACGGCCAATATTGTTTCTGAATAATTGGTCTGATCCTCATCCATGGCTTGGACTGAGAACGGCTAGAGAAAATAAGGACAAATCAAATACATATTAGATCGTCATATATTTGTTATTTTTTCTACAGTGGTCATATAAATGCTTTTTAGACTACATAGACAGTTAAGATCTATCGATTGAACTACCCAAGTGAAAATATGCAGCAAGGAGCACTGTCACTTATAACTGGCCTTTGAGCACCGAAGCATTTCACTGGAGATGATAAGGTAGATCGGGTAGAACTGGAATATGGTAGTGCAAATATCAGTATGGTGTTATAATCAAATCAAGTCCATAGAATGGATCGGTTTTATTTTTAAAATGGCAGTATATGATTTTGGCTCTCAAAGGGATGATAGAAACTGACAATATTTAACGATCAAATATTCAGTGGTTTGAGTTTGAGTGAATGAAATTGGGAGATAGGATTATTTGATGGTTTTATTTTCTAAAAGATATGCCATCCATGCTCGTTCCTATAGATGGACGGATACGATTGATACATAACATTTCCACGTAAGCTTCGGAAGATGGCTACACCATATCTCGGGTGTCGTGGCTCGACCGTATCTTAAAACTATAAAATAAAATAAAATAAAAGGCAAGAAAAAATTACCCAAACGCAATCACTCCTTTTCTGTTGGACGCACATTGTCTAGTGACCCGCGCACTCGGGACATTTCTGGTGATCCGACCCTGTGGTGCCCACTATGATGTATGTGTTTGATCTACGCCATCCATCCGTTATGAAAATTAATGTTAGGGCATTACCCAATAAGTGAAATAGATTAAAATATAAAGTGGACCACACTACAAGAAACAGGGGGATTTATGATGCTGACCGTTGAAACATTCCTAGGGCCCACTATGATGTTTATTTTCTATCCAAACTGTTCATAAGGTTACAAAGATCTGGATGAATGGAAACCACAAATATTATCTTGATCAAAAAATTATATGGCTCCAAGAAGTTTTCAATGGTACGTGTTCAATCCTCACTGTTTCCTTTGGACTACTGCAATTGAGCTTTGCATCTACCTAATTTTTTGACTCATACTATATAACTATCTGGAAAAGATTATGGACGGAGTCGATAAAACATATACATGAGAGTGGGCCCCACAGAATTGGGTAAGCAGGGATATCGCTGGTGACCCAAGCCATCCGCGTCGTCCTTTTCTGTTGCTGTCATCTCTCAGATGAATTATGAGAGAGAGGGAAAAAAAAAAAAGGAAGAAGAAGAAAAGGTTCCTGACTTTGTACCATAAAATAGAGAGAGATAAAAAATCGTCCACAAAATAATTTGAATATATAAAAGAAGGTGATGAAATGCGACGTGCGCTGGATGGCACTTTGCAAGGCACCGGGCACTCACAAGTGCAAATGTGCCACACGTGTGCAACAGCCAGGCTTCTTCTCAGGTGGTCCCTGCGTACTAGATACCCTGGGCTAAAAAAACACAACGTCTGTACTTTGAAGTTGGGAAGCCACACAAAGTAGACTGCTTGTTACTTTTTTGTAACCGTCCAAAAATGTGGCCCAAGTGATGATCGGTCCGTACTGTTTTCTGGACCCCACCTGTTCTAGCATCTTAGATCTTGTCCACGTGGACTGTTTTCTAGGCTGTCTTTCCTTCTTTCTTCTGCTTCTTTTCTTTTCTTTTTTATGTTTTAGCTATAATCCATGGTCGTGTTGTGTCAATGGGCTGCGCTCGGGCTTGAACTAAGAATTGAATAAGCCCGGCCCGTAAACTTCAACAATCCGGACCACAGGCCATGTCCGGCCCAATGACAGCCGTACCTGTAGTGAAATAGAACAGGTCACATACAGGCAACTGTACCACAACTCATGGTAAACTGCTCATTTTCCTGCCGACACGTGGCCTGTTTATGAAATCAGTACCATGGAAACGATAGTCCCAAGATAAAGGTATACTTATTCGAAAATCGGCTTGATCCACTCTCTAGGTGAAGCAGGACTGCTTGTTGAGTCGAACCGTCGGTCGTAAATTGATTCTAATAGTGTGATTCACCAGATAATGGAACCTCCTTGATTTTTCGATTAGATGATCTCCGTGGTGAGGCCTACCGATTCAGTGGTGCTGATTTCTTATACAAGTTGGCATGCATGCTTTCAGGACAGATGATACCATACTACAAGTTGTGGTACCTTGCGTTGCTGTACCCGATCAGTTCTCGTAGTTAACATCTCATGTATTCAAAGGCTCAAAGCCCATGAAGAAGAAGAAGGGGAGAGAAAGAGAGAGAGAGAGAGAGAGAGAGAGAGAGATCTCATGTATTCAAAGCCCATGAAGAAGAAGAAGAAGACGAGAGAGAGAGAGAGAGAGAGAGAGAGAGAGAGAGAGAGAGAGAGAGAGAGAGAGAGAGAGAGAGAGATCTCATGTATTCAAAGCCCATGAAGAAGAAGAAGAAGACGAGAGAGAGAGAATCATTCACATAAAAAATGGCTAGTAAATCTCATTCTTCTCATTGAGAACAAAGGTAGGAAGAATTCGAAACATCTCTGCTCGTATATGTTTGATGATCTTAAAGTAAGTTGGGGTTTTGATACATCAATATACATAAACAAGCTCATAGGAAACGCCTTCTTCTCTTCTTTTATCGTAAGAGAGTGCGCTCCAGAACGATTTCTTTTCAAGCGGCTGTAGCCTTTCTCCCACTGCTTCAAGTTTCAGATGTTGCCGTACAAGAAGCTTCTTTCTTCATAGATGCTAATGAGCTCTTCTCTTTTCTCTCGTCTTGATTCATCTGCTGTTGCCTGCACTCTAGACTGCAAAACGCGCTATCACCCCTGATGAAAAAACGATTATTTCAGAGATAATTCATTCAACCCACATAAAATATAAAATAGAAAGAAGAAGAAGAAGAACATGTTATGAAGAAGATAGAAAACATGGGTTAATTTGTATTTTTGAAAAGATCGAGTCACAAAAAATTAAAATGAATTTTTAAATATCATAAAGACTAGAATTTTCGAGATGGGTTTTGAATTAAAAACACAAAGAAAACAGAAAACAAAATATCTTTGAGAATTGAAGGATTATATGATCCTACTTTTCCTTTTATTTTTTGAGAAGGAGAGAAATACATGTGGATCTCTGCAAATACCACTCCTTTTTCCCATCTTCCCAGGGTTTTCTTCTCTTCATGAAACAAAAGAATTTAAATATAAAAAAAAAATCGAATTAACAAAGCTTATATAAATATTTGTGAGTTTTTCTTATTTAAGGATGCATTTGGTTGCACCAAATATCATGATTTTATGCAACCAAACGCACTAGAGAGAGAGAGAGAGAGAGAGAGAGAGAGAGAGAGAGAGAGAGAGAGAGAGAGAGAGAGAGATCGAAGCCATTGGCCAGTTGATGGACGAAAAAGGAACTAAAAAATAGACCGTTGATCTGTTGTGAGAGAGATACCTATACATATATATGTCACGGCCAGGCCCCAGCCCGCGCTTGCAGAGACCACAAGCTCTCATGAAATTGGCGGTCTCGAGGATATCAGCAGAACTCCTTCTGAGGTTTCTTGGAGAAATAGCTGATAAGAAACGGGTGTCGAACCCGGTCGAGCCGCCCACAGCCTGATGCCTTCTTACTGAAGCAGGCTCTGGGCTGGGTTTCTGATGATCATTCGTATTATGTGGCTGAGGATACATTTGGACGGTCGAGATATCGAGAGAGAACTCGTTCATGCTCGTCGTCCTCCTAATCGGGGGGCGAGGCCGCTTTCCAAGCAACATCTTCTCCTTCTCTTTTCTCTCTTTGGAAGCCTTGGGTTTTCTGACTTGGAATTAGAACAGATTATCTCAGAGAGAGAGAGAGAGAGAGAGAGAGAGAGAGGGAGGGGGAGAGACCTGAAGGCGGAGAGGGGAAAATAAATGCTGAGAGAGGAATCCGGAGGACGAATCTAGATCGTTCTTTTTGGGTTTTGCGTAGAAGGATCCGCGTCAGCCATTCCTTTCTTTAGGTTTTCGCTGCTTTTATTTCTTTTGTTTTTTTCTCTTTCGTGATTCGGACAGGTGGGGTCTAGTTATTCACTGATTCTCCAGAGCTCAGAGCTCTTCTTGTAAATACACAACCACGAACCCGTAACCGAAGCGGCTCCGTCGTGCCACGTGCGCGCGCATGCGTGGTGATTCTACGCTGTTAATCGTGAGAAAGCTGCAGTGAATGTTTGTGGCCCACAACGAGGGGGGAATACCACGAGTCCTATAATCGGCATGAGGGCTAAAAATTCAACGAAGCAAGGGCTCAGATTCATTGGCCGCGGAGTCCAAATAAGGCCCAAAGCCTCCAAACGCTGAATGGAGAGACAGCTCAGATCGTGAGGCGCTTAACCTGACTGTAGCCTGAATGTCCTGATCCAGAAAGCGAAACCTCTAACGGCCGTTTGGCCGGGTGGATTGGAAGGGAGCGACTGGTATTAGGATGGATGGCATGGATTTCTAGGTAATGATGGTGTTGTCAGCGGATTGTCTTGAGATCCATGGGATTGCTATATCCCCTGGATTGATACATCCAGTCCGTTTGGCACGGCCGGCCAATCCGGAGAATAAAGCTTCAGATCCCTTCCAATCCCATGAACCAAACACGTCACAGGCTAATTTGAACGGATTAGGATGGATTGGATGGGATTTAAAGGTAATGATGGTGTTGTCAGTGGATTGTCTGAAGATCCATCGGATTTGGATCAGATCACCTATACTGTCTGGCACACCCGGCCATTCCCGGGATTTACCATCCAATCCCTTCCACTACCATTTAATCCCTTCCAATCCAACCGGCCAAACGGGCTCTAAGAGAGGAAGTGCGCCTCAATGCTCAATCAAAGGCCTTACAGAGGAAAGCCCAAACCGACTTAAGATCAGTCAACCCCAGAACTGCCCGAGTTTTAGTCCGACCCATAAATTGGGTTGGCCAATAGAGTGGGTGGAGATTAGCCGTAAAACCTATCTCGGCACGACCGTGCAAAAGAGAAAGAATCGGCTGAACTATATCACTCTATATCCGGAAGTTACCTAATAAAACTCTGGATCTCCACTTAAGATTTTCGGGAGATATGGCTATAAAATCTTCGAAAATCCAAGAGTATCAGGGATTATGGATTCTAAGAGATTGAAATCAACTCTAATTACGGAAGCCCTATGGGGCACAACACCATTATAAATACAAAGACCTTCATGGTGAAAGGTATGCAAAAGCTCTCCCCCTTAAAACCTCAATTTAAAGACACAGGTTCAGACTTAAGCATTGAAGGGTCCCCTGGTAAAGCCAGGGTCACCTTTTCCCTTCGTCCTGTGCAGGTCCAAGGGTCATTACGGGAGTGAGCCGAAAATAGCATCAACGGCTTGGCGTCGTCTGTGGGAAACGATACGAAAGGTCGTTCTCTCTAAGTACTAAGTAATCTCCAATGACAAGAACCCATCCACTACTCTAGCTGAATTCATAGCTCGGTCGGATAAATATGCGGACGCCGAAGAAACCCGGATCCTACGCGAGGCCGCTCAAAATGCAAAAACTCTGGCCAAAGATTCAGCAAAAAAAGGAAGTTGACTCGGCCAATGGTAAGAAGCGTAAGGATAATCGGTCCCGCGACGAATGTAGGTCGGGTAAGCGGCCTGACCACAAATTCCCGACGTACACTGCGCTCAACAAGCCACAGGATCAGGTATTGATGGAAATCAAGGGCAAAGGATTCGTCAACTAGCCAGATAGACTCCGGAGCAATCCGAGCCAACGAAATAAGAGTAAGTACTGCCATTTCTACCGCAATCATGGACATAACACGAGTGATTGCTATAATCTAAAGCAGGAGATTGAGAGGCTCATCCGAGAGGGTCATCTCGGTGAACACGTCGACTCAGGAGCTAGAACCACGGAAGAACGCCCGAATGATAACCGACCCACTAAGGACATCTGAACTATTATCGGAGGTCATTTGGGTGGAGGCGACTCAAATAACTCTCGAAAAAGCCATACAAGAAATGTTGGTCGACTTGAGTCCGAAATTATGGTTCTAGCTCGGCCTCCGAAGGAGAGAAAACTCGAGAAGTACAGTGTAGCATTCACCGAGGAAGATGCAAGGGGCATTCATCACCCGCACGATGACGTTCTAGTCATCACTGTCACTATCGCCAACCGTCGAGTCTTCAGAGTCTTCGTCGACACAGGTTCATCTACAGACGTGCTCTTTATACAAGCGTTCGACAAGATGGGCGCCGAACGATCGACCCTGAGGCCCGTAAGGACTCCGTTAATCGGATTCTCAGGCGGAAAAATTCTTCTTGAAGGAGCAATTCGTCTCCTGCTCACTGCCAGAGATGCGCCGAATCAAGCTACTATTATGGTCGACTTTCTAGTAGTCGATCAGTCTTCGGTTTATAATGCTATCCTCGGTTGGCTTTCTCTCTGTCAACTCCGAGCCATCGTCTCAACTTATTACCTGTCCATGAAGTTTCCAACTAAGAGTAGCATCGGGGTGGTAAAAGGAGACCAGCACAACGCTCGACAATGTTATGCTACTGCTCTACGAGCACCCGCGAAAATTACAACGATCGAGACCCTAGATCCGTGCAATGAATCTCCCGGACGTGGTCAACCCGTGGAAGACCTCGTCCAAGTGCCATTGAATGAGTCAGACCTCTCAAAGACCGTCCGAATTGGCTCGTCCCTAGAAACACCATTAAAGGAGAAGTTGGTAGCCCTGCTCTGCCAATACGCCGACGTTTTTGCATGGACCCATGAAGACATGCCGGGCATCAATCCTTCAGTCATGACTCACCGCCTCAATATCAACCCGACTTACAAGCCAATCCGTAAAAAACAGCGTGCACTCGGCCCTGAGAGGTACACAGTAATCGAGGAAGAAGTTAAAAAACTTCTCAAAGCCAATTTCATTGAAGAATATACTACCCCGAATGTGTGGTCAACTTTGTGTTGGTTAAGAAGGCTAATGGAAAGTGGCGAGTCTGTATAGATTATACTGACTTGAACAAAGCCTGCCTTAAAGATAACTTTTCCCTTCCTCGGATCGATCAACTGGTTGATAGTACAGCGGGGCATGAATTACTTAGCTTTATGGACGCTTACTCTAATTATAATCAAATTGTAATGCATCAGTTTGATAAATCAAAAACCACCTTTATCACTGACAAAGGTATTTATTGTTACCGAGTAATACCGTTCGAATTGAAAAACGCTGGATTGACCTATTAAAGATTGGTCAACAAAATGTTCGCCCAACTCATAGGACGAACAATGGAGGTTTACATCGACAACATGCTCGTCAAGAGCATTAAAGCAACCGACCATATAGCCGATCTAGAGGAAATGTTCCTCATCCTACGAAGTATATGATGAAGCTTAATCCGAGCAAATGCGCATTTAGCGTGAGCTCGGAGAAATTCCTCGGATTCTTGGTCAACTAACGTAGAATTGAAGTTAACCCGAAAAAAATTAAGGTTTTTATCAACATGGAGTCCCCCAAGACAATCAAAGATATTCAACGATTGACTAGAAGGATAGCAGCCCTAAATCGCTTCGTGTCCCAACCTACCGACAGATGTCTCCCTTTCTACAAACAGTTGAAGGGTCGACAAATTGTCGAATGGACAGAGGAATGCGAGGGCACCCTCCAGCAATTCAAGGAATATTTAGGATCACCATCACTGCTTTCTAAGCCTGAACCAGGCGAGCCTTTATTGATTTATCTAACAGTATCTAACGCGGCTGTTAGCTCGGCCCTAATCCACGAGCATGGATGCAAATAACTCCCAGTCTACTACATTAGCAAGGCTCTCATCTCAGCAGAGATAAGGTATCCGACCCTAAAAGTGGCCTTGGTGCTGGTTATATCATCCCGATGCCTACGGCCATACTTCTAGGCTCACTCAATTATCGTCATGACCGACCAACCCCTACGCCAGATACTATAAAAACCAGAGGCTTCAGGGCGACTCACGAAATGGGTGATCGAACTCAGAGAATTCGACATCTATTACAAGCCACGGGTAGCGATTAAGGGACAAGCCGTGGCAGACTTTATCGTCGAAGTCACAGTGCAAACCGAAATCTCTTCCACTGACCCGGAAGTATCGTCCGATCACTCCCCTCTCACCCAGCCCGTTTAGTCTCTTTATGTGGATGGCTCATCCAACTCTAAGGCAATCAAGGCAGGGATAGTTCTGGAGACTCCTGATCACGTACACAGTCATTCAATATGCCTTGAGACTTGGATTTCAAGCTTCCAATAATACAGCAGAATACGAAGCCCTGCTCCTAGGTCTCCGGCTAGCAGCTAGCTTAGGAGTCACCCATCTAAACGTGTACAGCGACTCCCAATTGGTTGTCAACCAGATAGAAGTTATATATCAGTCTAGGAAGGAGAGGTTAAAAGCCTATCTTACAAAAGCCAGAGAGATGATCGCTAGGTTCTACTAATGTTATGTTACTCGAATTCCAAGGGCCGAAAATACCAAAGCCGACCTTCTAGCGAAGCTCGCCTCATCCGACGAAGACGATATCCCTAGGTCTGTTCCTATTGAATTCGTGGCCAAGCCAAGTGTCGGGGGAACTGAACCCTCGACCCTGCTCCCCATTAATTCCGAGCCATCTTGGGTCGATCCAATCATCAAGTATCTCGAGGCCGGTGTACTCCCTGAAGATCGCATCGAGGCTCAATGACTGAAGAACCATGTAGCCCGCTACACCATGCTCAATAGAGTGTCGTACAAGAAATGGTACTATGCACCCCTCCTGTGATGCCTGAGATCGAGTGAGGCCGACTATGCCCTGCATGATATTCATGAAGGCATCTGCAATAATTAGTCGGGCAGTCGATCCTTGGCTCACAAGATTATTCGGCAAGTATATTATTGGCCGACCATTCAACAAGACGCCCGAAAACTCATTCAGGGTTGTGATAAATGTCAGAGGTTTGCCACCATCTCTCGACAGACACCTGAGGAGTTGACGCCAATAGCCGGCCCTTAGCCCTTTGCCCAATGGGGGATCGACATTATCGGACCATTCCCTTTAGGGAATGGTCAGATTAAGTTCGCCCTCGTCACTGTCGATTATTTCACCAAGTGAGCCGAAGCCGAGCCCCTAGCCAAGATAACCAAGCAGAAGATCACAGACTTTGTTTGAAAAAATATCGTCTGCCGGTTTGGGATACCTTGGACTATTGTCTCCGACAACGAGAAACAGTTCGATAACAAACAGTATCGAAAAATGTGTCAAAATCTCAGGATCAGGAACGTCTACTCGTCCCCGCGTCATCCATAGGCTAACGGCCAGGTCGAATCAGTTAACAAGGTTATAAAGCAGTACCTTCGGGCTAAGCTAGACCGAGTCAAAGGGGCATGGACTGAAAAACTTCCTAAAGTTCTTTAGGCATACCGAACTACAGCTCGGACCGAGACAGGAGAAACTCCATTTTCATTAGCATATGGCTCAAAGCTATCGTCCCTGTGGAGATCGGCCTACCTACCGCCCGAGTGAGTTCGTTCAACGAGCAAGACAATGAGGAGTTGCTGACGCTCAACCTCGACCTCCTGGACAAAATCAGAGAGTTGGCTCGACTTCGGACAGCCACTTATCAACGATTAGTATCCCGATCCTACAACGCCAGAGTCAAAGTCAGGCGATTCCGAACAGGGGACTTGGTCTTCCGAAGAACTTTTCAGAATACCAAGGAAAGCTTTACAGGAACATTGGGGCCCAATTGGGAGGGCCCTTACATGAAAGCAAATACTATTCGGCCAGGTACTTACCGACTAGAAGACCTAATAGGATAGCTCCTGCCTCATCCTTGGAATGTAGAGCATCTCAAGATATACTATCCTTAGCTCGACCAAAGGACAATCTGCGTTCAGCCCAACTATTCTAAACACTTAGAAGAATCGTTGAAAAGAAAATGTAAAAAGCACAAATAAGTAGCAAAAAATATATATTCATTGATCAGTAAAGTGTTACATTAGTCAGTTCATTGTTTACAATTGTATCGGATTGACAAGACATAATAAATGCTCGATACTCGGATATCAGTAAACGACGATGCTCGCTGCTATTGACTTGCTCGGCCTTGAAACTCGGTGTGCTTGAAGTGCATGAAGCAGAAGTGGGGAACAAAAAGGAATTTTATTTCACCCCACTAACTTCAAGACTCGGCCTTGCCCGGCGCATCAGGAGCTAACCCAGGAGATACTGATGGAGCTGCATCAGGGGCTGATGGAGCTGCATCAGGAGCAGTAGTAGAGGCATCATAAGTGTATGCCTCGAGATCTACCGTCGCCTTGCCACTAGACCTTGACTCACCCTCGTCGAAGCCGGACAGATTTAGATGGGGGAAAGCACATTTCATCACCTTGATACACTCTACGTAGCCCTCTCGAAAGACGAGGATTCGCTCCTCCTCAAAGGCTACAGATGAAAGATACTGATTCACCGCCTCAACCTTCGCGGCCGCGAGAGCAGCCTCAGTCCCCTTCGCAAGCTCCTGAAGCTTCTTCTGAACCGAGGCACATTTTATGGTAGCCTGTTCGAAGGCCAACCTGGCCTCTTGCAGTCGCGAGGCCACGCTGTTTCTTTCTGTCATGACCGACTCAAGATCAGTAAGGGGAGAACTGCACAAGGAGAGAAACTCTTTTAGGAGTTAAAGAAAAAGAGAAGTCTAAAATGGAATGACTGAGAAAGTTGACAATGTTACCTCGAACAACAGAGTCCCGATCCTTCCGAGCATGTTGTCCACGGAAGACGACTCCAGAAGACCGAAGAACTCTCCCGCGAACATCTGTTGACTCGCTTACAGAAGGATCTCTTCAACCTTCTAGTGGAAGGCTATCCTCTCTTCCTCAGCTGCTCCTGCCCTATGAGACCCCCTCTCTTCTGGCCTCGGGACAACGGGTGCCTCGGCCGACTCTACCTTGGGAGCCTCTCGAGGCCGTTTAGAGGTCATCGTTACCGCCTTAGTCACTACCGCTTCCGACACCTCTGCCACCTCCGTACCTTCCTCGACCTCGATAACAGCTGGGGGCGCAGAAGGAGCAGTCCTCGTTAGGCCTTTCGAGACCGTCTTATGCCTCTTCAAGGCCCGGGAGCTGGATTAGGGTGGGGGTCAGACCTAAGACGGGGGACGAAGAGTAGGCCGAGCCTCAGACATTTCTGCGTTCGAAAGATAAGTGTCAGTAAAAAAAAAATAGTAAAAGAGAACTTAGTCTCTTACCAGTTACAACGGAGTCGAAGCCCCACTCGAAGATAAGCTCCAGATGGAGAAGTCTCTTACAAGATCTCCTCTCTGGACTCAGGGCTTGGAAATTTTGAATCCGAGTCAGCGAGCCCGAGTCAAGCTTTGGAGGATGCCTTGGTATTACTGAAGAGAGAAGTTACGTCAGTAAATCATCATAAACATGATTAAGTAAAAAGCAATAAATCACATCAACTTTACCTGCATGCCAAAAGCTCGAAAGATGAAAGGGCGGATAGGCCTTGTTTCGGCCGACTCCCATCTACCGAAGGCCCAAAACCACCTATCCCTACAGTGCTTGTTCGATGAAGGAGGGTCGGTTATTAAAGGCCCGTCGATATTTCGCCCAAGAGTAGAAAAAGAACCAGCTAGGGTGCTGAGTGTGCGCCTGCACTTGTTATAAGTGAATAAACTCATTCACACTTAGCCCGGGTCGCTGCATCTCGGCCCAGAGCACCGCGCAATCTAATGAGTCTCTCCACCCATTCGGCACAACCTGTCCCTGAGCAATACTAATACTACCCAGCAAATCCCGAGCAATCTTCTAAAGCGGCAATCTGAGACCGCATTGTAGCGCAACATGAAAAATCACAACTACCCCGGGAGGAGGTTGATCTGGTAGCTCTTCTGGCCGAGGAAGAGTCAAAACAACCGAGTTTGGGATGTGATATCCGGACCGAATTTTGGACAGCTCCTCAGCTGTCATCACCGAAGGCACGGGCCCTTTAACCTGTTCTTCAGTCTCGACTTCCTCCTCATCGTCTCCCTCAGGATCAGAACGACCGGAGGAACCTTCGACTGTCATACGCTCAAGAGGTGAATCCAACGCCTCCACTGACGCCACCGGCCTCTCTGCCGGAAGGTTCATCACCCTTTGAGAATGGCGGAATAGAATGTCGTCCTCTCCAGCAACCTCCGCCAACTACGAGGGTGATTTCGAAGCCGCCCGAAAGCCGCTCGCTTCACCCTCACCGCTGTATTCTCCCTCCCTAGGGCTTGTGGGGCCTGACATTGATAAAAGAAAAGAAAGAGAGGAAGAAGGAGCTCACCAGGAGAAGTTCGAGAGTGCCGAAAATAGGTGGAGCAAAGGAGTACTACGCTGGGAGGTCCGAAAGAGGGAGTGAGGAGATGAAGAAGAATTGCAAAGAGGCGGGAAACGGAGAAAGCGTGCATAGGGCGACCCTTTTTATAGGATCACCATGTGGCTCCAATATTAAATGAGGAGCCAAAACGACATCTCCTCTAGCGCCCCAACGTTACACGTGGCAGCACCCCATGCGTTACCGCCAAATAAACTGTCACATGTTCGATCCTCATACGTCCCAGTGGTGAAGCTATGGCCAATCTGCTCGTGCAGTCACGAAAAATGAACCGACGCATGGTCAAGCGAGACGACATGTCTCGGACGCTGTGCGAACCGCCTTATAATCAATAAATGCTTCGTCATAAACTCATCTCAAGCATAATCCGACTCGATCCCGAGATACTCCATGACTGCCTTGCGGCAATGCAAGGAGTAGGGGGGCTCACTGTTGGAAAAAAAATATGACAAGTCCTTGAGTCGGCTTGAGGACTAAAGTAGTCAATGAAGCAATGGCTCGGACTCATTGGGCGCCGAGTCCGAATAAGGCCCAAAGCCCCCAAACGCTGAATGGAGAGACGTAGCTCGGATCGTGAGGCGCTTAGCCTGACTATAGCCTGAATGTCCTAAGCCAAAAAGTGAAACCTCTAAGAGAGGAAGTGCACCTCAATGCTCAATCAAAGGCCTTACAGAGGAAAGCCTAAACCGACCTAAGATCAGTCGGCCCCAGAACTGCCCGAGCTTTAGTCCGACCCATAAGTTGGGTCGGCCAATAGAGTGGGCGGAGATTAGCCGTAAAACCTATCTCGACACGACCGTGCTAAAGAGAAAGAGTCGGCCGAGATATATCGCTCTATATCTGGAAGTTACATAATAAAACTCTAGATCTCCACTCAAGATTTTTGGGAGATAAGGCTATAAAATCTTCAAAAATTCAGGAGTATCAGGGATTACGGATCCTAAGAGATTGAGATAAACTCTAATTACGGAAGCCCTATGGGGCACGACACCATTATAAATACAAAAACCTTCATGGTAAAAGGTATGCAAAAACTCTCGCCCCTCAAAACCTCGATTTAAAGACCCAGGTTCTGACTTAAGCATCGGAGGGTCCCCTGGTAAAGCCAGGGTCACCCTATCCCTTTGTCATGTGCAAGTCCAAGGGTCATTATGGGAGCGAGCCGAAAACAGCATCAACAACTACCATTTTTGAATTGTCTATTTTTACTTTGGTACCAATTGTGCCTATTTAAGAATGTGTTGCTGATAAATTCAAACATAATCACATGTTTAATAATATTTCATGCGTATAAGTGTTGGGCATATCAAAATTGCGCTTGACTCAAATTGAAACGAACATATTATGAGTTCAAGTGTTGAGATAAATTGATTAAGACTAAATTTGCTAAGATAAATGGTTTACTCAAATACTGATTGATAAGGTGATTAGACGATCTGAATAAAATAATTAGTCTTTCAAATAGATTCCTTTTTACTTGAAAATAAAAAAATTTCATGTGATGGTGATAATTTAATTACGTTCATCAATAAAAGCAATATAAAGACAGACGAAGCTTCGAACGAATTTAATTAATCTCAATATATATGAAATACAATCGACAAATAAAGTAAAGAACGCAGAATAAATTATCAATGATAGTTTCAGTTGATGAAATGACTGTGGCACTAACAGTCTTCCAAACCTGGATAGTCATGAGACAGTTGTGAGATAATCATAAGATTTAATTAACATGTCATGACTAAAAAATTCACTTAATAAGGACTTAGAAATTTAGGGGATATGATGAAAAGGTCGCGAATATTTTAACCTAAGACTATACCAACTTTATGTAGTGATGCACCGTACAAAAATAAAAATTAAGCCGAAACTTAACTAAACAATTAAAACTTACTATACCATAGCACTGAATAGAAGTGAAGAGAGTTAAACTAACCTTTTTTTTTTTTTTTTTTTTTTTTTTTAAACACGCGCTCACACCCCCACACACTTACGCTGGTGGAATTTCACCACCTATGGGTTTTCGAACCCTTGACCGGGAGTTGAAACTCCTGAGAGTCTACCACCCTAGCAAGAGCAAGGACCCAAGAGAGTTAAACTAACCTAATTCAAATAAATGTCAATAGTGATGAAAGATAAGCAGCACGTTGAACTAAAATTAAAGATTTATTTTGAATGTAGTGTGGCGATGTTTGAATTGTTAATTGCATTATATTTTTATAGTTTTGGACAGGCAATGGCACTATGATGGCCCGTCCAATTTTGTTATATGTGGAAAATTGTTGCAGCTTCGAGAGAATTGTTGTATGGCAGAACTTCTGGTATTATGCTATTAATTTTAAGACTACTCATCAAATGAATAATATCATTTAAGCTAAAGTGTTTTTTTTTTTTTTTTTTTTTTTTTTAATACTATTTTCCATCAATAGGGTAAGCCATAATTCGAGTTTGGCGTGCAGAGAGACTCTCTGTATTCAGGTTCTTACTGATCTACCATATCCTCGTCCTTTTCCCGGTGGCGTGCCTCGCGTATGTACCTACTAAGGTCACTTTCTCTAGGGAAACGTTTAATGAAAATGGAATCCACTCCGTCCATAAGGTATGTCACTCATTGTCTATCTTAAATTCCAAAAATAAGGATGATTAAGCATTCAGGTGGGCCACCCCATAAAATTATACCTATAAACGTCTAAATTAATGTGCTATTGTGGCTGCACCCGAGTTTTGTAATATTACGACTGTTGCTTAATTCTTTCGTCCCGATGAGGCGCATCAGATAAATGGATTGGGTTGCATATAAACACCATGATGGCCCAACACAAGTAATGTTGGGCGTCTCATGCAAACCTTTTCCTGGGGTGTGGCCTACCTGACCTCTCTGGATGGTCATGATTTTACAACTCAAATGTGAACATGATGCAGCGTATCTAATGGACGGGGTGGATCTCATGGAAGTTCCCGTCAACGTGGCTCTAGGTGCGCGAGTTACGCTAGCGCGGCTCTTTCTCAATGCCACCGTCCTCGGCCGTGATTGGTTGACGACCTGTAAATTATGGTAACAGCTAACAGGTAGTGAAAAAGTTCAGTAGAATCGCCTCTACTGAAAATTCAGTGATCTCCCACCAACGGTGGATTACTGTTCAAAAACCATAGCAATTATACGGTCTTCGACATTTGATCAGGACCTTCAAAATGTAATTAAAAACATGGTTGACAGTCAACATTCAGCAAGGGGACATTGTGGAAGAACTGAGAGCTTGGACCTGTTGGTATGATTATCTAACTCAGTACGCTATACCCTACTGAGTAAACTCTGTAAGGACCACCGTGATGTATGTGTTTTATCTACACCGTTCATCCATTTTACCATCTCATTTTAGAGCAAGCATAACCATTAACCAACGATCAAGTGGACCACACTTACAGGAAACAGTGGGGTAATGACGTCCACCGTTGAAATATTCCTCGAACCCACTATGATGCTTATATGTCATCTAACCTGTTCATAATATCACATGGATGAATGGAAGAAACAAATATCAGTTTGATCCAAAACTTCCACGGCGCCTAGTAGTTTTCAACCGTTGGTGTTCAATTCACACCGTTTCCATGGTGTGGTCCACTTGAGCTTTGGATATGCTTCAATTATGAGCTCATGCCCTAGAATGAGATGGTAAATCGGATGGACGGTGTGGATAACACACATACACCATGATGGCCCTCACAGAATTTACTCACTCAGTATGCAATTCCCTTCCTGACAGTTCAAAACCACGACGTCTAACCATCTTAAGAAGACAATGATCAGATAAACGACATCGTTCAATCAAAGCCATGTTTTGACTATGAACCGTCTAAGGTGGACCGCACTACTTGTACGGTCCCAGTTCACCAACTCCCTCCTTTCATGTGTACGGTACAACAGTTAGGGAGCATGAAAGTCAGTGCGTTAGTCTTCAGCAAATCATTTCCTGACCACTTCAACTAATCTTGCATGGGCGTGCTGCGAATCCTCCTCCGCAATAATGTGGACCGTCAATTATTGCTGGTGAGTTGATAAGGTAGAGTGGGATGAACCTTAATACGGTAGACCTACCTCTCCACAAGGTACATGGCAGGTTGATGTATCAATCAGTACCTTACATCTGGTTGACCTTACCGTGGATGGAAAATAACTAAAGAGACATATAGTTCTGATGATCCTGGCTACTGGATCCGTGGCCTTCATACCAATGGCCAGAAACAAAGAAAGAAAGGTGGGTGATCTGATCAGTTCCTACAAATGGGGCCTGCGGTTTTCTGACCGAACATTTGATCAACGTTTTGGATCACTGAAACGTGGGTGAACCTCATACCTCAATAGAGGATTGCATCAGTGAGGAGAACTTGCACGATTGTACACCGAGACTCATAGCTCAAGTGGCAGTTGAATGAAGATATTTCGTTTCAACGCTGAAGTCTTGGTATCGATTCCCTTAGTTGGGGTAGCTAGCAGTGAAGCGTGAACTGATAGTGCGATGTGCACTAACAAGTTAACTGACAAAAAAAAAAAAAAAACTTGTATGATTGTGGACACAAGGAAATGCACATTGTCCTGGGTTTTCAATTTGTACAAGTGGCCCATATGATCAGTCATTCACAGTTCACATTCAACTGAAGAGCTTTGGGCATACCTATCCAAGGTAGCCTCCATCAGATCAATGGTTTGGATGACACCAAAAGTAGGCTCGAGCGTGATATCTACTTTTAATTCTAGCCGTTGAGTGCTTCCCCTTCAAAAGTACGCCATAAAAATCCGGCATGGGCAGATCCTATCTATTAATATTAAGATATATTTTTAGTGGCATCTAAACGAGCCCTTGGTAATTTGTACCATAGTTCTAAAACGTGATGGTCAACCTTTTAAGTGACGCGTGGGATGCCCAATCATCAATCTGGACTGTCCATTCTTTCATACAATTAGAGACAAGCTAGCGGTAGTGAAAAATCATGCAATTTGAATTATCCAAAGCATCCGATCAATGGCAGGGAAAATGGATAGTCAATATTGAGTAGAGAAAACGTCATCTTGAACCCATCTATTCAACAGACCCACTTTGTATTGGATTGGGATCATCTGATCAGTGTGATTTTTGCATCATGGCTTGCACCCATTCGCACTATCGAATGAACAGTTGGATTGATGTATGGCATCCCAACTTGAAAGATTTTGGAGGTTTCAAATTGCAATGATCACAATTCAATTCACTTGCAATTGCAGGTGCATCCAAACGGTTACTTCATCATGATTTAATGGTCTCCTCCTGCTAACAAATTGTTGTTGATTTGATCAACCTAGAAGCTAATACAAGCTTGTAGCTGACATAAGCTCTATAGAAATATAGATGGGGCACCTTATTCCAACTCATTGATGGTCTACAGCCATGACCCAACGGTTATGGCACGCTGATCTAAAGTCAATTGCAGGACCACCATGATGGTGGCCTTCCGTTCCAAAAAATAAATTCAAGTGATGACACCCATCATTATTGTGGTTGACAAATCCGGCTCCACCCATTCTTAATGAGTGGGCCCTTATACTCTTGAGTTCTCACAACATAAAAGAACTCAATGATGGGCCATGGGCCCATGAGCAGTGCAGATTACTTAAGTGGGGCTGGCCCCTTGATTGCAATTCAAATCCTTTTCAAGTGCAAATTGAAATTGTGATTAAGATTTTGACGCAGGGATGAAGGTGATGAGGTTGAGCACCATCTCCCTCAAGAGAATGACTGTTCCGAATCCATGGAACTTCTCTGGACTCCTCACATAGGCTTCTCGAATCCATGAGAAAGAAAATAAGCGAAATAGAAAATAAATTCTATAAAATTCAAAATTGATTAATGAATGAAATAAACGAATTCACAACCCTTTAAATAGGGATACTAAGCAATGGGAGAGAAATCAGAAGCAAACTACAACTAAAACTCCTAGAATTCGCAACTTACTATAAATAGTAAACTTACTATTTATAAACGGTCGTGATGTGTACTAGTGCGCAAGGTTTTCGGCCAAAAATAGTAATTGTCCTATTTGGCTTCACCAAACCGTTCTCTTAATTATTTTAAGATCTTTTCACATTGGGCGCAACTCCTAAAGCCTAACGGATGAAGAGTTATAATCAAACTAAAACTTACTATTTATAGTAAAAATGAAATTAAAATAGGGAAACGACCATCAATCCAGGGATATTTCGCAAATCCGGCTAACGGGGTTGGTTGGTTAAAGTAGCTTGTTCTACCCTAAAATCATATATTTTACGCCCGATAACTCATTCCGGATTGTAAGATACGCCCAATCTAAGGTCTGACAGTTCGGATCACTTCTGTCGTCAACCGGACCTTTTCTGATCCATCTTGACCATGAAACTGTCTGCGACCCGCTCTACATCAGTCCCCTCTACTTCAAAAGAACTCGTCATTAAGTTCTCATCTTGTTCTGGTTCATGATACTCAGTCAGGTCCGCGACGTTGAAAGTCAGTGAGTTCGTCATGTCACCTAGAAAATCAACAACATAAGTGTTGTCATTGATCTTTCGGATGATTGGTACGGGTCCAATCTTCTTATTCTTCAGCTTATTATTGTAAGTGTTATGGTTTCCTGCTCCTTTGGTTGTCAAATTTTGTGGTACTAAAAACAAAATCTATGTCTTGTGTAGTATGTTGATTTGTCTGTTCAAGGCACTGCATCAATGCAACAAGTTAAGAACGATGATCTACTTCAAGAAATGTAAGGTCAAGTTCTTTGTCCATTTCTGTAAGCTTCAATGTTCAGAATATTTCAAGAGCTATATCAGAAGATGAGTGCTTGTTCAAGACTCATGTACAGCTCGAGATAATGTTCAACTCAAGATGAAGTACAACTCAAGAACAACAAATTCAAGCTTTTGAAGATCTCAAGTTCAAGCTACATCTTGTAGAGATCTCAAGTCTCATAATCTTCAAAGGTCAACCATCATCTAAAGAAATGAAGTTTTAATGTCCTTACTTCACATTCAAGGTATGAATGACCTTAGATTGACTTCATTTTATATACATAATTCAAATTAAATCTTTATATAAGTGTTCGGTCTGTTCTAAGACTAGTCCTGGACTTTGTTCGACTAGTCTTAGAACTGGCTCAACCAGTCCAAGAAATTTCAAGACCAGTCCTAAGTTGTTGCAAATTTTCAAAATTTTTTGGTTGAGCTTCGACCAGTCCTGGAGTCTGCTCGACCGGTCGTAGGAACAGTGCTGACTCATTCACGACCAGTCCTGCAGCTACGACTTAAACTCCAACAACCATTCCTGGTTCCTCACGATCAGTCGTGGGTTGGTCACGACCAGATGTGGAGGCCTCATGACCAGTCGTGGACACCCACGACTAGTCGTGGAACAGTTTTATCTAATTGTACTTAAAATTTTAAAATGTAGTTCGACCTATGACCAGTCGTGGTGGCCACACTACCAGTCGTAGACGCGATTTCTGCATCTATAAATAGAACACAAATTTTAGAGTTTCATATCTAATTTAAGTAAAATTAAGGCATCACTCTGAGATAAGTTTGTGTTATTTTTAAGCTACATTGTGCTTATTTAATATTCTCTTTTGTTAGCTTTGTCAATTTGATTTTGTTTCTGTATTCCAATCTGATTTGAAAAGAGGAATTGTTGTATTCCTTCTTCTTGGAATCAAAATCAAATAGAGCTAGCCCAACTGGTTTAATTTAAAATCAATTAGAATCTAGAACCATTTCAAAGTAGGTATTGGACAATTGAACTTCTATATTCAAACTTCTACTTCGATTGGTTCTTCCGGACTGCTACAAAAGGAGAAATTCAGATATTATACATTTGTGTAAATTTTCTTTATTTTAGTTTCTTTTGAGATTGAGCCAGAAAAATCTCATAATGTTGGTTATCTAAGGAGTGCCAAAAAACTCAGAAAGTGAGGTTTTTGAAGTGTGTAAGCCCATTTGAAAGACACAATTGTGAAGATTTTAGGTGAACCTGAGAAACCTATTTTCATAGTGAATGCTGATATCCCCTGTGTGAGGATATCAGGAGTGGAGTAGCAAGCTGTGTGGCTGTTGTTTAACAATTGGTGTACACACAGGCGAACCACTATAATTCTTTGTGTCTTGTGGTTTGAATGTTTGTTTAATTTCTATATCTTTTATCATTCAAAGCTGTGAAATGTATGTGTGGATGTGAATGTTGTAATATTTACATTTCAAGCATTGTGGCGAATGTTGTAATTGTTTAGAATTTCAATTCTTGCTATTTCCTTTATTCTTCTTCAGTTTGAGATATTGATACTTAAACCGTTCTAGTAAGGTTATCCTGCCATAAACCCTTGGTTTTTATGGTGCAAGGTTGTCTTTAGAACATTATTTGTATCAGCCTCTCAATACTAGAATATTGAGGTTGCTTTACATTTCTGTATTGTGATTTATATAAAGTACTATCTTTCATTTATTTGTTTATAAGGCTATTTTATTGTTTAATTCCGCTGGTGTCATTTTAAATTTGGCATAGTCCTATTCACCTCCCCCCCTTTAGGACATATAGTTAGGCATTTTTAGTTGTACGTCTCGGTCGAAAATCTCTCTTTGCGCAAATGGACCATAACGCGGTCGCCCACCTCGAACACTTTTTGTCGCCGATGCTTGTCCGCTTATTTCTTATACTTCTCGTTCAAGGCATGTAACTTGGTTTGCTCTTCCGCATGGATACCCATGATCATAATGCCATATGTTCTGTTGTAATGCTCGTGCATGGGAGCTTAAGTAGAGGGATCAAGTCAAGTGTGTAGCGAGGCACTTGTCCGTAGATAATCTAGAACGGTGATTTCTCTATTGTGCGGTTCACCATGTTGTTGAATGTAAACTCTTCTTGAGACGAGGCCAAATCTCACTGCTTCGGTTTTTCTCCTGAAATACAGTAAAGGAGGTTTCCCAATGTGCAATTCACAACCTCAGTCTACTCATCGGTCTGTGGGTGGTAGGCGCTGCTGAATTAAAGTCGTGTATTAAATCGAGTCCACAAAGTCCACCAAAAGTGGCTAATGAACTTCATGTCACGATCAGAAGTAATGGTTCTGGGGACCTCATGTAGCCGTACAACCTCCCTGAAGAATAGATTCGCCACGTGTGTTGCATCAAGGGTCTTCTTACATGGGATAAAGTGTGTCATCTTAGAGAAACAATCTACCACTACGAATACCGAATCCCTACCGCATTGTGTTCATGGGAAACCAAGCACGAAGTCTATAAATAAATCCTCCCAAGGACCGTCAGGCACAGGTAACGGGGTGTAGAGGCCCGTATTTTGAGATTGTCCCTTGGAGGTCTGATAAATATGACAACGTTGTACGACTTTTCCAACATCATGTATCAATTGCGGCCAGTAATACCGCTCTTTAATAAGAGCTCACATCTTGTTTCGCCCAAGATGTCGACCGAGGCCACCTCCATGTAGCTCCTGAATAATTTACTCTCTCAATGAACTGTGGGGGAGATGCACAATCGATTTCCTTTGAATAGGAAATCGTCTTGTATATGAAGGTCACTCAGTGACCTTCTTGGCACTTCATTTAAGAATCTTTGAAGTCCTCATCATTGTCATACAACTCCTTGAGATAGTCGAAGCCAACCACTTCGTTGCTTATCGTAACAAGTAGTGATGCACGGTGGCTAAGTGCATCAGTCACCTTGTTCTACTGCCCTGACTTGTGCTTTAGAACAAACATGAATTCTTGTAAAAATGTAACCTATCTAACATGCACACAGTTCACGTTAGTCTGACTATTAATAAACTTTAATGCTTGATGTTCAGTGTATAGAACAAACTCTCTTTAAATCAGATGATGTCGTCAATGTCATAACGCCTGAACAACTGCGTACAACTCAAGCTCATAAGTCAACCACTTCTTTCGGACTTCGATGAGCTTCTCGCTATAGAAAGCTACCGACCTGCCTTCCTGTGATAATACTCATCTAATTCCGACGTATGAAGCTACACACTCAACCTCAAACAGCTTGTCGAAATTAGGAAGCACCAAAACTGGTGTTATGGACAAAAAATGCTTGATCTCATGAAAACTCTTGTCAGCTTCATCGGTTCACTGGATCGGTCTTTTTTTCATGCAATTTGTTATAGGCGCGACTATTGTGCTAAAATTTCTTTCGAATCGATGATAGAAAGTTGTTAACCCATGAAAACTCCTCACCTCATGAATATTTGTCGGGATCAGCCATTTCCTAATGGCTCTCACCTTTTCATGGTCCACACGGATGCCTGTGGACGTTACAACAAATCCTATAAACAATAGGCTGTCCGTTAAAAAACTACACTTCATCAAGTTGAGGTACAACTTGTTAATTTATATGACCTACAACACCTGCCTGAGATGTTTCTTATGCTCCATCTCATCCTGGCTATATATTAATATGTCATCAAAATATACTACTACAAATCGGCTAGTAAACGGTTTTAGAACTTAATTCATCAAATGCATAAAAGTACTTGGTGTATTCGATAGGCTTAAGGGCATGACCAGCCACTCATACAACCTTTTCTTGATCTTGAATGCTATTTTTCACTCATCACCGGGTCATATACGAAATTGATGGTACCCGCTCCTTAAGTCTAGTTTAGAGAACACCTTGGCCTCTTCTAGCATATCAAGCATGTCATCCAACTGTGGTATTGAGAATCGATATTTGATGGTAATTTTGTTGGTTACTCGACTGTCGACACACATGCACCAGCTTCCATCTTTTTTGTGTTAATAATGCTGGTACGACATATGGGCTCATGCTCTCTTTCAAGAGACCCTTACGGATCAATTCCTCCACTTGCCTCTGAAGTATCTCACACTCCTTCATACTCATCTGATAATGAGGGCAGTTGGGCAAGCTAGCCCTAAGGACGAGATCTATGTGATGTTAGATTTTCCTCATGGAGGGCAATCCATCATGTAGATCTTCAGGCCAAACTTCTTTGAATTTGTTTAGCAATACTCTTAAACTTGGAGGAATGTTTGAGGGTTCTGATTCCTCGCCCTTCACTACTATGGTGTATGCCTCGTCGGTTTCCTTGGATTCCTCCATAAAATCTCGAATGGTCAAGAGGGAACTCCCCTCCACTTTAGAGGCTTCAGGGTGATTCTCTGGTGCCATATGGGCAATGATTATTTTTTGACTATCATTGACAAATATGTAGACATTGTCTCGTCCTCGATGGGTTGCATCACGGCCTGACTGTCAGGGTCGACTGAGTAACATATGGCATGCTACCATGTCGACCACGTCACAGAGTATTTGATCCTTATAATTTTTGTTAATTGAAAATGAGATAGTGTATTGTTCAGTTACCTTGGTCTCGTTCACCTTTTTTATCCAGCCAATTGAGTACGGGAAAGAATGTTTTGTTGTTTGTAGCTGCAATTTGTCTACCATCACTCTTGAGACGTTGTTCTCGCTACTACTACTGTCTATGATCACATCACATACCTTTCCATTGACAGTGCACCACGTACGGAATATATTGTGTTGCTGTGGATGTAATTCCTTCTGTGGGGTATACAGTAATCGCCTCACAAGTACAGATTCACCATGATCCTCGCTCATCAATTCATCACCATCTGCTATTTCCTCAGTGGCTCACTCATGTTCATCAAAGCCAAGGTCTTCTTCTGCGGCCTCACATTTAGTGCCCCCTTCATTTATGGTCAAGTGTGTCGTGGGACGTTGAGGACAAGTGTTTAATAAGTGACCCAGTTAGCCACATCGGTAACAATTGTTCGACCTTAGCCAAGCATAAGGATTTGGAATCCTTCTCGGGTCTGCTGTTGTGGGTGCTGCACGTTGAGGCCTGGATGAGCCGCTCCCCATATCACGGCTTGCGGTTGTAGGAGGTTGATGACGTTCTCCTACTGGTTCTTTTCCTCGTGTCAGCACTGGATCCTGCGTAGGACCCCTTATGAGGGGTCGAGTTGAAGGATAGAGCCGAGTAGGAACTCTTGCAAGTTACGTTTCTGTCATACCCACCAATTGAACTGCTTCATCCATAGTCCCAACTGGGTACATCTGAACTCAGTCCTGAATTGTCGGTCACAACCCACCTATAAATCGTGCTACTTTCTGTGACTCATATTCTGACAGATCGTTTCATGTTGTCAATCGCTAAAATTCTTTAGTGTAATCTATGACAGTTCGATTTCTTTGTTAACAATTCTGATATTGTTAGAATAATATTTGCTCATAATCGCTAGGGAGAAATTGTAATCGAAGAAGATATCTTATCCATGGCCATGATGAGATGAGCGCCTTATTCTGATGGGCTCGTGAGAGTTGTAATTGCTCCCACCATGTAGAAGCACAAGATTTTAATTTAAATGCTACCAATTTTACCTTTTTATGATCTGACACATCCATATAATCAAAATATCTATCTACTTTGACTAGTCAATCAAGGAAATCTTGTATGCGTAATAAACCATTAAAATTAAGAAGTTTAGCCTTACCTCGATGGTCTCTTTCAGCACGATCTAAATGATTGCCTCTATGAATTGGTCGTTGAGCAAAACCTTCATTAATGTCCTCGTTGCTAGAACTTGAATCATCTGGTGTAGCCCTACGGTTTGCCACTGGTAGTGCTCTACGAAAATCGGAGTTGTATCGTACAGCAACTACGGGTGGTGGAGCAACCATAGGTGGTGGAGCACTGCCTAGGGCTCGGGGTAGAAGTAGCGCATCCGCAAGATGGTTGAGGTTGCCTGCAGCCCTTGCATGGTCAACTGATTCTCCTGATGGAAAGCTTATATTCTTTCCGCAAGATCACGAATCTCTAGATCACCGTCCACAGGATTTTGGTTCATATCTTCATTATTTATCATCGGCCCAAGGAGAATCCTCGCTCTAATACCAATTGACGCAGGGATGAACTTAATGATGTCAAGCTCCACCTCCCTCAAGAGGATAACTGTTCCGAATCCACGAAACTTCTCTGGACTCCTCATAGAGGCTTCTCGAACCACGAGAAAGAAAGTAAACAAAATAGAAAATAAATTCTATAAAATTTGAAATTGATTAATGAATTAAATAAATAAGTTCACAACCCTTTAAATAGGGATACCAAGAAATGGAAAAGAAATCATAAGCAAACTACAACTAAAACTCTTAGAATTCGCAACTTAGTATAAACGGTCGTGATGTTTACTAGTGCGTAAGGTTTTCGACCAAAAATAGTAAGTGTCCTATTTGGTTTCACCAAACCGTTCTCCTAATTATTCTAAGCTCTTTTCACGTTGGGCGCAACTCCCAAATCCCGACAGATGAAGAGTTGTAATCAAACTAAAACTTACTATTTATAGTAAAAACAAAATTAAAATAGGGAAACGACCGTCGATCCAGGGGTATTTCGCAAATCTGGCTTGTGGAACCTTGCATAGCGGGGTTGGTTGGCTAAAGTAGCTCGTTCTATCCCAAAATCATATATTTTACGTCCGATAACTCATTCTGGATTGTGAGATATGCTCAATCTAAGGTTCGACGGTCCGGATCACTTCTGTCGTTAACCGGGCCTTTTTTTAACCATCTTGGCCATGAAAGTGTCCGCGACCTGCTCTACGTCAGATTTTATCTTCATGTAAAATTAAATTGAGCCCATGTGGATTTTTTTTATTTAGGATAGGTTGTAGACGACTTAGTGTAGCGTTAGGATTTTTTTTTTTTTAAAATGAAATAGATCAATTGACCCAGCGCTCATTATTAATAATTATAACTTTAAGACTAGTTATCGAAATTTACATACGAACAATATTAAAAATTAAAAAGTTATCACGAATTTTATAAAAAATATTCCGTAACAAAATACAGAACTAAGTTTTAACTTGGAGTTAAATTTATTATTTTTTAAATTTGTTTTAGATTTTAAATACTCCAATCACAAAACTAAGTGAGTGGGAACCTATGTAAATGTCTTTACTATAGTGAATGAATTTATTAATTCAGCTAAGTGGCCGGTGACGGATTTACATTTGACATTGTCATTAGACCACCAAGGCCGACTTTCCTTCCTACACGACTGTAAATGTTGCAGTCAAGCTCTTTTTAACTTTTGCACTTTGAGAGCTAATTTAGGTCCGGAAGGAGAAAACTTTTGCACGCTTCTAGTATCTTTTGGGAGGCATATGCTCCATGGAAATTGTCTAAACCTTGAATAAATCATATTTTATTATATTATAAATGAATAATTCTCATTATTATTAACTTTTTTACATTCATTTTAAAGATTAATTTTTACTTATAAATTGAAGGTTTATAATAGAGGAGAAGATGTGATCTTTTCTCTCTATGCTCTACTGCTCTAGTTCTTTAGTTTTGGCAACCTCTTTTATTTAATTAAAGGTTCGACTCAGGTCAATCCCAGGCGCAGACGCTACCTACCTGTTGCATTGCTATTGGGTCTCAAGACCGTGGCTTCGGTTAGGTCTTGAATTGTATACCCAGATCCACCATAGATGGATTGGATCTCACACACGTGTGCCTCATTGACCCATTAGTGGTCTGCGTCAGTTCTATTGCCTAGTCTATTCAATGTTATTATTAAAATTAACAGGATGCCCAATTTGATTTTAACCACGGGTCCACATGGAGATATGGTCGAGTGATCAGAACCATCCACTGTCAGAAACTATTTTAGTTATACATGGTTAGATATCTAGCTGAAAGGATGATCCTCACCACTGGTTTTCAGTTAAAGATTCACTTTTCAAAAGTTCCGAACCGCTGATCTGCTGATCTAATGGGATGGACAGCTGATGGGGGCTTCCATGAAAGCCCCCAATATTGGGAAATCCTAACCGTTCGATTAACGGTCCAAAAACAGGGTTAAGGAGATGATCGTCCATATTCATATAAATATTTCCAATGATCAAACGTTAAAAATATTCCTATTAGGGACCTTTTTTCTCGTATTCCTCATGAATGGCGAGACCCATCATATAAACGGTTCGGATCATAGAAACATTTTCCCACATGAATGGAATCCATCATGTCAGCAAACACTATCTTTGCTGATGATGCCACCTTTCTTTATTCCCGGTGTGATTCGTCAAACGTGAGATTGTCATTTCTTTCCAATCAAAAAGAAAGGGAAAGAGCATTAAAAGCAGTTTCCACCTTTTGCAATGAAACTGACGTCTGGCAAGTGGCCACGTCAACATCTGTTGTTGTGAACTTGTGATGGAACATCACCCATCTGAGGAATTGGACAAGTGTCCCCATGAATTACTGATCCAGACCGTTGGTCTATTGACAAAGGTTTTACTAATTGAACAATCCTAACCCTTCAATTAACAGTATGCATATAGACGGTTAAAAAGAAAGTACCATTACAATCCCCTTCAGATAGAGAAACAGAAAACAAATACTGGATGACAACGCGCTGCCAGGAAAGGGAATTTTAGATCCACGGTCTACAATGCGAGGACCAATCAGATCAACGTTCAAGATCCCTTGAACTTAGATAAGTAAAAAAGGGACGGCAACATTTCACTTCCCTTTCGATGGAGAAAGGAGCAGATATCAAAAGGTTTTGATTGTGCAATCTGAAAGATTGGAGATGATCCGTTATCTACAGGTAGGGCCACCATATCAACGCTTTGGATCACAGAACCGTGGACCCTACATGTGGGAAATCCTATGAGTCAGCATACCAAACTGTACTCTTGCTGATGAGCAGGACCCTTTAATTCCCCACCATTCAACGAGATCAATGGGGAATATCAATGATACGGTCCAGATCCACTGATCCAAGCGGTTAATATGATGGTTGGAATGTAAGGCCATAATGAAGGGAGGACGCGCTGAACACGTCACCAATCACAGATCCAAATCTCAAGTGGACCACATCATTTATAAATAAATAAATAAAAAGAAGAAGATTAAAAAAAAAGGGTGATTGAACGCCCACCATTAAAAACTTTATTGGGTTACTGTAATGATTATTTGTCGCCCAACCTTTTGATTAAGTGACAAAGACTTGCATGGAGGTAAAACACAAATGTCAGCTTCATCCAAAACTTTTGTTGCCCGGATAAGTTTTTAACGGTGGGTGTTCAATTGCTACTGTTTCTGTTCTGTAGTGTGATCTAGTTGAGATTTGGATCTGCCTTTTCTTTTCTTTTCTTTTCACGTATCTTAAAAAATAATCTGAAAAAAATGGAGGGATGGGTGGATAAAACACATACATCATGGTGAAGCCCACAAAGCACCATCCATTAGCTACGGCTACCAATATAATCAGTAGGCAGTCTGTGTCATAGCTAGAGACGGACGGCCCTATCAAGGGATCCGTGGGCCGTTGTATTGTGTATATTATGTTCACCCCTCTACTCATTTTTACGGACTAGTTTAGCTGTAAGTACAAAAAAGAGGTAGACTGAAGGGTCAAGTGGACCACACAATAGTAAGCGGTAAGGATTGAAAGCATATCATTGAAAACTTGCCAGAAGTTTTGAATTAAGTTAATATTTATTTTTAACTTCATACGAGTTAATAGGACCTTATGAACATGTTGGATGACAAATAAACATCACAATGGGCCTTAGTCAGTTTTCAACTATAGGAATTTAATCCCCATTTGTAATGTCCTGTAAAATTCTTTATAAAAATTCTAGTACGTTCATGAGTGGACTGTCAAAAGGTCGTACTTGCCTAATTAAGTACCATAATTACACTAAAATAGAAAATTTTAGAATCATTAAAACCGAATACCCATTTCCGCTAATTGCGGATGAGTCATGAACCTAACTAATCCAAGTCTTAGTCATTGTACGTGAGAAATCTCATGCTTCAACTTATTCTAGGAATGCCCTGATCAACAGAATTAGCTTTAGATTGTTCGTTCGTGGTCCGTTAAACTTGAAACTATAGAAAAATGTATGCCTTATTAAACTCGATGTCCATCGTGGATGTTGAGCTGAGATCACATATAGGATCATTCACCCTGGGCTCGCAAGTCAAGCGTTGGAATGTGCAAGTGCTTTAGGAGATAAACCTAAGTTAAATATTCACCCTTGACTCTTTGCCAGAGTTATGAATTTCATACTATTAGATCACGATCAAACTTAATACATTAACTTAGGTTATTATTATACACATATCTGTATAGTCGTGGCCTCAATCGACGATCAGTGACCGTTGAACTGAATTAAGATATTCTTCGTTGATCAGCGCATCCGATTATCGGGGTGGTTGTGTCCAAACATAGATATCCAAGTGGAGCACCTATCCCATGGTGAAGATCGACCCATATAACTCCTTGTTGGCCTTAATAGTCAAAAATAGCATCTCATAGGTTTAATATAACAAATACCTGGCCGTTAGGGGTATTTGCACCATTTCTAGCACTATAAATAGTCCACTATTTCACATCCCATCTCCCCATATGAATTTATGCCCTAACGCATTGAGAAAGATAGAAGAGAAGAGAAGAGAGAGAGAAAGAGAGAGAGAGAGAGAGAGAGAGAGAGAGAGAGAGAGTGATTGGAGGTGTGAGCGTTTTGTCCACCCTTTTGCCTTTCTCCCCTACAATCGAAGTTTTAGCTGCTCTCGGATTCTTTGATTGATCCTTTGCACCGAAAATTGAAGATAAAGATTGAGCCACACTTTCCAATCTAGATATTCTTGGGTCGAGTTTCACGAATCTTAAAATAGCTTGTGTGTTGATTAAGTTTCGATGATCTTCCCCAAAACCCTAACCTTAGAAGTATTCTAAGGTGTGATTCATTCCTTCTAAGTTTCATTTTATCAACCCTTGAGAATAGGTTGTAGATGGGTTTTCGTATGCTAATATTGTTAGATTTAATTTGTTATTGCAAACCTTATTAATATTTTCTTTACGATTGTTAACATCCTCAATGATATGCCTAAATGAATGAAATTCCTAATTTTAGGATTTGTGCATAATGTTGATAAGTTGCTTAGTGATTAACTAGCTTACTTTTTTAATATGTAGAATTGCTATTGATGTGAGGTCAACTTGCAAAATGTCTAAGTTAGGAAGTAGCCCACATTGGGTCAGCCACTCTAGGCTTATTTGATTGACTAGGGCTAAACATGGATGACTGACAATAACTGTACTATACGGGATGCTTTGCATCCAATGCCGATTACACAAGGGTTCTTCCATGTCAATTAAATCAGTCTATGCATAGCTGATCATTGTCTATTTACAATGCTGGATAATACTTGATTGAATCTAAGATACCAGTGTTCTCCTTAAATGAGTTAATTCATAACAGTTAGTGCGCTACGATCGTACTATAACTGATTAGCCAACCATGGTAGTAAGAGACACCGTATTCGAGTTGTCGGCTTATGCTGAGGTGACGAACCTCCCCGTAGTGACCGCTGAGCAATGACGGAGGCAACACGCTTACTGTGTGTATTAGAATAGGGTGATGAACCCAAAAATGGATCAAGGTACATGGGTGAGGAGCCACTACGATCGCTATGAGTCTCGTGATCCAGTTAAGACCCGTAATATAATAGTGGTACCCTAGCTTCCCCAATATGCTGTTTGAATAAAACTTAATAACTACCGAGCTAATCATGCATAGCAATCACACTTGTTGATAATATTGGTGACGAGCCACATTACCTTAGGTTAGGCGTTTTGCAAAAGGTTTTTGAAGTCGCATGATGAGAAAGTGTTGGCATTCTACGAAATAAGTGATGAAGTCGCTTATTGAGAGAGTGTTAGATTGTAAGGATCATGCATTATTTATCATAACATTCATGCACTTAATTTTTATTTTTATTTTTTAAAGAACTAAATAAGAAATGGTTGTTTATCTGTGTTATCATTATCTACACTGATTGAGTGGATAACATGTGCAACTTATAATAAATGGTACCATTGAATTGATCACTCACTCTCACTCTGTAACAATATTTTCAAACACAAACCAGACATTGAAGTAAATGTAGGTATCACCGAGGCCGACGCCTTGGAGGACGCGTACATGAATTTAGAGGAAGAATTTTCATACTTCCAGCTCTCCGATGGACAGCTCTAGTTGGCTTGCCTCGCAGCCGGATTCAATGGATAGTCTTTTTATTAGGCATACTATAGACTTGACACATTTTATCTTTCTTTTAGAATTGTATATTAAGCCCCAAGTGTGGACTCCACACTTTAGATTAGATGTATGATGTAGATTTTAGACTTGTTACTTTACGTTGGATACATTTATTTCATAGTATTTTACACTATTTAGTTTAGTTAAATAATTACTTGGATATCAAATTAATCATACAAATAATTCATAATTCTGCAAAGTAAAAGTGAACACTCAAAATATTGAAGATCAAGTTCATGCTCAGATCCTGAAATTTGATGCATTACACCACTTCTTCCTATATTGTGGTCCACTTGAGCCTTCAATCTATCTCCTTTTTGGGCTCATGTTAAATGATATGTCAGAATGAATGTACAGTGTGAATATAATGTATACATCACATTGGGCTCCATAAATCCCCTCATAGGTTCGTCCGTCTCTAGCTAGGTCCTGGTGGGGGTAGTGCCCAATCCACGCCGGATAATCCTCCTGGAATTCGGCCCACAAACCTTTTTCTTCCACAGGGGATGTATCACGTTGAAAAATAAAAAAAGACAGCTTACAGGCCCTTTTTCTCATCTCTTGCTTAGATTACTTGTAATTGAAGTAGCCTCACTTGGGTAAGACAAAGGCATCATATCATACTTCATAAATGGGCCCACTGCAGACAAGTAGAACCAATGGTTCATTGATTCCAACCTCTGATAATATGGGACCCACTACAGATGGCAAATTCTCCTTGGTAATTTTTATATTTTTTCTTAACCATCTATTTGTTGGCCACTGATCAAAAGATTAGGAGCCTCTACACGGGGAGATTTTTGACAAATCATCCCTACACGGTAATGACAATAAAATCGACGGTATGGATGACATAATCATTGGCTGCATTTGTACCTAATGATGCAACAGGACATTTTCAGTCTACATGGCCCAGGAGAGTACTGGTGGACGATCCCAACCATTCTGTTCATCCTCTAGGCCCACTCTGATGAACCATTGCGTATCGTAATTTTCTGTGTAAATAGCTTTCTTTGGGCAGAAACATGCACCATTGCTTACTCAAGTTTCAACTGTCCATTTAACTGGCAAATGGTTGGACAATAACGATCAATCATCCTATAGTGTGATTCTTCGGATGCAGACTATCACCAAAAGAAGTCGGACAGTGACTCGGGTGAGTCATGTTTTCCGATTGAATCCAATTTGGTGTGTTCCAAAATAATGAATCACCAAATATCATGATATTAAAATAAAAATTTTAATAAATAAATAAATAAATAAACAATTTGGTCCAAAACATCATGATATTTGGTGTAACCAAACATACCCTA
This sequence comes from Magnolia changhungtana, assembly GCA_030180095.1. Classification (NCBI taxonomy): domain Eukaryota; kingdom Viridiplantae; phylum Streptophyta; class Magnoliopsida; order Magnoliales; family Magnoliaceae; genus Magnolia; species Magnolia changhungtana. The sequence goes on from JASAUF010000162.1 coordinate 5,099,983, forward strand.
TAAAATTCATAATTCATATTTAGAATTTATGTGTTAAAAGCTTTATTAGAACAACTGACAAATTTATGAGTAGAGCATGGCAGACATGATGACTAGACACGAGATCTTGGATGTTTATTGAGTAGGACCCATTTGAAAACTAGAGAAATTGAAAGTGAAAATTAAAAATAAGAAAAAACCATAAGGCACTGTCTGGCAAACACTTAAAAATGATTTATCTCATTTTAGTAAACAGTGATTATATATTAGAGATCATACTTTATATAATTACGGGTCATCAAGATTATTTTTAATCCTTACCAAATCCCCCCAGGAGAAGAACCTTTTCAAGAATCAGGCTGATCCGATCACTAGGTAAGCCACACCCATATGTTGAATCAGACAGCTGTCAATTGATTCCAACAGTGTGGCCCACCTAATGGGCCGAACAGAATTATCCCACGAATAGATCAACGGGCGACTGAATGGCCTGTTTTTTTAAATATGGCAAAGGCCAAGGCCATTGAATAATCAGGCCTTCAAACCATAGTTCTAAAACTCAATTTGACAGCCTGTTGGATCAGGTTGGGTCGACTAGAAGTCTTGATAATTAAACCAGGTATTGAATAATGTTGTTTAAATGCTATGGCTATAAAAATAGGCAAGTCAACAAAGTAGTGCTTGGTTTGCTGGTAAGTGTGTTGCCATGAAATCTTGTGATTGTGGGTGCATCTCCCTTCAGCTGATTTTTTATTTTTTATTTTTACTATGTCGAGTTGACTTAAGTCGAACCGACTCGACGAATCATGCCAAGTCTGAACAGAGTTGAACCTGGTCCCAAGTTTCGCAGTGACTCAGCTCGATTTCTGGCCGAGTCAAGTCACCAAGTTTTAGAACTATGCTTCAAACATGCACCCAAACCCACCCACTTAAGTGGGTCTGTTTGGAGGCTCCAACTAGAATAGAAATTTTTGACAAACCTGGGCCCAGGCCCAACCATTTATTAGTTGGCCTCAAAACAGGCGCAGGCCTGAGCCTGATCCGTAGCAACCAGGACCCCTGACGCAGAGCCCTTGTCAGTCCTAAATTCCTAATCCTTTTCAGTGGACACAAGATCAACCAAAAGGGAGGAAACAACTCATTTATTTTCAGCAACTAAAATGCAAGCTTTTGCATGAAATCCGTCAGTGACACTCGTGCTCCTAACATCGATAATTAACACAGAATTGGATTAAATGAAACATAAACGAAATGCAGACAATGTTGATACCTAATGATAATGCGACAGCCATGCACATCATTCGCTGCTGCCAGTAGCCATCAAGAACTCACCCTCGCATACCACCTCGCCCCCAACGTATGCCTTCCCTTCCATCTTTGCTATCCCAAAGCGTTTCTGCAACTTCACCAGTGTCATCCTCATAACTAAGGTGTCTCCAGCGATCACGGGTTTCCGAAACCTCACTTTGTCGATCCCTGCAAAGAAGAAGTTCTCACGAGAGCCCCCCACTTCCGGTTGCAACATCACTATGCCCCCGACCTGGGCCATGGCCTGGATCACCACATTCATTTATCAAGAGCACGAAAACTAATTCCAATCGTTTTGTAGATGAAAGAAAGGTGTAGAAGAAGATAAATCAGTGCATTACATGGAGAAGCAGAGAATTCATTCATAATTTCGGTGGAGAGCAAAGAAGCTGAAATTTGCAATCGTAAACCCCCCATTGTCCTCTAATTGAACAAGTCCGGTTTTTCAGAATTTTGAAAATTGTTAAATGCCTGTGGAATGTACCTATTTACATGTAAAACTGCCAAGAAAAATCTCCCAAGGAATTTTTTTTTTTTTTTTTTTTAAATGTATTCCAGAGAACATGGCAACTCTCATCATGAGAGCACACATAATGAAATTGTGGTAATGACCGCTTTAGTTGAAGTGGGAATATGTCAATATGTCCTAGAGAGGGGTGAATAGGACTTTTTAGTATTTTATGATAATTTAAAATCCTATCAAACTTATCCTGGGAAAATATGCATGTATCAGGATTTCTTCAAAGTAACTCTAATGGCTTCCAAGCCAAATAGAAGATCCAGTCATAAAACTATTTGCAAGCTAAACAAGATACAAATCATAGTATATGATGGATGTGACTGTGTGTGAGGTGTGATCTCAGATAATCAAATATGAAAGCATTTAGAGAAATCACACAAGCAATTAAAGAAGATATCAATCTCAAACACGGTTATTTTTATAGTGGTTCGACTACTTGTCTACTCCACTTCCGGCGGACGCACTCAACCCTTGAGTGTACCGGATCTCACTAACGAAGGTTTCACAACAGGTTCACCTCAAACCGGAGGTTTCAAATCAAGTTCACCTCAAACCAGTACAACCTACACTAGGCTGACTCTAACATGTCTACACGACACAATTTATGCTCCCATGAGCAAGGGTCAACACACAACACCCAACTTTTAGGCCACACAGGCCAAGGATCCACACAAGGAACCTCACCAGTTTATGCTCCCATGAGCAAGGGTCAACACAAAGCACTCAAGTTTTAGACCACACAGGTCAAGGGCCTACACAAGGACCTAAGAGTTTATGCTCTCCACAGAGCAAGGGTCAACACGAAGCACCCACCACGTACGCTCCCATCGGAGGCCTCCTATGAGAGCTTGAAAGGGGTGAGTAACACCTTAAACCCAATCCTACAGAAGGAATGATCACAAGGGTCCTCTGGACTCTAATGACTTACAAATAAGTAAATGAGTCTCATTCAGCACGTTGTCGAAGATCTCCTCCTTTGATGATGAAGAATCTTCAACTCCCTTGAACCGCAACTCAGATGATATACCTATATATGGTGACGGGTTGGGTCAAGGTTATGACGGAATCATACTCTATTAGATGTTTTCCTATAAAGGAGATAGAGCGATTCCAATCATCTATGCATTCAAGGCATCCCAACTTAATGATATGTCATTAAGGTGGTAGCTGCAGGATCCTTGAATGCGGAAGTTCATTCCCCAATCCACTCTATTGAATGAAAATGATAAGAGTGGATTGGAGGATGAACTTCCATGAGAAAAAAGGCTTAGGGTATATGATATAGGGTTAAACACACAAAAGCACTCTTTATTTTCTCTACAAACAACCAAGGGCAACCTCTCATTAAATAGGCAAAAGGTTCCAACGGATATAAAACGGTCACATTTTTTACAGAGTTCGATATCATCAAGTAGGGTCGATATCATCGAGCGTATATTCTCGATAGCATCAACTGGTCGCTCGATGACACGAACTCAGCTGTCAAACGCTTTTGAAACCTTTTGCCAACTGGTCGAGAAAATCGAACGTTCGTCAATATCATCGGATTTCGAACTCCGATTTTTTCGACACGAGGTTCGATTCCTCGACATTTGAAAGTGTGAGAGCACTTGCCTTTGAAATATTTCAGGTAAGATATAATTGAGCATCACTCGATATCATCGGAATTTGAATATCGATGATATCGAGGACTATCGAGGACAGTGTCGATTCATTGATAATTCCAAGAAATTTTCCTATCAGCTTGCTGGACAGTTTATGTCCTATTTCGATGACATCGACCATGCCTCGATATGATTGATATTTGAATATCGATTTTATCGAGTGATACTCGATCTAAGAAAAATAACCTGAAAACTTGTTGGATAAATTTGTGTCCCAATCTAATATCATCGAAGGTCTATCGAGATTTGAATTCCGAGGATATCGAGGAGCCCTTCGATATATCGAGAATCACATGATTTGCCTAAGTAGCATTTTGGACACAACTGACCTGATGTCGATTTTATCAAGTCGTCTTGATGGACTCGAGATTCAAATTTCGATGATATCGAACCGTCTATCGATTCATCGATAATTCAATCCAGAGATCTTTGTGGTTGTTGGACATCTTATATCCTCATTTCGATAATATCGAGCGAGCTTCGAGGACATTGATAACAGGGTTCGATTTCATCGAGCCATGTATCGATAAATCAACAAAGGTAGAAAACTTAAAGATTTTCCTGAGTTTGAAAAAAGTTTTCTAACCAAAAACCCTAGAATGTTCTATCCAATTTTAAGGGTTTTAATTACCTGGTGTTTTGGGACATGCGATGTTTGGCTAAGCTTTACCTATGATGAGTTCGGGCACACATCCAGTTGAGGCAAACGCTTGATCAATCTTCCTATGGGGCTCCCTTGTCTAGCTGACTCAACATTCACGCTAATTGACAAACCAGAGCACTTTCATATAAAACATACTACCCAACTTGCCTTTAGGGATGCTTACCATCAAGACTGCAAAAACATCAATGCCTCTTAGTCAAGAATAACACAACCTAAGGCGAACAATGCCAACTCACAGTCGCGAACGAGAGAGCTGGCAGGTGCAACTTGTAGGATTTTGATCGTAGATGTAGAGATTATGAGAATGTTCGTTAGGTCAATGAATCACAAGGACTAGTTTTGAGTCAGCAGAGTTTTTACTTGGGTCCAAACAGACATCGTCAGATTAACAAAAGTAATCCTCCTAGCAATGTTTTAAAGTTTTACTTATTAGGATGTCACAAGTTTAACATGGCTAAGATTCAGTTTCAGAAATGGATGTGGATCCAGAAAGGCACTTCCTGATTAAGGATTGGGTGCTTAAACGAGAGACTAATAGAATGCCCCCCAAGTCCAGGTGAGGTGGACTGTCTTCAGCTGAGGGTCTCGGATTCCAAACCACCCCTTTAAGAGGTTATTGCCTGAGGAGGCTCACAGTTGCACTCAAGATAGCCTGGGATTCAAGGATGAAGAAGCACATCACCCAAAGCCAACAAGCCCCAGACCTCATACACTTATCACACATGACAGAACATTAAATGCTTAAACAGCAAAGCTTTAACATCAGGTCATTGTCTCATCAAGGGGGCCAAAAGAACAAGTGACATGTGGCAGACAACTGTTTGAATTACAAAACCACAAGAGGATGCATCAGAAGCCCTCACCTATACGAAGGGATGCACTCGCTACCATCAACCAAACTCCGATTGCTACAACCTTGGCTTTTACTAAGTTAACAAGCCGATAGATAGGGGTAATAGGACTATAGGACCATCCGAGAGGTCTCACTTTGGGCACCCTTGCTCAAGGATTTTCACCTTCTCTAAGCTTCTTTGCGTCCTTTGTATTTGTCAGTTAGCCATTTGGTGAGTCTCAGTCAGCCTCTGAGTTACCTAGTTTCGTGTGTTTCCCTTATACTTCTGTATTATGAGCCAAAGCAATTCGGCTATATCCTTGCTGCTGACAGGACTTGGCTCGGATAGCGGAAATGTTAGGCCCCACTGCCTGTACAAAACCTATCTCCAGGAAGAATGTTTGCACGTTTGTGAATATAGAATGTAAGCTCATAATACTTCTGTATTATGAGCCAAAGCAACTCAGCTACATCCTTGCGGCAGACAGGACTTGGCTCGGATAGTGGAAATGTTAGGCCCCACTGTCTGTACAAAACCTATCTCCAGGCAGAGTGTTTGCAAGTTTGTGAATATAGAATGTAAGCTCTATTGCATTTGTATGCTTCTTCATGTTTTGTTGATTTTCTTTGTAATTCCGTATCACCAGCACATGACAATTTAGCACTGAGCGCTCTTGCACTCTGTCACACAACTACCAAGCTCACCATACAGAATGACAACCCTTTATCCAAGATTTTCTGCGTCTCTCGCTCCTACTCAAATCTATTCACTCTCTCAATTCTCCCCCGTTTTGTGCAAAAGCAGAAGCTGGAAACTGTCTTTCATCGAATAGCAGCTTATATACAAACTGTAGTCCATTTTTTGTGAAATAGAAGCATCATACAGCCTCTCGATTGAATTTCTAACAATGAATTTTCAAATGGTGGCTCTTAACAGAACCACTAAAAGGGTAGGAAACTCATGTCGACAATTCACTGAAGTTGAAATAATCAACAGGAAGAGCTGAGCGCATCTCCAAAATTCTTAATTAAACTCAAGAGTGCAATATGAACAGGCCATTGCACAATCATCTCTCGAAGGATTGGTAAGTAATGCCAATCAACATAACCATCCAAAGAAGAGATCTCATGAAGAATTTTTCAGATCAAAATCAAATTGTCAACAATCCCTATCTTGTTGACAATATTTTTCAATACTTATTTTCATGGTAAAATTGGTAATACTTCTATTTCTATAGGTGGAGTTGAACTTTTAATGCAAACAATAAAAAACTTGCAAATGACTCAATAACAGTAGTACATATATGTTGACATACTACCAGTTGTAAAACTGTCAAGAAATCATAAAACAAGAATATAAAGAAAATCCACCACCCCTTATTACGTATTTTATGAAAATTATCAAATTTATATGTACGTACACGATAGCATTACAGGAAAAGCTAGTAACCAATTGCAAGCATTATATGAACCCCAATGGTAAGCACAGTAAGGATATCCCACCTTTAGCAAGCCTGTTGGCCAGCTCCTTTGCCACTCTTATTATATGGGCTACAAAATGTTTAACCTTGAGGTAATAGAACGAATCTTGTTGAACACAAATGAGAAGCTCCACAGTTTGGAATTTCCTCTGACCTCCCAATTTATGATTTCTAAGGAATCTCCCTCATTTACTGGACCCAATTGCTCTTTCTTAAAGTCTAAATCCTCGCTAAGGGCAAAAAACTCCGATGCATCTCCTATACCAGCAAGCATAGAGAAAACGAAGATGGTGTTACCTTGGGGCTTGGGGGCACTTCCACAACACAATTAGGCTGTGTGGCTCACTATTTGACAGGAAAGCCAACTGAGAACAAAATCCAGTACCAAAACTCCTTTAATTTCAGCCAAAGAGACTAAGCTTCTCCACGAGGCTTCAAAACTATTTGACACGAAAGCCAACTGAGGACAAAATCCAGCATCAAAACTCCTTTAATTTCAGCCAAAGAGACACTGAGCTTCTCCACAAGGCTTCAAAACCACTGAACGTACTATTATTTCTCTCCTTCAATATTTACCAACGAAGAGTTGTCGGAAGCATCCTCTAAAGAACATAGCTTTCTCAAAAGGGCCTTTTATCTTGATTTCCCCATAAGTAAAACAGGAAGCAATTCCGTGACTCCCTTTCCAAAAATGCGTGTTCTTCAACTTCCAAGTTCAACCCCCCCCGGCGAAAAAAAAAAAAACAACAAAACAGGAGGTGGTCTCCCACCTATCAATCAAAGGAAAGTAAACCAGGAAAAAAAAAAAGGAACCATAAGAAACATGAAATTACAAACCACCAAATGGGCCAATGTGCGAATGAGATTATACATGTGTGTGCGTGCGTGAGAGTGGTTGGTCTGATCAAAGTAGCCTGAATGATTGATTGAGTGTAACCATATCATACAATATGTAAAGAGCATGAGCAGCATATATCTAACCCTTAAAGTCGTAGCCCATGGATTGGTACTTCCCTATGAATCTCCATTATGAAATTGCATGTGGTAGTGAGCCACGGGCTGCGCACAGAAGCTTGACGAAGCTATAGAATGGTGGTTATGTCCTAGAGGAGGGGTGATTAGGACCAAATAAAATTTTAGCCAATTAATACACAATTGCTTACTTAAACTAACGTGTCAATTTAAATATAAATAAATAAATAAAAAGTGTAAGGCAATTAACTCTAAGGCTTTTAAGCCAATAGAGGGTCCAATCACATAGACTACAAAGATGCAACATGTTAAGCAACTAGTCTAAACAAGATAGTGTACATGTGTGTGTGGGATGTGCTAACTATCAACTCATAGAATTCATCTAATCATGCATACATATAATTCACCAATCAATCACATAAGCATAATTAAACAAGTGCTCAAATGACAATCCTAAACACAAGCATGTATAGTAGTTCGATTTATCTACTCCACTACCGACAGACGCACTTAACCCATGAGCATACTGAATTTCACTATCGAAGGTTTTAAATCAGGTTCACCTCTTACCTTTACAAGCGTACACTCCCATCGGAAGCCTATATAAGGACTTACCCACGTATTCACCCATGTCAGTGACCTACGCAAAGACTTACCATGTACACACTCGGGTTGGTGGCCTACTCAAGTACTTACCCACGTACACACCTGTGTTGGTAGCCTAAACAAGGACTTAAACACGTATTCATCCATGTCGGTGGCGATATGGTCCTACACAAGAACTTAAGCAAATTTGGGTTACAAATTCTACACTCAATCCTATACAAGGAGTGTGTGGACTCTTACAATTTAACAACTTGTCGGATTGAGCTCTTTTTGTAGCGTCTTCTCAGGTTGTTTGATCAATGCTCTCCCGTGCTTCAATTAGCTCCCATTTTGCTCCCTTGATCGTTGATGTCGATGTTTTACCAATGCTTTAGCTCAAGATCAAACACTGCATGCAATGCTCCATTGAGGTGACCAAGGTGATGTGAATTGAGTAGAATCTTCTACAACTAAAAGGAAATTGAATTCTTAGAGGATTCTCCTTGATGGACACTCTAGAGATTGATAAACACTAGGATTTGTCAATAGCATCGGTGTCTAAACTCTAAAGATGACTTGAGGTTATGATCTTCTTATAAAGGAGCATGGAATGCTCATTAAAGTGAATAATAACTAAGAAGAAAGCATGAATCTCAATGGAATAAAGCCTAGGAGGTTTGTTAGAACATAAAATGCGTTAGGGTCTCTAAAATGCCAAAATCTATTATTTGTCCAAAGATCGAATGTAATATTTATAACAAAAGGGCTCCAGCGGATCTCTAACGGTTAGGCTCGAGCGATCAAGCCTGACCCTCAATCGATCAAGCTAGGTCGAAAATGATACAGTGAACTCGTTGGACTGTTTTAGCCATGTTCGATCGATCGAGCTTGATTACTCAAGAAGAATCGAAGATTCCTCGATCGATCAAGCTCATGTCTCAAGCACCCGAACTAAATCATATTGGGTCAGTCTCCTCAGCGGTTCCCTTCTTTTGTGCTTTTCCTTTCCTTCTAAATGCAAGTTATCTTTCAAAGAAAAAAAAAAAAAAATCATATTGGGTCAGTTGCTTGCAGGAAATTTTTGCCATGTTTGGTTGATCGACTCGATCAATCGAGCTTCGGTCAAGCACACCACTAAGATCGCTGGTTTTGGACAATTTGATTTCCAGCAGCCCGAGACCTCTATAGCCTATCTTATCATGTGTTAATAAGGCTCCTAAGGCTAAGGGATGATCACGTAAAGTTTTCCTATTAAGGCAAAGATCATCTAGAGGTTCAAGGGTTGTTTTGGGTCAAGGCTAGGGTCACCAAGGCACCTTATTTACCTATTTTTCACTTCCTTGATACTCGTGTTCTTCGGTCTTCAACTTCCAAGGGTTCAACTGACTCCCTGACACAATGACTCACGTGATTGACAAACAAGGTACACAAATCAGTACATTAACACATTACCATTTCCTAATTGTGCATAACTAGGAGTTCTCAGATTTCTGACTCTAATCCTTGTTCCTCTTTAGGGTAGCAAACCCAAATGAACTCTTTTTCAATTTATGCTCCAACCTAGTTTTTAATTCATTCCACTTTTCTTCAACTATGTCATAATTCTAACGATACTATCAAGCATGAGTGCAAGCTGGCAAGGACATCTCCAATATGACTAATTCACCCCATTAAGGAGACAAAGCATCCCTTTTAGGAAGTCAATTTGCTTTAGATAGAGATGTATTGTTTTGTTATATGATCGCAAGCATAGAATCCTAACTTATCCCTTACAAAACGGGGAACCAAGGTACAATATTTCATTAAAACCATCTCAACCAAGGTGTGCTTGCCATCGGCCTTCACTTATCACCTCAAAACTCATGACCAACCCTTAAAAGATCTCCTAATAAACCATCACAAATTATTCTGCAATACATGGTGACAAGGAATGGAGATAGAAGTACCTAGGCCCTGTTCCACAAGAGTGAACATGAGTCTCTTCAGCATACTATACCAAAATTACATTTTCAACAAGCAAAAAACCTATTCCATCAAAGATCATCAAAAGAAAGGTTGCTTCAATTGATTAATGGACTTATCCTAATTGACATTAACCATGTCACATAGATATCTATCTGCCTTCCAAAACAAAGTTTACATACCATAAGCAATGATAAACAGGAGTGGGAGTGGGAAGACAGTTAAAAGAAAAGGAAAAACCATTTTATGACTTCCAAACATTTAGGAACAGTGAGATTTAAAAGCAAGATCACCACCCTGAGTACAGTGAAATTTAAAAGGAAGATCACCCCCCCTGGGTAGAATATGTCGGCATCTATAAACTAAATATTTTTTCATGCCAACTGCCAACACTTTGCAATGAGTGTTGCCACTTGCCATGAAGATTACTAACCTAGCCATGAGCACTGTCAAATCAATTTCCCCAACACCTTACAGTAGGAATATCACATGAACTTGTTCAACTCCTTGTTATCTGCTGCTTAACAACAGGAATCCCCTTCTAAATATGCCTCTTTCCCTCCAAAATCTCGGTGCAGTTTCTTACACCAACCACCACTACCATGGTCCCACCAAGACTACCTTTAACCAGGTTGATTCTTTTCTATTGTAGCTTTTGTCATTTTTATTCTAGATTTTTGAAGTTATATAAAAAAACTATATCTATATAATTTGATCTACATTTTAGCAGATATGAATAAAGTTTAAAGCTTTCTTAAGAGAAGTAAACACTTAAAAGTTTTGTATCTTATTTACATAGGGCTTCCTATGCATTCTCACTTCTTGATTTTCTAAAAACTGTGGCTTCCCCCCTCCACCTGCATCCACTCTCACTAGCTGTGACAAAGATCCACCATGCTCCTACCTTTAAGACAAAGAAGCATTAAATAAAGACTGAAAAGGAACCAAAGCAGTAAATGAGCCAGCGTAGAACCAATTACCAAGAGAAAAGGTCTCACAAAACACAGTTAATACTGATAGTATAACAACTAATATTAGCAACAATGAACTCCATCCCATATTTATCCAAAACTAGGCAGCAGAACCTTCCAGCTTTGCAAAAAGCCTCAAAAGCCATTGTTAAGAACACAGCTTTTGCTTTAATATCACTGACTATAAACAACAAACTCCTATGCTAATTGTGCACTCTTTGCAAAGTGAACAAATTGGAGGCTTGAAAGAAGGAATGAGAAGGGAAAAGAGGCGAGTCACAAAACCATGTTCCAAAGTCCTCCTGCAATGACAAACAACAGGAACAAATTCTCTTCCAACAAGGGGAAGATTACACAGACTCCTATGTTAAGAATACATCTTTTGCTTTAATATCACTCACCATAAACAACAAATTCATATGCTAATTGTGCACTCTTTGCAAAGTGAACAGGTTGGAGGCTTGAAAGAAGGAAAAAGAAGGGAAAAGAGGGGAGTCACGAAGCCACGTTTCAAAGTCCTCCTGTATTGACAAACAACATAAACAAAATCTCTTCCAATAATGGGAAGATGGCACAGACACAAGAGCAAATGCATGCACCGACTTTACATGCATTCAGGATTGTAATCACAGAGTTTTGATATTTGGAAATAACACATTCATTTCTGGAACCCTTGCAAAATGATTGGATATTTAGTCCCCAAAACTTCCAAACCAAAAAACTAGATTGTGTAATCTACTTTATATTTTCACTTTACCTTCTCCAAATTGATGTTGAGGTTTGGGCTCAGTCCCAGCAGTTGTAAGCTGGGTAAGCGGGAGGGTTTATTCAGACATTCTTGTTAACATTGTCAAGGATATTAGAGCCATGTCTGATGGATTAAACACTTTGTTTTCCCTATGGAATTTCAATTCTAATTATCCCGTGGTGCTGATAGCTAAATCGAGATCCTCAAGACATTCTTTGTATTTTGGGAACTTGCTTCCCCCTCTTCAATTTCAATATAGTGATCAGTATTCTCCATCTCTCTCAGAATTTTATTTTTTATTTTTATTTTTTTTAAAGAGAGAGTCCTGCTTGCATTGAAAACTCGGCCAAATTAGAATGGAAAGCTTCCTTAACAGAATCCATTAAATAAAACACATTGGCATAATCAGAATTCACATGAACAAATGGCAAAATCAATGCTATTTTTTTTTTCAGGCAGTTCTCATTTTCTTGTTATACTTTGAGCACTGTACTCTGTGCCAACATCATCCATGACAATAACTTCTAATCTTACAAAGAAATAAAACAGAAGCAACGAAAGAAATGAGAATTACTACGAGAGATACCTCAACCATGAGAACTCCAGGCATGATTGGCCGCTCGGGGAAGTGCCCTGGGAAGAAGTTATCGTTAATTGTCACATTCTTGATACCAACTGCTGAAACACCTGGATTGTATTCAACAACCCTATCCACAAGCAGAAACGGAAACCTAAACGGAAACCAAAAATAAAAATAAAATAATAAACAGTTAGATTCTCATGGGCATTTCTCATAAAATTGGACAAAATTGCAAAAGCATGAGAGGTCACCGATGAGGCAAGATGTCGCGAATCTGGTTGATGTCAAGCACGGTTGGAAACGCTGGATATTCTGCGAATCCAGCAGATTTGAGTACAGATCATACCATACGTCGGCAGAAACATAGAAAGGAAAGAAGGAGATAGAAGAACAAGACCTACTTTTTTCAGTCGGAAGTTCTTCGCCGGCGCTATCTGAGGAGGAGCTCGCGATGAAGCTACGCCTTTTCTTGGATCCGACAGATAGGCGGAGAGAGATAGGGTTAGGAAGAGAGAACGGAGTTTGTGAGAATCTTGATGAAGGGAAATGAGAAGAGAAGGAAGATGAAAGGCAGGGATGGTGTCTGTGAGAAGGGAGAGGATGGGAGACGATGGATTTCGCCATTGCCGTAGCTTCCATCATCACAGAGAAGAAGAAGAAGAAGAAGAAGAAGAAGAAGAGAGAGAGAGAGAGAGAGAGAGAGAGGCGTTGGATTTTCCGTTGGGGTTTGGTGGGAGAGCGGAGATCTCAAAGGCGGGTGGAAGGATTTGAAAAGTAGTGAACTTTGAAGAGTTTGTGCTGTCGGCACTGAGACCAGATAGTCCATCTCGACCGTTCATTCGGTCCGTCCCACTTCCCAGTCAGTCTTGCAGAAATCTCGTCAATCAGATGACACTCACCATCCAGACATTAGTTAAATGATATGATGGAGACGGCTTTACTGTAATATCATAGATACCTCTCTCTACCATCCACTTAGCATGGGAGACGTTCGATCATGACTGTTGTCCACTATCAAGGACTGGTGGGTTGAAGGTCTGGTCCATCCACAAACAATCAATGAAACTCTTCCTGGAATATGTGTCCATTTTTACAAATATTGAATGGATGGTTAGGATCATCAGATGAGTCTAATTTTGAAAAAATGACCCGTGAAGACTAGTTTCAACTGTATAGACGGTCCAGATCAATAACTGTACCGTCCTCGAGGCTAAACCACCACCTTTTTTTGGAGCGCGAGTGGTTTTTACGCATCATGTTTTTACTTCCCTAATCTCTCTTTTTTATAGCTTTCGTCGTAGATGGAAGATGCGCACAACATGTCTCACCTGGTTTCAACACCGAGGTCTTGGTATGGTTCCCTAGTGGGGTGGCTACCAGGGAAGTGAGAACAGACAATGGGGTGTACTAACAAGCTAACCAAAAATTAAAAATTAAAAAAAAAAAAAAAAAAATCGGATCCCATCATCAGGTGGGCCACACCACAGAAAACAATAAAAAACAACACAACCACCTCCAAATCATGTGTGACCCATTTGATCAGCCTGATTCTGGGACCGTCCTATCCTTATAGCTGGTGTTACTCCAGCTTTAATACCAAAACTTGCTCTGGTCTATGGTAAGATGGTTAGTCTTCAGCCTCTATTGATCCCAACGGTACATGTTCTGAATTCTATGCTAAACATTTCTTTGGACAGGTGATTGTGTATGAAGAACCATTTGTTGAATGGTTCATATTTAATTCCAAGATTGCTTGGTTTTTGTTAACATCTATTATCCAAATGGGCAAATTTGTGTATTGTGTGCATAATTATGAGAGAGAGTATGATATGACCCCTCCTGACTTCACTCACTTTTTTTTCTTTTTCTGTTTTTTTTTTCTTTTTTTTTAATATCGATGGTTCCTTATAGTTTAAAAAAGCATATTCACTTGCAAGAGTCCCTCTTGTCATTTAGAGGATGGACCATCTGAAAATAGGTAAATTTTACAATAGCTGGAAACCACCGTATATGGACATGCCATGACTTGATTGAAAGTGTTTGTTTATGGCAGAAATAAAATAAATTAAATCAGATTTACATCTATGTACACGTGAATTAATATAAGCTTAAAATAAAAATATCTTTTATGGGAAATAGAAGTCAATTGGTCATTGATCTTTCTCTTTCTCCTTGTCTCATATGGGTTACATTAGCATTCTTATTATGTCAAGGAAGTTATCTTGAGGCATGAAACTTTGTTGGACTTTTTAAGTTGGTCTTATCTATTTATAAATTTGTAAACCTTTACCAATAATATTTTGTTGGACTTTTTAAGTTGGTCTTATCTATTTATAAATTTGTAAACCTTTACCAATAATATTTTCTTGTTATTTAGCATTTTTCTAAAGCAATCTTTATAAGTTACTTAAATTGTTACTAACACCCACAATACGTTGGATTAACTAGACAAGAATTGGGTCCTTACTCTTGCCCGGGTGGTAGACTCTCAGGAGTTTCAACTCCCAGTCAAGGGTTCAAGTATCCATAGGTGGTGAAATTCCACCAGCGTGAGTGCGTGGGGTGTGAGTGCGTGTGTGAAAAAAAAAAAACTAGACAAGACTTTTAGGGTTCCGGTCCTTGTCGGATTGGTAGACTCTGAGGAGTTACAACATGAGGTCTTGGGTTCAAAACCCATAGGTGGTGAAATCCCATTATGGAGTGCGTGGGTGTGTGATGGGTGCGTGTGTTAAAAAATAAAAATTTTAAAAATTTTTTTTGAAAAAAACTACACAAGAATCTTGATTAAGTCAAGCCTCTTTAAGTTAGATGTTTCCACGCTAATACAGAATAGATGCATGTAATTACCCTGTCTCATGCTATGATAAAATCCTCCTACATGTTGCCTTAAGGCCCACTGTTGTAGGCCCATCATATATAGCAATTATGATTAGTCATCCAAAAAAATATAAAAACTATTAATTTTAGAAAATAATGTATATGATGATTTTGAAATTAGTTATTTGATTAAAATAATTTTCAAAACTAATTTGGCTAGCTATATTGATCAATCATTTCAATTCTTAATACAAGTTTAAACTCATAAATGTCATAGATCTTATGTCACGATTCCTAATCCCGCTAGGAACATGATCGACCACTTAACTATCACAATATACCTAAGAGACTTACATATTGGTTAATTAATCAATCATATACTTACTAAGACCTTATGTCTTTTTTAATATCATAATAAGATAACAAGCATAATAAATGCAAGCTAATATTAAATAGTAGATTTAGCTTAATTTTTTAGATCCAATCAATGTATACACATGTATATACTTACAAGTGTGGGGACAATGTCCTGTGGTGAAGACTCACCATATGCACAATAGTCACACCATGTATAGTGACCTATGGATTAAACTATTTCAACTTATCCGTTGGTCATGATAATATTCCAAGTTCATGAAGAATAGGATATATTAAGTGTAACACCCCAGGTTTTCAGGGGTCGTGTAGGAACTCGGCTCCCGAATTCTCAGGTGTCATGGGTCCCTAATGAGCTTCAGATTTTAATTACATTTGGATGATCTCATAAACAATAGAGAGTTTAGCAAGATATGAAGCATAAGTAAGTCATAAAGCAGTATCAAGTGTTACTAAATATAAAAATATACAAACCACAAATCCAAAATCATCTAAATAGGGAACTAGTCCCACCCATATATGATCCAAAGTGACTAGAGCCCTAGCCCATACCCTGCGGTAGCCCGAACTTAAATTAGAAGGATCCACCGATAGCCTGGGAGTAGGGAAGCTCCTCTTCTCTATCCATGCTCACCTCGCTCGGCTCGTTGAGCACCGCCTCGCCTGCATCTAGTAAAGGGTCTGATTGGCGTATTAAAACACCGTCCCAGAGTAGGAGTGAGTAATTAACTCAGTGGTTACGATTAGCCTTAAGTTATAACAAGCATCAATTATATAATGAATTTAATGAAAGGCATACATTTACAGATCCCTAACTAGTCTTGTTAATGCATATGCATGTATTATGATATGATGTATGCCCTCACAACAACACTCCCTCGAGCGACTTCGTCTAACGATCACGCATGGCCAACACTCCCTCATTAGGACCTCAGCTGCCGAGTCGCCAACCTAACTAGTGCGATGCGATCGTGATCATGTTAGCCAAGTTTTTAATTAATTCCGTTCATCTAGTAGATTGGAGAAACTGGTACACCCCACGTATCATTGTCCTCAACTGATTGCGCGAGGCCAAGGCCCCTCAATGTGCGAGGCCAGGACTCCGCGATCCTTGGTCCCATCGGGTTCCCCATCCTCGATTTCAAGCACATGGGAAGTGCTGAGAAGAGGGATTGCTCGGGTCACTACGGGGAGGCTCGTCACCCCAGCGTAGGCCAACAGCTCGGACACAGTGTCCCATTCCACCATGCCCGGCTCTCGAGTTAGTGGATCGGTTTCAGATGGTTATCAATAGGCTCCAGTGGTTGAAGGGTGTTCCAAGTTCTATACAGGCGTGGGCAGACATGGTTAACGGACATGGTTGGTCAATAAGTGAACTAAATTGTGCGAGTTCAGACGAGCACGTGACGAACGACATTGAGTACAAGCGACCCATGTAGTCCAACTACTTTAGCCCATTCGTATCTGCCCAAACCTACTGGTTTACCCGTAAGATGGTCCTACCAACGGGACCACCTTCTCCCACTTCAGTTCCCTAACCAACCGAGGGGTATATGGCATTCAATAATATTCTAACAATTCTGGATTCGCCTACTAATACTAGTAAAGTCATGCACTCATACATCAACATAAAAATTCATATTTTCTACAACGCAACTACTACCATTAATATGAAATAAATGTGTATGTGTGTTGTATGGCATTAACGAAGGGAACAAGAGCTATACATCATTCATAGTACAATCATACAATAAGGATTAATGCAAGCACAAACATACAATAAAGATTTTATGCAATCATACATACCACAAGGAAGGTTATACTAAAATCACATATGAGATGAACATGTCACTCCAAATCAAGCCCAATCATATTGAAGAACAAATAACCAACACTTAACCATTTCATGGGATTTAGGAGAACCTATCATGTAGGGTCTTGGCTAGGTTGTATCTAGATTACTCAAGCACATCATCTTAACATTCATAATCATTAAACTCATAGTAAAATTGGTGCTAGGCCACCTAAGGATAATAGTCTGCACCTTGTGACGAACTGCTCGATCCACGGTGCCCATAGGGTTATGGTGTTAGGAAATCATTGTTGAAATGTCTAAATAAGCATACAAGCTTGTAAGAATTGGAAGGAATTTAACCGAAAACTTAAACCTACAAACGTAACTCTATACTTACCTTCAATCGTCACCGAATCAACACCAATGAAAGACGATGTTGCTATAAAGGGGATGAGAGGGTCAAGGTGCACAAACCCTCATGCTTCCAAGCTCTCCCTCTCTCTTTCTCCTCTTTTCTCCTCTTTCTCTCTTTCTCCCTTTCTTTCTTCTAGGAAAAATTCGTATGGGGAGAGGGGGTGCCCAAAAGAGGTACTTTTATAATGCCAGATTTGGTATAAATGGCCCCAAGGGTTGGGTTTTTACTATACTAGCCCTATGGGAGGGTTTTCTAGCCTCTAAGGCCCACTACGGGGTGTTCATATTGATATACACCGTACGATAGTTATCCCTAATGATATCTACGTATGGACATATTCAACCCGCCATTTGGATGCGCCGATCGACAAATATGATTAGAAGTCTGTTCAACGGTCACCAATGGTTGATCGGGGCCGCGGCTATACGAATATGAGCAAGGAAATATCCTTACTCTACGTGTGAAGTTTGGTCGTAAATCGACGGTCCAAAATTCTCAACTTTGCATAAGAGTGGACGACCCAATTCACTTAAGTTTTAGCTTCTTCCTTTAGGATATTTGCACTTCTCATGCACTCGTTCTTTGGCTCAAGTTGAGTGGTTCTAGACAGTACCCAGGTCCGACTCCTACGATGGACGTCAAGCCCAGTAAAACAGACATTATTCTATAGTTTTGGAACTAGTAGCCCACCAATGAGCGGTCTAGAGCTTGTTCGAAAAATCGAGGCATTTCTAAAATGAGTTAGGTATTGAGATTTCTCGTGGGCAATGATTAGGATTTGGATTAAATATGTTCATAGTGTGGCTTATTTATAGCTAGTGAAAGTGGAGATTTGGTCATATTTACTCTAAACCGTCGGTTTTAAACTAAAAGAGTAACGGAGTCAATTTGGTTTATTAGTCAAGATCCAGGCCTTATCTGACTCGACTTTAGTTAGATCTTTAATTTAGTTATGATTATCTTGATTAGTTAGCGATGGATCGGTTAGATTTTAGGCCCTATATGAGTAAATCGTGAGGCTAAACTTAATGTTCAAGTGATCGGGCGGATTCGTTGGCTTCCTACGGTTGATTAATCGGATTTGTACGGTTCTTTACTAATTCTACCAGAGTATAAACTAACATTGAGTGCTAATAGTCAGTAAGTGATAATATAAGTTAATTACATTAAAAAAAATTCAAGAATTTTTAGAAATCCAAAACAGTGAAAATCCAGGACGTTACATTAAGCCTCACAATAATATTCTATGTTCATGAAGAATAGGGTATATTAAGCCTCACAATGTATTTTACATAAAATTTATTCTATTTCGTTCCCTAGGATACAAAGGCCTTAATGAAGTCTCTCAATGAATTCATTCTAATCATATACTTCATTAAAAGGCATGCATTCCAACATTAACACCGTACATAAAGCATCCTAATTTCTTATGAGGTCTATGTTAGAGTCCTTGGAGATCTTGTCTTTCAAATGCCCAATTTATAATCACGTGGAAGATTCTTCCTTGCAAAGCTGCCAACAATAATACTAAATCCTTAAAAAAAAAAAAATTTTAAAAGTATTTATTTATTTACACTCCCCTTCAGATCCCAACATCTTGCATAGTCTCCTTGTGCACCTTGAATGGGTTTGCCCGCCATTCCATCACTATATTACCAATGGATGCATTAATAGCTTATATGGGTTTCTACTTACTAAGTAGATAACCTTGTTGCTTGCGGCCCTATGGCTCAGTGGTAGATTCTAAGAGTTTCAACATGAGGTTCTAGGTTCGATCGCGCATTCTGGTGTAAGTGCACAGGCACACGTATTGTGTGCGATGTTTGCTAAATAACATAAAGCTCATGTGGGCCCCACCTTCAATGTGGAATGTCCATTATGTAGAGCTCGCCTTAGATGTAGGTCCTTCATTATTAAGGGTTGACCTTCAATATATATTGACCATCCATCATTTAGGGCCCATCTCAATGTTGGCATTCTTCATGTGAGGCCCTACTTCAATGTCCACTACTCATCATGTGGAGCCCACCTTTGATGTGGAGCATCCATCATGTAGGCCCCACCTTTAGAGTGAATCGTCCATCATACTAGCCTGCTTTTAATATGCTCTAATATCATTAGGGGTCTACCTTTGATGTGGATTGTCCATTGTGTGGCTCCACTTTTGATGAGGACAGTCCATCATATGGGGCTTCCTTTGATATAGACGCTGAGAGAGAGCATCCTTTGATATGGAAAGTAAGAGACACATAAAAGTAGAAAAGTAATTAGTCAATAAGTCTTTAAAAAAAAAATTAAAAATTAAAAAAAAAACTTATTAGGACTAATAGCTTTCGGTACTTAGGTTATTTTTACAATGGTACTTACAAAACTAACTTAATTGAAAAAAATAATTTAATTACTTAAAATAAATTAAAAAGTAACTTATTTGGTGCTATCCAAACAGGCCCTAAAAGACCACTGCAACCACCAATGGCGAAAGGAAGAATATATGTATCTCCCTAGCCATGTGGCAATTAAAAAACAGATGATCAATGGACCCTTCATGTGAGGATTATCATTGCCCTAAAGGGAGGAAAACTAAATGCTTAGCAACCTAAAGTATGAATCCACTTGTAAATGTTCTCTGCTGCCTCTTACACAATTAAGGGCTCTACAAAGAAATTCACCAAAAAAAAAAAAAAAAACTAACAAACGTGGAATCTTTACGAAGACATTAATGTTCATTCCCACATGACCAATTTCCCTGATTGGCCCATTAAAAAAGGTAAAATAATATTATCTTCCGAACCTATAAGGACCGAAGTATTACATAATGGTATCAGCTTGCTGGCCCATATAATATGTATTGTATCAGCCGATACAACCTGTATGAGATTATACAACAGTGTAACAAGAAAGCCTTTTTTTTTTTTTTTTTTTTTTTTTTTTTGTATTGCTAAAAATACCAAAATAAAAAATTCATTGGCAATTTTTTTATTGGTTGGTTTTAGACATATTTGATGGTGTAACACACCATTCTTTGATAAAAATATTGACAGTGTCAACTTGATCAGTTGAAAGTCGACTAAATAGACCGTAAGAGCATAAATCAAGCTTGATTTGGTAAATTAGGGCCCATTAAAATTAAATATAAAAAGGAGAAATGGAGAATTTAAAGAAGAAGAAGAAGAAGAAGATTATTTACCCCTTCTTCCAAAATTTCTCAAAATATCCACTCTTCTTTGATTCATAAAATCCGACTCAAATTGTGTGCTTTGATCATTATAATAGGGCTAAATCCAGTTTAAAATTAGTTTCTAAACTTTCTTCATTATTAAAAATGAATAGAATGAAAAAATGAGAGAATTATGGCCATATCGCCCTGTAAGCACACTTCCCATCTCAAAGGACCTAAGCTACTGGCACTGATGCCATGAAAGTTGAACTTAAAAATACCCATACAGGGAGATGTACCAATGAACTGGATGTGAGATAGATGGCACTCTAGAAAATGGAATATTTATCTAATTTGAGAAGGGAGATGCAAAGACAACAATCCACTAATCTTGCTAAAGTTCATTGCTCAAAATCCACTAATACATGTTTAATTTTGTTAAAACACTTGTTAAGCATCATGCGATTAATGGTGTTTCCTAATGCCTTCTTCTTTGAATGGTGTCCATGGGCGTTAAGGTTTCAAATGCAAGACTACATGCAATTTAATAACAAGAGGTTTGCTTGAATATACCCCGACATAATATGATTCGTTGGGACTTTTGTAGTTGGATTTGAGTTTTCTTCAATGACCCAAACCATTTATTTTGGAGGGCTTTCCTTGGGTGGCGATGCATGAGGAAATTCTCATATTGAATATTTCAAATGCATGAGGAAATTCTCATATTGAATATTTCAACCCTTTGATTATACCAACATTACAATGACCTTGTAACCGTTCATATTTAGAGTAAGAGACCGAAATTATCAAAGCCTTGTGAGTTTCTATTTGTTAAATATCCATCATAGAAAGTGGGACCCTTTGTAAACGGAGTAAAATGACTTTTTGAGCTCCCCTGAAGAGTTGCACAAAAAAACAAAGGTGTTGTTAGACACATGTCCACCATACCCATGGCATGCTGATTATACTCCTAAATAATTCAATTATCCACTACATCATTAGAATCACACCAATGGAATGATCCAAAGCATACAAAGGTTAGCCATCAAATAGACAATTAAAAAAAGTTGGCAAGATGCTTGTTTGTAATCTTTACATTTGTAGCCCACCCGGGGCTCTAAATTTTCTCAATTTTTTGCTGAAGTATATATTTCAATAAGTTTATTACAATCATTCTATTAAATATCACATATGTACATTAATTTGGGATAATTAACTTGATTTGGGATATCACAAATATTCCTGTGAAATATACTGAAAAAATTTAATGCATTCCAATTTCTCCCATTTACCCGTCCAAATCCAAACTAAATATTTGGATTTCAAATGCATCTCATTTACTCCCATCCAAACACAAGTGAGTAAGCCATTTACTCTCAATTCATTTACGTCCAATTCTATTTTCCATTTACCTCTATTTACTAGCTCACAAATGAGGAAAAATGTGACCACTCGTACTTTTCATGAAGCCCTTCCCATGTCCCTGTACAATACCATTTATTTCAAGGAGCTTTACTAAGCCCGCACATCTACAAGGCTGCTCATGTGCAGGCCACACGTGCTATGCTAGCACATTGGTGCAAAATCCAATACATCCATCAAAAGCTACCATTGTGGATGCCCTCTCCCAAGAATCAATATTTCCTACTGTTGTTATTTTTATAATGTTTTACACCATTTTCTGTATTTTTAAGTATTTCAGTAGTTGATTGGTTTAAGCGATTGGACCGGCGGTTGGACCCCGAAACCAAAGCAGTGACATCTTCAGTTCGTTTTGACTTTTACAACAGTGCTGTTGATAACAGAGATGAATAAAATGGCCCACGGTAGAGTGGTGCCCATGGTTCAATGATCAAAACTGTCGAATCCAATGGCATACAGCAGAACATCTACCACTGCATATCCAATATCCCTAGAAAGCACCAGCAACCAATATGAATAACTATATAGAAATGCGAAAGATATCTTTGATTGAGATTATGAAATGATTTTATACACCTCACACAAAATGACTAATGAAAGAACCCAACTGACAGATATGCATACAACTAACAGCAAGTACTTAAAAAAAAAATAGAGAGAATAAAAAAAGGAAAAACTGAGAACCCTAGCTCCGCACCTTAATTAATGGTAATGCCGGGTCTTGTCCTGGATAAATCTCAGTTCTGCTCTTCCTCTGCCTGCAGTGTTAGAACAAAATAACAAAAGACTACCGATCAAAGCTCCCAACAAACACAATTAGAACTGCCAATTCTCACTAATCAATGCCATTCAGAAAATTCTCATGAATTAACTGTCTTTTAATGAGCCCACAAATGGCAATTACCCTCCTAATCATATCTCTTGAGGGAGTGCAGTTGTAGTATGTACTTCCGACTTTTCTGCCGTGCCCTCCAGACAAAAGCAAGAACCCCAAACACACAGCTCGCGAGACCGATGGCCAATGCCGCTGCCACAACTGCATTCGTTGAGGTGGCTGTGTCATCTGTGGCTGATTCAGCAGTTTCACTTAGACCGTTGTCTTTAGATGCCAACGTGAGCGTCTTCCCATAATAGCTAACCAAGAAATTGAAGACTTCTTCCTTGTTCCAATGAACTGTTCCATTGTTTTTCCTGCTCGTGGAGAGATAACAAGACGGGCAAAGCTGTTTTGGCGGCCATATCATTTTTGGGTATTTCGGGTCACCAGTTCCTAATGATTTCTCTTCTTTCATTAGCCTCTCATTGACTCTGTTGTGTGTGCTCCATAGCCACAGGGCATAGTCCCGTGTTGTATTCAACGGGGTGGAAACTCTGCAGGTGAAATTTCCGATGAGAAAACATCAGAAGGGATGTTTGGAAATGAAGGTTACGATTAGAAGTTTCAGTGCTTTACCTCGAACACATCTCATAAAAATGCTGGCGGCATTCCTCACAGATAAAGAAGTTGTGGATGAAATCGCATGTAGCTGTAAATGCCAAATGGCTCTCCCCTGCCTCAACTCTGACCGAGAGTGAATGTAGTAGAACCCATAAGCCACAGCTGCAGGAAACAAAAACTACCTCAAGACAAGATAAACACCTTCAGCAGTCAGTGTTATGCCAGTTATTGGTGGATATTTTATGCACGAGGAATGCTATTTGCAAGTACCCATCTGCAAATGCCATGTATAAGAGCACCCCACATACACCGACGTGACACATGTGAAATTATGGTTGTTTGTCAATGGTTCCATGGTGAATGGGTAGCCCAAAATTATGGGCAGGTCACTCGTCAGGTGGACCACACAACTTCAGTGCAGTTCTTTAGTTATCCTTTTTTTTTTCTCTGTCATTTCACATGCATGGTGCCCCACCTGAAAGAATGGACTAGCCTCCTTTTTGCAATAGGGCATCTTCTTTGTAGTGCACACCCGATGAAGGCCTGGATTTCACATACATGTGTGAAGTCAGGGCATGCGGGGCGCTTATCTTTGGCATTTACAGATGGGAGCTTACTAGTAGCATTCCTCTTATGCAAGGTGTGGTCTTTTCTGGATCCTTACTGTTGCTCGGGTGGTAGACTTTCAGGAGTTTCAACACCCGGTCAAGGGTTCGAGTATCCATAGGTGGTGAAATCCCACTGCAGCATGAGTGTGTGGGGTGTGTGTGTGCGCGTGTGTAAAAAAAAAAAAGGTGTGGTCTTTTCTGCTAGAAGACATTGAACAGGCACAGAGAAAACATACTATGACCTCAGAGGAGAGAGGGAATGGGTGACTCAATGGAAATGTGCTCAATTAGGGGTCCCACAAAAGTTAGGCACCGGGCAATTGGAAAAAAAGTGACTCTCTCGAAATTCATTTTTACAAGGAGATGCACCAATTCATGAGCCTTTCTCAACAGGAAAAAAAAAAAAATTTTGAATAGCTCGAACAAACATAATATATATAAATAGAGAGAGTACCCATACCTAAAGCCCCTAGTGTCATTTTTGCTACCACGACAAAATATCTGCAGCATGATAAATTATACAATTGAAAACAATCAGATATCTATCTCGTTAAAAAGCATATAAGCTTGCAGCAGCGCATGCAATATGTAAAAGTACACCATGGGTCAGGCAGTAATGGAAAACCAAGGCTTCTCTTTCTACTTTAGAAAACTACCTACGAACACAAATTAATCCAAGCACAAAAATCTTTTTGTGCATTTAACCAACCAGTAGCATATTCGGTATCCAAAAACAATTGGAGAAAGAAAAGCTCAATCTGATTCATCCTTAAGTAAGAAAAGCTCAAACTGGTTCATCCTTATCAATTATGGTACACCGATGTATTAACAACAAAGTAAAAGAGATCTCCAAAAAAAAAAATTTTTTAAATACTAACAAATTCTAAAGGTAGTAACCAAAGCAGCCTGCAAAGGGTATATACTCAAATGAACAATGTTCTTAGCTCACTTTCCCAGATGTTGCAAGGAGGTTTTGCAAGGAAAGAAAGAAATAACAGGATTTCAAATTCTCAAGTAAAGGTTGAAGAAGGAAAAGAAAGAGATTTCTAACCATTCTAGTCTACATATCATATGTGTGGTACTATTATTGCAGGGAGGGAGGGAGTATGTCGTGGTAATAGCATGAGACTCTTGACTCGCTTAGGATCTGTTTGGATTGTGAGAAATGAAAAGAAAAGAAAATAAAAATGGATGACTTTTCCCATTATGGAACACTTCACCATGTTTGAAACATTGGATTTCAAAATGCAATCATTACCCAAACATATAGTCAAATTCTCATGCACTAAATATGAGGTGACTTTTGTGAGAGCTTTATTTGGATTTCAACTTGTTATCCAAACTAAGACCTCCTACATGGAATCCATATACATGGGAAATCTTGAGAAATCATCAATGAATGAACATTACAATTTTTTTCCTTTCTTTTCTTTTCTTTTATTTTCTTTCTTTCTCTTTTCTCCCCACAATCCAAACAGGTCCTTGGGTTTATATGAGAACAATCCACAACAAGAAAGGCTCAGCTTCCTCTGCTTTGCAGTAAGCCTCCTTGGTTTTCTCCAATTATTGCGCCCCAACTACAAAACTAATTCAGTTAGTTTACCATCATTGCACTTTTCTTGCTCTCAATTGCTTCTACTTCTTTTTATTATTATTTTTAAATAATTGAACAGAAGGACTACTTGGTGCAGATTTTGGTACAGAGATTCTAATTTTTTGATGTGTCATAAGCAAACATGTGTCATATTTAGGATCTTTCTGCATGTCATACACTGCAACAGAGTGGGCTTTCTCTTGCAAACTCAGAAAATTGCAATCATGTTTATTCACTAGTTTAATGATTAGCATAGTTTTATCACAAGTCTGTGCAACCATGTTATCAAATCAATAAGATATCAACACCATCGCAAAGAAGCAGACAAGAATTACACACAAAACATTTAAGTAGAGAGGGAAACATAACTTTATTAATAACAAACTTCTTCTTACAATGCTCAAGAAAATCTCAAAAAATTGTAGTCATGTTTATTCACTAGTTCAATGATTAGCACAGTCCATCAAAAGTTGGTGCAACCCAATTATCGAATCAATTAGTTATCGATACCAAATTACAAAGAATTAGACAAGAATTACACTCATAAAAATATTTGAGTAGAGGGGGAAAACCAACTTTATTAATATCAAACTTTTCTGACACTTGGAAAATTTTGGAATTACTACTTCCTACACCACCACCCTCTTTATAGAACATAAATAAATCCTTAACATCAATCTTGAATGATGACTTGATTTTATTAGAAGCACCAAAACTTACAAGCCGAAAGGAAAATCAGGAGGTGACCCCCTTGTCACCTCCTAACTGTTCTCCGACCGCAAGGATGCACAAAAACAAAATAGAACAATACATAGAAGAACCTCAAAAAATGAAAAACAAAAACACAAAAAGAAAAACCATGGGGGAT
The DNA here is from genome assembly GCA_030180095.1 of Magnolia changhungtana. Classification (NCBI taxonomy): domain Eukaryota; kingdom Viridiplantae; phylum Streptophyta; class Magnoliopsida; order Magnoliales; family Magnoliaceae; genus Magnolia; species Magnolia changhungtana. The sequence goes on from JASAUF010000162.1 coordinate 5,126,738, forward strand.
CAGCTAGGGTTGCTGAAATTGCCCCTCCAGTCACCCGAGAGATCATCAATCAATCAGCCTTCGAAATGAGGGAACAGCGAGGCCTGACTGATGATCATGGATGATATGCTCCTGGAAAGGACTGCATTGAAGATTCTTTGTTATCGAAGATCCTGTTGTTCCGCTCCTCTAAATTCCACAGAGAATCCCAAACAACACCAGCCCTTGAAGGATTGTTTTTTAACCTTTGCAAAGGGCCCTGAATCCAGCCACAAATGACTTCTCCCATCCAACCATTAAACACCCACTTGATGTCGAAACTCTCTAAGAAAAAAATCCCTGACTGATTTAACTGCATCACAATGAACAAGTGATCCACCATTTCCAAACATGCCTTACACATAACAACAATTAGACATTGCAAGACTTCTCATTTGCAGATTATCAACTGTGAGGATTTTGTTAGACATCACCATCCATACAAAATCTTCAACTCTCGGATGTGCCAAGGATTTCGAAGCCAACACGCAAGGGGGAGAAACATGGAGAGAATAAGGGCTTCCCTCCAATCTAAACATTGATTTAGTTGAGAACTACCCATTGGGAGACCATTTCTAGGTCTTCTTATTCGCTGCAGACATGTTGATAGAGATAGCCTTCTTAACAGCGACTCAAACAATGAAGCCTCCTCATCAGACAGATTTCTTCTCAGCTTAATATTCCATACCACCACGCTGCCCGGAACTTCTTTGCAGATTGCAAGAGAGAAAAGGGTCCGGTACAACATTGAAAGCCGAGAATCTTCTAGCCATGCATCTTCCCAAAAACCTGATTTTATCTCCTTTACCCACCAAAAAACAAGTGCCATTGCCCAGCTTGGCACCCATTCTCACTGCCACGCACCTGTCCACATCTCTAACCTGCTGCCAATTTTGCTTATTTCTTTCCACGTCTCCAACCCATTATTAGTTCTATCGCCCATCCCAGGAAACCACCACCCCTGTGATACACCATACTTATCCTTGATAACTCTTCTCCATGACGCCTCTGGCTCCTCCCCAAACCTCCATCACCATTTAGAGTTTTTTTCCTTCTTTGATGTTGCCTATTCCAAGACCCCTAAACTTCACTGGGTTTTGCACCTCCTTCCAATTCACCAAATGAAATTTGTGGCCATTCTGGTTTCCTTCCCATAAGAAGTCCCTTTGGATTTGATTAATTTTTGCTGCCACTGCAGCCAGAATTTTGAAAATCGATGAGAAATATACTGGGAGGTTAGCCAAAGCCACCTTGATAAGAGTTATTCTGCTCATGAGAGAGAGATTTCCCTTTCCACCTAGTTCATGATAATTGGATGCCAAAATGAGCAGGATCTTGGGTTTCCCCCAAATACACACATGGAAGCAACACTACCTTACAAGTTACATCCCATGCATCTGGCCAAGCCCTGCACTCTGTCGAAACTGGTTGCTGCCCCTGCCATTGCACTATTCAAATTCCCCCACAACCCTATAATAGCTTTGAAGCAATGTAGGATACCTTTGATATTAACCACCTGAGACATAGCTGCCTTGCAGAAAAGAATTGTGTTGTCTGTGAATTGACGGTGAGTGGAAGTCATCTCCAGGTTGCCTATACGAAAACCATTAATTAGGCTGCAATCCGACACTTTCTCCAACAGAAGACTGAGACCTTCCATCACTACTGAAAAGAGAAAAGAGGAAACAGGGCCCCCTTGTCGAATTCCTCTGGAGCTTGAGGAATAAACTGCCAACGATCCATTGACAAGATCCAAAAAAGCAACCAAAGACATGCATTCTTTTATCCACCCTCTCCACTTAACCCAAAAACCCATGGTAGCTAAAGAATAGAGAAAAAAAAAAAAAAACTCCCAATCCACGTCATTATACGCTTTTTCCCTATCAATTTTGCATATAATGCCTTATCGAAAGTCTATGAGTTCATTATCCACCAGAACCCCATCTAACATCTGCCTATCTTTAACAAAGGCACCCTGAAATTGGCTATTAACAGAAGTCAGAGCCTCTCTCAGTCTTGCCGACAACACCTTTGCTAACATCTTGTATAAGTCCCCCGCCAAACTTATGGGTCTGAAGTCTTGGATTTCTGCCGCATCTTCCGCTTTCAGTATTAAAGAAATAAACATTGCATTTAGGAAACTGCAAGAGAGAAGTTTTCTCTTGGCCAAACATAGGAAACTGAAGTTTTCTGTAGACAAGAGTCCCGTGTATGCAAACTACCACCTTAAAGTTTGAACTGCAAATAAGATTTTCCAAAACCTGCATAGCCACCAGAATGCATAGGATGTCAATGGGTCAGGCCTTTCAGGCTGGGCGTATTCTTTCAAATGGCCGAGGCCTGGCCTACTGACAACCCAAGTATCAAGGTATTCAAAAACAGTTACGTAATGGCCATTACAGAAAAAATGGTCCGTGACAGCCCCAATACAGTTTTTTTTTTTTTTTTTAATGCCCGTAATCGTAACAGTAGTTACAGTCACCGTTATGGCCACTGTTACCATTATTGAATACCTTACCAAGTATGCACTTGGGAAATGTTTTCAATAAATTCTCTCTTATGCATGTTTCAATTTGTTGTTCAAGGAGGATAGGTGAAAACAACTACATTACACAACTGTGAAAGAATAATGATCAGGCGTGAAAGAAAGAACAACTGAACTAAAATGCTAGACCCCTTAAGCGCATGAAATGTTAAATGAGCAGCCTATCACTCGAGCATATCATAGTCTGGTACTATATTCTGAAGCAGCATAAGATAGTCTATCTAGTAAGAGAGCTCAGAAGAAAGTAAAATATAGCTCGGTGCCCACCCAATATCCACGAGGAACTTGTTTTCCGCAAATTCGGAAATTCTTGAGTGCTTCTCTTTCATGAGAATTAACAGCTTCTTGTGCACTGCCTGACCCAGGATCCAATGGCCACAAATCATCAAAATTTGTAAGTACTTCCGCACTTCCTCTTCGGCACCTGATACCCAAAATGTAGTGTGAGTAGATAGGGAAGCAGCTTATTGTGCGACCAAAGATGCACAATTGAAAGAAAGATCTTTAACCTCTTAGAAGGGTGATGAACCACCAAGAGTTGAAGGAACCTTATAAGTGGGGCTCGAGTCTCCAACTTGATCATCTGCAGAACAAGCAAAAAGAAGAGGATAGAAGTAAACTTCTAATGGTATAGATATGAGGTTTTGGAATCCCACATGCACCCTTACATGCAGGTACACATACCAACTTGTGCCCCTCGCAAGATCCAAGTGGCTTATTTCATGGGCTCCTCTTTAGATGCCCTGGCACAAGCTGAGCCAATACACTTGTCGAATGGACAACACATGTACGAGAAAAAAAAAAGGATAATTAGAAAAGATGGCCAATGTCCCACGTTGAACGTAGATGTGTACCCACCAGATGAGTGGATTCAGCCTAATTTTTTAGCTAGGGCATCTACACGGTGGGGCCAAGTGTCGAGTGGCTTAGATCTTGCATGTTTGGTACATGTCAGTGCCTCGCCTACATGAATGGAGATGTGTGTTGAGAGGTGTATGTGGAATTCCCCCAGAATACAGAATTCTGATCAGCTTAAATGGCCTCTACCGTGTGTTCCAAGATGATGTCAAAGGCATCTGCTGTTGCTTCCTCGACATCATATACTGCTCGAGCAACCTTTTCATCAATCATGCAATACAAAAGTCAGCAACGTATTCTTCATTAAGTAAAATGCTAAATAGTGATAGAAGTGATGCAAAATCAGTATCATCATAATCATCATCTCAGCTTTTGTCCCAGCAATTTGGGTTCAATTTTCAAGCAAAAATAAGTATGTAAGGTGCAAAATTATCTTAAGAGACCTGTCCAGGATCTGAAACATTTAGTCGAAGCAGATGTTCATTCTCATATTTCTCGTCCTCCAAGCTGAATACACTGTAAGATAATAGTAGTGTCAAAAACTAGTCTAGACCCATGATCTAGGCAACTTAACATCACATCTAATGCTATATATGAGGACTGGGACTTCAAGTACAGATATGAATTGCACCACCAGGATCCCATAGTTCATTTGCAAAAGAAATATATGCTCGAGTGTGGACACCATCCAGATTATATGGAAGCCAGTTAAAAAAGATAAATGATACTCTGTCACAAGCAAAAAAAGACTAAATGCATGTCATCAGCAGACTCTTACTGATATAGGTAAGATAGTAGGCAGATGATAAGAAACACACACACCAGTCAAAAAAAAGATCCACAAATATATAAAAATAAAAATAAATAACTAAATAAAACTGCAGCAAATAACAACAAAGATGGTACAAAATACAATAGCATAAAGTGACAATTCCCCTCCACATAAAAGACTTTAAACAACTATGGTACAAAATTGGACCTTTTTAGAATACATCAAATCCCATACCATCCCGATCCCCATCCCCCCCCCCCCAAAAAAAAAAAAAAAATCCACACGTAGATCATGAGAAATAGAAAATACAGCCGTAAGGACTTATTTTTGGCCATTGTCACAAATCTTTGACCAGTAGGCCTATCTGCTTTCTGAATTGTTTCATCTGCTTTCACCATTTGAGCCAACCGAACAAATTCTCCAGCTATTGTCGACAGCAGACCCTTGCCCTTCCATATCCATCCCGAGAACATTCAATGGGTAGGACTAGTAGTTTGCAAAGGGGCCATGAGATGGGATTATATATGCAAGAGGGCAAATTTCGAATTTTCCAAAGAGCAGATGAATTTATCTTGCAGATTGCAATACCCTGAGATAGACTACTAACAACTTCTCCCATTATAAAGGAAAAATATGCTGCTTCAAGACATTCTTTTTTCTTTCTTTTTTAATGAAATTAGCAGGTCCACATAGGTAAACTAAAAACAGAATGAAGAATAGCATTGTGGATAGTTAACATTTCAAAACTCGATTTTGCAAATTTCTTTTCAGTTGTGGAGCTTGCAGAGGAAAGTTATGCACCTCATGACCATGTAGGTATTAGATAAATGGATAGTTCTTCTCAGTGATTCGAGTAATAAGGTACTGATTAATATACCCACTAGCAATCTAAGAAAATCACTTGTTTCGCAAAATTATCATACCCAATCCAAAATTATCCATCATGATAAGTACAGAAAAATGGTGATTGAAAAGAACATGCCTGCCTATTCGTTTATTAATCCAATTAAGCAAGAGATCTGAGGTCCGTCCATCATCAATGCACTGTATCTCACTCTTCTCTTGTTTGGGTTCCCATGCGCCAGATGCAAATTTCGAAGGAGGACCCCAAAGCAGCATGGGATAATAGCTAACAGAGAATCTACTACAAAGCTTTGTATTTATCTGTGCTGCCATACATGCAAAGAGGAGAGGGACTAATCACCAAACCATATTATCAATAAATGAGATCAATTGTGCTATAAAGGCAAAGAATGAGAAGTGGAATTTAATAATTCAATGTAGAAGGAATAAACATGTACTGCCAATTGTTATCATATCATGATCCAATAGCATAGGAAAAGCGTGGAAAGTAGTCATGAACAAGCAACCATGCCATGAACGAATACAATTTATATTCCTGAGGAATGCAATTGGACTCGCAACTACTCTCTGTTTCCAGGCATTGATAGAAGAGGTGAAAAAAAAAAAAATGATTAGTTAGCCTTCTAAATGCTAAAGGTCAATGCAGAATACCTGGGATAATGCATTCTAAGAAATATACATGGAAACCCTCTTTGTGGTGAATATGAGAAACATGCAAGTGAAGTCTTAGATTAAATATGAATTTTAAACTTTAAAAGCAAGGACCCCGATATTTCTGTAGGCTTACATGCTCTCTTCCCAAATAGAAATAAGAGACAAATTGTCTTCTACCTAGGGCTGTAAATGGGTACCCGGACCCCCAAGTACCATATGGACCTGCCTAATTTTAACAAGGTGGTGGAAAGATTCGAAAAGAGACTTGCAAGATGGAAAGCGCAGTATCTCTCGCTCGGCAGTCACATTACACTCATTAAGGCCGCTTTATCAAATCTTCCCCTTTATTTCATGTCGCTTTTCAAGTGTCTGACCCCGGTGCTTTCAAGGCTTAAAAAGCTGAGGCGAGACTTCCTATGCCAAGGAGGGGAAGATAAAAAAGAAATTTCATCTAGTAAGTTGGGATAAAGTTTGCAAAACTTACGAGGAGGGAGGAGCAAGTATCAAAGACCTTAAGTCCATGAACATAGCATTGCTTGAAAAATGGCTCTAGAGGTTTGAGGAAGAGGGGGGCCTTTGGAGAAGGATAATCAAAAGTAAATATGGCTCATCGAATGGGGATTGGTGGACTAGAGATTCAACTATCTATAGGGCTTCAACTCTTTGGAATGGAGTTCACTCCATGAAATCAGCTTTCTTAGAAGGTGTGGGATTCTCAGTAGGCAACGGTGAAAAAATAAGGTTTTGAGAAGACGCTTGGGTAGGATCATCCTATCTAAAAGATGATTTCCCTAGCATCTTCTGGTTGGCCCCCGATCCTATTGTCATAGAGGCGGACTGCTTCTCCTGTATTGGAGGGTCGGTAGTTTGGGAGCCACTTTGTAAGTACTATCTTTGTGACAAGGAAGTGATTAAATATGCTACCCTTCTTGAGCCCATTCACCTCTATGCTCTGTTTTCTTCCAAGCCAGATAAGATGGTGTGCAAGGTTGATAAATCACACTCTTTCTTGGTTAAATCTTTTTACTCCCTTGTGAGGGGAGCGAGCACCAAAAGGAGACAGAAAGCACGAGATTCGTTTGGCACTATAATGTTCCTCTAAAGATAGCAGCTTTCAGATGGTTGGTGAGAACGAAAAAAGTTATAACCATTATCTTCGAAAGATATTTATGGTGCTCCCAAATATTTGCATTTTGTGCATGCATGATGAGGAGACAGTGGACCGCTTGTTTGCACAATGCTCTTTCCTAATCCCGATTTGGGCCGATATGTTGGGTCACTTCCATTTGATGTGGGTTGCCCCAGATTCAGTGGGAAATCTTTTATCCTCTTAGAACGAGGTGGGCTTAGGGAAAGCTAAAAACAGTGCTTTGGAGAATGACGCTTCTCGCAATTTGGTGGGTTGTTTGAGAATTAAGAAATGCAAGGTGCTTTAACAATGATAGTAAATCAGCGGAAGGCCTATTCCAAAGGGCTAGACTGTCGGTTATTAAATGGGCTTCTTGTCTCTCCATTTTAAAGGATTGTAATTTGAATTTTCTTGGGTAGTGTTGGGTCGCTTTCTCGGTGTCCCTCCTTGTTGTTGATGTTCTTCTTTTCTTTTGTTTTTTTGTTTTTTTAATAAAAATTCGTTAACTTAAAGAAAAAAGAAATCTCAAACCTATTTAAAAATCAGCTATGTTTCAGGTCCACCATATGCGACCTGATTAAAAACAGGTTTAGTTGGGTCCACTATCTTGGACCTGATTAAAATCAGCTCTGGGTCAAGTCCGGTTAATTTAATACTAGTATTATATTTATATATTAATTAATATGGCAATGGGATGAGGTTTGGGAAGCCAAATGCATGTAAGAGAGCTCGTTTACATCCCGCATGTGTCCAAGTGACACACGTGTGTGTGATCTAATCCTTCCATTTAGGTGAGCCCAACCAAGTACATGCCCTTATTTGATGTGAACCGACCCCAAAATGATAAGAACATCCGAGCACTAGTCAAAGTATACTAGAGGAGGAGGAGAGCTCATGTTTCTTTATGGCTAGGTGATGCATACATAGGGCCCCGTTAGCCTAATTCGAGTGCCTAGCCCATTGAAGACCCCACATGCATGATTATGCATCTTTGAAGGCTCCACACTGGAAAGATGCATGTGGGCTACTTAGTTGGACCATTCCGACCGTTGGATAATTGTCATTGGACATCTTAATCATGAACCACGAAATAATTTAGTTTATTTAGTTGTTTAGATGTTTGTTATTTTTTAGTTTAGCTTATATTTTTGCCAAGGAGTTGGGAACATTTTATTTTATCGCACGTCTTTATGTGAAACTTTTTATCTGAGAGCATCTTTTTTGTAAAAAGTCTTTCCTGAGACTATATAAGGCTTGGATGTCCACACACTAGCCCATTATTGAATATATGGAAAAAAAAAAAAAGAAAAAAAAAAGCTATTCTTTCTCTTTGCTTTGGGATGAAGCAAATTTCTTGTGATTGGAGTGAAGCCATGGAGTGAATCCAAGTTATCCTTCTCTTTCTTTCTTTTCAATTGAAAGGTATTTTTTCGCTTCTCTTTCTCTTTCTTTCTAGTTCTCTTTTTTTCTTTCTCTAACAACAAACCATCTCCATCTACATCCTTGTTCTTCCTTTTTCCAATTCCTACATCTGCAACCTAACCCGTCTCAAACTCCCATCCAACCACTCCCCCCAACCGTACGCCCGTACAACCATACCTAGCCATAACCACCTGTCCGTACAACCGTATGGACAAACTTGTCAGGCCGTCCGTACGGTCAGCCTCCCACTTCCTTTCACCCTCTGTTTACCCTATTCAAACCCTAATCCCTAAAATCCCAAATCCCAAACCTAGTTTCCTAAAATCCTAACCCTAAATCCCTAAAACCTCAAATCCAAAATCTCCAAATTCCCAAACGTTATTTTCCCCAAAACTGAAATTCTAAACCTATTTTCCAATTTCTTAAACCTCAAAATCAATCCAAACCTACCAACCCAAACAAAATCAAGTACTTCCCTTGAATGATGATTAGTACATGTGCTTAGATGGAAGTTCTACTTTCCATAGATCTTGATTCACTGATATTTTATAGGATCTACATTGCGGGACTGTCGGATTGCTTGAACTTGAACATGTTAGTATGTTACATAGCTGAATTTCTAAATTTGTGATAGATCGGCTTTACTTTGTGTTTTCATTGCTCTAATTAATCTGTTATTTAATTTCTTTACATCATTCTAGGTTAGATCATCCGTCCCGCATCACCAAACCAAGTTTAAAGACCCAACGGGTACGCAAACCCGATCAGATCCACATCCTCAAAAAATGGGAACCAGGCCTGAAGGATCCAGACCTGGCAAGACTCAAACCCAATCAGCTTGGATCTGGGAACTCTAGGACCTGACCTGACCTGAACCTAACCCATTGACACCCCTACTTCTACCACCTCTTTAGTTTAATGGTGTCATTATTTAACATATTTAGTAAGGTCTCCAGAACTATGACTTCCACGTGCAAAATGATAATGTCAAACTACTGTATATCAAGCTTAGTGATGGCTTAAAAGAAAAGGGGGAAAGAACAACATCCCACTTGAAAAGGGAAAGAGCAGGCTTTTTCTTCAAAGTGAAGGGTATTTTAAATGCATCCATGCCAACTTCAATTAGTATAGATCAACCAGAAATACTGAAATCCAGCATACCTTCAATGCACAGTCTACCCGTGTCATGAGTATAATACCAGGATGCACTGCTTCAGGTCCATTGAAAAGCCTTGCAACTTTTTCATAGTGAGGCTGCATAATAGTGGCCCAAGCAAGAATGGCATTAGACAACTGCATGTGTTAGGATCTCGTAGTTGTAATAATGTAGCAGATAATACCTTATAATTTCGGCAAGCAGGACACCTGCAAACCCAACAAAAGAAAAGTAGGATAGAATTAACACTTCTAGCAACATATAAACAACCAGCATGAAGAAAGTGGGTTATGCAAGGAGTTGTAATCAACATGGCGCACTCATCTACACTATATACAAAGAAAATACTTGGGTTGTCATTTTCCCAAAGTGCCCTTAGATAAAGTTCCCACCGTTAAATTTTCCAAAAGTGCAATACAATAAACTTCCCTCCATTGAATTTTCTAACAGTCCACATTAAACTAAACTGAAAAAGGGCCCAATATTGGATGGCTAGGACTTTCAGTCTGGGTGATTTTTTGTCATGGTTCATCCACAGTTGGGCACATCAAACGAACAATCTTGCAGAGGTGGGTGTCACTTGTCCAAACGAAAAAGTAGAGGATATTATGCATACGGCATACCCTTGGGTAAAGAATCATATAACTCCTCTTCAATCACATGATATGGGGGTATTGGCATTTGAGATCTCCAACACTTAAGAGGTAAGGTCTGATTGCATTCTTCCACTACCAACTATCAGAAAGACCCTATTGCTAACAAGGATTTGGCACTAGACAGTTCCCAATTCCACCAGTCATATCTTCTCAAGTTTCCTTGTTTCCTTTCTTTACCATTTCCACATCTCTTTCCAAAAAATCAGTCTATAAGGGTGTGTTTGGTTGCAACAAATTTCATGATTGATTAGTCTAATTTGGTGCAAAAGTTCATCATATTTCATGAAATTTGGTGCAACCAAACACACCCTAAATTTTGTAAAATAAGATTCAGAGGTTTAATTTCTCAATTGTAAACTTTGAATCGGTCGATGCAAAGCTTCAAAAATTCATAATTCGCATAAAAAGTTACAAGAAAAGAAAAAGCAATTCAGCCCAAATTTCATTACAGGTATTAGATCATGCTTGATCAACACAACATCTTTTGTTCAATTCAACCCCATGACTTTACACATGGGGTGATGCAACCATATGGTCACACGCTGACTGATCAAGTTTTGAAGAATCCACCCATTTGTCTTGATTGATGATCTGGACCAAATCAACGGTCTAATGATCAATTGGATGGGATCAACGGTCAACTTAAATTGTGGAGCCTATGAGATCAATAATATGGTCATGAATTTCATAAGTTTTATTCATTAAATTAGTTTTTAGGGTGAGATGAAGTCATGATGTAGTTAATGAGTACTCTTTTGTATTTTCATCACTTTCTTGGCGCACTACTTTTGGGGCACCAAACGATATCCAAATGAGACGAAATTGGTCCCGTTTGATATCCTATTGAGTAAGCTTTCAAATGAGCCCGACATCATGCAATTCTGGGGTCGTCTTGGTGAAATATGGCCCATTTACATAAGGCCCATATGGTAGTGGTGGGATTTAATGGTAGTTTGGACATTTTATATTATTAAGACCTCTCTTTAAATAAAAAATTTTAAAATTTTAAAATTAAAAATTAAAAAAACACACCTATATAAGGTTGTGTTATGGAGGTGTAATGTGATATTATTATGATTATCAAATAATAAAATTTTCAAGTTTCTTTCTTTGGCTTTATTCGGTAAAAGATTTGGAGAAGGGATTTTTCGCAGTCTCTAGCTTTCGGGTAAATTGTTGGGTTCTTTCCCACAATCTCTTTCTTCTTTTCTTTGATCTATTTGCATCCCCTTTTGGGGTTTGCATTAATTGGTATCAAAGCAAGTTCTGCTATTGGAAAATTGAAAGATTTCATCATCTCAATTCTTCCCTTTCATCTTTCCCCTCTACCCCAATCTCCTTCTTCTTTTCTTTGATATATTTGCATCCCCTTTTAGGGTTTGCATTAATTGGTATCAGAGCAAGTTCTACTCTTGGAATTTTATTTTATTTTTGGAAGGAGAAATTTATTAGGCACAAAGCCGAAAAAGAGGAAAACAAGGAAGAGAGAAAGACAGCAAAATAGAAAAAGAGAAGCTACAAAACCAACTCTTGAAAAATTGAAAGAAGGTAATTTCCTCATCTTAATCTTTCATTTCATCTTTCCCCTCTTCCCCAATCCTCATTTTCCATTTCTTTTTCCCTTTTCCATTCCTTTTTCCCGTTTTCCCAAACCCTTCGAACCCTAACCGTACCAAGAGGAAATTAAAAAAAAAAAAAAAAGAAGAAGAAGAAAGGAAAACATCAAACAAATCAAACCCTGACTATACCCCAAAGCCCGTCCCAAACCCTTAAAACCCTCAACTTTATAACTCAAGCCTAAAGTTCACCCAGGTTCTTTCTTAGAGACATCGTGGATAAAAGATGTTCATATGTCTCGTACAATTATCCCTATTCGGATTCTCATGCCCTTCCATATCCATTACGTTATTCTTATTCGAGTAACTTCAATGATTAAGATTGTCCTTCGCATCACATAAAGTCATAGCCATCTTCATATATGCCTTATGGCAATACTTTTCAACACCCTCTCAATGTTATGAATGATGGCCGCCTCATGTTAGTTACTCAAAAGCCTCCTATCGCATAGAAATGTTAGGGACGAGTAAGGGCCTGTTTGTTAACGCTGAATTTTTGCACTTCACGCGGAATCAGGAAAATGTTCCATGTTTAGTGGTGTTTGTTAATGCATTGATAACACGGAAGAAGGAAAGCGCTAAGTGGTTTTTCACTGAATTCTTTCCGTAGGAGTCTGGCTTAATGGTGAATGCGGAATGCGCTCAGTGAATTTTTCATTAGACAAAAATTTTTGCTTCCAAAACTACTTTTCAAGTTAGTACGACAATTTTTTCTCTTTAAATTGTTTGCACAACACAAAATCAACTTTTAACCTGTGAAACTTCTTTATGCCCCACCATAATGTATGTGTTTCATCCATTCGATTCATCCATTTTTAAAGATCATTTTAAGGCTTGATACTAAAAATGAGAGGAATATAAATCTCAAGTGGACCATACCACAGGAAAACAATAGTGATTGGATATCCACCATTAAAACTCTCCTAAGGCCCAATGTACTGTTTATTTGACATCCAATCTGTTGATTAGGTCATATAGACCTAGATGAATGGAAAAAACAAAGATCAGCTTGATCCAAAACTTTTATGGCCCCCAAAAAGTTTTTAATGGTCGACGTTCATTCAACATTGTTTTCCTGTAATGTGGTCCACTTGAGATTGGCATATACGTCATTTTTGGTCTCATACCATAAAATGATCTAGAAACATAGATGGACGACATGGATGAAACACATATATCATGGTGGGGCCCACATAGCACCGACCATCAGCCATTGACTGGTAGCAGGGGAGTAGCCAATCTGTTCTGCGGACGCAGATTGGATACTAACAGTTGAGTAGCGAGACTCGCCACTGAAGTTACGTCACCAAGTTATGTGGGCCCCATCATGATGTATATTTTGTATCCACGTCGTCCATCCATTTGGAAATATAATTTTAGGTAAAGATCCAAAGAATGAAATCCAAAGCTCTAGTGTACCTCACCACAGAAAACAGTGGGGAGAGTGATGCCCACCATTAAAAACTTAAATAGGCCACAAAAGTTTTTGATCAAGCTGATATTTGTTTTTTCCCTTCTTTCATGTCTGTGTTAACTTTTGAACAGGTTGGATTTCAAATAAAAATCACGGTGAGACTTAGGAAGGTTTTAATGGTGGGCATCAATCTCGCCACTATTTTTTGTGGTGGGGTCAACTACATATTTGGATCTGCCTCATTCTTTAACTCATGCTCTAAAATTAAATCTCCAAATAGATGGACGGTGTAGATGAAGCACATACACCATAGTGGGCCCACATACATCATAGTGGGCCCATGGAACTTGATGTCGTCACTTCAGTAGCTAATCTACAACCAAGTAGGATGCAGATTGGTTGGTGTACCTCACACCAGCTATATAGCTGTTGTATTGACGTCAGCAAGTTCTGTGGGTCCAATCATGAGGTATGTGTTATATCCAAACCATCCATCCATTTGGCGAACTCGTATTAAAGCTTGAGACGAAAAATAAGCTGTAAAAAGGAGTGGGGGATTGAACGTCTACCATTGAAACCCTTTTTAGGTTCACAAAAGTTTTGAATCAATATGATTTTTTTTTTTCCTCTTCATACAGGTATTTGTAACCTTACGAACATATTGGATGGAAAATAAACTTAAATAGGCCGAAGTTTTGGATCAATATGTTTTCACTTCATCCAATTGGGAATGACCTTATAAACAGTTTGGATAGCATATAAAAATAAGGTGGGCCTTATTTGAAGGTTTTGTTGCTACTGGTGTTCAATCCTATACAACACATATTGACGATCTTCCCACTAAGAGGAATTGAGGGCTTATGATGATGTTTTAGTTTTTTTATTAAGTATTTTAGTTTATTTGAATTAAATATAATGATTTTATTTTCATTTAATAAAAAATAATTTCTTTATAATGTAAAACATTTCCGAATGAGAAATAGGGGCAAATGTGTCAAATTAACATATTTCAGACATTTAAGATGTTTGTTGACAGACAATTTGTTTCAGATTCAGTACTTAATTTTTAGACTTCAGCCATAATTATCAAACAAGTTTTTTTACTTCAGATTTCATATTCAGGCTCTAGATTTCAAATTCAGGCTTCAGATTTCAGATTCGGTCTTTAGACTTCAGATTTAACAAATGAGGCCTAAGAGTGTTTAAGAGACATGGGATGAAAATATGTGGGAACTCAAGAAGGAGATTAAAATGATCAAGGAAGATATTGTAAAAGAAATTCAAAGAATTGAAGGAGGCGATAAGAGCTTGCTTTGAGCACTTCAATCCATTATTTATGGAGTTCCTAAGAACAATATGTTTGAAGCAAGTGTAGCAACTCAAGAGGAATCCATTGTTGGCTTACTCAATGGATCCAAGGATACACCTATTGATAGATCAACAACTCGATCAAAGGAAGCACCAATTAGAACGGGTGATCAACCACCGAATGACATGGTAGATGAGATTGAAGGATTAAAAAGCATGAATGATTCGATAATTTTAAAAATGGATAATTTCATGATCACCATGGTGCCGTCTCAATGCCAATCAAGGCCCACGGATCGAAAGCAAAAGAAAAAAATGTAGAATATGGAGGACTACAAAAAAGCGAAAGAAAAAATGGCACGTATTTCAACACCATATTATACACAAGCTATTAGTCAAGCTTGTAGGGTCCCCACCATTAACTGCCAACGAAGCAGAAGAAGACGTGCTACAAACGAAGATCTTCGCAGGAAATTATGACCACTGATTTAAACTCGAGGATGAGTTTTTTTCGAAGCCAATGGAATTGATGCAACTAAATGGCCACAGAAGCCGATTAATCAATATTTGAATAATCCACCCATTCAAATTGTCTTGATTGATGATCTGGACTAAATCAATGGTCTAATGATCAATTGGATAGGATCGACAGTCAACCTAAATTATGGGGCTTATGGGATCAATCATATGGTCATAAATTTCACATGTTTTATTTATTGAATTAGTCTTTATGGTGAGATTGAGTCATGATTTAGTTAATAAATTCTCTTTTGTATTTTCGTCACCTTCTTAGCAGGACACCTTGGGAGCAACAAACGATGTACACAAAATGAGTCTCGTTTGGCCTATTGAGTAAGCTTTCAAATGAGCCCAAGATCATGCAATTCTGGAGCCGTCTGGGTAAGATAGAGCCCATTTACATAAGGCTCATATGGTAGTGATGGGATTTAATGGCAATTTGGCTATTTTATATTATGAGGGTTTTTCTTTTTTGTTTTAAGCCCATAAAGGCTATGTTATGGAGTTGTAATGCACTATTATTATCATTATGAATTCACCAAAAAAAAAAAAAAGGTTTTCATAGTTCTTTCTTTGGCTTTATTTGGTAAAAGATTTGGATAAGGGGTTTTTTGCGGTCTCTAGCATTCGGCTAGAGGATTGTTGGGTTCTTTTTCTTTGATCTATTTGCACCCTTTTTTGGGAATTGCATTATGAAGCCACGTCCACCTCTTGATGTGATGGCCTCGTGTCTCCTATATCAAATGATCCTCACCATTGGGACAGTTGGTTAGCAAATCAACAATTGCATCCAATGGATCACGTTAACAGGGATCAGTTAGGCAGTTATGAACATAAGATGGCAGAGATTTTGCAGTATGCATACAATCTAAAACAGTGCCAGCCACATGAATGGTCTGGGTCCACCAGCAGGGCCCGCATGTGAATTCATTTGGTTGGGCGGACTGCCCGAGAGGACGTTCTACGTAATTTCATAGTCACGACATACCATCAGATAACAAAAACAGATAGAATACAGTTGCACATTAACAGGGATTGATCAGGCAGTTAGAAACGAATGATGGCAGAGACATATAACAGCTAACGAAAACAGATCGAATGGAATACGAACTCCCTTATACAGTCAAACAAATCGTTTAAATCCAGCCAACGACTCACCAGTGAGCGAAGAATTCGACAACGGCGTACGAAGCTGGGGACTCCTGGAGAACCTGATCAAAATTCGAGCTGTTCAATTCGACGGCGGCTTCGACAAGATCGGGGACCGCAACCGATCGGAGGATCGAACGAGTAGGGATCTTCGAGATCTCGATACCGCTGGCAAAAGAGGAAGAAGAAGCTCCGAAGGCCATGAGAAGCAGAACAAGAAGGAGAAGAGTCAGAGACATGGAAAAGGAAGGAAAGAGATCTGTAATCTGATGGGATTTTGAAATTCGGGAAGTTGGATTCTGAAAACCGCTGTTTGGGGAGGAAATGAGATTTTCTTTTTATTCTAGAGACGTTTTTGTATTTTGGAGCTGAAATGGGAATGATCTCTGTTTGGTCTTTTGAGTTTTCATACGTACAGTGCCACCGTACGTCACTATGGTACAGTTGCAGGTTTCGACCACACCCCTGATTGCATCTTTAGAATGATCTGAACCGTGCATGTTTTTTTTATTTCTAACATATAGAAGGTATAATTTTATACCGATGATTCGTTGACGATCGTGACCTTTAAATCTTAGATTTGAATATGACCCATTAAGTGTTCTTCTTCATACACGATGATCTATTCAGTAAGTACTTCTTATCATGGCCCAGGTAGCATAGACTCCAGGAAATGAACGCCTACCCTTGAAAGGTTCTTGGAGACGACAAAAGTTTTGGATCGAGCTGACCGTTGTGTTTTCTCTTTATCCATGTCCGTCTGACTTATGAACAGGTTGTTAGGAAGGTTTCAACGGTGGGCATCACTGTCCCTATTTCTTTATTGTGTGGTCCCTTAAGTTTTGGATCTGCCTCATAACGGGGTTCATCTCCTAAAATAATCTTCCAAAATGGATGGACGGTGTGGATATAATACATACATCATGGGCTCCGCAGAACTTGGTAACCTCCGGACGCGGATTTCCTGCAAAAGACTTTCGCAGGAAGTTCCTGCGCTGGACCACTGTGATGTTTGTGAGAAATTCCCACCATTGAAACCTACCTGGGTTCGACAGTGATGTTTACATGCCATCCATACCGTTAATAACTTCATTGCTACTGGGATGAACTGAAATCACAAATATTAACATGATTTCGAAACTTCTGTGGACACATTTAATCATCACGTTTTCAGCCCACTTGAGCTTTGGAAACGGTTTGTTTTGACAACATGTTTTAAAATAAACTCAAAAAACGGATGGACGGGTAGGATTTCTCACAAACATTACAGTGGCCCTACCTAAGTTCAGCGCTAGCAGGATATCCGCCTCGTAGGAAATTCGCGTCCAGGGACGGTCCGCGATTTCCTGTGAAAGCCTTTCGCAGGAAGTTCCTGCGCTGGGAAATTAGGTGGGTCCACTGTGATGTTTGTGAGAAATTTGTTCTGTCTATCTGTTTTGTGAGTTCATTTTAAAACATATTAGTATCCAAATATCAAGTGAGCCGAACACGTGATAATTAATGTCCACAGTTGAAATATTTGTGGGGCCACAGAAGTTTTGATTCGTGCTAATAGTTTTGTTTTCAATTTCATTGCAATAGGAATGAAGTTATTAACTATATGGATGACATCTAAACATCACTGTTGAACTCATGGAGGTTTCAACAGTAGGAATTTCCTAACTACATTTTACTTTAGCACGGCTCACTCAAGGTTTGGCTACGGTTCATTTTTGACAACATATCTTAAAATGAACTCACAAAATAGATGGCCGGAAGGATTTCTTACAAACATCACAGTGGGCCCCACCTAAGTTCCCAGTGCAGGAAAGGCTTTCTCCCTCCGGTCCGGTTATTAGGTGAAACGTGCGCAGAATCCTACGTGCCCGTCATTCTTCTATTTTTTTTTCTGCAGCGTGTGACCCACTTGATTATCAAAGCACATCCTGATTGTGGGGACCATAGCACATACGATATGGCTTACGTCTGTTCAACGGCTAGATCACGAGTGGACAGAGGAATGAGGAAATGGAATGGTACCCTAATCCATAACTCAAGTGATAGATTGAGTGAAAGATACTTCGTTTCAACATTGAGGTCAGGTGGCTAACAGTGCAGTGTGAACTGACATGCAATGTACTAACAAGCTAACAAAAAAAAAAAAAAAAGGGAACGGAATGACAAGTTCACTCGCTCACATTGTCAGGGAGGCTCGTAGCTCACCTCAAATAGCACATGTCGATTGTTCCCAACAAACCTTTCGTCTTAAAAAGGGAGAGCGAGAATTCTATCAAAACTGAAAAACGAAGGAAAAACTCGTACAAAAAAAATATGGAAGGAAAAGTGGGAAAGAATAATTTCTTTAGAATTCATTTATTCAGGTAAGTAAATTTATATTATTTTTCTTTATTTTATTTATGTCATATGTAATTTGGCATGATCAACACATTGGATGGATTGGATCAATCAAACGTCTATTGTGTAGGTTTAATTAATTCATATAAAAAGGTATGTGCATGACTTTAAGACTAAAATATAAAACGCGAGAGTGTAAGGTATGCGCATGACTTTAAGGCTAATGTGTAAAATGTGATATTTTTCATAATAGACAACGATCAATATGATCTGTATAGGCGTTATAAGAATTAATTATATAATATTTTTAAGAATCATACCAATTCGACACCTTAATGGATCATACTGATCATATATCTACCAATTTTATTCCTTAACTTAAAAAAATTGAATAAAAAAAAACAGAAAAGTAATTTTATGTGCAAGATACAACTTGATATAAAGAATTATATGACATAATATGAAATGTGTGAATTATATGACATAATATGAAATGCGTGATTAAACCTTATTAGTTTCTTAAGATTAAAATAAATCAAAACCTTAAATTCTAGACTGATCGGACCATTGGATGGGTAACATCGATCTAAAGAAAATGATAGATATTAAATCATACGTTTTATTCATTATGTATAATCATAACATTAAAGAAAATTCTTATAGATGTGATTTTAGGAAGTCCTAATTCAATTCAAACCGTTGGTTAACGAATTATATGCCATAACATGAAATGTGTGATTAAATCATTACCATTCATTAATTCCTTAAAATTAAAATAAATCAAAACCTTAAATTCTAGATCGATCGGACCATTGCATGGGCAACATCGATATGAAGAAAATGATAAATAGTAAATTATACATTTTATTCATTATATGTAATCGTAAGATTAAAAAAAAATTCTTATTTATGTGATTTTAAGAAGTCTTAATTTAATTCAAACCATTGATTTACGGAATCATCTCCACCACATCAAGGTGAGTGATCCCGATATGTTTCTCATCCATCAAGTTAAAATAGATGGATTGTTTGATGTATTGTATTATTATCCTGATTTAATTGACAAGATTTAATTGTCATATACTCTTAGTTGATTTAAATGATGTGTGATCTCTACACTAATAATGATATGATTTGATTAATGTGTTAGATCATATTGATTCAAATGTGATAATCGAAATAATATGTAATACATGATTCATGATTACTTGGCGCATCTATCAATTGCATGCACAACACGTGTTGAATTCCTTGGGGACCTCCCTAGATGGTATATCCTGGTAGAATCGTTACTAAAAGCCCACTATACTAGTGGAAGCCTACTTAAGGAGTAGATGTGGGCCTTTCCTATGCCTACCAAATGGTAGAAGCCTGCCAAGAAGCAGATGTGGGTTGACAGGTTTCTAACTCAAGCAAGTAGACGGATTCCCACTTAATGCATTGATGCATTGCATTTACGTTTCTTTTTAAATTTATATTGAGTATGATTATTGGTATTCTATTATAATTTGACGTAAAGAACCATGTCGGAAATTCTCACTAGGCCTAGCCAGCTTATCATTTTTATTGATGGAAAGGCTGTACAGATGTGAATGAGGGTGAGCCGGTGGCTCAAGAACAGGAATACGTGGTCCAGCCGGAAAAGATTTAAGGGACACGTGACCCTACTTGACAAAGGAGGAAGCTGTTGCCTTAAACTAGTCATGATATTTTTACTTTAATTATATTTGATTTTCTTAGATTGTTAATAAATTTTTTTAAGTTGTCGGACATATTTATTTCATTCATAAGATTCCCACTTGGCGGACATATTTTTTAAGTTGTCGGATATTTTTACTTTAATCATCTCTTTAGCGCGATCAATGACTAAGCGCATTTTTACTTTAATCATCTCTTCAGCGCGATCAATGACTCAGCGCGATCAATGACTCAGAGGCCAATCAAAATAGTCCCACATGGCCCACAGATGTTGGATCCAAGCGGCTACGCATGCTGGTGAATTCTGAGTCAGCGAGTCAAAACGCAGGCACGGCCACCCGAATATGAAGAAGAAAATGAATGGCTAATAAATATTGACCTACGATCCATGACTTACTGATGACGAGACCAACATGCCTTGGGCTATGGCACATCAATCTTGAGGCCCACAGCATCAACATCCCGAATCACTCACACTATGGTGTTGGAGGGTTGTCTATGCTCGTCCCATGATTTACCCAGCCCACTAGATGAACTATCGAATTCCATGCCCAGCCGACCCAACAGATGTGGGTCGTGACTAAAATGGGTGATGAAGCAGAACTCGTAGTCATCAGAAAATCCCAACCATTAAAAGAAAAGGAAAAAAAAAAAAAACCATCTGGAAATTAATTATGTCAATGATTTTCGGTCCTGACTCACTCAAGGAGCCTTACGAGGACCGAATAGTTGGAAACATAACAGAGGTAAAGGGTAAAACCTAGGAGACAGTAAGGGCAGGTATGGCTTTCCTGTATGGTAACCCTATCTGTAATATTACACTCTTGACATGAGGGGGAATCGCTTTTGGGAATCGCAGCCTCTAACCGATGAAGGGGGCGTGCCCCATAAATCTAACGCCATAAAAACCTTATCCTTAGACAGTCCATTTTCGCAAACTGGCAACTTGTAATTTCTTGAACTGGTGGGCTCAAGGTCTGGCAATGGGTTAGGTCAGGTTGGGCTCCAGCTAAAAAAGTCGCCACTGTAGATTAATTAGTCAGGCTCCGTTTTAGGATTGGAACCCAATCCTACCTGAATCAATGGCCCTAGTCAAATGACCCGAACCGACCCAAACCAACCATTACATAACAAAAGCATCCTTAACATAAATGTCCTGCTCTTCTCCAAGTGTGTA
Organism: Magnolia changhungtana; assembly: GCA_030180095.1. Classification (NCBI taxonomy): domain Eukaryota; kingdom Viridiplantae; phylum Streptophyta; class Magnoliopsida; order Magnoliales; family Magnoliaceae; genus Magnolia; species Magnolia changhungtana. The sequence goes on from JASAUF010000162.1 coordinate 5,148,027, forward strand.
GAGATTGAGATGAAACATGAGCATGTGATTGCTCCTCTGCCAGTGTGTACATAGAGATGAGTCGTTTAAAAAAAAAAAAAAAACAAGAAAAAAAAAAAAAAAACAATCGCAGGAGTCCAAGAATAGAAAGCTTAATATTATTATTATCATCATCTATGCCTTATCCCAACTAATTGGAGTCATGAATCCCTTTCCTTATCCCAACTAATTGGAGCCCTGAATCCTTTCCCAACACTCCACTCTATCAAGGCCATAACTTCAGCTATACCATAGGTATCAAAGACTTTTCTTACCACCTCTACCCATGCCTTTAGCCTGAATTGCTTAATATTATTATTATCATCATCTATGCCTTATCCCAACTAGTTGGAGCCCTGAATCCTTTCCCAACACTCCACTCTATCAAGGGTGGCCATAACTTAAGCTATACCATAGGTATCAAAGACTTTTCTTACCACCTCTACCCATGCCTTTAGCCTGCATCAATTCACACCTAACCAGCACTAAAGAAGCCCAATGTAAGATATTATAGCATATGCGGGTCCGTGCTCTTACCCAGGTGGTAGACTCTCTGGAGTTCCAACACTGGGTCAAGGGTTTGAGTACCCACGGTGGTGAAATCCCACGGCGTGCGTGTGGGGGGTGTGTGTGCATGTGGGTGCGTGTGTGGGGGGTGCATGCGTGTGGCGTGAGTGTGTGGTGGTGTGTGTCCGTGTATATATATATATATATATATATATATATATATATATATATATATATATATATATATATATATATATATATTTATATATTTATAGCATATGGGATGGGTCGTGTTGGGTTCAGGCTCTGAGGGTTTTAAGCAGGTCGGACGGTAATGGGTTAGGGCCATATTTCTTAACACATTTAGCAGAGATGGGTGGGGTTTGGGCTGACCCTCACCCAGACCGTTGGGAGGCCTACTGGCGTCCCAGTCCTCAGCAAATTTCTAAACTATGCCCATCAACAGTTTGGGACCCATGAAATCAATGGCTAGATGTCCACACCACAATTTCCTTGAGCTGTCATACTAACACAAACCATCAGCTAAAAAAGCGAAACTGTAAATCACAAACTACACACAACACCAAGTACCAGACATTAAACTTCAAATCCGGGATGTAAGTAAACAGCCAAACGCAAAACATTCGAACCAATAAGAGAGAGAGAGAGAGAGAGAGAGAGACCCATGCGTCCTTAGTGGCGGATGCTAGAGCAAACAACTGACATTATTTATATGCTCCCCCACCATAAACCTGCCAGCCTTAAACACACCCTACATGAAAATGGCAGTGCAGGAGAGAGCAATCTTCGCATTGGGCTACAGATTGCCTAATCTCAATCCTCTTCCGTTTCAGATTCTGCGCTCTGGAGCCACTCTACGAAAGGCTTCAGATTCTTCCATATCTGTGCATTCTTGCTCCCTCCAGCAAGCCCACCCTTGTACCACTGCATGATATACTCTTCCTCCAGCAAGTCTGCATCATAGAGAGCTTTCAGAACCAGGGCCACCTCCTTCACTGCATCCGCACTTGCCTTGCCACAGAAGGCCTCTATAGCCTGCAGCAGGAGCACCTGCGATCCTTCGCCTTCCATGGCAGCAGCAATGTAGTTCTTCTTCTTAGCCAACTCCTTAGCAAACCCTTTCCCAGCACCCCCAAAAAGGGCATCAAAAAGGGCACTCATGACCTCCTGTGGTGTCCCTGCAAGACTCCCGAGGAAGGATTGTAGCTGGCTTGGAGTGGAACCCTTTTGCAGGTTGCCTTGTATCTCCTGAACCAGGGTTTGGGTTCCGTTTTCAGCTCCAAGCTTGGCCTTCTCTTCAGGTTCTGCAGTCCCTCCATTCTTGACCCCTGCTTTCTTCACCTGCTTGGGCTTTTTTTCCTCATCCGGCTCGTTGGTGGAGAGCATGACCATCTCAGCAGTCACAGCACTTAGCTGCTCTTGGATGCGCTGCCGGGCTGCCTCCAGCGAGGTGTCAGTCTGCCACTGGATGTCGTCCTCATCAGCAGGTGCTTCGTTGTCGTCAGCCTGGCTGGCAGCAGGCGATGACTGATCCTCATCAGATCCGCTGGCCTTCTTCTTCATTGCACCAACCTTGGGAGCAGGTTCCTTTGAGGAGACGGAGGAACCCTTCTTCTTTACTTCTTTCTTCAACTTCTTCTGTTCCTCGTCTGCAACTTCCCCTTCCTTTAACCGCTCCTTCTCAGCCCTTCTCATGGCCTTCTTATCCTTCGATCCCTTCTTCTGCTCAGGTGGATTCTTGAGAATGAAGGTCGTGAGCTTGTCCCTCATGTCCACATCCGACACAAATCCACAGGCGGCACATTTCAAGGTAAGCATCTGTGTCTTGGTGATAATGATCTCTGTCTCAGGGTTGCCACACCCATAGCACTGGACATATTTCTTGATGAAATTCTCAAGTAGCCCAGCCAGCTTGGGAGTGTCATGGGCCCCATTGACAAGCGAAACACCAGTTTTCTCATCGAATTTGGACTGTGCTCCCAGCTCACATCCGAAGTATTTAGTGGTGTAAGAAGCAGGCCTTGCCAGTGCCTTTGCAATATCGACCATGTTAACCACGTTGGTCTTGATGCCATTCCCACGGCCTTCAATTTTGGTGATCATCTTGGGCATCTTATACCTGTAAAAGGCATCGTCGCTGTTTCCAGCGCCTATGTTCTGCAAAGCCATGTTTACTTTGACTTACTCTTGATACAAAATGCTAAAATGGTAATATCAGATGTCACTGCAGAAGAAGGATGCTGATGAGGAGGTTGTTGTTGAACAGTGGTGTTCCTTCTTGGAAGGTAGATTGGTCTCTGGCGATTGGAAAATGTCGCATCCAGCTGCAACCACTAAGATCTTTGGAATCACGAAACGGTCCAAGATGCATGCAGGCAACAACTCTCTTCGAAGAGGGCCTATACTTTTTTCTTGATGCCGGACAGTACTCTCCAAGCAACCCGATCGATCCCAAATAGAGAGAGGCCCGTTCAGACATAAAAGAAGCTTCAAGCTTGACACCCTCCACTTTGGCTATTTGCACAGTTGCAAGATAGACCTGCCAAATTCCTAATTAACAAAAAGAATCAGAAAGCATGAAGATATAATTTGAGCAGGTTAGAAACCATATATTATTATTCTTATTATTAGTGTAAAAAGGAAATAAACCAAGCGGAACAAAAAATAATAATAATAATAAAAGATCATATCAATAGCCAGCACGAATGGAACCACATGCATTTAACCAACCTTGGAATGCAAGCCAAAGCACTCGAACCTTGTTTCACATTTGTTAGTTTCCAATACTACAATGAATTTCTATGACAAAGAAAGCACTAAGAAATGCATTTGGTCATCTATGATTCATTAATCAATCAATAAATGTATCCTCCAACATGGAGGTTTTTATTTTTAAAACACCATGATGGCATGGCAAACTGCAGGTCAATTCCTTGAAACTCATCGGTGTAGATCAGTTTCAAGTTTGGATTGTTCAATACAAGATTGGCCAATCAAAGCATTTGCTTCCAATCCTAGATTGGAAAGCACAATGCCCTCATTTGCTGTAATAAATTTTTACAGTTCATAATACATAAGATACACAAGAAGCAAATAATTTGTCAAGTTTTACATTACGCAATGCAACAGCCCCTCCGAAGAGTTACATATCGAGCAAAATTAGGAAGTCCAAGTAGTTCCACACATTCACTTTTCTTGGTTCAAATACTCGTCAGTAGTTTTCTAGAGAATTTGGGGGGCTTTTGCAGCTTCGTGAAATATACAACATGGTTTGACATGTCACCCAGATCTTACCAACGAACAATACAGCTGTACCAACCTGCATTGGCCCGAAACAGCCCAAGTAATGACAAAAGAATGTATTCTATCCAATCCTCTAGCAAATCAGCCACAAAAGATGCAGAATAGGACACAGAACTGTAGTGATAGCCTGGGAGTAGTCCACTACAAACTACAAGATTAGAACAACCAGAGAATGGTTCAACATCAACAAGCAAACACTTCATCTTCCACCAATTCCCATTTCTCCAGCCCCAAGTCCAAGGACAACATGATACTATTGCCACTTGACTCAGTTGAATTAGCCCACATAACGTCAATTCATCGCCAGGTAAGTGAGTGAAGGCATATTCATTAAAAAAATGCTGCCCCAGCCACAATCTAAGGTGTAATTAGGTATACTCCTAATTGCTCACAGAACAAAATTTAGGAATGGATGAATGCTTATTCTGCAAAATTTAGGAATGGATGACTGCTTATTCTGCTGTGCATTTGGATTAAGAGTAGAAAATCAGAACCCATGTGGTTTTTCCATCTTTTCTGCTGTAGCTACTATTACACACAAATCAAAATTACCTTTCCCTCCCCAAATAAATAGTGGTGACATTTTCCTATTAGGAAATTATCCTGATCTTCCAGACTACAAGGCCATACACCAGAATTTCGAATTTCTAACAGTTTTCATGTGACACAGCACTCATTAAACACAGAAAATACATTTAGTAGTAAAACAATAATGCTGGGAAACAATCATTTTTTAAAAAAAATTGTTTCCATGGGAATAAAACATCGTGTGATACAAGAGCATTGAGAAGAACTAGAACAAGAATTGGTTGAAGAAAAAGTGCCTGCCAATTAAAGCTCAAGAACTCTTATGTGATCTTCCAAAGAACCTCCTGTCCTTGTATGTCACGTAGAGAACGGATTTGGCATTTGTATCTTATCCATCGATGACCTGGCCAATCATTCATGACTGGTCATGGGATCATGTAAATGGAAATGATCCATAAATGATGAAGAGATAAAATAACAAAACCAAAAAGTGCATTCTTTTAATTCTGAAATGTTCATCCCACACTATAGATGATATTGTTTCAATAAAGTAGAGACCCAGAAATAGGTTCATGTATACCATCAATATCCACTAGAGAAGCAGCAAGGAAAGTGATAATAAATACAGAAGTAGCACTGTAGCAACCAATAAAGTAGGGATCATCTAAACACTGAACCATCCAATATAAAGACAGTTTTCAATCTGGCTATCAGTTGCAGAAGCGGCCCCATAAGCTTGTGATGTGCCACAGGAATGAGATAATGAACTGTGGAGTGTGGAGTTATAGTTTCAAGCACCCTTCTAGCTTAACTCAAATAGATAAAAGACAAGAAGCTGATAGAATGAAACCAACATTTGCTAGAGGATAGAACCACTCAAGCTTGAATATAAATCAACCATCAAGGTGGTCTTCATCTGCTCCATACATATGGCTACATATATCATACTTTACATAAATCAGTTGTCAATGCAAAAACCCAAGAACGCAATCCTATCGGTCTACCCATGATAGCCCGCTTCAACTCAAACTACTAAATAGACAGGGGTTCTAAATATGATACTAAATGACAGCAATTTAAGAGTTCAGCTTTCTTTACATCAACTGTATGGACTATATTTACAACCTGACTATCTACAACCATGTGAAATAGAGAGGTGCTGTGCAGTTGTATAGTGGAATCAGTGTATTAAATAGCGTGGTAGCGTACGCTACGTAGCGTAGCGTACAAAAAACGCTACGTAGCACTTAAAATAGCGTAAAAAAATGAAAAAAAAAAAAAAAACATACCTTTTTATTTTATTTTTTTCTTTTCTTCTTCTTCTTCTCGCCCTGCTGCGGCTGCGGCTGCGGCCCGGGCCTCCTCCTCCTCCTCCTCCTCCTCTCCTCCTCTCTCTCTCTCTCTCTCTCTCTCTCTCTCTCTCTCTCTCTCTCTCTCTCTCTCTCTCTCTCCCTCTTTTTCTTTTCGGTTTCCCTCTCCCATTTTTTTTTATTATAATCGGACGCGGTTTGACTGCTGCTGGAGGTACGTGTCATGCTAAGACGAGCGCTGACACTCCTCGAGCTCCGAGTTGTACGAACGGTTCAAAGGAGATCAAAGTTACATGGGCCCCACAGCTATGTATTTATTATATCTACACCGTTCATCAATTTTTAAATATCATTTTAGAGCATTAGCCAAAAAATGAATCGTATCCAAAGATCGTCTGGACCACACCAAAAATAGCAGCGAGATGATGATTTTTCACCGTTAAAAAATTCGTAGGCCCACCCTAACGTTTATTTTTCATCCAATCTGTTCAAAAGGTCAAAAAGACCTGAATGAAGAGGAAAAATAAATTTCATATTAATCCAAAAGTTCGTGATCCCAATAAGGGTTTCAATGGTAGACGTTCAATCCCCCACTGCTTTTTGCAGTGTGGTCCACTTGATAATTAGATCTATATTATTTTTTGTGTCAAGCCTTAAGACGAGTTCTTCAAATGAATGGACGGTTTACATATAACACATACCTCATGATCGGACCCACAGGACTTGCTTGCATTAAATGAATGGACTGGTACCCGCGTTACGCAGCACGTTGCACAATTTAATAAAATGTACACGTGCCACATGGGCCCCATCATGCTGTATGTATTTTATCCATGCCGTCCATCCATTTTGCCACATCATTTTAGGTTATGATTCAAAAAATTAGTAAGATCCAAATCTCAGGTGGACCACAGCATAGGAAACAGTGGTTATAAAATGCTCACCATTAAAAATTTCTTAGGGTCCACTGTAATGTTTATTTTCCATCTAACCTGTTAATAGGGTCACACTAACGTGGATGAAGGGAAAACGCACATGTCAGCTTGATCTAAAACTTTTGTAGCCCCGATAAATTTTTAATGATAATCGTTTGATTATTATTGTTTCTTATGGTGCGGTCCACCTGAGCTTTGGATCTGCCTCATTTTTGGGCTCATGCCCTAAAATTATTTGGCAAAATGGATGGACGGTGTGGATATAACACATTCATCACGAGTGGGGTCCAAAAAACTTTGACACTCATGTGCTACACTTCACAATCTGAGTGCTACCTAATTCGGGCCCTTAAAAAATTATACACAAGACATGTATTAACTTAAAATTTACCAATTAAATTATGGACTGTAATTGCTAACTCAAAATGCCAAAATATTTTGCTTTTTTCTTACTATTTAATATAAATATATATATCATATATATATTTTTAATTAAAAAATAGAAGTATTGTGTAGCGTACGCTACACGCTACGCTATTTCGCTACACGCTACAGAGGGTAGAATGCTACGCAACATGCTACCGCTATTTAAAACACTGAGTGGAATAGCATGCAGTTAGTATTTAGAGACATCGTGAAAATAAAAAAATAAAAAACGCGTGAGCACAACAACCATACACGATCATTGTCACAGGGCTGTACGACTATCGAAACATCACAAATAAAAGCTCCCAGTAGTACATTCGAGGCGTACTGGCAAGCTGTGCTGCAACAACCAGTCATAGCAACCTTACATGTCCATGGTATGACCCCCTCATGAGTGGGAACTAGGGCTGTCGACAGGCCGGGCCTGAGGAACGTCTCAGCCCGGATTTTGAACTGTTTCAGGCCAGGCTGTCAGGCTGGCCCCATTCAAAATTCTGATTTTTCAGGCCCAAGCTCTGCCCATTGACATCCCTAGCAGGAACCGATGCACTTTTGAACAAGTAGTCATGGATATATGACTGTTAACCATGGATGGTCTCTAGTAGAGAGGTGAAACTACATGCCAATGACACTTTAGAATTTTACTGTGCATGAGGATCACACTTATCTAGGCGCATGTGTGACATGTTCCAACATGCCATGTGTAACCATCCAAGCTCAAGCATCCCACATGTGCATATGTTCCACCACCGTTCTTCAAGCACTACAAAATGTAGCACATGTAAATGTGTCATCCAATGTTATAAAAATCGTACGATTCATATCGTATGGGTGTACAATTTGAATTGTACAACCAAATCGTAAATACTAAATAATCATACAATTATCATATGAACGTAAGATAATCGTGGACTGCATAAATGGGCCCAAAAAAAACTTTAAAAATCAAATTTTTTATTTTTTATTTGCAAAATTTCCTTTTTCTTTGTACTATTTTGCTCATAAAATATGAAAAAGGCTCTCCCCCATTAAAAATATCCTCTCATTTTCTTTTGAGAGAGAGAAAGAGGAGATTTAAGGATTTTGATATTCAAAAACACAAAACAAAGAAATCAAGATATCTTTTTTTATTCACAATGGAATCAAATGTCATTTTTTCTAACATGATTTTACAAAAGAAAGGTACAAAAGAATAAACTTTTAAAAGGAATCTTGTGTGTCTTTAAGGTAAATTTTTCGAAAGAAAACAAAGGAAAAAAGACAAGAATCCTTTACTATCATAATATGTATACCATATACATTTTCTTAATTGATAATATCATGATATATATTACTTTTCGGGTACATGTTGATGGTGAATGGATAATTGATGAGTTTTTAATCTTTTCTGACTTATATCTTTTCATGTGTTTTTTATATATATTTTTTGTAAATCAGAAAAAATCTTATGATTTACTATACAATTTGCAATTCGATATGATTCAACCCCTGTTACGATTTATGAAAACAATTTTGACGACATTGGTGCCATCAACCAATTCTTCGGTTTCCCACGTGCTATAATCTATCTGAGTTTTTGACAAACAACAGATGGAAAAACTAACCAGTAACATTTATGTCCACAACCAGCTCACCCTGACAGCATGCCATGGATTGCTAGTCAAAACACAACTTTGCCCAAATCCAAACAGGCACTAAGACAATGACTGGATTTTGGGGCCCTACAATCCAACAGTTGGCTACTCTGGGCCATCCAATTGGATTTGTTGGTCCCACAGTCTAATTAGATGCCAATCATGGTTAAAACTTCAAAGACTGCAACTCAGACTGATTCGTCTGATCCCAAATTGAGTCCCGACTCACCCAAGTTGGGGTGAGTCGTCTAGGTGACCTGCAGAATTGATCTGGATCAGATCTGACAGAATCCGAATCAACTCATATAAGTCATGTCTGAATCGATACGAGTCACACGACTTGTCCAAATCTTCAAACCCGGATGCCAATCCAAGATCACATCCTATAATCTGATAACACAATGGACCCACCCTTGGACTTGCATTCTTGATGTCTAGGCTGTATGCTTCACTGTGTTTTTAAGGAAACTAAGATAAAATAAAAGCTAGAAATAGACTTGCAGAAAAGGAAAAGGAACGTCCTCAATTCCACTACTACAATTGATAAAAACAAAATTTACATATTCAAACATCATACGGAAGACAATAATCTAACATAGCATGTTATTTCTTCAGGTTTTGATGAACTTATTTTCCAATGAAGCTATGATGAATTTAAATGACTACCGGCATACACCACGACTACTTCTTTTTGCCTTTAGATTTTTCACTCCATTTTGCTATTAAAAAAATGTAAATTTTCAATGGCAAACTACTGGTACAAATAGGTTGTAGGTTAGTTAACCTATAAGCTGTTGTAGGCAATCAGCCCTGAACTTAAATTACCATGAGAACCATACAGAATTATAATAACACAAGTTTAGATCTCTGGGTTACCTCTGTCCTATAACAACGATTTGTAAACCTGCCTAGAGGCTGAGAGGGTGAAGGAGCAGATTGGTTCAAAATGGTTAAACAGCCTGTATAAAACCAGCCTAAAGCATCACAATAGTGTGCTAATCCAATTGCTTTTAGGTGAACAATTATTTCACCTAAGAACGGTGATCCAAACTGGTTCAACAGGCAGCTGATAACAGCTTGAAGCGATTCAACTCTGGTTCGATGTCTTAAGAATTTCTGATTTTTTTTTCCACAGCCATCTTGGAATATAAATTGAAATCTTTAAACAATATTGGATATATTGAGATCCAATCAAAAGCCCTGAAAAGATGAAAATTACATTCATCACAGCTCCGATCTGTCCAGAATGCCCAAAGAAACAACAATACAATATCAAAGCCAGCTGATGGAAGGAAGCCATCAGATCAAAGAATCTTGAAGAAACTTAACTCAATCGATCAATTCGAAGCTGAAAATTGGAGAAACCAATTGAAAACGAAGATCGGAGAACAAGAGATGGGAGCGGCCTACTTTGGGTACACTTGAACAGCATAAAACCTGTGCAATCTGTGGAATTCATCCCACTATTGCATATCCCTAATCTTTATACTGTCATATACCATTTCCCTCAAGCAATTTGAAAAAAAAAAAAAAAAGGATGAATATTGCACAGTTAATATTCATATTCAAGGAATTAGGAACCAATTGAACACAAATCAAGCATGATCTAGTAGATCGCAGCTTATATTACGCTTGAATCTAACAAAAATAAGAGGGATAAACTAAAAACAAACGGTGGTCTGCGGAATTCTTGTAAAATTTCCCAAAAATGACCAAAATTGCTTTGGGCCTTTGATTCACACTAAAATCCCCTCTTCCAATCTTGTATTTGGGAACAATGAGGCCTAGTCTAATGCACAAGTCCTCTGCCTTTTTTCTTTTTGAAATATAAGTATTATAGGCATCACGCTGATGCGCAATAAAGTGGTGGAAAAATTAAATAGAAAGGATCTTATAGGCATAACGCTGACACACAGTTACGTCCTAAATGTACCAACACACCCCGTATCGGTGCCGATAAAGCCATACGAGGGATCTTATGCCCCATTTTTTTAGAGCCTGACTGGTTCACCCCTGTAATGCATAATGGCGGTGACCAATACAGCTGAAAAGTAACCATTTTCCAAAACATTGAATGCTAGTCATACAATCCTAACAATTTAATTTGTAGCTGTTAAATAGCTGGCCAATAAATAGTTAACAGTCAACATACACTGAGCAAAATCATATAGTTACAATGTTTGATGAATGTAAATTTCAGGTCATGCTCCATCCATCAAGTGGCATGTGATTTGGATACTTATGAGTATCCATATATGAATGCCAAAGTGTATGGGGGTTGGCTACCACAACTTTAAATATGGTGGTAAACTAGCACAGTAGTCCAGCCCTGACTTGAATATGGCATTTTCTGTGAAACCAGGAAGTCATGGTATCACATCCACCATGCACGCACATGCATGCAATCTAGAATGTCCAAAGCGTGGTCCACTTCTCGATGGAAAATAATCATGAAGTAATAACAACATATCTAACAATCCAATCCGTGGCTATAAAATGGATGAACAAATATACAGTGCTCAATTCTCCAAATTCAAATAAAATAATTAAGTTGTTTGATGTTTGATCGTTGCGAAGTTCAATCAGTACAAATCATGGAGATGGATTATCCTTTCAATTAATAAGGAAAACATTGAAGCTCTTGGAAGTACAAACATATACGCACATAAACATAACCACCATACTCATGCACACAGCCTAATCTAACCATTCAAACCATTTGTACCCTAATCACCTCAATCAATGGCCAATCAAATCCAGTCCACCTCACATACGCAACATGTTGGGTGGGGACATAGTCAGCGCTTCACAGAACTTCATGAAGCAACCCTATCCACAGGGTACAATTCGAAATAAAGCTTTTCCTCTAAGTTTCAAATTCCTAAAAGGTTTGTAGAATTCAAATCCATTAAAACAAATTCCCTACTGAAATCAACACTCAGGAATAAAGATCTAATTCCAACTTTCAGCCCGCCTACTTAGGGCACACCCAGATTCCACCCAAAATCACAAATTTCAAGCATCAATCTGAAATCACATAAAAAAGAAATACAAATCCAGGCTACAACTCGCAACCGAATCGAGATCTATGAACCTGATTACTAAAGAATAAATTAAATCAATCCTTCAGCTGAAGTGACAAATCGACACATAACCGGAAAAAGAAAACGTCAACAAGAAGCATGAAACTGTATATATATATATATATATATATATATATATATATATATATATATATATATATATATATATATATATATATATATATATATATATATATATATATATATATATATATATATATAATTCACATATTCAAAGAATCGGACGCAGGATGGGGATTTTTCATGGATCTTCCACCAATTTCAGCTGTTTCTAATCCACGAACTACCAGATAAAAATAACTTATAGAAAATCAAGAGAAACAAATCTGACTGCCGAGGAATCAAGACAAAAAGTAGACAGATCCATCAGAAAACGAAACACATTGGGTAAATGGGGGTCATGAGATAGAAAAGCAAACCTGAAAAACGCCGATATGGAGAAAGAAAACCCTAGCTCTCTATGCTTTGCTGCGGTTTCTCTCTGGGTATATATAAGAGGTTCGGAAAGCCCACACGCGTCTTCAAAGCCCTGCGACCATCTAAACACGAAACGGCACGTACTAATATGGCACACGTGGACGAAATCTGAGCTTTTCATAATGTAGGCCACACTGTTTAGATCTGCGGGCCTGATAATTTCACTGATCAGGTGGGCCAAATTGAAAAAATTAAATGGACAGGTAAAAAATAATTACTGTAGCTGGACCTTTGATTCTTACATTGTAGTCCACTCGGGAATTAAAACGGCATCATTTAAGGGCCAGAAGATCTAATCAGTGTGTCCCACCTAATGGAAAGATTGGATCCCCAACACATGTGCCACCACGACACGTATGCTTGCATGCGAAATACGTAGGCCTCTAGATGAGTGGATTTCGCAACCTAAACACGATCAGTGTTCAAGCCGTTTGTCCATTGGGCCCCGCCAGTGCAGGGACCATGTCCCAAAATCCTTCCAGATTAGACAATCCCAGCCACTGATATTGGAACATTTGTTTTTCTTTTTTTCCATGTGGGCCTGGATGAGCCTAATTTTCAGGCCCATATATCAGACCACCCAACTAGTCACGTAGGCCACACTTAGGATGAGAAAATTGAACGGTCAGAGGGAAAATTATCCACGTTAGGGAGATATTTATGCTCTGGTTGCACTTGATGTTTGATGTGCAGACACAATCCTTACCTCTAACTTATGGACACTTGTTTGTTGAAATAAGACCGTCCAATAAATGTCCACCAATCTTATAAACAAAAATGCAGTCTGTTCTAAATTTGGACAATTGAATTTGCATTAATTATTTGTTTACCATGTGTGCAATATGAGTGCATGCATATCATCATCGTCTATAATCAGTGTTCAACCCGCCAGATGATGGGACCAACTGAGGTATTGAGCATAGCCACATGGTACATGCCCAGGTTGCCACATGGTACATGCCCAGATTCCCACATGCGCTCTACGCTGTTGAGTGCCGCCTTATCCATCTACACAATACTTGATTTTCAAGGCTTGCTCCCCCAGGATTCAAACACTTGATCATACCATGTCAAATATCTAGTTGCTCTAAAAGCTCGAGTGGTTAGAAGATGATGTATCAATGCATATCAAAGAGTTTAACATGCTGACATGTCACTTATATATTGCTTCCATGCAAAAGGTAGACAGCATCATAAAAATCACCTAAGGCAAAAATCAAGATGATCCATTCTTCAGATGGGTTAAATTGTAAGTTAATGGACAACCAATTGTCTAACTAAATGTATATGTTGTTGGGGGCCTTGCACAAAACTTAGGATCTAGCCCTCCAGAACAAACCAGAATTATGGATAAGAAAGCAATGAAAACAATCAATGCATCAATCACACACAACACAAGAGATTTTTACGTGAAAAACCCTCAAAGAAGTAAAAACCACGGGACCTCGTCCAGATCAACAATCCACTATGAAGTAGAACGTTACAACCTTCTTCACTCATGCAGGAGTGGATGAACAATGAAAGAATAAAGAAAACCAAAGAGATCTCACCGATTACGAGGACGTAGGAGCGCTGAGATATAGACTGCACCGTAGATCACCTCCACGAGCATAACCTCCCTTCTACAAGCTTCCTCTCTCTCTTACTCCTCCTCTCTCTCACCTTTGATAACCCTCTTGTGTTTTTCTCATCAACACAACATCCTTAGAAAAACCCTAGGGACCTTTTTTTTATAGTTTTAGGAAACTCCTTTCCGCATCCTAGTTGCAAAAGGACTTGCGCATCCCAGTTGCGAAAGGACGACGGGTCAAAAAAAACCCATCAAATCTCCCCCTTTTTGACCTAGGAGGGATTCACCTTCTTTAAGCCAGCCAGGTTTCTACAAACCTCAAACTTGCCATTGAGCAAGGCCTTGGTCATCATATCTGACCCATTATCATCCGTGTGGACCTTCTTAAGCTGTAACACCTTCTGTTCCAAAGTATCCCTGATCCAGTGATACCGAATCTCTATGTGCTTTGACTTGGAATGCTGACTTGGATTCTTGCTCAAGTGTATAGCATTCTGACTATCGCAATAGACCACGTGCTCCTCCTGCTTCAGGCTAAGTTTCTGTAGAAACCTCTTCATCTAAAGTATCTCTTTATATGCCTCTGTGACTGCAATGTATTCGGCCTCTGTAGTTGACAATGCTACGACCTTCTGTAGCTTGCTCTGCTAAGAAACTGCTCCCCCTGCAAACATGAACATGAACCCCGATGTAGACTTCCTGGAGTCTATGTCACCTACCATATCTGCATCTGTGTAGCCCTCTAACACAGGTTTACTATCACCATAGCATAGGCTCAACCTAGATGAGCCTCTTAGATACCGTAGTATCCATTTCACTGCTGCTCAATGCTCTTTGCCAGGATTGGTAAGATACCGGCTGACAACACCAACCGCATATGCTATGTCACCGGCTGACAACACCAACCGCATATGCTATGTCTAGGCGTGTACATACCATAGTATACATCAAATTTCCTACCGCTGACGCGTAGTGTATCTTCTGCATTTCTTCCACCTCTGCCTTCGTCTTGAGACACTGCCTGTCACTCAATCTGAAGTGACCATCTAGTGGAGTACTGACCGGCTTCGTTGCATTCATATTGAACCGCTCTAGGACTTTCTCAATATACCGCTCTTATGACAGCTAAAGCTTCCTACTGCTTCTGTCACGGGTGCTTCTGTTACAGGTTATCTCCATTCCTAGGATCTGTTTAGCCGGGCCCAAGTCTTTCATCGCAAAAGACTTGCCTAACTCCTATTTCAACCTGTCGATCTTCTTGATGTCTTTTCCCATGATGAGCATGTCATCAACGTATAACAGCAGAATTAAGAAATCACCATCTGAGAACTTACGCGTGAACACACAGTGGTCCGACTCCGTTCTGTCATACCCATGCTGTAACATGAATGAATCGAACTTCTTGTACCATTGCCGCGGAGCTTGTTTCAGCTCATACAAGTTCTTCCTCAGCCTACACACCATATGCTCTTTGCCCTTGACTTCGAACTCCTCTGGTTGGTGCATATAGATCTCTTTTTCCAGGTCACCATGGAGGAAGGCAGTTTTAACATCTAACTGGTCTATCTCCAGATCCATGCTATCCGCCAACCCAAGTAACACCCGTATGGATGTCATCTTTACCACTGGTGAGAATATCTCCTCGAAGTCTATGACTTTCCTCTGACCAAACCCTTTCACCACAAGTCTGGCCTTGAACCTCGTCTGTGAATTCATCTGCTCAATCTTCTTTCTGAACACCCACTTGTTGCTCAAAGCTTTCTTGCCCTTAGGCAATTTTACCATATCATAGGTGTGGTTCTTATGCAAGGATTTCATCTCCTCTTCCATAACTTTCAACCACTCCCTCTTATGCTCGTCGGCTAGGGCCTCAGAATAATCTTCTGGCTCTCCCCCATCGGTTAGCATAATGTACTCATGCGGCGAGTACCTCTTGGATGACTGTCTGTCCCTAGATGACCTCCTCACCTGTGGCTCAACAGGTGGATCAAGTGTGGGCTGCTCCCCTGGTCCATCTTTTGAAGGAATTCTCTCGTCCTCTGCACCTTGCTGTACTCCCCCGTCATCAGGCACCACGGGGGGAATAATCGGATCCATGTCCTCTAGCTCACTTGAACTAGGTTGGTTCTTCTCTGGCTTACCAATGTCTTCTATACACTGATCTTCAAAGAAAACCACATCTCTGCTCCTGACGAGCTTCCTCTCGGTCGGATCCCATAATCTGTAACTAAAATTTTCATCACCATACCCTAAGAACACACACTGCCTGATCTTCATATCGAGCTTGGACCTCTCGTCCTTTGGTACGTGAACGGATGCCCTGCATCCAAACACCCTGAGATGAATGTACGATGGATCTTGTCCAGACCACACCTTCTCAGGTACTTCTCCATTCAACGGGGCTGATGGAGACCTGTTTATCAAATACACCGCCGTGTGCATTGCTTCTCCCCAGAACGTCTTGGGCAACTTCGCATGGGATAATATGCATCTGATTCTTTCAACAATGGTGCGATTCATTCGCTCAGCTACACCATTTTGCCGGGGGTCTTGGGAACTGTCTGTTCATGCCGTATATCCAGGGACTTGCAGTACTCATGAAAGTTGCCAATATATTCACCACCATTGTCAGTGAGGATGCACTTCAATGATCTACCTGTCTCTCTCTTCACCATAACATGAAATAATTTAAACACACCAAATACCTCGTCCTTGGATTTCAAAGCATAAACCCAAACCCTCCTAGATGTATCATCTATAAAAGTAACAAAATACAATGCCCCACCTAAGGTTTTTGTCCTCATAGGACCACAAACATCAGAATAAACCAAATCTAATGCATGCACTTTATTAACATGAGAAGTAGTTTTAACAAATGAAACTTTATGCTGTTTCCCTGATAAACAATCAAAACAGGTTTTGAGAGGTGTACCTGTCACGTCTGGAAGGAGCCGCTTCTTTGCTAGTACCTGAAGCCTTTTTTCACTCATGTGGCCTAGACGCCTATGCCACATGTCAATAGCTGAATCTTCCGCTGTGTTCAACCCACCCTTGCACATTGTTCACTCCCCAAGTATAGGGTTGTGATGTAGTAATAAACTCGGTAAGACCGAGGTCGAATCCACAGGGACTGAAACTTGTACGTAATCTGAAACTAACTAGAACTAGAACTAAATTAAGATGAAATCTAAATCAAATGATTTTGAGAAATAATGGTGAAATACTAATCTAAAACTTAAGGAATTCAGAGGAAGGGAAACTAGGGATTCAGAGGATTCACTTGTAGAGATCAGGGAGATCTTACACTTGCTTCATGAAAATTAACTGAACTGTCGTTGATATAGTTTTCAAGAAATGAAAGATATATGAATTAGAATGGATTCCATCACCAAACCATGCCCATGAGACAAAGCAAACAACAGAATTAAACTAATTGACAACCAATCAGATGATTATGAAAGTTAGGAAGGGTACTGACATCCAACCATGCCCAGGAGACGATGGTGAACAACAGGGCTTCCTGACGTCATAATCAAAATAAGGAAGGGAACATGCTTAAAGCTCTCGCAAACCCATTGTAATTTTAGTCACAACAGACCATTAAAAACTGAAAACATCCCCCATAATACTCAGCTAAAATCAACTTCAATTCATAAATTAAATTAAAAGCATAAAATAGAATCTCTCATCTCACTACAAGCTTCACCTCTTAGCCCTAGTTAAGAGGTTTAGCCCGCCATGGATGGGCTAGATCTCCCAAAATTCAAGAAAATAGTAAAAAGAAAAGAAGAAAAAAAAAATCTAAACTACAAACTCTGTCTTTCTCTCCCTCTCACGTGAGATTGAATGATCCCCTCTCTCTCTCTCTATGCTCTTGCTTATATGGCTGCTGGTGGTCGGCTGGGAACGTGGAGTGGTCGGCTGCGTAGCCCTTCGCAGCAACAAAATCGGAAATATCTTGTGCTGTTGAGAACTCCCCTGCGTAAGCTTTGTTACGTAGCCAAGAAGACAGTCCAAGAAAATGCCATTTTTCCTTGCTCCTATCCAAAAGAATACCGTCCCTTGGGACGTTTTGGGATGGCCTACTTGATGAACGGATCAGATCTGTCATCTGATCATGGCCGTGATCACAGAACACCCCGCAAAAGCCGGGCGGCGTTCAGTTTTCTCGGACATCCGCAACGGGACCTGTGCTGATGCGTGGTGGGGCCCATGATTGAGGTCGGTTGGGAAATCCGCACCGTTCACTGAGCTCATCTCGAAAAACCAATATGATATGGTCGTTTTTGCTCGGATTTGGTGCGGTCCAGTGAATCTCTTTCTCTGTCATCTACCGGACATTTGAACGGTTGAAAACCATTCTTCGATGCCTTCTTGAACTCTGTCACCTAGGCCGTGATCATAGGATCCTTGAAGATCTGATGGACGGTCTGGATCGGACCGTTAAATCGTGGTGGTGGCCCACAACAGAGGACCGAAAGTCCCTGTTCTCAAAATTCGCAACGAGAAGCCGCTGCTGCGTGAGGAGCACGGTCAGCGTTGTATTGACCGACTGCTGCTGCTTCAGTGTATTGCGAGTGCACAGCTACTGTGCACTCCCATTCACATAAGGTGGGTCCCACCTTGATGTATATGTGAAATCTGATTCGTCCACCCATTTTTCCACCTCAATTAAGGGTTGGATACCAAAAGTGAAGCATATCCAGATGTCAGGTGGGCCTCATATTGACAATTCATGGGCTGATATGACCGTTGGACCACTTCTACAGATATTTGAGGCTTGAAATTCGACGTGTACGGTTAATTTATGATCTTCAGGCCCTGTATGAAGTTTCGAGCTAATCAGATGGTGAGAACCCTATGATCTTGCATTCTGGACATTTTTCAGGCCTGTTTAAAGTGAGTGGCTGGAATTTCACTGATCTCTGGTGTGTAAATCCTCGATCTTGGTCTCATGGTGTCCCGTCCAATGCCTTGGCATCATCAGAGCGTTAATTTCATGTGTTTAACACCTTTTTGTAGTCCGTGCTCTCAAATATACCCTGTATCACAAACACAGTTAAGTCGAGACGTTAAACAGTATTATGCTCGTAAATCCAGGCAATAAATGAGGTCTGATATGCAATATTTGACCCTCAACACACATACTGACACTTACCTTGTACAGGGTGCAACACTTCTTCCCTCTGGCCATGATCAACGAACCCTTGATGAGCTTCCATCGCCCATCAGCAAATCGGCTTTCATAGCCATCATCATCCAGCCTTCCCATCGACATTAAGTTAAGGCGAAGGTCTGGGATATGCCTCACATCCCTGAGAACCAATGTGTAGCCCACATCGGTCTTCACACAAATATCATCGACTCCCACGATTTTTGATACGCCAGAATTTTTCATCTTCACAGTCCCATAGTCACCTGACTTGTAGCTTGTGAAGGAGTCCATGTGTGGAGTCGCATGAAAAGAAGCTCCCGAGTCTATCACCCAGTCGATGCCCTAACTCGTAGCCGTGAGACATACATCATGATCTACTGAAAGAATAACTACCATGTCGCCATTTGAAGCGACCGCAGTGGAATCTGATTTATCTTCCTTCCCTTTTTCTTTCTTGTCGTTCTTCTTACTATGACATTCATGCTTGTAGTGGCCCTTCTTACCACAATTCCAGCATTCAACATCTTTTCTGTTACTTGACTTTCCTCTCCCCCGTTCCTGTGTCACAAGGGCCTCTTGCTAAGTAGACCCCTGAGACTTCCTCCTTGTCTCTTCATTGAAGAGACAGCTAGTCACCTGTTCCATGGATATCTTTCCGTCTGGCGCGGAGTTACTTAGAGACACCACCAATGTCTCCCAACTGTCAGGTAATGAATTAAGCAATAGTAAAGCCTGCAATTCATCATCCAGGACCATCTTCATAGAGGTGAGTTGGTTTACTATATTGCTGACCTCATTCATGTGCTCAGCCATAGAACCACCATCCTTGAATTTGAGATTCACAAGTCACCTTATTAGAAAAATCTTATTATCGGCTGTCTTCCTCTCATACAGCCCTTGTAATTTCAGCCACAGGCTAGCTGCTGAGGTTTCCATGGACACATGGTGGAACACAGAATCATCCAACTATTGTCTAATAAACCCCACCGCCTTTCGGTCCATCTTCTTCCAATCATCATCAGTCATATCCTTAGATTTTGCTGATATGCCTAAAATTGGAGAATATAGGTCCTTGCAATAAAGCAAGTCCTCCATCTTAGGCTTCCATATGGTCCAGTTAGAACCATTGAGGCTGATCATCCTTGATGAGCCACCTTCCATAATTCCAAACCGATCCTACCCGTTCAATGAACTTAGCTCTGATACCACTTTGTTGGGGGCCTTGTACAAAACCTTAGGATCTATCCCTCTAGAACAAACCAGAATTATGGATAATAAAGCAATGAAAACAATCAATGCATCAATCACACACCACACAAGAGATTTTTACGTGGAAAACCTTCAAAGAGATAAAAACCACGGGACCTCGTCCAGATCAACAATCCACTATGAAGTAGAACGTTACAACCTTCTTCACTCATGCAAGAGTGGATGAACAATGAAAGAATAAAGAAAACTAGAGAGATCTCACCGATTACAAGGACGTAGGAGCGCTGAGATATAGACTACACCGTATATCACCTCTACGAGCATAACCTCCCTTCTACAAGCTTCCTCTCTCTCTTTCTTCTCATCTCTCTCACCTTTGATAGCCCTCTTGTATTTTTCTCATTAACACAACATCCCTATAAAAACCCTAGGTACCCTTTTTTATAGTTTTAGGAAACTCTTTTCCGCATCCTAGTTGCGAAAGGACTTGCGCATCCCAGTTGCAAAAGGACGACGGGTCAAAAAAAAACCCATCATATGTGTGGCCTACTTGATGAGTTGATTGTTCAAATTTCTTTCCAAATGATCTTCATGGTGTGGCCCACCTTTTCCACAAGTGTGAACAATTTTCAACTCAAGCTCTTAAAGTGGAAACAAATTATTATGTGACAAGGTTTGCTACAGCAGGTTGAGATCTTTTAGTTATCAGATGGTTTTGGAGATGTCCTGTGATTCAAAGTGTCTGAGGCTATACCATCAAAATCAATGAACGGTGGATGGTATGACTCAATGTACACGTGTAGCCCCATCTAATGACTTAATTATTTGAATTTTTACTTCAAGGTGATCTTCATGGTGTGGCCCACATTTTTTACAGCTTACGTATCACACTTGAGTGAACATTTCTCAACTCATTCCCAAAACAGGAGCAAATTAGCATTCTTTAACCAGGTTTGCTACATTAAGTTGAAGTGTTATAGATAGGTTACCTCAAATGTATTCAATTGGATTTTGCTCATGTTTGGTAATGCAATCTATTGACCTAAAATCTTTTGCAAGTTCTTATGGCATGATCCATCAGTGAATGGCAATGGTTTTTCTAAGAAATTTGGGAGTGCCTTGTTTGTGATTTAGAAGGATGGCAATGTATCAAAATTGTTGATTTTAAGGTCTATTTATTTCACTAAATGCTACGGTAATGTAAAGAAAATGTGTAATGACTACAAATGATTTTAATGTGATACAGATTTATCGCGGCTATCCAAACAAATTTCAATATTTGAATCGAGAGTTCATAATGTAAGACTTATTTGATCTTATCAATTAGAATAAAAAATTTCCTTTTTTCAAAGAATCAATCATGAAAATCTCCTAACAATCATGTATTTGACCGTTAGTTCCCATTTTGATCTATCATAGTAAAATCATAATAATAGCATTTTTATATTACTACTATGAACATAGTGAGGAATTTTATACTCAGCTATTCCTCAACAAGGGAATTTATTATGAGATTTTCATATTTTGGTTTTTCACATGATAAGCGAAGCTCTCACAAAATAATAATAATAATAATAACAAAAATAAAGAGAAAAACAAATAAATTAGAGATGTATGAATGTGAACAATAAACTGAAAAAGGACTGATGTTTTACCATGTTTTCATTTTCTAAAACATGCCACACCACATTTTCAATATCCACCAGTTGTCAGCTGTCACTATGCATATATGACTATCTTTATCATGCACATTTCCTCTAAGGGTTGCTGATTGAGAAAGATGTTTTAATGTGAATAACAAACTAGGTTCCCTTGACACCTTTAGCTTCGAATTCACATAGATCTTTGAGACTCAAGACCCATCTGTTCAGAATAGAAGCCCATAACACGTGTGCAAAGTGCGTAGGTGCACAGGTGAGCATGACTATATATATATATATATATATATATATATATATATATATATATATATATATATATATATATATATATATATATATATATGACTCGCTGGTCATGAAGAATCTAATAGCACGGCGAGGCAAAGGGGAAGCCGATGTACCTCTTTCATTCCGGAACAATAAATGTTCTGAGTCTTGTAGATCAAGGCAGATTGCCTGTGAAAAGCCTTTCACAGGAATTTCCTGCAATGGAAGCTAGGTAGGGCCTACCGGGGTATTTGTGAGAAATCCACCCCATCCATCCGTGTTTCCAAATCATGTTAGGACATGGACTAAAAAATGAGGCAGATCCAAAACTCAAGTGGATCAGGCTAATATTTTTGTGTTTTCAGTTCATCCCAGTAGTAATGACCTTTATGAATGGTATAGATGGCATATAAACATCACGGTGGACTCAAGGAGGTTTCAACAGGAGGCATTTCCCCACTCACAACAGCAGGCATTTCCCCACCCACTTTTTTTTTGTATCGTGCGGCCCAATTGAGTTCTGGATCTGTCTCATTTTTTTGGCTCACTTAATCCTCTAATGGTTGAAAATCTTCTTTTTAAAAAACAGCAAGGAGAAATCTTCTGGTTAAAGAATTAGTACAGGCAAGTTTGACAATTTCTCAACAGTTTGGTCAAGGTAATCCTAACCATATGATTTGAGCTTTTGCTTTTTTAGAAACTTGAAAATATTTGGATGGGAATCTTTAAGTTTAATAACATAAAATTTGTATTTTAAAGGCTTTTATTGTTTCACTGCATTTTGAAAATCCTAACATATTATATTATGGACTCAGAAATTCTGGCTTGGTTCTAAGAGTGGTTTTACAAAAAAATCCAAAAAAAACAAGGTGAATCAGTCAGTCGCTCTTGTTTGATTATTTAAAGTGGATTCTACATTAGTTCATGTTAGTGGAATTGATTTCAGTCTTTCTGATCAATCTCACACTAACCTTGTCCAACTTACAAAAATGGCCACAAAAATGGAAAGAAAACAGAAAACTACAAAGCAAAGAAGGCAAAGAAGGGAGATTTAGAACTCCGGGTTCTTCTCTCTCGGAGTTTCTTCTTTGACGAATACAGTTTCATGCGTGCAATCTCCTTGCACTTGAGGAATGTCCTCTCTTTTACACTTGACAAATGTTGATTAATGTAGCTTTGTTCACACTTTCTCCTTGCACTTGGTGAATGTTTACTCTTTTATCACTTGAAAAATGTTGATTAATGTAGCTTTATTCACACTTTCTCCTTGCACTTGGTGAATGTTTTCTCTTTTACGCTTGAAAAATGTTGATTAATGTAGCTTTATTCACACTCTCCTCTATAAATTAGGATGAGATTATTTGGGCTGCAAGCAATGGTATCTGTAATTGCTGATGATGGCGTCAAAAATAGGGTTGTGGGGGTAAAATGATGGAAAATGTGGTCACATTATCCCTAACTGCTCAAAGAAAGCGATGGCATGTCTTGGTTGCACTGACTATCTCAAAACTGGGTCATAGTTGGCTGCGAGCATCCGGAACTTATGGAACTAATCAACTTATACTTGCAATTGTGAGGCCCAGATGACCTTGGATTTTTATGAAATTAGGCTAGTAGGAAAGCTTATCAAATCACTTTTCTAGCAAGCTCAAGATCACATGATTTGGACTATGGAAATCACCTTTCTAGCAAGCTCAAGATCACATGATTTGGACTCTGGAAAAGAGAGTGATGGTCATTTGAATGGAGATGCCCTGGGTTGTAAACAAGGGGCGAAAACGTCAGTCACATTGAGACTACTTTTCATATATCAAATGACATCCAAATTTATGGAACTAGTCTCATCTAGAAGCCTACAAAATTAGCTTTCAGAAAAAGCCCAAGATCATACCATTCAAACGCCCAATGAGAGAGATAAGATTGATTGAGCAGAATGGTGTTAGACAGTTTACACAGTTATACTTGCCAACCCTTCCAGGTGCAAAACCAAGCTGCAGGCATGCTAGATGTGCAATTAGTTGCGAACAAGCTAGCCTTGTAGCCAGGTTGCAGGCCTTGCAATCATTGATGGCTATGAAGAAGCCTTGCCTGGTTATGACTTTCAAATCTTCAGGTCTTTACATTGAATCATCTTGAAATTTCCCCGTATAAAATGGACTCCACATCATGGACACTTCGGATCACTGAGAAATTAGCATCCATGCCTCAATGGATGGTGACAGATCCTGAGTCTGGAGGTCTATGTACATTTACAGTTGTGCATATTATAGGTAGGTATATGAATAGATACTTATGTACCTTTAAAATCTCCAAACTCTATATTCTTCTCATTCTAAATGGAATGAAATGTAACAACATTTTTTTTTTCTTCACAATTTTAGTCTCTTATGAGCCATGGTTCTAATCTAACATCTCATCCGATCATCCACCATCAATCTCAAACTCTAATCCAATGGGATCTCATTTGATTCCACCTGCATATGGTGTCTCCTTATTGAGAAAGTCAGCATCTACATCTCAGTGAATTGTGACAGATTCTGAGCGTAGTGATCTACGTACATTTGTACAAATACATACTATAAATAGGTATATGGATGGATACATGTATCTGTTAAAATTTCTAAACTATACTATATATTCTTCTCATTCTAAATGGATTGAAATGTAAAAACATTTTTTTCTCACAATTTCTCTTATGAGTAACATAGTATCAGAGCTACGGTTTTAATCTAACTTCCCATCCGACCATCCACCCTCAATCTCAAACTTTGATCCAATCCGATCTGATCTGCCCCCACTTGCATATGGCGTCTGTTCATTGCCACCTCCAACCTCTCCACCCATTGCCATAGCCAATTGTCTGCAGCAACAAGGCTGCAGATATGACAGTTCGTGTTGCCTCCTCGCCAGAACCAGAATCTGTTCTGTCGCTGCTGAAAATGACCCTCATCTCTTGCCCAATTGACCACCATCGGAACCCAACAGACCTACCATCTCTGGAAAACCACCACTACCTCATCTATTGCCCAGTCAATCAGTGCCAGAGCCCGACAACCCCATCTCCAAAAAACTGCCACTGCTATCCAACAAACAACATCAACAACTATTCCTGATCAGAAGCTGCCTGAATCCACCCAAACCCATCTGCAAATCGCTGGAACCTGCCAATGCACACTATCTTTCCATTTACATCCTGCATCCTTGTTGTTCCAAGAAGTCTCTTACTAAGGAAAGCTTTTCTTTGGTTCTCCATGACTGAACCAGATCTGTGCACACTTGTTTGATGTTCATCTCATCCCCACAACCTTCAACCTTTCTTGGACCTGTTTCTTGTGAGGATAGACTTCTCTGTAGAGAATCAAGAGATGTCATGGCTTGTGGTGTGAGTCTGCCACAAAGTATTCACGATGATTTGATGGCATGCATATGCCACATTTCATTTTATTTGATTTTGGTTATTCCTCTGTTTCTCCCTCAACAAAGAATGTAAGCCCACTCTCAGAATCTAAATCTTTCATAACTCTACAGAAACTCTCGACGAAAGCATGGATCTCATCTGCATGGGGATGTGTTCTATCACCTGCAGTGAATACGTGGACTTTGCTATGCAGCTCAATCCAACTATAGCCCGGTTGCTTTCTGATCTTATTCCTCTCCATCATCATTCTCACTTCCGTTGCATCGTCCCATCTATCCGCATCCACATACATGTTGTGGAGCAATACATAGGGTGCAGAGCTCTCAGGCTCGATTATCATCAATGCCTCTGCTGCAATCTGTGCCAAATCCATGTTATTATGCACCCTGCAAGCGCCAAGCAATGCTCCCCACACAGCTCTATCTGGTGCAACTGGCATTCCCTCAATTAGCTCCATGGCATCTTTCAACTGCCCATGTCGCCCGATGACATCCACAAGCGAAGCAAAATGCTCAACTCTCGGTGAGATTCCAAACTCACGAACCATGCAGTCAAACTGTCTCCTGCCTTCGGCAACTAACCCTGCATGGGTGCATGCATTGAGCACTGAGATGAACGTGACGTGGGTGGGCCACACCTTCAGTGTTTTCATTTCTCTGAAGAGATCGAGAGCTTCTCCCGCAAAGCCATGCTGTGCATACCCTCCAATCATTGCATTCCATGAGACAACATCTCTTTGCATTTGCATATCATCAAAGATGGACTTTGCATCCGTTATATTCCCACACCGAGAATACATGGTAATGAGGGAATTATTTATTGGAATATCTGGAATGACTGTTTTCGAGATGCGCTGATGAATCTGCATTCCCAGGCGGAGCGCCGCAAGCCCTGAACATGCACTGAGCACTGAAGACAGTGTGTGTTTGTCTGGTTTCTCGCCATCTGATTGCATTTGAAAGAAGAGTCCCATTGCACCTTCGTAGTCCCCATTCTGCTCATATCCTGCTATCATTGAATTCCATGAAACCAGGCTTTTCTGAGGCATTTTCTCAAAGAAATCCCTTGCAAGCTCCAACTCCCCTTTCTGTGCATAACCAGAGATCATGGAATTCCATGATCGGCTGTCAGGATCCGGCATTTCATGAAAAAGAGACGCAGCTTCTTCCAAATCCGATGCATGAACATACCCAGTGATCATGGTATTCCATGAAACCAAATCTCTCTCGGGCATTTCGTCAAACAGCTCACGTGCCGAATTAATGTCGCCAGCTTTCACATAGCACATGATCATAGAATTCCATGAAACTATGTTTCTTTCAAACCGTTGAATCAAATTGTGGTTTTTTACCCTTTCTTGATATAGTGGGAGAGGGATTTGATCAAACAGCCGGCGCGCTTCATCAACCCTTCCACTCTGCCCATACCCAGCAATCAGTGTGTTATAAGCGTCCACAGCATCCTCTGCGCTGTCCACCCTTCCAATTTTAAGCAAAACATCTGCAGCATCTTCCAACTTCCGGTTCTGAATAAGGCCTGAAATTAGCCCACTCAGAGAAGCCGAATCTCGTGTGGGCATTCTTTCAAACATTTCAATTGCCGTGGAAATATCTCCATGTTGAAGAAAACCTGAAATCATAGCATTCCACGAAATAACATTCCTTCCGGGCATCCGTTGAAAAAGATTCAAAGCATCTTCCATCCTTCCATTCCGTGCATATCCACTTATCATCGTGTTCCACGAAACTGTATCTCTCTCCGGCATTCTATCGAACAGCCACCGCCCCTCCTCAATATGTCCTTTCCCCAAACAGGAAACGTATCCCGATATCATAACATTCCAAGACACAATGTCTCTCTCTGGCATTGCATCGAACAGTTTCCTCGCATTGGCAATCTCCCTCTGTCTGACATACCCACTAATCATCGAATTCCACGTCACGACATTCCGTTGGGGCATTTCATCGAACACCCGCCTCGCTTCACTCAATCGGCCGCTTCGAATCAAAAGAGAGATGGTCTTGTTCCGTAGACGGAAATCGCGATCGGTCGAACAAGTGATTTGCTGTTGAGGGTTCTTGGATTGCGTTGCTATGGTGCTGTAGGAGAGGGAACGAGAACTCTGGCCGCCCGTAGTGAGCTGATGAGAGATCTTCTTCTTCTCCAGTTGGGCTGCTCTTCGGCTGTAGGTAAAAAGGGAGAATGTAAAAGCACCCATCTGCCTGCAGAGGATTCTTCAAGGCATCCGCCATGGAAGTCGATTCCAGGACTCCATTCGAACTTCCCATCCAAGGAATGGATCGATGCGGTAGCAGGAGCGACAGTGCGGCCCTTACAGTGGGGCCCACCTTGATGTATGTATTCTATATCAACGCCGTCTATCCATTTCGCCAGATCATTTTAGGGGATGACTCAAAAAGCGATGCAGATCCATGTCTCAGGTGGACCATATCATAGGAAACAGTGGTGATTGAACGATTCACCATTAAAAACTTCATTGGGCCCACGTAATGTTTCCGTAACGTTTAGATAAGGTCACACATCACACCAAGCCTGGATGAAGGGTTAAAAATAAATATCACCTTGATTCAATACTTTCGAAGCCCATAATAAGTTTTTAATGATCATTCACCACTGTTTCCTATGGTATGGTCAACCTTATATTTGGGTCTCCTTTCCTTTCGAGCTCATACCAGGCAATGATATAGAAAACGGATGGACGGCTTGGATGTAGAATACATACATCAAGGTGGCCCCACAGGAAGGGCTGCACCGTCTTGGGTGAGGCCGTAGCCGCACGTAATCCGCTCCAGGTAGCCGGTGGACGCGGATTGCATCCTACTAATCCATCCGGGCAGGGCTCTGTGGGGCACCGTGATGTAAATATTTTATCCACACTGTTAATCGTTTTTATACTATCATTTTAATCTACCAAAAAAAAAACGAAGCAGTTATGAGCAGTGTTGATTGAACGGCTATCATTAAAAACTTTCTTGGGACTAGGAAAATTTTAGGCGAAGCTAATATTTATTTATTCCCTTCATGTAAATCTATATGACTTAATCAACAAGTTGGATGTCAAATAAACTATACATTGGGACTTAGGAGGTTTTAGAGGAGTGCATAGATTTCTCAAAATTTGTGGCCTATGCATTACTAATTACTCTTTTTAGGTATTTGCTTAACTGAATTTTGGATTTTCTTTTTTCTTTTTCCACTTGCTAATTTCTATGTGTAGATACATTTGTTGCTTCTTCTCATGTGTAGATACTCTTGTTGTGATAACTTTGATCTCTAGGACATCAACCTGACCAGTGCCATCAGCTGGACTGGAGTTCCGGGCCAACCTGCAAATACTAGAGTTGCCAACTCTTGCATTGTCTGTTTATTTATAATTATTGGCTGTGGCATAAGTCTCATAACCTCTACAAATGATGCAACCCATGAAAATTGGTATCTATGAGTTGAAATAACACAATACATTTCTTGAACATCGCAACAAATAAATAGAGCAGATGCTTGCAAAAAAACTTGTACCATAGAATAAAGGCACACACATGGCACATCCGAGTGTGCATAAGGTGTGGTCACTGTGCATATGACCTGGTGTAAAAATCAGGCCTACCTACTCATCAAGTGGGCCACAGATTTACATCAAATGTAGACATTTAGCTCTTTTTTAAAAAGAAAAATATAAATTTGTTGTTTCTCTAGAGGGGTAGCCATCTGATGAGTTGACCCTAATGTTTTGTGCCCCGGGTCTTCCATGTGGTGTGGCCCACCTCTGTCTCCTCGGAGACCCAAACAGGTGCCTCTAAGCCTGGGTTCCACAAATTCCCCTAGATGTGGTCCACCTGATATTTGGATCTGTTCAATTTTTGGAACCAGAATGGACTGGCAACACCACAATTTCCCCTAGATGTGGTCCACCTGATATTTGGATCTGTTCAATTTTTGGAAATAAAGGCTACGCGTGTGTAGAATGTAGCTCACGTCACCATGACGTGTGTCAAACATCAACAATATGCATTTGATGGGTCCCCAAAAAGTAATTATGAATGTTGTAATGGAGGGTAACCCCTCTCAACTTTTGTATGTGGTGTGGCACACACAAGTCATAGATTGACTTGATTTTTAATCTCTGGGCCCACCATAGAATGGTGCATCTGACTCATGGGATTTTGTATGGTTGATCATCATTTACCGTGTCTGGAGGTGAGGAACTCAAACATCAATAGTACTTATTTCAATTTTCTTGGATGGATGATGAATGTATTTGCAAATGTAAATGAAAATAAACAACTTATAAACTAAACCTAAACCTAAACTTATAACCTTAATCTAAACCTATTCTCAAATCCCAAAACCTATACTTATAACCTTAACCTAAACCTAAACATAAACCTATAACCTAAACCCAATCCCGAACTCGAACCTTAACCTATAACCTATAACCTATTCTCAATTCCCTAAAGCTATAACCTATAACCTAAACATAAACCTTAACCTATAATCTAAACCTAAACTTATATCCTTACCCTAAACCTATTCTCAAATCCCAAAACTTATAAACTAAACCTAAACCTAAACTTATAACCTTAACCTAAACCTATTCTCAAATCCCTAAACCTATAATTATAAGCTTAACATAAACCTAAACTTAACTTATAACCTTAACCTATACTTATAACCTAAACCTATACTTATAACCTAAACCTAAACCTTAACCTAAACCTAAACCCAAACTTAAAAACCGTAAACCTAAACTTATAACTTGAACCTAAACATATTCTCAAATTTCAAAACCTATACTTATAACCTTAACCTAAACCTAAACCTAAACCTATAACCTAAACCTATAACCTAAACCCGATCCCGAACCCGAACCTTAACCTAAACCTTATCCCATAACCTATAACCTATTCTCAAATCCCAAAACCTATACTTATAACTTAAACCTAAACTTATAACCTTAACCTAAACTCATAACCTTAACCTAAACCTAAACATATAACTTAAACCTATAACCTAGCCTAATCTTAAAGCTATTTCCGTAAACCGACTCTAGTTTTTTCATTTTAGAAATGGATAAGAGTTGGATGCGAGCTAAGAACAAGTTTAGCCCAGAGTATAAACAAGGAGTTCAAGAGTTCATGAAATTTGCGCGAAATCTGACAGATTCAGAGAATAAGATTAGGTGTCCATGTCGAAAATGCAAGAACATCATATATAAGACTTTAGACAAAGTAGAGGATGATTTGTTCATAGTTGAGATTGACCAAGGTTACACTTGGTGGATCTATCATGGTGAAGATATGACCCATAGAGTTGAAGCCACTGAAGTCAACGAAGACCGATTGTGCCGGATGACGAGGATGAAGACATTGACGAAATGCAAGATATCATAGGTGATGTGTTCAAGGGAACAGTTGCAGATACTAATTTTGCAGCGACAAGTAGTAGTCAAGATATTCCTCCAATGGGTGATGTCAAATCAGAAAAGTTGAGTAAGTTGTTGAGGGATGCGCAACGTCCACTTTATCCGAGGTGTGAGAACTTCTTCAAGTTAAATTTTCTTACAAAGTTACTTCATTTGAAGACAATAAATCGTTGGAGTAACAAATCGTTCGACATGTTGTTTGAGTTGTTGAAAGAAGCATTACCGGACGGTGAGACATTGCCTAAGTCTCATTATGAGGCAAAATCCTTAATGCGAGACTTGAGCCTTGGTTACACCGTCATACATGCATGTATAAATGATTGTTTATTGTATCGGGAAGAGCATGATAAGGTGGATCAGTGTCAAGAATGTGGAGAGTCTAGGTGGAAGAATGACAAAGCCAGGAGTAAGAAAATTCCGCGAAAGGTGTTAAGGTACTTCCCATTGAAACCCATATTGTAAAGATTATTTATGTCTCGTAAGATGGCTGAAGATATGAGGTGGCATAAGGAGAAACGTGTTCATGATGATAGTACATTGAGGCATCCTGCGGACTCTGAAGCCTGACAAAATTTTGACAAGCAACATGACTGGTTTACAGAGGATTCTCGCAATGTTCGACTAGGTCTTGCAAGTGATGGTTTTAATCCATTTGGTAATATGAGTAGCTCGTACAGTATGTGGCCAGTGGTACTTATGCCCTACAATTTACCTCCTTGGTTGTGTATGAAGGAGTCATTTTTCATGATGTCATTGCTTATTCCTGGACCCAGGTCACCTGGGAATGACATTGATGTGTATTTGCGACCGTTAGTAGATGAGTTAACAGAGTTGTTGAGTCAAGGTGTAGAAACGTATGACACATTTACAGGACAGTCATTTCGATTGCATGCAGCGGTCTTGTGGACAATAAATGACTTTCCCGCATATGGAAATTTGTTTGGGTGGAGCACGAAGGGCAAGTTGGCTTGTCCTACATGTGGTATTGAGACTTGTTCATTGTCATTGAAGCATGGTAGAAAAACATGTTATATGGGCCATCGTCGCTTCCTTTCGAGCGATCATAGTTGGCGTAGGAAGACGATGATCTTTGATGGCAAACAAGATCATATGCCACCCCTGAAAGAGCTATATGGAGAAGATGTGATACAATAATTGAGTAACATTGGAGCAGTTAGATTTGGTAAGACATCGCACTTGAAAAAGAGGAAACGTACAGTATTAGACTATAACTGGAGGAAGAAGAGCATCTTTTTTGAGTTGCCCTATTGGAGTGATTTGAAATTGTGACATAACTTGGATGTCATGCATATTGAGAAAAATATATGTGACAATATCTTCGGAACATTGATGAACATAGAGAAGAAAATAAAAGACAGTTTCAAGGCTCGATTGGATCTACGAGAAATGGGTTTAAGGAAAGAGTTGCACTTGCAACCACATGAAAATTCGTATACTATACTAGCAGCTTGCTACATGTTAACAAAACTAGAGAGAAAGCGTTTATGTGAATGGTTGAGATCGGTAAAGTTTTTCGATGGGTATGCGTCAAACATATCTCGGCCCGTAAACGTTACGGACTGTAAGGTAACAGGAATGAAAAGTCATGATTGTCATGTCCTTCTACAACGCCTACTGCCGGTTGCGATTCATGGATTCCTAAGAAAGGATATTAGTGCGACACTGATTGAGTTGTGGATATTCTTTAAGGATTTATATTCGAAATCGTTGAATGTAGATGTTATTAAACGACTAGAGAGGGACATTGCCGTAATCCTTTACAAACTTGAAAGAATATTTTCACCTGCGTTTTTCGATGTCATAGTACACCTAGCGATTAACTTACCGCACGAGGCGAAGCTTGCAGGCCCAGTACAATATCGTTGGATGTATCCAATTGAAAGGTGGTAGAACCTATTAAAATTTTTATTCATTCCGTAAACTACATATATCCATGTTTTCATACTCTTAACATAGTGGTTTTGTATACAGATACCTTCACACACTCAAACGATTTGTGAGGAACAAGGCGTGTCCGGAGGGATCCATAGCTGAGGTGTACATTGATAATGAGTGCCTTACATTTTGCTCTATGTATCTTCGTGGCATAGAGACTAGATTCAGCCGAGAAGATCGGAATGCCGATGAAAGGCAGGAGCATGAACAAGGACTCATATCTGTGTTTGCACATAACGATCGTCCTTTAGGATCCTCGACGTTTCAGGATATGGACCTTGGGGATCTAGCAAAGGCGAGGTGGTATATGTTGCATAATTGTGAAGAAATAGAGTCATACTTGGAGTAAGTCTTCCCTCAATTATTGTTTTCTCTACATACGATGATCTTAATGTTTCTTGCTGCTGACGTGCCATTTATGTGTAGCGAACATATAGACGAGATGAAGTCCAAATTCCCCACAAGTTATGATCGAATGCATCAGGATCAGTTTCCACAATGGTTCAAAAAATGTGTAAGATTTCACACTGTATCTCACCACACTTAGAATTTTCGTTGTACTGCATATTATTTGAACCTAAGAAAATCCCTAAATAATTACATTCTGTACATAATAATAGATGAAGAAGTTGTGCACAAGAAACTCTGCGAATGCGTCTGATGCACTATACTCGTTGGCGTGTGGCCCTGATAAACTTGTATCTAGATATACAGGTTGTATTGTAAACGGGATTTGGTTCCACACCGAAGAACGTGACAAGTATAGGACCACACAAAATAGTGGGGTGGTTGTGAAGGGAACGAATGCCGATGATAAAATTGACTTTTATAGCATTTTGGCGGATATTATTGAGCTGAATTATTGTATGAGAAAGCGGGTGTACTTATTTAGATGTGATTGGTGAGACATTGGAAATAAGAAGTTGGGAATATAGACTGATAACTACTTTACGAGCGTAAATTTATCTCGAAAGTGGTTTAGGGACGACCCATTTGTCTTTGCCAGCCAAGCTAAACAAGTATTTTGCCTCGCTGACACTAAGTTAGGCAGCTCTTGGCACGTGGTGCAGAAAATAAAGCCCACGAATGTATTTGATGTTCTCGTACCAGAAGTTGAAGATAGGGAGGACGAGGGAAATGACACGGTTAGGGTTGAACACGCATATTAAGAAGACATGCCGTCACATGTTGATATAGGGATTGATTCAAGTATTGATATTGATGTGGTGCAATTGAATAGAGATGATGTGCCACCTAATCATGTTGATGCCTCAACAATAGATGACATTGTTAGAAATGATAGCGATTTCATTAATGATAATGTTGCGGATAATGAAGAGGAAATACTGATCAGCGATAATGATGGTGAAGAAGAAATAGTCTTAAGCGATAGTGATACAGACGACGATTATTAATGTACACATGATTTACATATCATTTTTCAATTCGAATAATTTATATATTCCATGTATACATGAAAATTACAAGTCTTAATTTATTCCTCTTATTCACTTGTTTATAATCCACATTTGCAGTTGAGTCAATTTCTGATCATGTCCTCCTCAAACCGAAGCGTATCAGAAGTATGCAACATACTGCATCAGTTATTGCAGATGGACTTTTCGGTCCTATCTTCTTCTGGTAGGGCCAAAGGGATACCCGGTCTAGTCGATGAGTGTACCGCGGAATATATCGACGATGACTCAGAGGAAAAATTATACCATCTCAAAGAAATTCTGGAGCTGGTGGAAATATATAACCGTGGGAAACGAGATAAGGAAGATGCGACTCTGTCACTTGCACATCTGAATGGAGTCCCGAGAGATCAGATTTCTCCTATTGTGACTGTCATGTTGGCTATAAAAATGTCCAGTGCTTCACACAGGATGACATATACTTCTGAAGCATACGATAACTTACGGAGGGAGTACTTCAGATGGTTTACCTCAAAGTTGTTTCGTATTACAATGAAATATGTGTATTTAATATAGAATGACAATGTGTAATAGAATTTTCAAGGGTTATAGATTAAATTTTATGGTTTTATTATATTCTACTTGCATTATAGTGTAATGGTCTAATCATAAGCACAAATGCATTATACCGTATAACCTTACTTGTATAATGTTTTAGTATATTCCACTTATATTGACATTGTTTAAATTTATAAGTTCATAGCTCGCACATATTCAGTGATGGCACCAGGTGGGAGACCACGTCGTTCGGGCACTGGATCTACCCCTTTTACCCATGATGCGATGGAGCCAGCATTGCCGTCACATATTGCATCGCAGGTGTCTGATCCCTTGGTCGTGCATACACCGGGCACAACATATAAATCTAGACATATGTTTTTTTAATGACTTCTGTTTATGTTTAGACTTATATATTTCTTTTGCAGCAGCGTCGTCGACCAGCCGACAAGGACATGGACCCACGCGTGGGTTGCTTTTAGAGCGACTTACGCATGAGGGTAGGATGACGGTAGAGTTCCGACAGGACTGTATTAGACCTGTTGGGAACAATGCTAGCTTGTTTACGTCGGAGGTCGGTGTTTTATGCTGATCTCTGATCCCCGCCACCACCCCCGTTTGTGCAGACGTGACAGATGATGTGCGGCAGCTCATCCGTCAGCGACTTCAGGTAAATTTTAGTAAATTAAAATTTATTTTATAAAAGTTCATTTACGATTAAGTTATTTTCTATGGACAACATTGGAGGGGCTTAGCCATTTGGACAGGTGTTGTTTATGTATTTACTCGAAATTAATAGAGCAGACCCGGATATGCGTCAGAGCTATTCGGATGTTGAGTGGAAGTCCCTGGAAGGTGGGAACCGCTGTTGTGACCATGATGAAGTTGTCCATTTCCTATGGACAGCATTGGAGGGGCCTGACCATTTGGACATGCCGTGTTTATGTATTTGCTCGAAATTAATAGAGCAGATCCGGATGTACGTCGGAGCTATCCGGATGTTGAGTGGGGGTCCCTGAAAGGTGGGAACCGCTGTTATGACCATGATGAAGCTGTCCATTTCTTATGGACAACATTGGACGAGCCTGGCCATTTGGACAGGCCGTGTTTATGTATTTGTTCGAAATTAATAGAGCAGACTTGGATGTGCGTCGGAGCTATCCGGATGTTGAGCGGGGGGTCCCTGGAAGGTGGGAACCGTTGTTATGACCATGATGAAGCTGTTCATTTTCTATGGATATCATTGGAGAGGCCTGATCATTTGGACAGATCGTGTTTATGTATTTGCTCAAAATTAATAGAGCAGACCCGGATGTGCGTCGGAGCTATCTAGATGTTGAGCGGGGGTCCCTGGAAGATGGGAACCGCTGTTATGACCATGATGAAGCTGTCCACTTTCTATGGAGAGCATTGGAGGGGCCTGATCATTTGGACAGACCGTGTTTATATCTGTATTTGCAGGGACCTAAATGTGTTCTCAAATCCCTAAACCTAAACCTAAAACCTAAATGTGTTCTCAAATTCCTAAACCTAAACCTACACCTAATCCTCATCTCAACTCCCTAACCTAAACCTAAACCTAAACTTGAAAACCCAAACCTAAACCCGATCCCGAACCCGAACTCGATTTCCTAAACCTAAACCTTAACCTATCCTCAATTCCTTACAGCTATAACCTATAACCTAAACCTATAACCTAAACCTAAACGTAAACCTAAAACCTAAATGTGTTCTCAAATCCCTAAATCTAAACCTACACCTAATCTTAATCTCAACTCCCTAACCTAAACCTAAACTTAAACTTGAAAACCCAAACCTAAACCCGATCCCGAACCCGAACCCGATTTCTTAAACTTAAACCTTAACCTATTCTCAATTCCCTATAGCTATAACCTATAACCTTAACCTAAAACCTAAACCTAAACCTTAAATGTGTTCTCAAATCCCTAAACCTAAACCTACACCTAATCCTAATCTCAACTCCCTAACCTAAACCTAAACCTAAACTTGAAAACCCAAACCTAAACCCGATCCCGATCCCGAACCCGACCCGATTACCTAAACTTAAACCTTAACCTATCCTCAATTCCCTACAGCTATAACCTATAACCTAAACCTAAATGTGTTCTCCAATCCCTAATCCTAAACCTACACCTAATGTTAATCTCAACTCCCTAACCTAAACCTAAACCTAAACTTGAAAACCCAAACCTAAACCCGATCCCAAACTCGAATCCGATTTCCTAAACCTAAACCTTAACCTATTCTCTATTCCCTATAGCTATAACCTATAACCTACCTATAACCTTAACCTAAAACCTAAACCATTTCCTAAACCTAAACCTAAACTTGAAAACCCAAACCTAAACCCGATCCCAAACTCGAACCCGATTTCCTAAACCTAAACCTTAACCTATCCTCAATTCCCTACAGCTATAACCTATAACCCACCTATAACCTAAACCTATAACCTAAACCTAAACCTAAACCTAAAACCTAAATGTGTTCTCCAATCCCTAAACCTAAACCTACACCTAATGCTAATCTCAACTCCCTAACCTAAACCTAAACCTAAAACCTAAATGTGTTCTCCAATCCTTAAATCTAAACCTACACCTAATGCTAATCTCAACTCCCTAACCTAAACCTAAACCTAAACTTGAAAACCCAAAGCAAAACCCGATCTCGAACCCGAACCCGATTTCCTAAACCTAAACCTTAACCTATTCTCAATTCCCTACAACTCTAACCTATAACTTACCTATAACTTAAACCTATAACCTAAACTTAAACGTAAACCTAAAACCTAAATGTATTCTCCAATTCCTAATCCTAAACCTACACTTAATGCTAATCTTAACTCCCTAACCTAAACCTAAACCTAAACTTGAAAACCCAAACCAAAATCCGATCCCGAACCCGAACCCGATTTCCTAAACCTAAACCATAACCGATTCTCAATTCCCTATAGCTATAACCTATAACCTACCTATAACCTAAACCTAAAACCTAAACCTAAACCTAAAACCTCAATGTGTTCTCAAATCCCTAAACCTAAACCTACACCTAATCCTATTCTCAACTCCCTAACCGAAACCTAAACCTAAACTTGAAAACCCAAACCTAAACCCGATCTCGAACCCGAACCTGATTTCCTAAACCTAAACCTTAACCTATCCTCAATTCCCTACAGCTATAACCTATAACCTACCTATAACCTAAACCTAAAACCTAAATGTATTCTCCAATCTCTAAACCTAAACCTACACCTAATGCTAATCTCAACTCCCAAACCTAAACCTAAACCTAAACTTCAAAACCCAAAGAAAAACCCGATCCCGAACCCGAACCCGATTTCCTAAACCTAAACCTTAACACATTCTTAATTTCCTACAGCTATAACCTATAACCTACCTATAACCTAAACCTATAACCTAAACCTAGATGTAAACCTAAAACCTAAATGTGTTATCCAATCCCTAATCCTAAACCCACACCTAATGCTAATCTCAACTCCTTAAACTAAACCTAAACCTAAACTTGAAAACCCAAACCAAAACCCAATCTCGAACCCGAACCCGATTTCCTAAACCTAAACCATAACCGATTCTCAACTCCCTATAACTATAACCTATAACCTACCTATAACCTAAACCTAAAACCTAAACCTAAACCTAAACCTAAAACCAAAATGTGTTCTTAAATCCCTAAACCTAAACCCACACCTAATCCTATTCTCAACTCCCTAACCCAAAACCTAAACCCACACCTAATCCTATTCTCAACTCCCTAACCTAAACCTAAACCTAAACTTGAAAACCCAAACCTAAACCCGATCCCAAACCCGAGACACGATTTCCTAAACCTAAACCTTAACCTATCCTCAATTCCCTACAGTTATAACCTATAACCTACCTATAACCCAAACCTATAACCTAAACCTAAACATAAACTTAAAACCTATAACCTAAACCTAAACGTAAACCTAAAACATAATGCTAATCTCAACTCCCTAACCTAAACCTAAACCTAAACTTGAAAACCCAAAGCAAAACCCGATCCCGAACCCGAACCCAATTTCTTAAACCTAAACCTTAACCTATTCTCAATTCCCTACAGCTATAACCTATAACCTACCTATAACCTAAACCTAAACCTAAACGTAAACCTAAAACCTACATGTGTTCTCCAATCCCTAATCCCAAACCTACACCTAATGCTAATCTCAATTCCCTAACCTAAACCTAAACTTGAAAACCTAAACCAAAACCCGATCCCGAACCCGATTTCCTAAACCTAAACCATAACCGATTCTCAATTCCCTATAACTATAACCTATAACCTACCTATAACCTAAACCTAAAACCTAAACCTAAACCTAAACCTAAAACCTAAATGAGTTCTCAAATCCATAAACCTAAACCCACACCTAATCCTATTCTCAACTCCCTAACCTAAACCTAAACTTGAAAACCCAACCTAAACCCGATCCAGAACCCGAACACGATTTCCTAAACCTAAACCTTAACCTATTCTCAGTTCCCTACAGTTATAACCTATAACTTAAACCTAAAACCTAAACCTAAACCTAAAACCTAAATGTGTTCTCAAATCCCTAAACCTAAACCTACACCTAATCCTAATCTCAACTTCCTAACCTAAACCTAAGCCTAAACTTGAAAACCCAAACCTAAACCCGATCCCGAACCCGAACCCGATTTCCTAAACCTAAACCTTAACTTATTCTCACTTCCCTAAAGCTATAACCTATAACCTATAACCTTAACCTAAACCTAACCAAAACCTATAACCTAAACCTAAAATCTAAACCTAAACCATAACCAAAACCTATAACATACCTAAACCAAAACCTATATCCTAAACCTTAACCTATAACCTAAACTTATAACCTATAACCTAACCTAAACCTATAAACTAAAAATTAAACCTAAACCTAAACTTAAAACCTAAATGTATTCTCAAATCCCAAAACCTAAACCTACACCTAATCCTGATCTCAACTCCCTAACCTAAACCTAAACCTAAACATGAAAACCCAAACCTAAACCCGATCCTGAACCCGAACCCGATTTTGTTAACCTAAACTTTAACCTATTCTCAATTCCCTAAAGCTATAACCTATAACCTATAACATAAACCTAAACCTAAACCTTAACCTTTTAACCTTAACCTTAACCTAAACCTAAACCTATATTTATAAATCCTAATTTATTTTATAAAAGTTCATTTATGGTTAAGTTATTTTCTTAATAAGTTTATTGCCTTAATCTATTATTTACGAAATTGCAGGATAAATTTAAATTGGATTTGAGTGTTTCGCACATTTTCTTTGCTGTAGACAACATGATCAAGGAGCGGTTCAAGGAGTACCGCTCCTTGTTACACAAGCGGTACAAGCAGTGCATGAGCAATGAGGAGGGAGCACTGTCCGCACTGCCGCACGTGACTCGTGATGACTGGCAGATACTCTGCGATAGATTTTCGTTTGATTCTTTTCAGGTAATATTTACATATTTACGATATCTTAAGGTAACAATTAAATTCTCAATTAATAACAATGTATTATGAATAATGTGTTCAGAAGAGGAGCAAAATAAATTTTAACAACAGAGGAAAGTTAGCAGTGAACCATGTAGCTGGTTCAAAGTCATTTATACAAATTCGTCACGACACGGTAAGAAATTACTGGTAATTATTAAGTTGATATATTCTTTCAATGCATTTTATATTAACTCTATTATCCTTTTGATTGCGCAGCGAGATTCCGTCACTGGCCAGGAGCCCGGACCAATAGACCTCTACAAAGGGACTCACAGTCGGCAGGCGATGGGATCTTGGGTACATCCTAGTGCTGGCGAGATTTGGATAAAAATCCTTACATTGTAAAATTTAATTACATTAAATTATAATAATGTCATTTTTTTGAGAAAATTCATATGTTTTCATTACAGGCGGCAATGGACACCTTATGCAGTTAGCCAACTCCCGATGGTACTCAGCGGAGTGAGTCAGAGATCTTAAGTGAGGTGCTTGGCACCCGTTCTGGATATATGCGTGAGCTTGGCCATGATGCCAAGCTCATGACACCTGCTAGAGTTGCCTCCACCCGATCCATCATCGTTAGCGAGAGTGCCACCCGCCGAGCTGATATCGCAGAGAGAGAGAGGTTCAGCAGCTACAGGTTGTTGTCAATGACATCAGAGAGCAGCTGGAGAGGAAGAGTGAGCAACTGGATAGGCAGATGGAGGAGCAGTAGAGGAGGATGGAGGAGCCGACGAGGCAGAGGAAGGAGCAGGAGAGGATGAGGATAGAGGAGCATGCGAGGCTGAGGGATGAGTAGGAGAGGAGGATGGAGGGGATGCTAGTGGAGCATAAACGATGGATAGCGAAATGTTTCAGGCTCTTGCCGCACGCTTACCCATAGATGCCCCACCACCTCTGCCTCAATCTTTGTGATTTTTTGTATTTTATTTATGATGTTAAACTTATATGTATTTATGCATGATGTAGTTTATGTTTGGATGGATTTATTTATGTACTTTGGAGTTAAATGGATGTGAATGTGAATATGATGAAATATATTACATAACAGGTGTATATCAAGAAATATATTATAACAGGTGTATATCAAGAATTTTGTGTGAGAAAAAAAAACTTTTACCTACAAAAATTTTCGTAGGTAAAAGTCTCATCAAAGTTTTTAGTCTCATCCAAGTTTTTACCTACGAAAATTTTCGTAGTTAAAAGTCCCATCCCTATTTTTACTTACGAAAATATTCGTAGCTAAATGTTTTGTAAGTATTTTTACCTACGATATCATTCGTAGTTAAAAGTTTTTGTAAATATTTTACCTACAAAATTATTCGCAGAAAAATGTTTGGTAAATATTTTTACCTACGAAAATATGCGTAGGTAAAAGAATTTTTAGCTACGAAATTGGTGGTAGGTAAAAGTTTTCTAAGTATTGTTACCTACGAATATATTTGTGGGTAAAAGTCTTGTAAATACCTTTTAGCTACAAAATTATTGGTAGGTAAAAAGTGTTTTCAATATTTTTAGTTACGAAAATATTTGTAGGTAAAAAGTCTTGTAAATATTTTAGCTACGAAATTGTTGGTAGGTAAAAAGTGTTTTAAATATTTTTAGCTACAAAAATATTCGTAGGTAAAAAGTCTTTAAATATTTTTAGATACGAAATTGTTGGTAGCTAAAAAGTCTTGTAAATATTTTTACCTACAAAAGTATTCATAGGTAAAAAGTTTAGTCAATATTTTTTCCAACGAAAATTAGCATTAGTAAAATGTTTTGCCTACGAAATATTTCGTTGGCAAAAGTCTTACCTTTGCCAACGAAATTTTTTTTTCATCGGTAAAAGGTGTTCCCCTCGGACTTTTAGTAAGGAATTTGCCAACGAAAATTTTCGCGGGTAAAACTTTTTGCCTACGAAAATTAGACTTTTGCCTACAAAAATTTTTGTTGGTAAAAGTCGCTTTTCTTGTAGTGGATACGAGACAATTGCCTCCCATTGACGAAATTGACTGATGATCTCCGCCTGCTTCACTACATTTTCACATATAATGTGTATCCTAGGTGAGGCAACCGTATCGAATGTACTCGTTTGATGGTGGACTTCCTGTACAGAGCAGGGCAAGGAGACATGCTGTGTCTGCCTACGTTCGCCCTACTACAGATAATCCAAACCGTACGCTCTGTTAGGATGGATGTTTCACTTCCCTTTGGCCGACTTATATGTAAGGTTGCTCGGGAGTTTAGCTACCGGCTTAATATGGATGAGATCGCGCCAATCTACTTCATAAATAATACCACGCTCAACAACATGGGGATTGACCCTCGCCAACGTCAAGCCCAACTCGATGAGTATGGGGACGAGACAGAAAGCAAAGGGAAGAAAGCAATGAGATAGATGAAGAAAATGTGACAGACGAAGGAAGTGAGGGAGGAGAGAGTGAAGAAGAAGAAGAGGAGGCCCAAGACACTGATGAGGGCTCTCCTCCTGCTACACATGAGCGCAACAGTGATCGGGCTGCTTTAGAAGCCCGTTTGGCTCATATCGAGGAGGGTCAGGTTGCCCTGTGACAGGAGGTCAAAGAGACCCGAGCCAAGTTAGAAGAGAATTAGGCCTTCGTGAAGCGAAAATTTAGCAAAGTGTCTCGCACCTTGAGGGCTATCCTGTGTTGTCTGCAGGACAAGGGTGCTCCTCTACCATCGCCAGATTCTGACGAGTAGTCACATGTATAGTCGTCTTTTAGTTTACTTTGCTGTTAGCCTTCCCTTGTACTAGCCCTAGTAGACTTGTTTGGTCGTTAGTATGTTTAGTGGTTAAAGCTTGTTTAAATTAGCTCACATGCATCTTCTGTCATGACTCATGTGAATCTATATCTCATGTATTGTGACAATTTTGGTAAATAAAATGCATGAAGTTTCCTTTGGTTTGGAATGCAAATAATGTATGGATAAGTGCTTGTTCTTATACTGAATTTGACACGGGTTGCACCCTATGTTGTATATAGGGAATGCCACCTAAGGTCACATGGAGTACGACACGTCTTACACTTGGGGTACCTTCCCTAAGCGATAGCAATACAGACCCAATTTGGGCCCGGATCACAAGACTATGCCGAATTCTCAGCCGGCCA
Organism: Magnolia changhungtana; assembly: GCA_030180095.1. NCBI lineage: Eukaryota > Viridiplantae > Streptophyta > Magnoliopsida > Magnoliales > Magnoliaceae > Magnolia > Magnolia changhungtana. Next base: position 5,191,617 of record JASAUF010000162.1, read on the forward strand.
CTAGCCCCACTAATGGGCTGACACCTGTTGCACCACCTGTTCCTGAGCAGAACCGTGCATCTTCTTCGATGCCTCACATGCCTCAGTCGGCTCCTCCTCCTGATAGGTTGGAGCAGATGATGCTATTGACATAGCAACAACAATAGTTTTTTGCCACCATTCGGGGGCCATTGCCCAGAACATGCACGCGGTCCCGCCTGCACCTACACCACCTGTGTACCCTATTGGAAACATGGATGCTAGTGGCTTATTTGAGCGATTCCAGCGCTTTCGACCTCCTACATTTGTGGGTACTCACAGACCCAAGGAGGCCGAGTATTGGCTTGACCGCATCTTTAGGTTGAGCTGGTCACCTACATGTTTGAGAAGGAGGCCAGTCTCTGGTGGGATAGCATCCTTCGGGCAGTTTCCATAGGGCATGTATGAACATGGGCAGCCTTTGAGACGCGCTTCCACGAGAAGTATTTCCCTCTCACTAACCGTAATGAGAAGGATGGAGAGTTTCTTCACCTCCTTTAGGGAGGAATGACAGTGGCGGAGTATGAGAACAGGTTCACGGAGCTGGCCAAATATACTCCCCTGATATTGGCAGACCAGCCGATGCGAATTCGATGATTTTCTGAGGGTCTGCGACCTAAGATACGCTCGAAGATGTGTTGTGCTAGCATACTCAATTATGCTGAGCTAGTGGATATGTCTCTGTGAGCTGAGCAGGATGGAGATAGGCTATCCCGTACATGAGTACCTATGGTTCCTAGGCTGCAACCAAATTTTTCGAGCAGGCCGTTCCTCGGTAAGAGGCCCCGTGCAAACTCGCCTCCCAGACTTATAGCTCCACCAACCCTGATGAGGCGATCAGAATTGTGGTGCACTTACTATAAGAGGTTGGGCCATTCTGACACTTACTGCTTCACCAGGATGAGGGACAATGACTTTATGCCCCCTTAGAAGATCAACCGCTAGATGCCCCCAGCTATCTCGGCTCCACCTCTACATTTTGTTCTACCTTCACAGCCTTCCTACTGGTCACCCGCACCTCGATTTAGGCCGCCCCAACGTCCCATGGTGTCGCAGCCAAACCGTTCTCAATAGGCTCGGGTGCGCTCAGTTGCAGTTGAGGCATCTGAGACAGCAGTTAAAGCATTGTTGGCTTTCGAAGTCATGACACACATCCAAGGTACACCAGTCTTCTTATTGGTGGACACCGGGTCCACTATCTCTATATTATCATGCGCAACAGTTAAGCGGCTGGGGTTGGAAACTAGTCTTATGGTTGGGTTGAGACTCTTTACCACCACAGAGACCTTCTCAGATACTACCATGATGTGTAAGGGTTGTTTGATAGACTTAGGGAGCAGAACGGTATTCGTTGACCTGATTATTACCCAGCTATGTCATTACGATATGATCCCTGGTATGGATTGGCTCACCGAGATGAGGGCAAAGGTCGATTGTGATGCTAGGGTGATGACAACCCATGGACCTGAGGGCACGGCCTTTACATTCCCTGTGCAGGTCAGTTGTTACTACCGCATTAGTTGTTATGCTACCGTGCTAGAGAATGTTGATGGTCCGACACTTAGGAGCGTGCTTGTAGTTCGGAACTTCATAGACGTGTTCAGGACAATACCTGGGTTACCTCCTCAGTGCAAGATAGATTTTACCATTGATCCAGTGCCTGGTGCGACACCCATTTCACTATCGACCTATCACATGCCTCCATGTGAGATGGAGGAACTGAGGAGATAGATCGATGATCTGTTGGATGCAGGCTTCATACGACCAAGTGTATCTCCTTGGGGAGCACCTGTGTTGTTTATGAAGAAGAAGGATAGATCACTGTGGTTGTGTATTGATTATTATAGGCTGAAACAGGTGACGGTAAAGAACAAGTATCTTTTACCCAGGATAGATGATCTATTCGATAGTTGAAGTGGGCACAATATTTCTCGAAGATAGACTTACAGTCAGGGTATCACCAGTTGCGCATCAGGAATGAGAAGGCAGAAGCAACTTTTTGAGAATTGAAAGACAACCTGACGTCTGCCCCTGTGCTAGTATTGCCAGAGCAAGGGGTCAAGTATACGATATACACCGATACGTCTCATGTTGGTTTGAGTTGTGTTCCGATGCAGAAGGACATGGTTATTGCCTATGCATCACGACAGTTGAGGAAACATGAGGAAAACTACCCTACGCATGACATGGAGTTGGCAGCCGTCATCTTTGCATTGAAGCTCTGGAGACATTACCTCTATGGAGAGGAGTTCAAGCTCTTTTTAGGCCACAAGAGCCTCAGGTATATATTCACGCAGAGGGACCTGAATATGAGGTAGTGGCGATGAATGGAAACCTTGAAGGACTTCAAGTTCGAGGTCTCCTACCATCCTAGTAAGGCCAACCTTATGGCAGACGCATTGAGCCGCAAGAAGACAATAGCATTTGCGGCTTCGCTGATGATAGCAGAATGGGATATGGTAGAATTTGTGCGAGATTTTGAGCAGAAACTTATGGTAGAGGAGCCGTTCGAGAGCATCGCACATATTCGTGTTCATTCACTTATCGATGACTGAATCATTGCGGCTCAGAAGGAAGATGAAGGGTTAGTAGAGCTGAGAAAGCGAGTTAGTGATGATCAAAACTCGGAATGGAGAGTTAGTACGGATGAGGGTTTACGTTATTGTGGCCGCCTATGTGTCCCAAGTCTTCATAACTTGAGAAAGGAAGTTCTCGAAGCCGCTCACAATTCGAAGATGGCGATGCATCTTAGTAGTACGAAGATGTATCGAGACATGAAGAGGTCATATTGGTAGGACAATATGAAGGTCCACATAGCAGATTATGTGTCCCGTTGTCTCACGTGCCAGCAGGTTAAGGCCGAACATCGCCGACCTCCTAATTTACTTTAGCCTATGGCCATAGCTGAATAGAAGTGAGATTTCATCTCTATGGACTTCATTTCATGGTTGTCGAAGATAAGGAAGGGACATGACTCCATTTGGGTGATCGTGGGCCGATTGACGAGGTCGGCTCATTTCCTCCCAATTAGAGTCTCAAACTTCGTAGACGAGTTGGTCAGGTTGTACATCAAGGAGATAATACGTCTGCATGGAGTTCCTATGAAGATCGTGTTGGATTAAGACACGCGATTTACATCTATCTTCTGGACTCGTATCCAAGAACCAATGGGCGTGAAACTGAAGTTCAGTACCGCGTTCTACCCACAAACGGATGGGCAGACGGAACGAGTGAATTAGGTGTTGAAAGATATGTTGCGAGCTTGCGTGCTTGATTTCAAGGACAGTTGGGATGAATGTCTTCCTTATGATGAGTTCACCTATAACAACAGCTTCCACGCGGGTATTGGCATGGCTCCCTATGAGGCACTATATGAGCATCCGTGTAGAGCACCGCATTGCTGGGTAGAGGTTAGCGAGAAGAATTTGATTGACCCAGAGTTAGTACAGGCGACTTCAGAGAAGATTGACATTATCAGGCGTCGACTTCTTGTAGCATAGAGTAGACAGAAGATTTACGCTAATACGAGGTGGCGACCACTAGAGTTTGAGGTTAGGGACCATGTATTCCTGAAAGTTTCCCCCATGAAGGGAGTCCTTCGGTTTGGAAAGAAGGGGAAGCTCACGCCGAGATTCATTGGCCCATTCTAGATACTAGATCGAGTAAGTGTGGTAGTGTACCGCCTCGCTTTGCCCACACCACTCGCAGGCATGCACAACGTATTTTATGTATTGATGTTGAAGAAATACGTTCCTGATCCTTCCCACATTATCAAATGGGAGCAGGTACAGTTGAGTGAAGATGCTACTTATATATTACGACCGACGCGTATTCTAGATAGAAAGGAACGGGTGCTATGCAGTAAAGTGATTCTACTTGTGAAGGTTCTGTGGACACATCACACTGAGGAAGAGGTTACTTGGGAAACAAAAGCCAAGGTTCGCAAGAACTACCCTCAGATTCTCGAGGAGTACGAAAAGGTACTAATTTCGAGGACGAAATTTTTCTTTAAGGGGAGTAGATTGTAACGTCTCGGAAAAATCCGTACAAAGACTTGAGTATCACCTCAGACAGAATCACTAAGGACCGAATCCTTTAGAAATTAGACGAAAATTAATTAAGTGCTAAACTGGATTAATCGGTAGATTAACTTGAACAACTTTCTATACGAACTGCAAGACCCAAAACTAGTAGAATCGCTAATGCTACATTTTCTAAAAACTTAGGATCAATCTCAAAACCCAGTTGCTCTCGGGAGCACATAGAAACTCCGTATCGAACCTAGACCATGCGTTGAAAGTCTGATGACTGCGAAACTATACGCTTATGACCGCCTTGCTGAGCTTCACAACCATCTCAGAAATCAAATTCAAATAGTATCTAGAAATGCACAACTTGAGCCCGGAGTGAAGTGTGTGAGAAACGCAAATATCTTTAGAAAACAGACTCAACCTTAAGTGAATTGGCCCGTTCGCTTGTAGGCTAAATATAAGGTTTTAGACCATCAAAATTTAACCCAACTACACTCTCGGATCAGGAAAAATTTTTAACACATGTCAGTGTACTTATGGCCCTGATCGAGTGACGATGACCGTTGAACTGAAACTTGTCCTCCGTAGTCGATCCATAAATCCGATCAGACCAAAAACTTAACTGGACACAAATCCATTGTCAGGGAACTTTTCTTGGACCGTATGTAGAAAATGGGCCTCCATATGAGCTCCATTGGCCCGAAACAGCCACCCTTTAGCTATATCCTAAGTATACCATGGCCCTGGGGCCAGTGACATTAGTTCTGGGCCTATATAAGAGCCTAAACTCAGTCCTCTCTCATCCCATACGAATTTTCTAAACCCTAAGAGAGAGAAGAGAGAAAAGAGAAGGAGAAGGTGAGGAGAAGAGAGAGAGAGTGTGAGAGATAGTTGTTGGGATTCGATCCCACCACCCCACGTGCTGAATCGCCTCTCCCGTGTCTCTACATCGGCGATTCCGATTCCATTTTTAGGTAAGAAATCCTAACCCTAATCTGTTCTAAGTATCCAAGTAGATGAATTGATGAAATAGCTAACCTATTTCGTGATTCAGGTAGCCGTTGTGTCGGAGACAAAGACGTGGTGTTCAAACTAAGTTCGATATGAGTATATCGATGAAGGCGCGGACTATAAACATTTAGGTTATGGTTTTCAAGGCTTTCAATGTCAGTTAATGATTTATGACTGACTTGATTGCTATCACATATGCTTAGATACGATGTCTTCCGTATATTACACATATATACAAACTATGTTGATTTTTAATGCATTCCATGTGTTTGTTGAAATGTTTGAATGAATGTGAAATTATGATTTATGTTTGCTATGATTATTGATTGAGAATATATGATTGTTGTACGTGTGACAACTCCCTTGTGAAATGATTTACTATAATATACGTTATAACTAATTTATTACATGTATGTTGATGTGCAGTCTAAGTGTTTAATAAGATGCCTGAATGAGAAAATGCTTGTTGAGGTGTATTAAATGAGGGTGTTCAGATAGGATTCTCAATCACCTTATCTATAGTTATAGTTTCCTTCATGTAACCTATATCGCTACTACGTGCTTTATGGTTGAAATGCCTATGTATGATAACATGTACACTGTGTTTGTTAAAATGCTCAAATGAGATTTATATTCAGATTGGTTGTTACATGCTGTCTTCGACTATCTCATGTAAATGCTATTGCTTTGGAGTATGATTTGGGGCTACGATGTGGTCCAGACAATCGGTAATGGTTTACGATCAGTGGTCGAGCTGATTAGCCACGAAGGATACATTCGATGAATCTGAGTCATACAATGATTTGTCGACAGTGGTTAGGCCACGCAGAGTGCTTACGCACTCCATGTTGACTAAGTTAACGTGTGCTTGTACCAGTCGAGCTTGTCAAGTAACCCGATTGGCCCAATGTATGTTCACTTTGTATAGACGCAACTGCTTGAATCTAAGGTACCACCTACCAATGAAAGCCCGTGTAACCTTGGTACCATGATCTGCCAAGACTCATGAGCCGGACATGGTGGTATGGGACACCGTAGTCAAGTTGTCGGCCTACAATCAGGTGACGAGCCTCTCGTAGTAATCTCGAGTATAACTAGGACTACGCTAAGGTGACGAACCTTTCTATAGTGACTTCAAGTATAAATTAGGCATGCGTTGAGGTGACAAGCCTCTCCTTAGCGACCTAGAACTGCTATCGTATGAGATTAACTAGGATTGACGACCCTAGATGGATCATTGTTTGGGTAAATGATATAAAGGGAGGTGCCTTAGCTTCCCTAATCTGCTGTATGAAAAAGTCTAATTAAGAACTTGGCTAACACGCTCATGCACCACATTGCATGTGCTTTGGCGAGGAAGTGCACGTTTACCGGGATTATTGCATGCGCGATCGTGAGATGATGTCGCTGAGGGAGTGCAGGCGAGGGCATACATCATTTTTGCATATCATTCTTGCATTAACAAGAGTACTTAGGACATGATTGTTGTACTGCTTTATCATTACTGCTTGACTGAATTGATAACATGTTAACCTTTGCCTTATAGCTTCACTGAGTTGATCACTCGCACTCTGGGACGGTGTTTTAAAACACCAACCAGACTCTATTGTAGTTTCAGTTAATTTCGAGGCCTACAAGACGGATCCTGACTTCTACGACGACGAGGAGTTCTCCTACCTGCAACTCTCTGGCGGGTCTGCGTAGACTTGGAGTTGCATCACCGGGGCTACAGGGATATGGATTAGATGACATTTACATTTTGTATTTTGTATATTTTGGAACTAAACGTGTAATTATTTAACCTGGTATCATGTTCATACTTTAGGAACCAGAACCACTTATATGCTTTATATACTTATCACAGTCTTCCGCTTGCGTAATTCAATTGTCTCTAGAGTATGATAATTTAGTATAATCCCACGTACTCATGTTTAATGCACTAATACGGACAACATTTAATCATTATTATCTATGTTGCATAAGTGATATGTTGGAACTCAGGAGTTGAGCTTTTGCTTGACCCTCGAATTTCGGGGCATTACAGGTGGACATGACACATGCATCATGATGTGGCCCACCCCAATGGATGGATGGCGTAGATGGGTCCCATGTACCCCACTACCGATTCACACTTCACTGGTAGCCACCGCACTTGGGAATCAATGCCAAGACCTCAGCGTTGAAACGAGGTATCTTTCACTCAGTCTACCACGTGAGCTATGGATCTGGGTCCCACTATTTGGATGGTTTGGATCTCACGTGGGACCCACAGAACTGCTAACGTTAAAAGGGCAGTGGGTCCCACGGACCTTGCTGTCTACCACGCTATTGCACATTGCAACTTAAAGGAATGGTAGAGGTGGGTCCCACGTACAGGCCACCCTCCCCATAAGCATATTATATTAATATATTAAAATAATATTTAATCTTTTTCTTTCTCTTGCTAGCTAGTACACCCACTGTCTGCTCACACTCCACAGTTAGCCCCACCCTATGTTAGTCCACACTTCTCTGTTAGCCTACGTCCAGCGTCCCTGGACGCTGGACAATGTGGATACAACACAGGCATCATGGTGGGTCCCACATGGACGTGGCCCACTTGATTTTGGACCCACTTAATATTTGTGTTTCCCTTTTGATCGGGGCCTGTGTGACCGTCCGGTCATGCAGTCCCCAAATAGGGATCAAGATGGCCCACTAGTTAGATGACATGGGTAAAATACACACATCATAGGTGGGCCATGATCGTAAAGAGAGAGAGAAAGAGAGAGAGAGAGAGAGAGAGAGAGATAACGGAGGGGCCCCGCCACTATGGGCCTCTCATGGATACAAGCATACATCAAAGTGGGTCCCACCATATGTGGGCCCTTAGATTACAAAAGACAAGTACAAAAAAAGACTAAAAATGTGGGTCCAAGATCACCCAACGTCCACTTCTTCTTGCTCCCTTAGCTTCATTTGCTCCTTAGCTTCGATCCTAATGGAAGAGATGTAGTTTGGATGGTTGAGATGGGAGATGAGAGGGTAGGAAGTGGGCCACACACAAAGCTCTCTTGGAGGTTGAAAGAGCTTGGACGTGTGATTTTTTTCTCTTGCTTGGGAAAGTGGTTTGAGAATGAGAGAGAGAGAGAGATGGGTGATGGATGTGGTGAGTGATGGGTGTGAAAGAGCTTTTTGACTTTAGGGGTAGATGGTGTAAGAAAGGTATGGAGTGTGTAAGAACTTTTTAACTTTTAGGGTTGCTTGGGGATGGGTGTGAGGTGATGTGTACTTGACATGTACTTGACCCTTGATGGGATTGATTGATTGATTGATGGATGTGACATTCGATGAGATTCTCTTGGATTTTACAACACGCAGTATTTTTCTCGAACTGAACGTGGGTCCACATCTCTTGGCCAAGGTATCGCCTCGGCTCGCGAGACGTGACATCAGAACCGCGGCGACGGCGCAGTTGCAAGGATACAAGTCTCGGGTTAAGTCGACTTTGGTTTGCAGGATTCGGCTTAGGATCTCACGTAAACGTCGGATAAAGGTCGAAGGTTGCCGGAATTCGACATGGAGGATCGTTGGAACCTACGGAATGGTATGGACTAAGATACGGGTTTTACAAATTTTCAGCCGCATCCCCCACCAAGTGCTTTTATATTTTTTTGATGTCTTCACATAATTTTAGATGGTATGGCCCACTTGAGTTTCGTATACAGATGATTTTTGAAATATATCATAACCTAATATTTGGATATGATTCATTTTTTGGATAATTCTCTAAAATTATCTCAAAAAATGGATTAATGGCGTGGGTTGATTCCAAATTTACTCTGGTAAGGGTAACGAGTAACTCACCTAAATGTAGTGGAGAAGGGTTTCCTTAAAACATTCATAATCATATATTGGGCCCGCCTAAATATGATTCACATATCCAACCCACTCATTATGTGTGTCCCACTTGGATGAGGGGTCAGACCAAGTTTCAACCGCATCCAAAACTCATGTGGGCCCCACCAAGTGCAGGCCACCCTCCCCATAAGCATATTATATTAATATATTAAAATAATATTTAATCTTTTTCTTTCTCTTGCTAGCTAGTACACCCACCGTCTGCTCACACTCCACTGTTAGCCCCACCCTACGTTAGTCCACACTTCTCTATTAGCTCACGTCCAGCGTCCCTGGACGCTAGACAGTGTAGATACATGTTCACCCCCCAAGTATAGGGTTGTGATGTAGTAATAAACTCGGTAAGATCGAGGTTGAATCCCACGAGGACTGGTCGTCACAAATCAAATCTATGATTCCCCTTAACTAATCCAATGATTAATGTAGCGAATTGCTAACACAAATTTATGGAAAATAACTATTGAGAATAAGGAAGAAAATTCAATCAGAGAGAGCACTAGGACTTTCGAATCCACTCCTAATTATCCTAACCCTTGTTTTGTCTGTTAATTCACTTTAATTTAAATTGATCTAACTTATCTAGAGAAGCACAATCTGTGTCCTTAATCGGGCATACAGATTGTCTAATTCCTTCAAGCAATGCCATGAATGACATATCTCATGTCCTTTGTTGGGCACATGGAATATACCGTTTATTAAAGCACCCTGTCTCTTCCTCTATAGGAACCTGTCATAATCAGACACAAGTACCTAGCATAAGCATCCAGACCACATCCATGCATAGACTCTGATCAAAGTTGATAGATGGAGAAGTATGGAATTTAAAACAATCAAGCACACTAGGGAAAGAAACAATCAATCTAATTAAAGTAAAATCAACATAGAACAATGGATGTTCAAATTAAGGGTTTCATCTCAAATTTCTAGTGAGAGATTAGTTTCCCATAAAATCCATTAAACAGATGGATAAATAAAATTCATAAAAAAACATCAAACCAATTTCTCTCTTTCTTCTTTCTTCTCTTTCTTCTCTCCTTTGCTCTAGATCTGGAATTCTCCACTTTTTCAATGCCCTTCCTCATGTTTTGCAACTCTTTTTATAGCTGATGGAGTGGCTGGAGTGGTGAAAATCAGATTTGGGAAGCTGTCGCACGCGCAGCAAAAAACCTTTTCGCAGCCAAGTTCAGGACCTTAAAACACCATACTTTCCTCGTTCAAATTCCAACAAACACCGTCCCTTAGGACTTTCTTGGGTCCTCTACATGATGGACGGTTCAGATCTGCCATATGATCAAAGATGGTGGCCCACAACCGCCTGGAAAACTGGATTTCTAAATTTGTGTGAAAGTTTCGCATCCTTTCGCTGTCGTGATCGGTGGGCCCCATGGAAGTGTTTTCTGGGAAATCCACCCCGTCCATTGGATTCAGGGCAAAATTTCAGTCAAGAATAGGTAGTTTTGAACGTCCAATGATGCGGCCCAGAGAAGAAAACACAAAAAGATCAGATTTGGACGTTGCAGGACAGCCCTTTTGTGGCCTCTGTACCGCACACGTGTGCACACATGGGTATAAAGTATTACCATGGTTTTGAAGTCCTCGAGCCCATCTTCAAGATGGACGGTTCGGATCATCCGTACAGGTGATGAGCGGGGCCCACTAGCGTCCGCAAAAACGGACAGCGACGTCCGTTCGCTGCCGCAGAAACGGCAATTGCCGTTGCGAATTTGGAAGGCGCGGTCAGCGCTGCTGACAGCCAGACTCGGTTCGGTGCGGCTCTAGAGTGTAGTGCACATATGCACACTTGCTTCTTATGCAAGCCTGCTGTAATGTTTTCGAGAAATCCAAGCCGTCCATCCTATTTCTCATATCATTTAAACCGTCTAGGTAAATTTTGAAGAAGGTCCAGATATCAGGTGGGCCCAGAATCAACGGTTTATGGACTGATCTGTCAGTTGGGGCACTTCCCTAGTGATCCAAGGGCTGAAATTTGAAATGTACGGTTAATTTATGTCCCTAATCCCATGTATAAAGTTTCGAGCCAATTGGATAGAGGGATCCATGTGATCTTTCATTCTGGACCAGTTTCGTGCCTCTTTAAACGTGAATGGCTTGATTTCCTCGGGTCCCAGGCATGTAAATTCTTTAATATTGGTCCTCTGAGGTTCATCCCGAGCTCTGGTAATTTCAGAGAGTCAAATCCATGCTTTTAACATCATTTTTCAATACACGCTCCTGATTTCATCCTGTAATAAAAATACAATTAAAATATGGTATTAAGCATTATCATGTACGTAAAATCAGGTAATAGTCGGGGTCTGATATGCAATATTCGACCCTCATCACAACCCCCAACCAGCATTTTGCTAGACCCGAGCAAAACATGCGAAAAATAATTTTAAAAATAAAAGACAATTCCTGTAAACTCGAGTGACGGGTGAACAGATAATTGAGATGTGAAAATTTTAGGATTCATGCATGGTGAGTGGAATTTTTCTCCTGGAATGAAGTTCACTGTAAATTTCATAATCAAGTTCAAAATATTAAGACATGAATTAGAATAATCCTAAAACATTGAGTTTCATGAGTGTATAGTGTCATCTCAGCTTTCAACCATTAAGAGATTCAATTGTCAATTTCATGATATCATTGGTAATTAACAACGAAGCTCATGTCACCCAAAACTGGAACCACACTTGCCTTACAGATTAACCTTTCATTCTACCATTTTTTTTTGATTTTCTTTATGAATAGTATGCCAAGGAGGAGAATCAAATCTGCACCTATAGGGAGCAAACCTATGGTGAAAACTTGTCGCCTAAATCTTTTCTCATGTCAACTATGAGGAATCGAATCTTCATCTATAGGGAGCAAACCTATGATGACGATTATGCGACTTATTCTTTCAATTCTTCTTTATAGACTGATGCTAAAAATTTTGTTTTTCAGGCTGGTTCCTTTCATGCTTAGTGATTACCATGTTATCAATTAATATCGAACTGAAAACTTAATGTGTAACCGAGATCTGATATGTGAAATCATGGCTCAATCAATGTTTACAACTTCTAATCATGGATTAACCATTCAAACTTCAGTGTGAAATCTGCCAGACAACCAAATCCAAGAGTCATAAATTTCTCACATTCTGAATCTTGTAATTTCAAAATCACAACTATCCTTCAAAATCACTTTGAATTCAATAGAAATTCCAGAAAAATTTTAAAAATTTTCACAATTTTCACAATTTTTCGCTCAAGACCAAGAAAATACTGATTAGATAACCTAATCTCCCACCCCCAACCTAAAATCTACATTGTCCTCAATGTAAAAGAAATAAGCATGCAATGCACATGAGACAACGAAAAGAAAAGAGGAGTAGGGAAAGATAGTACCTGGATGGAGAATCAAGAAGCTCTCAAAAATATCAGCGTAAAAGCGAGTCAGAACAAGAGAGAAATCAGTAAAATAAAAGATCCTACCTATACCACTTTCGCAGGTGCTCTCGATTGCATTTAGCATATGCAACAAGCCTTTAAACCCCTAGGTTACCCCTAGTGGACGAGTTGTAGTCTCGTGAGGGTTTGCAGTAATGTTACCCACAAACATTGAACTAACTAACAAGGAAAAAGAAATCAAATGAAATGGGTTGCCTCCCAGAGCGCTTAAGTTTAACGTCTTCACCAAATGACAAGAACGGACCATGAATTCATTAATCTTTAAGACCAGGGTCCGCCAAAGAACTTACCTCAACACGTGGTTAACCAATCCTGACAAGTGATGCGAGTTCCCATAAACTGTGCTATCTCGAAATGAGGTAATTGACACTATCATCAAACAATTTAAGGACTTCGCTCGAACAACTTCTTCCATGTTAAGATCATGCTTCCTTTGTATTTTACGTGACATTTCCACAAGCATGATCCATACATACAGTGGGGCACACTCCTTGTATTTCGCTATCTTCCGTTCAATTCGCCTTATATGTTCGAAGAACATTAAGCAACCCGTTCTCTTTGCCTTCTCGAGTTAGAAAGCGTCTTTGTCAAGAAGAGTCTCACAGGGATGAAGAGGTTCCACTTTCGCTCTCCATTTTTCAGTCTCCAATATAGGAGTAAAGTCAAGCATTGCATTGACTTCGTGGATGGGACTATCTATGTCGAAATCCATGCCATGTTGTGTTAAGCATGTCTCAAGAGGATCTTCAAAAGATGTACGGAAGGAGTCCTGCACAAGGCTCTCGATCATGTCCACTTCAAATATGTCATCCAAATCTGCGGATTGTTGTCCTGCATTAAAAACATTAAGTTTAATATTCATGTTACCAAAGGACAACTTCATAACTCCATTTCGGCAATTTATAATAGCATTAGATGTGGCCAAAAATGGACGACCCAAGATGACTGGGATCTGACTATGAGGATTCTGGACAGGCTGAGTATCTATAACTATGAAATCCACTGGAAAATAGAATTTATCAACCTGGATTAGCACATCTTCAATAACACCCCGGGGAACCTTGACAGATCTATCAGCCAGTTGTAATGTTACCTTAGTCGGTTTCAACTCACCAAGTCCTAGCTGCTCATAAACCGAATATGGTAACAAATTGACGCTCGCCCCTAAATCAAGTAATGCCTTCCCGATCTTATGATCTCCTATGCCGCAAGAAATGGTGGGAGCTCCTGGATCCCTAAATTTAGGAGGGGTGTTATGTTGAATCATGGAGCTGAGCTGCTCTGCAAGGAAGACCTTCTTGTGAACATTCTGCTTACGCTTTTGAGTGCATAAATCTTTAAGAAACTTAGCGTAAGGAGGGACTTGCTTGATAGCGTCAAGCAAAGGAATGTTGACTTGCACTTTTTTAAACACATCCAGGATTTCATCAAAGTTGTTTCTTTTCTTCATTGGTGCCAGACGTTGAGGAAATGGTGCTTTGGGCACATAGGGTGGCACATTAGTGTCTCTTGGAGAGTCAGAGAGCTTTTGGACTTTGGATGCATTAGTGTGTCTCTCTACTTCATCTTGATCTTCTGCTTTAGAATTCAATTCATCCCTAGGTATCTCTATTCTGTTGTCAATCTGTTTGCCTGACCTAAGGGTAGTGATCGATTTGGCTTGCTCATGATATTGACCTTGGTTAGAATTAGAGCCAATCTCATACTGTCCCTTTGGATTAGCCACAGGTTGGCTAGGGAACTTACCCTTTTCTCTCTCATTCAATGTGGCAGCTAGTTGACCCATTTGTACTTCCAGCTTGGCAATGGATTGCGCATTTGCGTGTAAGCTTTGCTGGTTAGCTAGTAAGGTTTGTTGGGTGTCTTTTTGGAATTGGAGAGAACTCTGCATAAAAAGATGGAGTGTATCCTCAAGAGATGGTTTCCGTGATTGTGAAGGGACTTGTTGATATTGCGGAAACTGTTGGAGTTGTTGATTGCCAGCTTGAGGGTAAGGTTGCATGGGAGGATTTCCAGATGGTCCTCCTTGTTGTGGTCCTTTTGCCCAAGAGAAATTTGGATGCCTAGCCCAACCTGGGTTGTAAGTTTCTGCGTAAGGATTATTCCTAGGTCTTTGAAAAGTGTTCATTGCATGTACTTGTTCAGAAAGAAGTTCGGAGATTTGCACTAGATGGACAAGACTGCATAGGATGGGCAGGACTAGAACATATGGCACATGCCTCGACTTGAGCGGTTTGTGGAGGTCCATTATTTAATACCAGAGCATCAACTTTCTTTGTCAGGTTATCAAGCTTGGCGCACAGATCTGGCATGACTCCTATCTCATATATACCACCTCTCTTTTGTGGTTGGGAACTTCTTTCACCTCTATCTGAATAGTCCCATTGCTGGGAGTTTTCACACAAGGTTTCAAAGAATTTCCATGCTTCGGTATCGCTTTTGGTCATGAAGGACCCTCCACTGGTGGCATCAACCATGCGACGGTTCTGGGGTGTCAGACCGTCATAAAAGTATTGCACTTGTTGCCACTTCTCAAAACCGTGGTGTGGACATTTAAGAAGCAAGTCCTTCCATCTTTCCCAACATTCATGAAAGTGCTCTCTCCTCTTTTTGTGTGAAATTAGTGATTTCTCTACGGAGAGCATTAGTTTTGTGAACAGGGAAGAACTTGTTTAAGAACTTTCTAGACAATTGGTCCCATGTAGTGATAGACCCAACTTCTAGAGAATTCAACCATGCTTTTGCCTTATCCTTCAAAGAAAAAGGAAACAGGTGTAGGCGGATCGAATCGTCTGAGAAGTTTTGGAATTTAAAGGTGGAGCAAATGTCTAGGAATTCTTTCACATGATGATATGGGTCCTCCTTATCCAACCCATAAAAGGAAGGCAACAACTGTATGACCCCAGTCTTGAGTTCAAAGTGTGCTGCCGTGGTGGTGGGTAACACTATGCATGAAGGCGCATTGAATTGGACAGGAGCTGAATAATCTCTAAGAGTTTTAGTTCCATTTTCTTCTGCCATTTCAACTGGGATGTCTTTCAATCTTCTATGGAATGTTCTTTCTATTTCAGGATCAAAAGGTGCTAGTTCTTTATCTAGAGATCTACGTCCTAGCATAAACTAAGTAACAACCTAAGAGAAAGAAAACTAGAACTAGAAATTATGCTATTCAAAAAAAACAAGTTAAAACTATGTGAATAAGAATGGGAAGAAAGAACCAGGAAAAGGAGATGATTGATGGCAGAAGATTTAAGAAGCTCCTCCTTCACTTAGTAGCTTCCTTCCTCAATTCCTGTAAATAAAAACAAAAACAAATCAAGTTTCCTAAAATAATGATAGAAAAATCCTAAGCAACGGTTAATTTCTAAAAAAAAGAAAGTTTCTAAAACTAGAAAATAGAAAGTTACCAATAATAAAAAGCTAAGTTAGTTTCTAAAAAGGAAAAAAATTTCTAAAACTAGAAAATAGAAAGTTACTTAAAAGAAGAATCTAAATCTAAAATTAGAAACTAAAAATTTCTAAAAAATAAAATCCTAATTCTAAAAATAGAAATTAGAAAAAGTAAGAAACTTAGAAGGGATTACCAAATTAGAAGTTTATTTCAGACCCTACAAAACAGAAATAGGTTAGTTCTAAAATAAAGAAAAAAAAAAATTCTAAGTTAGTAAAATCCTAAGCTATGAATTATGATAAGAGAGAATCTTAAATTCAATTTGGAACGAAACAGTCCCCGGCAACAGCGCCAAAAACTTGTTCACCCCCCAAGTATAGGGTTGTGATGTAGTAATAAACTCGGTAAGATCGAGGTCGAATCCCACGAGGACTGGTCGTCACAAATCAAATCTATGATTCCCCTTAACTAATCCAACGATTAATGTAGCGAATTGCTAACACAAATTTATGGAAAATAACTATTGAGAATAAGGAAGAAAATTCAATCAGAGAGAGCACTAGGACTTTCGAATCCACCCCTAATTATCCTAACCCTTGTTTTGTCTGTTAATTCACTTTAATTTAGATTGATCTAACTTATCTAGAGAAAGCACAATCTGTGTCCTTAATCGGGCATACAGATTGTCTAATTCCTTCAAGCAATGCCATGAATGACATATCTCATGTCCTTTGTTGGGCACATGGAATATACCGTTTATTAAAGCACCCTGTCTCTTCCTCTATAGGAACCTGTCATAATCAGACACAAGTACCTAGCATAAGCATCCAGACCACATCCATGCATAGACTCTGATCAAAGTTGATAGATGGAGAAGTATGGAATTTAAAACAATCAAGCACACTAGGGAAAGAAACAAATCAATCTAATTAAAGTAAAATCAACATAGAACAATGGATGTTCAAATTAGGGTTTCATCTCATCCCTAGCTGAGAGATTAGTTTCCCATAAAATCCATTAAACAGATGGATAAATAAAATTCATAAAAAACATCAAACCAATTTCTCTCTTTCTTCTTTCTTCTCTTTCTTCTCTCCTTTGCTCTAGATCCGAATTCTCCACTTTTTCAATGCCCTTCCTCATGTTTTTGCAACTCTTTTTATAGCCGATGGAGTGGCCGGAGTGGTGAAAATCGATTTGGGAAGTCGTCGCACGCAAGTTAAAGAAACAACCTTTTCGCAGCCAAGTTCGGGACCTCAAAACACCATACTTTCCTCGTTCAAATTCCAACAAACACCGCCCCTTAGGACTTTCTTGGGTCCTTTACATGATGGACGGTTCAGATCTGCCATATGATCAAAGATGGTGGCCCACAACCGCCTGGAAAACTGGATTTCTAAATTTGTGTGAAAGTTTCGCATCCTTTTCATTTGTCGTGATCGTGGGCCCCATGGAAGTGCTGGGAAATCCACCCTGTCCATTGGATTCGGGGTGAAATTTCATCAAGAATAGGTAGTTTTGAACGTCCAATGATGCGGCCCAGAGAAGAAAACACAAAAAGATCAGATTTAGACGTTGCAGGACAGCCCTTTTGTGGCCTCTGTACCGCACACGTGTGCACGCATGGGTATAAAGTATTACCATGGTTTTGAAGTCCTCGAGCCCATCTTCAAGATGGACGGTTTGGATCATCCGTACAGGTGATGAGCGGGGCCCACTAGCGTCCGCAAAAACGGACAGCGACGTCCGTTCGCTGCCGCAGAAACGGCAATTGCCGTTGCGAATTTGGAAGGCGCGGTCAGCGCTGCTGACCGCCAGACTCGGTTCGGTGCGGCTCTAGAGTGTAGTGCACATATGCACACTCGCTTCTTATGCAAGCCTGCTGTAATGTTTTCGAGAAATCCAAGCCGTCCATCCTGTTTCTCATATCATTTAAACCGTCTAGGTAAATTTTGAAGAAGGTCCAGATATCAGGTGGGCCCAGAATCAACGGTTTATGGACTGATCTGTCAGTTGGGGCACTTCCCTAGTGATCCGAGGGCTGAAATTTGAAATGTACGGTTAATTTATGTCCCTAATCCCATGTATAAAGTTTCGAGCCAATTGGATAGAGGGATCCATGTGATCTTTCATTCTGGACCAGTTTCGTGCCTCTTTAAACATGAATGGCTTGATTTCCTTGGGTCCCAGGCATGTAAATTCTTTAATATTGGTCCTCTGAGGTTCATCCCGAGCTCTGGTAATTCCGGAGAGTCAAATCCATGCTTTTAACATCATTTTTCAATACACGCTCCTGATTTCATCCTGTAATAAAAATACAATTAAAATATGGTATTAAGCATTATCATGTACGTAAAATCAGGTAATAGTCGGGGTCTGATATGCAATATTCGACCCTCATCAATACAACACAGGCATCTTGGTGGGTCCCACATGGACGTGGCCCACTTGATTTTGGACCCACATAATATTTGTGTTTCCCTTTTGATTCGGGCCTGTGTGACTGTCCGGTCATACAGTCCCCAAATAGGGATCAAGATGGCCCACTAGTTAGATGGCATGGGTAAAATACACACATCATAGGTGGGCCATGATCATAGAGAGAGAGAGAGAGAGAGAGAGAGAGAGAGAGATCGGAGATAACGGAGGGGCCCCGCCACTATGGGCCCCTCATGGATACAAGCATACATCAAAGTGGGTCCCACCATATGTGGGCCCTTAGATCACAAAAGACAAGTACAAAAAAAAGACTTAAAATGTGGGTCCAAGATCACCCACCGTCCACTTCTTCTTACTCCCTTGGCTTCCTTTGCTCCTTAGCTTCGATCCTAATAGAAGAGATGGAGTTTGGATGGTTGAGATGGGAGATGAGAGGGTAGGAAGTGGGCCACACACAAAGCTCTCTTGGAGGTTGAAAGAGCTTGGACGTGTGATTTTTTTTCTCTTGCTTGGGAAAGTGGTTTGAGAATGAGAGAGGGAGAGGGTTGTAGAGAGAAAGAGAGAGAGAGAGAGAGAGAGAGAGAGAGAGAGAGAGAGAGAGAGAGAGATGGGTGATGGATGTGGTGAGTGATGGGTGTGTAAGAGCTTTTTGACTTTAGGGGTAGATGGTGTAAGAAAGGTATGGAGTGTGTAAGAACTTTTTTACTTTTAGGGTTGCTTGGGGATGGGTGTGAGGTGATGTGTACTTGACATGTACTTGACCCTTGATGGGATTGATTGATTGATGGATGTGACATTCGGTGAGATTCTCTTGAATTTTACAATGCGCAGTATTTTCCTTGAACTGAACACGGGTCCACATCTCTTGGCCAGGGTATCGCTTCGGCGTGCGAGACGTGACATCAGAACCGCAGCGACGGCGCGGTCGCAAGGGTACAAGTCTCGGGTTGAGTCGACTCTGGTTTGTAGAACTCGGCTTAGGATCGCACGCAGATGTCGGATAAATGTCAAAAGTTGCCGGAATTCGACATGGAGGATCGTGGGAACCTACGGAATGGTATGGACTAAGATATGGGTCTTACAAATTTTCAGCTACATCCAAAACTCATGTGGGCCCCACCAAGTGCTTTTATATTTTTTTGGATGTCTTCACATAGTTTTAGATGGTATGGCCTACTTGAGTTTCATATACAGATGATTTTGAGATATCTTATAACCTAATATTTGGATATGATTCATTTTTTGGATAATTCTCTAAAATTATCTCGTAAAATGGATTAACGGTGTGGGTTGATTCCAAATTTACTCTGGTAAGGGTAACGAGTAACTCACCTAAATGTAGTGGAGAAGGGTTTCCTTAAAACATTTATTATCATATATTGGGCCTGCCTAAATATGATTCACATATCCAACCCACTCATTATGTGTGTCCCACTTGGATGAGGGGTCAGACCAAGTTTCAACAACATCTAAAACTCATGTGGGCCCCACCAAGTGCTTTTATATTTTTTGGGATGTCTTCACATAGTTTTAGATGGTATGGCCCACTTGAGTTTCATTTACCGATGAATTTTGAGATATCTCATAACCTAAAGGGGACACATCAAATCCACGGTGTTAATGTTCGACACACATCATGATGGGGCCTACAAAACTTACTAACATCAATTCTTAGGTTCTTACGAGGTCAATAAGTTGGGTCATAATTTTGATCAGAATATTTGGCCCATTTTACATGTCTAGTCCATTCACCCTATTTTACTGATCATTAACCTCAATTTGACTAGTTACTCACCCGATCATGCTACATATGAAAAAGATATTGGGCAAACAAGATTGATCAACAATTTAAGTGAATGTTGATTTAAACATCTGAACTTATTTACTCTTCAATCTAAACTGATCAAATTGTCCAAAAATGGTTAAAGGTTGTTCATAATATCAAAAATATATGAATGAATAGAAAACACAAACATCAGCTTGATCCAAAACTTCTATGGCCTCTAAGAAATCTTAAATGGTAGAGGTTCAATCACATTATTTCCTGTGGTGTGGTCCACTTGAGCTTTGGATATGCTTCCTTTTTGTTCTTTGGACCTCAAATTATTTGTTAACATGGATGAATGGAGTGGATAAAATAAATAAATAACAGTGGACCCCACAGAGTTTACTCTGGTAAGGGTAACGAGTAACTCACCTAAATTTAGTGGAGAAGGGTTTCCTTAAAACATTCATAATCATATATTGGGCCTGCCTAAATGTGATTCACATATCCAACCCACTCATTACGTGTGTCCCACTTAGATGAGGGGTTAGACCAAGTTTCAACCGCATCCAAAACTCATGTGGGCCCCACCAAGTGCTTTTATATTTTTTAGGATGTCTTCACATAGTTTTAGATGGTATGGCTCACTAGAGTTTCGTTTACCAATGATTTTTAAGATATCTCATAACTTAAAGGGGACACATCAAATCCACGGTGTTGATGTTCGACACACATCATGATGGGGCCCACAAAACTTACTAACATCAGTTTTTAGGTTCTCACGAGGTCAATAAGTTAGTTCACAATTTTGACCAAAATATTTAGCCCATTTTACATGTCTGGTCCATTCACTCTATTTTACTGATCATTACCCTCAATTTGACTAGTTACTCGCTCCGATCATGCAACATATGAGAAAGATATTGGACAAACAAGATTGATCAACAATTTGAGTGAGTTTTGATTTAAACATCTGAAGTTATTTACTCTTCAATCTGGACTGATCAGATTGTCCGAAAGCAGTTAAAGGTTCAATTAGTGGATGTGCATAATAATTTAGTAATTTTATTTTTCACAAATAAATTTTAATTTCCTTTTAAAAATAACATTTTTTTTTGAAAATGTATATTTTTTCTTTTTTAACAAAATATCATTTTTATTATAAATTATTTCAAAAAATATTTAAAATACAAATTTTGAATTTTTATTTTCAAAATCTCAAATTTTTTTTCATATTTTAATTTCTTCTCAAAAATTTCAAAATGCTGATTTTTTTTCTTCAAAAGCATTATTTTGTTCTCAAAAATTTTCTCAAACATAGTTAAAATTTGTGAACTTTTCAATATTCTTTTTCATGTGATATTACAAATCATTTAAATATTACATTTTAATTATATATATATATATATATATAAATTTCCACTCATATGATATAAAAACTATATATATATATATATATATATATATATATATATATATATATATATACAAACATACTATCTTTTTACCGGCAGTTTTTGTTCGTCAGTAAAATACATTACTGACGGTTTTCATCCGTCGGAAAAACTATCATTATTAACGATGAAATTTTTCGTCGGTAAACGAAAAGTTTTAAAAACATTATTCCCGACGGCTTTGGTTCGTTGGTAAAACTCTTACTGCGAAACTTTTGAAGGCAGCGGGTAAATTTTCTAAGTTAAAAATTATATCATTAATCCCGATGACAATTTTTATCGGTAAAACATAAGTTTTACTGACGAAATTTTATTTGTCGGTAAAAACATTATTCCCAACGGCTTTTGTTCGTCGGTAAGACTCTTAGTGGGAAACCTTTCTAGAGAGCGGGAAAATTTTCTAAGTTAAAAATTATGTCATTATTCCCGACAAAAGTTTTCGTCGGTAAAAGTCTTAGTGCGAACTTTTCTATTATAAAAATATCACACTTTTATCGACGAAAATGTTCGTTGGTAAAAACATTATTCCCGACGGTTTTAGTTCGTCGGTAAAACTCTTAGTGGGTAACTTTTCAAGGCTGCGGGAAAACTTTAAGTTAAAAATTATGTCATTATTCCCGATGAAAGTTTTCGTCGGTAAAAGTCTTAATGCGAAATTTTAAGATATGTAGGTGAAAAACAGAATACTTTTACCGAAGAAAATGTTCGTCGGTAAAAATATTATTCCCGATGAGGAAAATTTTTTAAGTGAACAATAGAACACTTACCGACGAAAATGTTCAGCGGTAAAAAAATTATTCCCGACAGTTTTAGTTCGTCGATAAAACTCAGGGTGAAAATTTTTTAAGCGAACAACAGAACACTTACCAACGAAAATGTTCGTCGGTAAAAACATTATTCCTGACGGTTTTAGCTCGTCGGTAAAACTCAGGCCGAAAATTGAACACATTTATCGACGAAAATTTTCGTCGGAAAAACCATTATTCCCGACGGTTTTAGTTCGTTCATAAAACTTAGCTTGAATATTTTCAGATTTTTACCGACGAACATTTTCGTTGGTAAAACTCTTACCGTGAAATTTTCGGAATAACGCAAAAATTTTTTATCTTAAAAATTAAAATAGTTTTACCGACGAAAAGTTTCATCGGCAAAAATATTATTACCTACCAAAAAAATTTCGTCGGTACAAGTGCAGTTTTACCGACGAAAAAAATTTCGTTGGTAAAAGTATGAAATTTTTTTCGTCGGCAATAATTTCTTAGGTAAAAGAGTTGTTTCTTGTAGTGCCACAGTAATATTTATATGCAATCTAAATCATTCCTATACTGGTGCAACTGTTAACATGGTCATTTTCACTGGGATGAACTCATATATATATATATATATATATATATATATATATATATATATATATATATATATATAGTCTGATACAAAGCTTATGCGGCCCACGAATGTTTCAATGATAGGCATAGAGTCTCTGTTCCTTTCTATTGTGTGGCTCACTTGAGCTTTGGGTTTGTCTCATTTCTAGTTCCTATATTAGATGATATGAAAAAACATATGGATAGGAAGAAAAAACCCTATTTTTTAATATATGGGACCGGAAATTTCTTTCAAACAGACCAATAGTGACGGACTGCAGTGAAGTGTCGCATACAATACCTATCTTGGTACCGTGTGGTGTTGGAAAACCTGTGGCCCCACCATGATGTATGTGTTTTATCAACACCATCTATCCAGTTTTCTACGTCATCTTATGGCATAAGCCCAAATCTCAACTTGACTACACCGTGGGAAACAGTGGTGATTGAACACCCACCATTAAAAGCTTATAGGGAGTATAGAAGTTGTGGATCAAGTTAATATTTGTTTTTTTTTTTTCTTCCCTTCATCTAGGTCTATGTGACCTAGCTAATCAAGTTGGATGGCAAATAAATATTATCGTGAGTCCTATGAAGTTTTTAATGGTGGGCATTTAATCACCGCTTTTTTTTGGTGTGGTCCACCTAAGAATTGGATTTAGCTCACTTGGGCTCAGTCCTTAAAATAATATGGCAAAATGGATGGAAGATGTGGATGAAACACATATCATGGTGGGGTATACAAAGCTTTGCTAGCCCTTCATAGCAACTAGGTTGGTGCTGTGTGCCACGCTTAGGGTTGTACACGAACCGAGTTAGCTTGGTTAGCTCGTTTGACTCGACTTGAAAAAGCTCGAGTTGATTCGGTTTAAAACTGAGTTCAAGCTAAGTCGAGCTGATTTTTTGAGCTCGAAAAAATTTCAAACCAAGTTCGAGCTTGCCTGAGCTCGACTCGACTCGGATCGAACCCAGCTCAAATTGAACTCGGATCAAACCAGTTTGGCGACTCGGTTAATTTGATATTGATGTTGCCCACTAAGTGTTTGATGAAATGACTCAATGAAGTGTGTCTGGTGCAATGAAGGTATGTATATAAAACAAATACCATTTTTTTCTTGATTTTTATGTTGCTTAGAAGGTGTTTGATGAAATACCTATAAAATCACTCTTATTGTTTTACATACAGTGAGATTTTGAAGGTGTAGTCCATATGTTTGTGAAAATGTTACGTAGGTAAACTCGGCTAGATATTGGCTCAAACTGGCCCGAGCTGTTGACCAAACCGAGCCGAGCTTGCTGGTCAAACTCAAGGATCGAGCCGAGCCGATTTTGAGTTGGGGTCAGCAAGTGGCCAAGCCGACTCGGTTCGACTCGTGTACACCTCTAGCCTCGCTACCTAACCGAATATGAGAATGATGCCCTTGCTGATTTTTGGCCAGGCCTATCGTGATATGTTTGTGAAATCCACTTTGATTAGTGGATGTATAAACCACTTTAGGCATGCAACCAAAAAATTAGGTTGATATGTGAAACAGTTGGAAGAGATGTTTAGTGCTGATTTTTTATAGGGCCCACCATGATGATCATGTGTAATTCACTTGAACCATTAGATGCCACACAAAAATTTAGTCCTAGAGCCTAAAATAGGATAATCCATAATTTAGGGTGGCCACACCGAGAGAAATAATTTAAAGGGTGGGTATCACACTTTTTTAATCATTATTTAGTCCACCTGAATCATGAATGAAAATAGCTTTTAAGCCACGGGCCTAAAATTAGGTCATGCAACTAGTAGTTGGCGTGAACTTTAGAAACACATCACAATGCGCCAACGTGGCTTTATGCCCTGCCTACAATTCACTTTTGAACTGAGCAGAGGCATATTTATCGATTCTCTCACAAGAATTAATTAGACTTCTCACCTCTTATCAATACGGTGAGAGAAATGTTTTAGCATATACCAGACCTTAAAACATCTTCTTAATGGGTTTTTTGACCCGTCGTCGGCTGGTCGTGAGCCCTGCTCGACCAGTCGTGGGAGTCGACCCATGGCACGACTCAAAGTCCAACGACTGTGGACTATTTTTCTCCGGTGTGCTCGATCAGTCGAAGGAGGTGCTCGACCGGTCGAAGGTGGCTCTCGATCGGTCGTGGACTCAGTTCGACTAGTCGAGGTTACGCAGATTCGTTCCGCGATTTTGCGTGGATTTCGTGTCGCAAGTCCTTTTCAACTGGGATGCGGAAGGGAGTTTCCTAAAACTATAAATAGGAGTTCTTAGGGTTTTCTAGGATACAACAAGAGGGTTTCCTAAAGCTTTACAAGGGATTTGCTAAAGGGTTTAGGGCTATCAAAGGTGAGAGAGAGAAGAAAAGAGAGAGAGGAAGCTTATAGAAGGGAGGTTCTGCTCGTGGAGGTTATCCACTGTGCAATCTATATCTCAGCGCTTCTATGTCCTTGTAATCGGTTAGATCTCTTCGTTTTCTTTGTTTCTCTCATTGTTTCTCCACTCCTGCGTGAGTGAAGAAGTTTTTAACGTTCCACTTCATAGTGGATTGTTGATTTGGACGAGGTCCCGTGGTTTTTACCTCTTTGAGGGTTTTCCACGTAAAAATCTCTCGTGTGGTGCGTGATTGATGAATTGATTGTTTTCATTGCTTTATCATCCATAATTCTGGTTTGTTCTGGAGGGCTAGATCCTAAGGTTTTGTGCAAGGCCCCCAATAAAGTCGTATTAAAGCTAAGTTCATTGAATGGGTAGGATCGGTTTGGAATTATGGAAGGTGGCTCATCAAGGATGATCAGCCTCAATGGTTCTAACTGGACCATATGGAAGGCTAAGATGGAGGACTTACTTTATTACAAGGACTTATATTCTCCAATTTTAGGCATATCAGTAAAAACTAAGGATATGACTGATGATGATTGGAAGAAGATGGACTGAAAGGCGGTGGGGTTTAGTAGACAATGGTTGAATGATTCTATGTTTCACCATGTGTCTACAGAAACCTCAGCCGCTAGCCTATGGCTGAAATTACAAGGGCTGTATGAGAGGAAGACAGCCGGTAATAAGATTTTTCTGATAAGGCGACTTGTGAATCTCAAGTTCAAGGATGGTGGTTCTGTGGCCGAGCACATGAATGAGGTCAGTAATATAGTGAACCAACTCACCTCTATGAAGATGGTCCTGGATGATGAATTGCAGGCTTTACTTTTACTTAGTTCATTGCTTGACAGTTGGGAGACATTGGTGGTGTCTCTAAGTAACTCCGCGCCAGACGGAAAGATATCCATGGAATAGGTAACCAGTTGTCTCTTCAATGAGGAGACAAGGACGAAATCTCAGGGGTCTACTCAGCAAGAGGCTCTTATGACACAGGAACGGGGGAGTGAAAAGAATAGGAAGGGCGGGAAGGCCCAAAATAAATCAAGAGGCAAGTCGAGTAACAAAAAAGATGTTGAATGCTGAAATTGTGGTAAGAAGGGCCACTACAAGCATAAATGTCATGGTAAGAAAAACGACAAGAAAGGAAATGGGAAGGATGATGAATCAGATTCTACTGCGGTCGCTTCAAATGACGACATTATAGTTATTCTTTCAATAGATCATAATGTATGTCTCACGGCTACGAGTCAGGACACCGACTGGGTGATAGACTCGAGAGCTTCTTTTCATGTGACTCCACGCAGGGACTTCTTTATAGGCTACAAGTTAGGTGACTATGGGACTATGAGGATGGGAAATTCTGGCATATAAAAAATCGTGGGAGTTGGTGATATTTGTGTGAAGACCGATGTGGGCTGCACATTGGTTCTCAGGGATGTGAGACATATCCTAGACCTTCGCCTCAACTTGATGTCAACGGGAAGGTTGGATGATGATGGCTATGAAAGCCGGTTTGCAGGTGGGCGATGAAAGCTTATCAAGGGTTCATTGATGGTGGCTAGAGGAAAGAAGTATTGCATCCTTTACAAGGCAAGTGTCAGTATGTGCAAGGGTGGGTTAAATGCAGGGGAAGATTCAACTATTGACATGTGGCACAGGTGTCTAGGCCATATGAGTGAAAAAGGGCTTTAGCTACTAGTAAGAAAGCGGCTCCTTCCAGACGTGACAGGTACACCTCTCAAAACCTGTCTTGATTGTTTATCAGGTAAATAACATAGAGTTTCATTTGTTAAATCTGCTTCTCATGTTAATAAAGTGCATGCATTAGATTTGGTTTATTCTGATATTTGTGGTCCTATGAGGACAAAAACCTTGGGTGGGGCATTGTATTTTTTTACTTCTATAGATGATGCATTTAGGAGGGTTTGGGCTTATGCTTTGAAATCCAAGGACGAGGTCTTTGGTGTGTTTAAATTGTTTCATGCTATGGTCAAGAGAGAGAGAGATAGGTAGATCATTAAAGTGCATCTGCACTGACAATGGTGGTGAATATATTGGTGACTTTCATGAGTACTGCAAGTCCTTGGGTATACGGCATGAACAGACGGTTCCCAAGACCCCCCAGCATAATGGTGTAGCTGTGCGAATGAATCGTACCATTGTTGAGATAATCAGATGCATGTTATCCCATGCAAAATTGTCCAAGACGTTCTGGGGAGAAGCAATGTACACGGCATTGTATTTGATAAATAAGTCTCCATTAGCCTCATTGAATGGAGAAGTACCTGAGAAGGTGTGGACTGGATAGGATCCATTGTACAGTCATCTCAAGGTGTTTGGATGCAAGGCATCCGTTCACGTACAAAAGGACGAGAGGTCCAAGCTCGAAATGAAGATCAGGCAGTGTGTGTTCTTAGGGTACGGTGATGAAAAATTCGGTTATAGATTGTGGAATCCGACTGAGAGGAAGCTTGTCAGGAGCAGAGATGTGGTTTTCTTTGAAGAACAGTGTATAGAAGACATTGGTAAGCCAGAGAAGAACAAGCCTAGTTCAGGTGAGCTAGAGGACATGGATCCGGTTACTCTTCCCATGGTGCCTGATGACGGGAGAGCACAGCAAGGTACAGAGGATGAGGGAGTTCCTTCAGAAGATGGACCAGGGGAGCAGTCCCCACTTGATCCACCTGTTAAGCCACAGGTGAGGAGGTCATCTAGGGACAGATAGTTGTCCAAAAGGTACTCGCCACATGAGTACATTATGCTGACTGATGGAGGAGAGCCAGAAGATTATTCTGAGACCCTAGCCGACGAGCATAAGGGGGAGTGGTTGAAAGCTATGCAAGAGGAGATAGAATCATTGCATAAGAACCACACCTATAATATGGTAAAACTGCCTAAGGGCAAGAGAGCTTTAAGCAACAAGTGGGTGTTTAGAAAGAAGATTGAGCAGAAGAATTTACAGACAAGGTTTAAGGCCAGACTTGTGGTGAAAGGTTTTGGTCAGAGGAAAGGTATAGACTTCGAAGAGATATTCTCACCAGTGGTGAAGATGACATTCATACGGGTGTTGCTTAGGTTGGCGGCTAGCATGGATCTGGAGATAGAGCAGTTAGATATTAAAACTGCCTTTCTCCATGGTGAACTGGAAGAAGAGATCTACATGCACTAACCAGAGGGGTTCGAAGTCAAGGGCAAGGAGCATATGGTGTGTAGGCTGAGGAAGAGCTTGTATGGGCTGAAACAAGCTCCACGGTAATGGTACAAGAAGTTCGACTCGTTTATGTTGAAACATGGGTATGAATGAATGGAGTCGGACCACTGTGTGTTCACGCGCAAGTTCTCAGATGGTGATTTCTTAGTTCTGCTCTTATACGTTGATGACATGCTCATCATGGGAAAAGACATCAAGAAGATCGACAGGCTGAAACAGGAGTTGGGCAAGTTTTTTGCGATGAAAGACTTGGGCCCGGCTAGACAGATCCTAGGAATGGAGATAACCCGTGATAGAAGCAACATGAAGCTTTGGCTGTCACAAGAGCGGTATATTGAGAAAGTCCTAGAGCGGTTCAATATGAATGCAGCGAAGCCGGTCAGTACTCCACTGGATGGTCACTTGAGATTGAGCAACAGGTAGTGCCCCAAGAAGAAGGCAGAGGTGGAAGAGATGCACAAGATACCTTATGCGTCAGCGGTAGGAAGTTTGATGTATGCTATGGTATATACACGCCCAGACATAGCATATGCGGTTGGTGTTGTCAGCCGGTATCTTGCCAATCCTGGCAAAGAGCATTGGGCAGCGGTGAAATGGATACTGAGGTATCTAAGAGGCTCATCCAGGTTGAGCCTATATTATGGTGATGGTAAACCTGTGTTAGAGGGCTACACAGATGCAAATATGACAGGTGACATTGACTCCAGGAAGTCTACATCAGGGTTCATGTTCACGTTTGCAGGGGGAGCAGTTTCTTGGTAGAGCAGGCTACAGAAGGTCGTAGCATTATTGACGACAGAGGCCGAATACATTGCAGTCACAGAAGCATGTAAAGAGATGCTTTGGATGAAAAGGTTCCTACAGGAACTTAACCTGAAGTAGGAGGAGCACGTAGTCTATTGTGATAGTCAAAATACTATACGCTTGAGTAAGAATCCAAGTTAGCATTCCAAGTCGAAGCACATAGAGATTCGGTATCACTGGTGTTGAGGGTCAAATATTGCATATTAGACCCCAGTTATTACCGGATTTATGAACATGCCACTGTTTAAAAGCCTAATTTAATCGTGTTTGTGATGCAAGGTGCAATTACAAGAGCTTGAACTGAAAAGGATGCTAAAAGCATAGATTTGACGCTCTGACATCACCAAGGCATTGGACGGGACTCCATGGGACCAAGATCGAGGATTTACACACCAGAGATCAGAGAAATTCTAGCCACTCACTTCAAACAGGCCTGAAAAACGTCCAGAATGCAAGATCACAGGGTTCCCACCATCTGATCAGCTTGAAACTTCATACATGGCCTGATGACCATAAATTAACCGTACATATCAAATTTCAACTATTGAAGATCTCGGGAAGTGGGCTAACGGAGAGGATGAAGGCGTTTCATGACCAACATATTCTACGAAAATCATTCACGCCAGGTCAGAAAGTCCTTTTGTATAATTCTCGATTACATCTCTTTCCGGGTAAGCTTCGATCTCGTTGGACCGGTCCTTACATTGTCGTTACTGCATATCCTCATGGGCCTTCGAGATAAGAGACCCCGACAATGGCAAGGAGTTTAAAGTAAATGGGCATCGCTTAAAGCCATTTGTCGAGAAATTTGATTCAGAGGACATGTCCATGCCTCTGACTGATCCTGTTTATCAGGATTGATCTCCTAGTCTGATGGAGGTATAGGTAGGTTTCCTGTTTGCATAGGACTAGGGTAGTCACTTTGGTCTGGCTGAAGACGTTAAACTTAGCGCTCCTGGGAGGCAACCCAGCTTTTCAATTTATTTCATTTTCCTAGTTAGTTTAATGTTTGTGGGTAACATTACTGCAAACCCTCACGAGACTACAACTCGTCCACTAGGGGCAACCTAGGGGTTTAAAGGCTTGTTGCATACGCTAAATGCAATTGAGAGCACCTGCGAAAGTGGTATAGGTAGGAATTTATTTTTGTTATTTGTGTTTTACTTTCGATTGGTTTCACTCTTGTGCTGACCCACTCTCATGTTGAGATCTCTACGGAAAAGTCTCTCTCGACTCGTTACCCAGGTACTATCTTCCCATCACTTCTCATTTACTTTCGTTGTCCCATGTGCATTGCATGCTTACATCTTTTACATTGAGGACAATGTAGATTTTAGGTTGGGGGTGGGACATTAGGTAACCTAATCAGTGTTTTCTTGGTCTTGAGCAAGAATTGTGAAATCAGTGTTTTTTTTTTTTTGAAAATTTTGAGAAAATTTTGTGAAAATTTTTTAATTTTTTCTGGACTTTCTTGTACATTCGAAGTAATCTTGACGACCATCTTGGATTTAGAGTTACAAGATAAGTGATGTTGGTAACTTATGACTCTTGGATTCAGTATCTATCAGATTTCACAGTTAAGTTCGAAATATTAATCTATGATTAGAAGTTTTAAACATTGATTGAGTCATGATTTCACATGTCACATCTCGCTTACACATTGAGGTCTCAGTTTGATATTAAAGGATTAACTTGGAGATCACTAAGCGTGAAAGGAACCAACCTGAGAAATTGAAAGGATTGGGCGAATGGTCTTCACCATAGGTCTGCTCCCTATAGGTGTAGATTTAACTCCCCATAGATGATATAAAAAAAAAAAAAGTTAGGCGACAAGTTTTCACCATAGGTTTGCTCCCCATAGGTGAGGATTTGATTCCCCTCCTTAGCGTTATTGTTTATAAAAATATTAAAGGCTGATAGAATGAAAAGATGATCTAAAAGGCAAGTGTTGGTTTCAGTTTTGATTGTTATGAATTCCGTTGTTAATTACCTGTGATATCATGAAATTGACAATTGGATCTCTTATTGTTGATAAGTCGGGACTACACTATACACTCATGGATCTCAATGTTTAGAATTTTCTTTCTGATTGATGGATGAATACTTTGAACTTGACTATGAAGTTTACCGTGTGCTTGAGTCTAGGAGAGAATAATGCCCAACATTCATGCATCTTAGAATTCTCATATTTAGATTGCTTTTCTAAAATCACTCGAGTTTATAGAAAGTGTCCTGTAATTTTCAACTTATTTTTCGCATATTTTGCTCGGGACTAGCAAAATGCTGGTTAGGGGTTGTGTTGAGGGTCAAATATTGCATATTAGACCCCAGTTATTACTGGATTTATGAACATGCCACTGTTTAAAAGCCTAATTTAATCGTGTTTGTGATGCAAGGTGCAATTACAAGAGCTTGAACTGGAAAGGATGCTAAAAGCATAGATTTGATGCTCTGACATCACCAAGGCATTGGACGGGACTCCATGGGACCAAGATCGATGATTTACATACCAGAGATCAGAGAAATTCTAGCCACTCACTTCAAACAGGCCTGAAAAACGTCCAGAATGCAAGATCACAGGGTTCCCACCATCTGATCAGCTTGAAACTTCATACATGGCCTGATGACCATAAATTAACCGTACATATCAAATTTCAACTATTGAAGATCTCGAGAAGTGGGCTAACGGACAGATCAGGCCCTTAATTCATAAAGTGGGGCCCACATGCTATCTGGATATGCTTCAAAATTGGTATCGACGGTTTAAATAATATGAGAAGCAGGATGGACGGATTGGATACCTGAAAAACATCACAGTGGACCCCGCACCGCGGAGTGTGCGTACAGTGCATATTCGCACCGGCGAGGCACCGAACCGGCTAAGGCGGGTCAGCGCCTGCTGACCCGCATCTCCCTCAAAACGGAAATATCCGTTTCCAGCGTCCGTGTAACGGATGAGCTCTGTCCGTCTTGCGGAAGATAGTGGGCCCCAAACTCCGCCCCATTGAATAATCTGGACCGTCCGTTCACTTCATAGGGGGCCTAAGACCATCTTCAAGCTTTCCTTTTGGTCCAATGCACGTATAACAGACAGATCACCGTTCAAACACGGGATGGATGGCTGGGTTAAAACTCAATGGGCCACACTTAACTCGATCCAAAACCAGCCCTCTCTGAACTGATTTTCGTTGTGATTCTATTGGACGGCATGGATTTCCCAACCGACCTCAGTCATGGGCCCCACTAACGCCGAAAATCCGGAACTTCTGCACGTCTTACGCAATACGCGCGACCGGACGCTGTCCGGTTTTGCGGATCGTTTTGTGAACGAGATCACGGTCGGATCTCTGATCCAGACCGTCCACACGTTGAAACAGGTGGCCGTAACCATGACCTTGCAACCAGAACCGAAGATGGGACGCCCATTGTTTTGAAATTCAAGTTCACAGCAAGTTGATTTGCGCTGTATTTTACGTGCGGACGGCGATGCGTAGGATTGGAAACTGATTTCAGCAGCACAAAACTCTCCGTGGCTGGCTATAAAAGGGAGGAAGGAACGAGAGAAAGGAGCTATTCACGGCTGGAGAGAAAGAGAGAGAGAGAGAGAGAGAGAGAGAGAGAGAGAGAGAGAACTTTTATTTTATGTTTTTTTTACTGTTTTCTCCCCTTTCCTGTTGAGAGATCTAGCCAATCATGGTTGGCTAAACCTCTTAGCTAGGGCTAAGAGGTGAAGCTTCGTAGCGAGATGGGAGGATTCTGCGGCTTGGATTATGCCCGTTGAATTCATTTTGATCGGTTTGATTTAAAGGAAGATTTCAGTTTTTAATGATTTAGTGTGACTGATATTACATTAGATCTGTGATGGCTTGAGTTTTCCTTTTCCTTTTTCTGATTGTGGGGTTAGGAAGCCCTGTTGTTCACCATCGTCTCCTAGGCATGGTTGGATGACGGAATCCTTCCTAACATTCATACATCACTCTGATTGGTTGTGGATTGGTTTAACTCTGTTGTTTGCTTTATCTCATGGACATGGTTTTGTGATGGAATCCATTCTAATTTACACCCGTCTCATCTTTTGAAAACTTGATCAAAGGAAGTTCAGATTGTTCTCTAAGCGATATACCTTCCAACTGGATGAAGATGGGACTCGAAGTCCAGTTGAGTTCGTGAATCAAGCATAGATCTCCCTGATCTCTACAAGTGGATCCTCTGAATCCCTAGTTTCCCTTCTTTCTGAATTCTTAAGTTTTAAATACTTATTTCACCATTATTCTTCAAATCACAATTGGTTTAGATTTTGTCTTAGCCTAGTTCTAGATTTGGTTAGTTTCAGATAACGTACAGGTTTCAATCCCTGTGGATTCGACCTCGGTCTTACCGAGTTTATTACTACATCACAACCCTATACTTGGGGAGTGAACAACTGGATCAGGGATACTTTGAAACAAAAGGTGTTACGGCTGGAGAAGGTCAACACAGACGATAATGGGTCAGACATGATGACCAAGGTTTTGCTCAAGGGCAAGTTTAAGGTTTGTAGAAACCTGGCTGGCTTGAAGAAGGTGGATCCCTCCTGAGTCAAAAAGGGAAAAATTTGATAGGTTTTTTTACCCATCGTCGACTGGTCGTGAGCCCTGCTCGACCGGTCGAAGGCTGGTGTAAGACCCGCATCCTAGCCCGTACCGTTCCATAGGCTTCCGCGGTCATGCTAGTAAAATTTCGGCGACTCGTGATCTATAACCAGCGTCTGCACGCGATCTTGAGACAGATCCTGTCAGTCTGAGTCGGCTTGACCCGAGACTTATACTAATGCGATCGCACCATCGCCGCGGTTCTGATGCCGCGTCTCGCGTGCTGAGGCGATAGCCGGTCCAGGAGATGTGGGCCGTGTTCAGTTCGAGGAAAACGCCGCGCTTTGTAATCCCTAGAGAATGTCCCATCAATCATGTCATAAGTCAAGTACTCCATCCCATCAAGTCAAGTATATGCACTCATCCCCCTCTTACATCACCTGTCACGCCCCAAACTCGGAAACCGGGCTCACAAAATTCCCGATCGCCGAATCCGGCGCTGACAGCCTCTGTAGTACCCCATTCTCGGCTCCCAGCACCCATACGCCAGATTCCAATCCTGGGATCCTACAAGGAGGATTTTTTTTTTGTACATTTAACTCGCAATAAGCATAACCACAAGATTACTCATTTCACGAAGGCAACAACATCATCACATATCCACTAATATAATCATTTAAGTACAATGCTGAAAGGGAAATACATAAATCGAAAATCAAGCTCCAGAAGGCCGTTGTACGCTCCAAGCTCAACAATGCTGCAACCTAATATCACCTGCACGCATCTATCGTGCATAAGCTTATAGAAAGCTTAGAGGGTGGTGTAAGTGTGTACACAAGGTAAGTGCCAGGTAAGCAATATCAGAGTAATCAGAGTAAGCGGGAAAACTAGCAAGCCCATAAATTATACAATATCAGAAATAAGTAGAAATACTGACAATAGCATGAATTATCTGAGTAAACAACATTATTAACAAGGTCATAAATCATACGATAACAGAGTAAGTAAAAATACAGACAAGTCCATGAGTCAATCAATATCAGAATACGCATTATGAAACATCTATGCAAATGAGGAGTCATAAAGAGCCAAGCATCAGATGCCAAGGATGCGATGTAGTACGCAATTCCTAATGAGTGCACGAATACTGTCAGTCGTATGTAGACCGTATAAACGCATAAACATAGTAACCCGGAATGTCATATGCAGTAGATGTAATGCGCTGTGCAGTGCGAATGGAATGATCATGCTGGAGTGTGAAGTCAGGATGATAGTACGAAATATCACAGGCTATGGGGTCCATCACAAGGGACTTCTATCCAAACCAGTCTCATACCTAAATTTGGATAGTCAGACACAATGTGGTAAACTCCTGATCTTAGGTTAGTCACGCGCCCCAATCGAAATCCTTGCCATCGCGAAGGTACACGTAACAAATAGTTGCGCACCACCAGCCCGAGTGGATAGTGAATGAATGAATGGATAAGTATGCAACTCATACTCAATAAGTCCACATATCAGTACGGTTCATCTCTGGGATCATCACCGGGGTCTATTACACTCTACGTCAGTTTGCCGCCCCTATCCAAGCGCACAACTGGGTAAGTAAAAGAGACCTCACTATCCGCCTACCAATATCGGGCACGACTCGTCGATAGCGGACCCATTCCTCAAGCTGGTCAAACTCAACTTAGATATTGCCCCCTCACTCAGGCGGGTAAGGTCACACCCCCTCCCAACCGACCACGACACAGTGGGAGACACGACCTTCTAGTATTCAGCCCTCGTGCGCTCATATATCCACTCGGTCTCGACGTTGTATTCATCTCCTGGCCACGGAGGTTCAGGGATTTTTACCCAGGGACATCTATGGCGCCCGTATGCTAGAACCAAACATTTTCGGTGTCCCGTCTAGCCATCCACGATATGCCTGTGGAGGCCACGACCCTGATGTCGCTAGGGCGTACAATGATCAAGTAACATGTATGCGAGATGCATGAATCACACCGTACAAACATGCAGCAATCTCGCGCGTACCATGCGCTCATGTCGGGCACTCCATCTCATATGGAGTCCCGTAAATGTCTCAGCCCAACGGCTCATGTTATAACCAAACATTCCTCATATCAAGCATACATATGATGCGTATGGGTATGAATCATGGAGCTACACTAAGCATGTTATAAGGTGATGAACTATCCTTACAACGCAGATGGGCCTAGACGGCCTACACACAACAAGTATGGGCCTACCAATGGCCCTAGGGAGAGTCGTAATGCGGACATTTAACTAACATTATACTTACAATGTGGACGTCAAACCAACATTGCTCCTAAGGCATAGCCCGCCATATAGGTCAACGCATAAACCACAGTGGAATTACATTACAATGAGCCTTATGTATACCCTATTAGGCCTCGACCCATGGGCCTCCAATACGTCAAATGGGTCTCATAACATGGGCCCTATGCACACCACAGTGGGTCTCAACCCACGGGCCTTTATACATCACAATGGGTCTCGACCCATGGGACCTAAGATACACCCAAATGGGCCTTATAACATGGGCCTTGCATTCATATCAAGGTGGGCCTCAACAACGGCCACAAATACATTCAGATGGGCCCCATCGCATGGGCCTTAAATACATAACAGGTGGGCCTCAACAATGGCCACAAGTACTCATCCAGGTGGGCTTCAACAACAGCCATAAATACACATCAAGGTGGGCCTCAACAACGGCCACAAGTACACATCGAAGTGGGCCTCAACAACGGCCGTAAATACACATCCAGGTGGGCCTCAACAACGGCCAAAAATATGATAAGGTGGGCCTAAAACACTTGGGCCTTATATAAACCAAGGTGAGGTCCACTTGAACTATAGATCTGCCCCATTTTTAGCCTCAAGACTTAAGACAGGCTTGCCAAATAGTGGATGGCAACACATGCAACATGGTAGGGCCCATAAAGGCCCACCACCGGGTATATACAATATACACATATATATAAAACTTATATATAGTACATAAATACAATACTATATATATATATATATACACACACACACACACATCCATACACACATGCACACACATACATGCACACACACGTGCACACTCACCCACACATGCACACACATGCACAGTCACACGCACATGCACACACACAGCAGGGGGTCCCACCGTCTAGGGTGGACAGTGCGGACGAACGCATACATCAAGGTAGGCCCCATCGTCCGTCTGGACGGTGGGTATTCAACACATACACCACTGTGGGTCCCATGTGGGGCCCACCATAGCGTTTATCTTCCATCCAATCCGTTCATAAGATTACACGAGTCAGAAAGAAGGGGAAAAACAAATTTAAGCTTAATCCGAAGCTTCTGTGGACCCCAAATGGGTTTCAACGGTAGAGTTCAATTCTTACTGTTTCTTGTGATGTGGGCCACCCGAGATCTGGATTGGCCTGGTTTTGGAGGGGGCCCACGTCAGCGGTGGCCCACCAAATGGGCGGTGTGGATACAAAATATACATCATGGTGGGGCCCACGGCCTGAGCCGTGGGACCCCGCCCGTTCATCTTTGCCGGGCGGCGGCCCTCTGGCGGTGTCGTGCGCCGCTCTTTTTTTTTTTTTTTTTTTCAATAAACTTGTTTTTTTTGAGGTTTTTGATGCGTGGGGCCCACATTGGATTAATCCACCCTACCACTTGGTTTCCATGGCCCAGGAAGGATCAAACAAGTCCAATATCGACATTTTCCGTGCTTAAGGGACAATGAAGGGGGTTTTCAATGGTAGAAACTACTGTTTTCAATGCTATGGCCCACCAGAAATCTGGATTGATCCCATTTTTTGGCTTAATGCCTAAAATGGTCTGAGGAAAGGGATGAACGGTATGGATTGGGTTCATACATCTATGTGGGGCCCATACAAGTGGTCAATCCACAAGCTTAGGAACCAAGCTAATATTTGTGCTGTGTCTCTTTTTTTTTTCCAAGCCCACGTCCAGCGTCTGGACAGTTTGGGCGTAACATAAGCATGGAGGTGGGCCCCGTTTAGGTGGGCCGCCAAAGGGTAGGTGGGGTGAGTACAACACATACATAAAGTGGGCCCCACCTATGGATGACTTGGGTACAATACATACCTCAAAGTGGGGTCCGTCCAAGTGGGCCACATGGCCAAATCATCATACAAAAAAAAATAATGAAAAAGAAAGGGAGAGAAAGAGAGAGATGGAAGACCGAGTGATGGAGGGACCCCGGTACTATGGGCCCTCCCTTTCATGATCTACAACATACATCAAGTGGGTCCCAATATATGTGGGCCCATTAAATCAAAATCCAACGGTGGAGATTTCTTCTCCACTAAAATAGACGGTCACGATGACCCCTATTCAAGCTAGGAAAGTAAACATCATGATGGGGTCCATGGAGAATGGCCCCATCATGGAATGATATTGATAATCAAGGTGGGCCATCGGCCACATCTTAGGGTCCAAAGTGAGATCCACACCATTGATCGGTAGGCCTCACTTGGCCCATCATAAAAATATGAAAAACTAGCCTATAAGAGCACCCACCGTTCGATCTTCTTGGTCCGTTGGAAAGCCGGTCTCCTTGTGCTCCACTTTGATGGAGGGTGATGAGAGATGGATGGCTAGGATGAAGGTTCTTTGGGATGGGAAGGTGGGCCACCAAAAATCACTTTTTCTCTCACTTGGGATGGCTTGGACGTGCACATTTTTTTCTCTCTTGGTGTTGCTTTGAAAAGGTGTTGAGAAAGAAAGGGAGAGATGGGATGTAAGGAGAGAGAGTGATGGATGTGAGTGATGTGAGGTGATGGATGTGGTACTTGACTAGGTATGGGTGTGTAAGAGAGAGGGTAAGAAAGAGTTGACTTTGGAGAGAGAAAGCATGGGTTGCTTGTACTTGACATTGAAGTGATTGATTGATTGATTGATGGGATTGATTTGACATTATGTAGAGATTCTCTTGGGATTGAGAAAGCGCGGCGTTTCTTCGAAATAAATGCCTACTCACATCTTCTGGTCAGGGTATCAGATCGATGGGTGAGTCACGGCGTTGGAACCACGGCGATGGTGCGGTCGCAATGATACAGGTCTCGGATAAAACCGACTCGAATATAAAGGATACGACTTACGATCGATCGCAACGTCGATTATCAGTCGCGGATTGCCGGACTTCGACGGAAATAATCACAGGATTCATCGGAACAGTACGAACTAGGATACGGGTCTTACATCACCTTTACCTAAAGTCAACTTTCCCATCACCTCACCATCTCTCTCCCATCATCTCTCTCTCTCTCTCTCTCTCTTTCATTCTCTCTCATTTCTTCCAAGCAATCCCTCCATGGAGCAACCCACGTCCATGTCTCCCATGAGAAACCATGTGTGGCCCACTTCCATCTCCTATCTCCACCATCCTAAGAACATTTCGACCGTTAAAATCATCCTCATGGAGCTCTAGATCATGTTGGCGGTGGAAGGAAGAGAAGATCAAAGGTGGGTGCTTCTCTCTCTCTCTCCCTCCTTTTCATTTGTTTTGTGTGTGATGATGTGATAGTATGGCCCACCCGGATGTGCCCCACCTTGATGTATGTTTCATCCAAACCGTCCAAATCATGTGGGCCCTACCTTGTAAGAGTGAAAAACACAAATATCAAAGTGACCTAAGTGGGCCACGTCCCTATGGGACCCACTTTAATTGTATACAAACCGTCCAGCATCCTTGGACGCTGGACATGGTTGCATAATGCCGAGTGAAACGTGAATAGGTGGTGGGTGTACTGACTGCAGCAACAAAAAAACTTAAAAAAAGGGGGTTTTAAGGCTTTTGGGTGGACCACTCACACAGGCCCCACCCGGATGCATTGATCAAATCCATGCCGTCTATTCCGTTCCCCAAAACATTTTAGGCGTTGAGCCGAAAAATGAGACCCATCTGATCATCGAGTGGGCCAGTGTAGAAAACAGTGGCCTTACCGTCAAAACCACCATGACGTTTCTATACGTCAAAAATACCTCGCATATTGGTCTCATTTCGCCAATCAGGGCCTGTAGAATCTAATGGCCGGGTTGAATTTTTCAAATACGGACTGCACATGGGAAAAACCGCGGAAATTCTCGAATTAAAAAATAAATAAATAAAACAAACAATGACGGCGTCTCTTCTTCTTGCCTCTATGGCGGAGGACGACGCAGGCAGCGTCCTGTGGTTGATGCTGTGGGCGGATGGGCTGGGCCTCACGGCCCAGCTGTGGGCCCCACCTTGATGCGTTTCGAACATCAACACAGTGCATTTTCAGTGTCCCCTTTAAATTACGAGATATCCCAAAAATCAGCGGTACACGGAACTCAGGTGGGCCATATCATCTCAAATCAGGTAAAGACATGCCTAAACATATAAAATCACTTAGTGGGGCCTACCTGAAATTTGGATGCGACTGAAACTTGGTCTGAACGATCATCCAGGGGGGACACACATAATGGGTGGACTGGATTTATGAACCACATTCTAGTGGGCCCTACCCAAGGTCCACGTGACCTTATGAATAAGTTAGATTATAAATAAACATTACCGTGGGCCCCTGGCCCACGTAACCTTATGAACAGTTTGGGTGACAAATAAACATTCCAGTGGGCCCCCCCTGGTCCGAGTGACCTTATAAATAGGTTGGGTGGCTAGCAAACATTACCGTAGGCCTTGGTCCATGTGACCTCAACAACGGGTTGGATGATAAATAAATATTACAGTGGACCCATGTCCACGTGATCTCATGAGCAGATTGGATAAAAATAAACATTATGGTGGGCCCCACATGGGACCCACAGTGATGTATGTGTCTTATTCACACCGTCCACTGCCGTGGACAGTGGACCCAGCATGGTGTGTGTGTTTTATTCACACCGTCAGCCAAACGGTGGAACCCACCACGCTGTATGTGTTGTATACGTGCCATCCACCCATTCTGTACGGACGGTGGGTCCCACTGTCGTTGACATCAGCAAGGTCTGTGGGACCCACATATGATATATGTGTTCTCTCCATACCGTCCAGTCTTATGGGACCCACCATGATGTATGTGTTGCATCCAAGTCATCCAACCACTTGTAAGCTCATTTTAAAGCTTGAGTTCAAAAATGAGACAGATCTAGGGACAGATGGACCACATTATAAGAAGTAGTGGGTTTGAATGTCCACCATTAAGACCCTTGGGCTATTAAGTTTGGGACCAAATATGATATTAGTCTTTCCTGTAAATTCAGGTATGTGAGGCCTTATAATCAGATTGGATGAGAAATAAATATTATGGTGGGCCTTAGGGATTTTAATGGTGGAAATTATTATCACCACTTGTATTCGGGTGTGGCCCAATGTTGTGGCCCACTTGATGTACATAAGGCCCATGTAAGGTGGGCAAATCTTAATGTCTTTGTGACCCGTTGTCGAGGCCCA
Source organism: Magnolia changhungtana (assembly GCA_030180095.1). NCBI lineage: Eukaryota > Viridiplantae > Streptophyta > Magnoliopsida > Magnoliales > Magnoliaceae > Magnolia > Magnolia changhungtana. The sequence continues at coordinate 5,232,889 of JASAUF010000162.1, forward strand.
CCTTGATGTATATAAGGCCCATGTCATGCGACCCATTGCGATGTATTCAAAGGCCCAGGGGTTATGGCCCATTGCAATGTACATAAGGCCCATTGATGTGATCCACTTGATTTATATAAGGCCCATTGATGTGACCCACTTGATTTATATAAGGCCCATATGATGCGGCCCATTTGATGTATCCAAGGCCCATGGGTCGAGGCCCAACGGGGTATCCTTAGGGTCCATTGCAATGTGTGATTTTCCCTTGGTTTGTGTGTTGATATTATGGCAGGCCATGCCTTGGGAGCAATGTTAGTTTGACGTCCACATTATGAGTACAATGTTGGTTAAATGTTCGCATTGTCACTCTCCTTAGGGCCCATTGATAGGCCCAACTCGTTGTGTATGAGGCCCATGTGCAGGGCCCACCTGTGATGTATATTAGGTCCATGTGTAGGGCCCACCCATTGAGTATTAGGGCCCATGGGTTGTGGCCCATTGTGATGTATCTCCGGCCCAGATGGCAAGGCTCGATATTATGTATGAGAGGCCCATGGGATGTGGCTCATTACAATGTGTTCAGGACCCATGGGATATGGTCCATTATAATGTACATACGGCCCGTATATGGAGACCATTATGATGTTACATATGGCCTTGCGGGAGGACTAATGTGATGCATGTGAGGCTTATGTGATGAGGCCCACCTTGATATACTTGTGGCCCATTGGTGCGGCCCATTAACACGGCCCAACTTGATATGATGAGTCCCAAGTGCAGGGCCCACCTGTTATATATATTAGGCCTAGGTGCAGGGCCCACATGTTATATATAGTTGTTGCCCTTTTTGGCGTGACCCATTGAATTGTATTCTAGGTCCATATAGTAGGGCCCAACTATTGTGTATATGAGGCCCTAAGACGTGGCCCAATGTGATGTTCATGTAGCCCTTCTATGAGACCCATTACGATGTATATTAGGCCTTTGTGGGAGGCCACGGGCCCACTATATGTAGGGCCACTCCTAGGGAGCAATGTTGGTCGAAAGTCCACATTGACGGGCAATGATGGTTTAATGCCCATATAGCGACCTTCCTTTAGGCCTGATTAGGCCCATTTTCATCATCCTCTAATGGGTTACCCCAAACGAATGGGCCCCGTTGATATTGCTTGGACCATCATCGACCATCCACCTATGAACCCCGTCTTGAGACCGATTCCGATTGACGTGGCCGATTTACCGATTCCGATTGTCGTGGCCCATTTGATGTATGTGAGGCCGAGTATCGAGGCCGATTTCGAGTGTCGATTCCGATGGTTAAGGCCAATTATCGAGACCTATATGAGGTATACGCAAACCATAGTTGAGGCCTATTGTGATGTGTATTTAACTCGTGTTTAAGGCCTAATGTGATGAATAAGAGGTCTATGTAATGAGGCTCATGTGATGTATTAGTCCCAGGTATGTGGCCTACCTGTGAAATAGAATTAAGGCCACTTGCAATGTATTTGATGTATTTGAGACCCATGGGCGTGGGTCATTGAGATGTATTTTAGGCCCATGGGTTGTGACTCATTGTGATGTATTTGAGGCCCATGTGTAGGGCCCACATCTTGTGTATTTGAAGCCCATGGGTTGTGAAGCCTGATGTGGTGTATTCATGGCCCATGAGCCGAAGCTCATTGCGATGTGTAGTGCACATATGATACGACCCAATGTGATGTATATGCAGCCCATGAGTGAGGCCCAATGCGATGAATGTGTGGCCCTTGTATGGGACCCAAAGCGATGTATCTGAGGACCGATGTAATGTGTGTTTTCGCCATGATGTATATATTGACGTTTATGTGAGCCATTCCTTGGGGGCAATGTTGGTTAAATGTGTACATTGCTGAAGCCGATTGTTGAGGCCAGTTATTGATACCGATTATGAGTATGTGACAGCATAACATCATGATATATTCCCATACGTATCATCTGCATGTTTGTTATGAGACGTGGCTGATCATTGCATATGTTATTGAGCGTGTTGTTATAAGACCCCCTGATAGGCGGAGGTATCTCACATGAGCGATGGTATGCGCAGGATTGATGCATGACTGGATTGTATGACTCATGCATCTTGCATTGCGTGCTGTGATTATTATATGCCCTAGCGACATCAGGGCCGTAGCCTCCACCGACATATCGTGGATGGCCAGATGGGACACCGAAAATGTTTGGTTCTAGCATACGGGCGCCATAGATGTCCCTGGGTGAAAATCTCTAAACCTCCGTGGCCAGAAGACACCTCAACGTCGAGACCGAATGGATGTATATGAGCGTAAGAGGGCCGTATACCAGTAGGCCGCGTCTCCCACTGTGTCATGGTCGGTTGGGAGGGGGTGTGACCTTACCCGCCTGAGTGAGGGGGCAATATATAGGTTGAGTTTGACCAGCTTGAGGAATGGGTCCGCTATCGATGAGCCGGACCCGATATTGGTAGGCGGATAGTGAGATCTCTTTCACTTACCCAGTTGTGTGCTTGGATAGGGGTGGCAAGCTGGCGTAGAGTGTAATAGACCCCAGTGATGATCCCAGAGATGAACTGTACTGATATGTGGACTTATTGAGCAGGAGTTACATACTCATTCATTCACTATCCACTCAGGTTGGTGGTGCTCAACTATTAATTACGTGTACCTTCGCATGGCCAGGATTTCGGTTGGGCGCGCGACTAACCTGAGATCAGGAGTTTACCACATTGAGTCTGACTATCCAAATTTAGGTATGGGACTGGTTTGGATAGAAGTCCCTTGTGATGGACCCCATAGCCTGTGATACTACGTACTATCATCCCGACTTCACACTCCAGCATAGTCATTCCATTTGCACCGCATATTACATTACATTTGTGGCATATGGCATTTTGGGTTACCTGTATTTCTACATTTATATGGTTTAGATACGGCATCTGATATTTGGCTCTTTATGACTCCTCATTTGAATAATTGATCTGTATTGCGTATTCTGATATTGTTCCTCATTTGTATAGTTGAACTGTATTGCGTATTCTGATATTGCTTGACTCATGGACTTGTCAGTATTTTCTCTTACTTTGATAATATATGATTCATGACCTTGCGCCTATTTCGACATTGTATGATTATGATATTGCGTTGAATACTTGACACTTACCTTGTGCACACACTTACACCACCCTCTAAGCTTTCTATAAGCTTATGCTCGATAGATGCGTGCAAGTGATGTTAGGTTGCAGCAGTGTTGAGTTTGGAGCGTGTAGCGGTCTTCTGGAGTTTGATTTTCGACTTATGTATTTCTTTTTCAGTATTGTACTCAAATGATTATATTAGTGGATATATGATGATGATATTGAATTTGTGAATTGGGTAATCTTGTGATTATGCTTATTACAAGTTAAATGTACAAAAAAAAATCCTCCTTGTAGGATCCCAGGATCAGAATCTGGCGTATGGATGCTAGGAGTCGATAATGGGGTACTACGGAGGCTGTCGGCACTAGACTCGGCGATCGAGATTCCTGTGCATCCGATTTTCGGGTTTGGGGCGTGACAGAAGGCCTCGACCAGTCGTGGGAGTCGAGCCGTGGCACGACTCAAAGTCCAGCGACTGTGGACTATTTTTCTCCGGTGTGCTCGACCAGTCGAAGGAGGTACTCAACCAGTCGAAGGTGGTTCTCGATCGGTCGTGGACTCGGCTCGACCAGTTGAGGTTACGTAGATTCGTTCCGCGATTTTGTGTGGATTTCGTGTCGCAAGTCCTTTCGCAACTGGGATGTGGAAGAGAGTTTCCTGAAACTATAAATAGGAGTTCCTAGAGTTTTCTAGGATACAACAAGAGGGTTTCCTAAAGCTTTACAAGGGATTTGTTAAAGGGTTTAGGGCTATCAAAGGTGAGAGAGAGAAGCAAAGAGAGAGAGGAAGCTTATAGAAGGGAGGTTCTGCTCATGGAGGTTATCGACTGTGCAATCTATATCTTAGCGCTTCTATGTCCTCGTAATTGGTTAGAGCTCTCCGTTTTCTTTGTTTCTCTCATTGTTTATCCACTCCTGCATGAGTGAAGAAGTTTGTAACGTTCTACTTCATAGTGGATTATTGATCTGGACGAGGTCCCGTAGTTTTTATCTCTTTGAGGATTTTCCATGTAAAAATCTCTTGTGTGGTGTGTGATTGATGCATTGATTGTTTTCATTGCTTTATTATCCATAATTCTGGTTTGTTCTGGAGGGCTAGATCCTAAGGTTTTGTGCAAGGCCCCCAACACTTCTCACAATATCATGTATTAAAAAAATTTTCTTTAAAAAAATAAATAAATAACCAACTATAGAAACTAAGAGAGGGAGAGAAGTGGAGGGAGAGAAGCGAAAAGATGGAAAAAGTAAAGAAACTTAGGTTTTAGGCTCTCCATTCTTCTTCTTTTTTATTCATGCGAGTTCTATTTACTCATGCTTGTCCAATACTTTTTTTTTCCTTTACACGCACACACACACCCCCACACACTCACGTTGCAGTGGGATTTCAATACCTATGATACTTGAACCCTTGACCGGGTGTTGACACTCCAAGGGGTCTACCACTTGAGCAAGAGTTAGGATCAGGCTTGTCGAAGGCTTGTTAATGACTCAGATAGGTCATCACTGAATTAAATGATTCATACAACTCTTTAAATATAAACTTCGGGCTAATTTGTTTCACAAATTATCGTAGTAATGTAAAAGAAATATGCAATGATTGTAATTACTTGTCTTTTACCAGCATTTGTATTTATCCTTTGATTCTCATGTTTGACTTATTACTTACAAAATTATAATGCTTATATTTTTATATTACTTTATTATCAAATCATTTCTAAAGTACATTGATGTTATTATTTGAATATAAAATTTTTATGATAATATTATATATAAGTGCAATGGTTACAAATTTATTTGCTTGTCTCTTCAATACATATGTATTTGACCAACAATTCTAATATTTAATTTGACCGTAGTAATATCGTAATGATAATATATTTCCATTTCTTTATCAATATAATTAGCCATACGAACATAGCCTTAAGTGGAACAAGCAAATGGCTCATGTTACATTTGAAATGAAATGCATTATCTACTCATAAATAAAATGAAATAATACATTATAAAAATGAGATAAATATTGTGCCCGTATGTGCTTCAAAGTCAAATGAGTTTAATAGATTGAAGTACATTGACCATGGGTTAGGTGGGCTTGAGGCTGAGTAGCCTCACTCATTCATATATATCGTTCTCATTCATAAATATTATTAGTTGCATGTCTAGATCAGAGAAAAAGGTATTCAATTGACATTCAATGGGGGCATTGAAGAAAAGGCATCGTCTTGGCTGTGATTCTCTGTTGGATCGAGTAGTTGGAAAATAATAAAGAAAGAGACGAGAGCAGTTCAACATTGAAAAGGACTAAAAAAACAAAGGGAAAAAAAAAAAAAAAAACATTTTGGTGGTAGGTTTGAGATAAAAAGTAAAGAGAAATTTACGACTGTACGACCCATTTATGGGCCATTTATAAGACCAAGCCCACCTCATTTTACCGTGCAAGAAAAGCCCCAGCTGTACGGACGCCTTCTCAAAGGTCGAAAATGCCCCTGCTTTTTCCTTCAAACGGATCGTCTGCTCGAAGACGAGCGCTGACGCTCCTCGAACTGGGAGTTATACGAACGGTTCAAAAAGATCAACGTTACATGGGCCCCACAGTTATGTATTTATTATATCCACAACGTTCATCCTTTGTTCATCCATATTCCAGATCCTTTCAGAGCATTATCAAAAAAAAATTCATATCCAAAGATCAACTGGACCACACCACAAAGAGCAGCAGAAAATTAATTTTCACCGTTGAAACTTTTGTAGGACCCGCCATAACATTTATTTTCCATCCAAACTATTCATAAGGTCACAAAGACCTGGATGAAGAGGAAAAACAAATTTGTAATGATCCAAAACTTCGGTGACCATAAAAGGGTTTCAACGGTAGACGTTCAATCCTCCACTGCCTTATACAGTGTGGTCCACTTGATAGCTAAATCTGTCTTATTTTTGGTCTCAAGCCTTAATACGAGTTCGCCAAAAAGATGGACGGTTTGGATATAACACATACCTCATAAAAGGACCCACAAAGGCGGTGAGGATTACAACAGGAAAAAAAAAAAAAAAAAAAAGGCTTGATATCTATGGCTACGGATTATAACCGTAGCCATAACTGCAGCCCAAGCTATCCAATATGTCCTTCGCTACGTACTGAAGGTCTTTCGATATGTACTTCAATATATTAAAGGTCTTTTGATTAATCGAAAAAGGTCCATAACTGTCCAGTGACTTTACATAAAAAATCCTACAATTTTCGATACATATCGAAGTGTATTCGATATTATCGAAGATATAACTACGAATTATTGCCGTAGCCATAACTGCAGTCCGTAAAAGTCTATGCAATTTTTATTTTTATTTTTATTTTTATTTTTATTATTTTTTTTTTTACATGGAGAACTTTATTCTACCTACAATTTTCTCTAATACATATTTATATAAATATGTATATATATATGCATATATAAAAAAAATTCTCTATTTTTTTCATTTCCTTCTTTATTCATTTAACGAGAATATCTTCTAAACGAAAATTAGTTACTTGATGTACCCTATATGATTTTGGGGTAGGAGAAGCTACTTTAGCCAACTAACCTAGTTATTTTCCAAGATTCCATTAGGTCGATGGTCAAAAATCTATTTCATTCACTTTGTGGTCATTTTCAATTAGTTTGCGGTCAATTTCATTCATTTCATTTACTTCACAGTCATTTTCATGCATTTCACGGTCAATCCCAGCAATTCCGTTTTGATTCACGGTCATTTCCATGCATTTCATGGTCAATTCCCTTCACTTCATGGTCATTTCCATACATTTCACTGTCAATTTGCTTCACTTCACGGTCATTTCCATGCATTTCACGGTCAATCCCGACGTTTCCGTTTTGATTCACGGTCATTTCCATGCATTTCATGGTCAATTCTCTTCACTTCACGGTCATTTCCATGCATTTGACGGTCAATTCGCTTCACTTCACGGTCATTTTCATGCATTTCACGGTCAATCCCAGCGATTCCGTTTTGATTCACGGTCATTTCCATGCATTTCATGGTCAATTCCCTTTACTTCACGGTCATTTCCATGCATTTCACGGTCAATTTGCTTCACTTCATGGTCATTTTCATGCATTTCACGGTCAATCCCGACGATTCCATTTTGGTTCACGGTCATTTCCATGCATTTCACGATCAATTCCCTTCACTTCACGATCATTTCTATGCATTTCAGAGTCAATTCGCTTCACTTCACAATCATTTCTATGCATTTCACGGTCATTCCTGCCTATTCCGTGTTGATTCATGGTTATTTCGACCATTTCATGGTGAAGTGTAGTGATTGGACCGTGAAATGCGCGAAAATGACCGTGAAGTGAAGGGCCATGACCGTGAAATGCACCGAAATGACTGTGAATCAACACGGAATAGGCGAGAATGACCGTGATATGCATGGAAATTATCGTGAAGTTAGGCGATTGGACCGTGAAATGCGCGGAAATGACTGTGATATGCATGAAAATGATAGTGAAGTGAGGCGATTGGACCGTTAAATACGCGAAAATGATCGTGAATCAACACGGAATAGGTGGGAATGACCATGATTTCCATGCATATCACGGTCATTCCCACCTGTTCCGTGTTGATTCACGGTCATTTTCACGCATTTCAAGGTCATGCCCCTTCACTTGACGGTCATTTCCGCACATTTCACGGTCAATTCGCTTCACTTCACGGTCATTTCCATGCATTTCACGGTCATTCCCGCCTCTTCCGTGTTGATTTACGGTCATTTCAACGCATTTCATGGTGAAGTGTAGCGATTGGACCGTCAAATGCGCGAAAATGATCGTGAAGTGAAGGGCCATGACCGTGAAATGCACCAAAATGACTGTGAATAAGCATGGAATAAGTAGGAATGACCGTGATATGCATGGAAATGACCGTGAAATGAGGCGATTGGACCGTGAAATGCATGGAAATGACCGTGAAGTGAAGGGGCATGACTGTGAAATGTGCTGAAATGACTGTGAATCAACACGGAATAGGTGGGAGTGACCTTGATTTCCATACATATCACGGTCATTCCCGCCTATTCTGTGTTGATTCACGGTCATTTCGATGCATTTCACGGTCATGCCCCTTCACTTCACGGTCATTTTCGCGTATTTCACAGTCAATTCGCTTCACTTCACGGTCATTTCCATGCATTTCACGGTCATTCCCAGCCTATTCCGCGTTGATTCACGGTCATTTCGACAAATTTCATGGTGAAGTGTAGCGATTGGACCGTGAAATGCCCGAAAATGATCGTGAAGTGAAGGGGCATGACCATGAAATGCGCCGAAATGACCGTGAATCAACACGGAATAGGGAGGAATGACCGTGATATGTATGGAAATGACCGTGAAGTGAGCCGTGAAATGCGAGGAAATGACCGTGAAGTGAAGGGGCATGACCGTGAAATGCGGGGAATTGACCGTGAATCAACATGGAATAGGCGGGAATGACCGTGATATGTACGGAAATGATCGTGAAGTGAGGCAATTGGACCGTGAAATGTGCGGAAATGACCATGAAGTGAAGGGGCATGACCGTGAAATGCACCGAAATGACCGTGAATTAACACGGAATAGGCGGGAATGACCGTGATTTTCATACATATCATGGTCATTCTCACCTATTTCGTGTTGATTCACGATCATTTTGACACATTTCATGGTCATGCCCATTCACTTCACGGTCATTTCCGCATATTTCACAGTCTAATCGCTACACTTCACGGTCATTTCCATGCATATCACGGTCATTCACGCCTATTCCGTGTTGATTCACGGTCATTTCGACATATTTCACTGTCATGCCCCTTCACTTCATGGTCATTATGCGCATTTCGCAGTCCAATCGTTACACTTCATGGTCATTTCATGCATTTCACGGTCAATCCTGGCGATTCCATTTTGATTCACGGTCATTTCCATGCATTTCACGATCAATTCCCTTCACTTCACGGTCATTTCTATGCATTTCACGGTCAATTCGCTTCACTTCATGGTCATTTCCATGCATTTCACAGTCATTCCCGCATATTCCATGTTGATTCGCGGTCATTTCGACCATTTCACGGTGAAGTATAGCGATTGGATCGTGAAATGCGCGGAAATGACCGTGAAGTGAATGGGCATGACCGTGAAATGCACTGAAATGACCGTGAATCAAGACGGAATAGGCGGGAATGACCGTGATATGCATGGAAATGATCATGAAGTGAGGCGATTAGAACGTGAAATGCGTGGAAATGACCGTGAAGTGACGGGGCATGACCGTGAAATGCGCCGAAATGACATTGATTTCAAGGCGATGTATCATTCCGTTGTAACGATGACTTAGTTCGCTAACATCGATTAGAGTTCGATGTTATCGACAACTTAAGCCCAATGTAATCGATTAGAGTTTGATAACATCAAAGCGTACTTTTGTTTTTTCCTTACAAAAATTCAGTGGATTCTGTTTTTATAATCGAGTGTCTTTCGATTGATATCGAAATTTCTTCCTTCGATTTATCAAAAGTATCTCGATATAATCGGAAAATTGTTTTAAAACATCATTTCGTCTCTGGATAGTTTTGAACTAATTTCGATATATCTTCTGACATTCGATATATCGAAATACAGCAAATGTCGATATATCTTGTACTGTTCGATATATCGAAGGGTAATTTTTACTCTTTTTTTCCTAAAGTTTTTTTTTTTTTTTTTTTTTTTTTTTTTTTTTTTTTTTTTTTTTTAAGGTTAGCTTGTTAGTACACACCCATGTTGGTACACACTCCATGTTATCCACCCCCACTACGGATCGATACGAAGACCTCAAATTGTGTAAATGAACATAAGTTCTTTAGAGAATTGTGGACCTTTTTCGATATATCTAATCCTACCTTATCGCACTCTCTCATTCATTAACATCTCCTGCAACCCCATCTATATGAAAAACGGGCTCCTTGCTAGGCAGATGGTGGCCCACCTCCTCCACCTGGAATCCTTCACCAGAACGTGATGGCGACCCTTTATCTTTGAATCGATGGAGTAACATACCCTCCAGTAAATTAGCATTTCCTTCTGCCCCTTCACGAAAATCAAGACTCTTGATTGGTGGAATAACATACCCTCTAAATCACTACTGTCTCCTCCCCCTTCATGCAAATAGAGATTCTCAGTTGGAAGATGGTGGCCCACCTCCTCCACCAGATGATATTGAAAAATGACGATCGATGAGTTCCATCGTGCTTTTAAGATATCAAACGGTCTCTGAATTAGACAATTAACCGTGAATTGAAGTAAATTGACCGTGAAATGCATGGAAATGACCGTGAAGTGAAGGGAATTGATCGTGAAATGCATGAAAATGACTATGAATTAACACGGAATTGTTTGGAATGACCGTGACATGCATGGAAATGACCATGAAGTGAAGAGATTGGACCGCGAAATGTGTGGAAATGATCGTGAAGTGATGGGGCATGACCGTGAAATGCGCCGAAATGACCGTGAATCAACACGGAATAGGCGGGAATGACTGTGATATGCATAGAAATGACCGTGAAGTGAAGCGATTGAACCGCAAAATGTGCGGAAATGACCATGAAGTGACGGGGCATGACTGTGAAATGCGCCGACATGACCGTGAATAAACACGAAATAGGCGAGAATGACCGTGGTATGCATGAAAATAACCGTGAAGTGCGCGGAAATGACCGTGAAGTGAAGGGGCATGACCGTGAAATGCACCGAAATAACCGTGAATCAACATGAAATAGGCAGGAATGACCGTGATATGCATGGAAATGACCATGAAGTGAGGCGATTGGACCGAAAAATGCGCGGAAATGACCGTGAAGGGGCATGACCGTGAAATGCATAAAAATGACCGTGAATCAACATGGAATAGGCGGGAATGACCATGATATGAATGGAAATGACCGTGAAGTGTAGCGATTGGACCGTGAAATATGTAGAAACGACCGTGAAGGGGCATGACCATGAAATGCGTCGAAATGACCATGAATCAACACGGAATAGGCGGGAATGACTGTGATATGCATGGAAATGACTATGAAGTGTAGCGATTGGACCGTGAAATGCATGAAAATGACTGTGAAGTGAAGGTGCATGACTGTGAATCAACACGAAATATGCTGGAATGACCGTGGTATGCATGAAAATGACCATGAAGTGAGGCGATTGGATAGGAAAATGCGCGAAAATGACCGTGAAGTGAAGGGGCATGACCGTAAAATGCGTCGAAATGACCGTGAATCAACATGGAATAGGCGAGAATGACCGTGATATGCATGAAAATGACCGTGAAGTGAAGCGATTGGATTGCGAAATGTGCAGAAATGACCGTCAAATGCGCCGAAATGACGGTGAATCAACACGAAACAGGCGGGATGACCGTGATATGCATGGAAATGACCATGAAGTGAGGTGATTGGACCAGAAAATGCACGAAAATGACCGTGAAGTGAAGGAGCATGATCGTGAAATGCATCGAAATGACCGTGAATCAACACAGAATAGGCGGGAATGACCGTGATATGCATGGAAATGACCGTGAAGTGTAGCGATTGGACCGTGAAATGCGGGAAAATGACCATGAAGTGAAGGGGCATAACCGTGAAATGCGTCAAAATGACCGTGAATCAACACGGAATAGGCGGGAATTACCATGATATGCATGGAAATGATTATAGAGTGTAGCGATTGGACCGTAAAATGCGCAGAAATGACGGTGAAGTGAAGGGGCATGGCCGTGAAATGCGTCGAAATGACCGTGAATCAACATAGAATATGTGAGAATGACCGTAGTATGCATGGAAATGACCGTGAAGTGAAGCGATTGGACCGCGAAATGCGCGGAAATGACCGTGAAGTGACGGGGCATGACCGTGAAATGCGCCGAAATGACCATGAATCAACATGGAATAGGCGAGAATGACCGTGGTATGCATGGAAATGACCTTGAAGTGAAGCGATTGTATCGCAAAATGTGCGAAAATGATCGTAAAGTGAAGGGGCATGACCATGAAATGCACCGAAATGACCGTGAATTAACACGGAATAGGCGAGAATGACCGTGATATACATGGTAATGACTGTTAAGTGAAGCGATTGGACCAGAAAATGCATGAAAATGACCGTGAAGTGAAGGAGCATGGCCGTGAAATGCGCCGAAATGACCGTGAATCAACACGGAATAGGCGGGAATGACCGTGATATGCATGAAAATCACGGTCACTCCCGCCTATTCTGTGTTGATTCACGGTCATTTCAGCACATTTCACTGTCATGCCCCTTCACTTCACGATCATTTTCGCGCATTTCACGATCCAATTACCTCACTTCATAGTTATTTCCATGCATATCATGGTCATTCCCGCCTATTCCGTGTTGATTCACAGTCATTTCAGTGCATTTCACGATCATGGCCCTTCACTTCATGGTCATTTCCATGCATTTCACGGTCCAATCGCTTCACTTCACCCTGAAATGCGTTGAAATGACCGTGAATCAACATAGAATAGGCGAGAATGACCGTGAAATGCATGGAAATGACCGTGAAGTGAAGCGAATTGACCGTGAAATGCGCAGAAATGATCGTGAAGTGAAGGGGCATGATCGTGAAATGCATCAAAATGACCGTGAATCAACACGGAATTAGCGGGAATGACCGTGATATGCATGGAAATCATGGTCATTCCCACCTATTCCATATTGATTCACGGTCATTTCGGCGCATTTCACGGTCATGCCCCGTTACTTCACGGTCATTTTCGCGCATTTCGCGGTCCAATCTCTTCACTTCATGGTCATTTCCAAGCATGTCACAGTCATTCTAAACAATTCCGTGTTGATTCACGGTCATTTCCATGCATTTCACGGTCAATTTGCTTCAATTCACGGTTAATTGCCTAATTCAGAGACCGTTCGATATCTTAAAAGCACGATGGAACTCATCCATCATCATTTTTCAATATCATCTGGTGGAGGAGGTGGGCCACCATCTTCCAACTGAGAATGTCTATTTGCATGAAGGGGGAGGAGACGGTAGTGATTTAGAGGGTATGTTATTCCACCAATCAAGAGTGTTGATTTTCGTGAAGGGGTAGAAGGAAATGCTAATGTACTGGAGGGTATGTTACTCCATCGATTCAAAGATTAAGGGTCGCCATCACGTTCTGGTGAAGGATTCCAGGTGGAGGAGGTGGGCCACCATCTGTCTAGCAAGGAGCCCGGTTTACATATAGATGGGGTTGCAGGAGATGTTAATGAACGAGAGAGTGCAACAAGGTAGGATTAGATATATCGAAAAAGGTCCACAAGTCTCTAAAGAACTTATGTTCATTTACACAATTTGAGGTCTTCGTATCGATCCGTAGTTGGGGTGGATAACATAGAGTGTGTACTGACATGGGTGTGTACTAACAACCTAACCTAAAAAAGAAAAAAAAAACTTTAGGAAAAAAAGAGTAAAAATTACCCTTCGATATATCGAACAGTACAAGATATATCGACATTTTCTATATTTCGATATATCGAATGTCAGACGATATATCGAAATTAGTCCAAAACTGTCCAGAGACGAAATGATGTTTTAAAACAATTTTTTGATTATATCGAGATACTTTCGATAAATCGAAAGAAGAAATTTCGATATCAATCGAAAGACACTCGATTATAAAAACAGAATCCACTGAATTTTTGTAAGGAAAAAACAAAAGTACGCTTCGATGTTATCGAACTTTAATCAATTACATCGGGCTTAAGTTGTCGATAACATCGAACTCTAATCGATGTTATCGAACTAAGTCATCGTTACAATAGAACGATACATCGCCTTGAAATCGATGTCATGTGTCGATATATCAACTATATTTCGATTTATCGAAAATGGTCAGAAAATGTCCAGAGACAGAATGCTTTTTTAAAAGGAATTATCGATAATATCGACAACATTTCGATATATTGAAGGAGACGATATATCGACTACATTTCGATATATCAAAAATGTTCCTCAATTGTCCAGAGACACGCTGCTCTTCTGAAACGAATTATCGATAATATCGATACTCCGTCGATATATCGAAGATTCGATATATCGATTAAACTTCGATTTGTATGTGCATATATATTGAATGGTTTACGATATATCGAATAACACCAAAAACTGTCTAGGGATGAATGCTCGTTTAAAACGAATTTTCGATTTTATCGATTAATATTCGATATATCGAAGAACTTGTCAATATATATCGAAGTAGACTCGATTGAAAAAGATTTGAAATACCATAAACCATTTGCCCGACTGTTGGGCTTCTTTCGATATATCGATGTACATTCAATATATCGAATTTGTGCGTGTATTTAAACTACACTACCTCCATTCCATTTTCTTCTTCCTCTCTTCTTCCTCTGTGATGCATCCTCTCTAAGAAGTCGGTGGCGGTGAATTTGAGCCATTTTCTAGAGCTTTTTAAGGTTGGTAAATCACTTTTATTAGTCAATCATTCAAAACCCTAGATTTTTCGCCCCTTTTCCTTTTCCTGTTCATACCTACTTGCTCTCCACTTCTTCAATCTCCTTGATTTCCATTTCTTTTATCAGGAAAATGTTGGTTGGACCAAGCAATGGATTAGGTCTCAGTAGTAGACGCATTGCGTTTATCTATCACTGTAATGTAGTGGATGCCTCCTTGTAAGACAATCATTTTTTCATGATGACGTGAGGAACTTCACCGAATTGGGAGGTGGTGTCACTGGTTGTCGAGGGTTTCACTATAGTTTCTGCACCACCTAAGGTGGTTTGTCAACGAATATGGGAATGACTTTTCTCTGTAGCAGTTTTTAGTCTTTATTTGTCGTTCATTTAGGCAGCAATCTATAATTTTCACTAAGCTCGTGACTTCTAAATGACAATTCCAGCGGTTCTTTCTGCAGATGTCTCGACTACGATGATCCTAACCCCTGGTCCAGTTATAGACTATTTAACTACCAATCAGAATCTTATTGCCTAGGGAAGGGTTTTAAGTGGAGGAGGTGGGCCACCATTCGCTGATTGAGAAGCTCGATTTAAATGAAGAAGGGGGAGGAGATGGTGATAGGATGGAGGGCGTGTTGCTGTATGGGTCAATTAAGAATGACTGTCCATCATCATCTGGTAAAGAATCTCTATTGATCGAAGGGCTCGAAGAAAGATATGATAATGAACTGGAGGATGTGATATTGCATCGGTCAATAGAGAAAGGGTCTCCGTCATCATCAGGTGAAGGATTTGAACTGGAGGTGGACCACCATCCACCGTTCGAAAGGCTTAATCTGCATGAACAATGGGGTAAGAGATGATGACAGACGCGAGGATATATATGTCATTTGATGAGTCAATAGAGAGAGGGCTAGTTTCATCATCTGGTGGAGGATCTGAATTGGAGGAGGTGGGCCACCATCTTAAAATTGAGAATATCTATTTGCATGAAGGGGGAGAAGGAGATGGTAGTGATTTAAAGGGTGTGTTAATACATGGGTCGATAGAGAACGAACCGCTATCATCGTCTCGAAAAGTATTTGAAGTGGAGGTAGGCCACCATCCACCAATTAAGGGTCTTGATTTACATGAAGGGGCAGAAGGAAATGGTAATGCACTGGAGGGTATGTTACTTCATGAATTCACAGATAAAGGGCCGCCATCATCTTCTAGTGAAGGATTCCCAACCATTTTCCTAGCAAGGAGCTTGGTTTAGATACAGATGGCGGTGCAGGAGATGTTAATCAACGAGAGAGTGCAACATTCAATACATCAAATGGGAAAGGATCCCAACCGTTGCCTAGTACAGGAAGTGAAGTTGACAAGGTGGGCCATCATCAGCCGATCGAAGAACTTGGGTCACATTTGGCAACCACAAACGGTGTGGTAGCACAGCCAAGGAAATGTTCCCAATCTGGCCAACAAAGGCATTGAATGATAGGGGGTAGTCGATCACAGACAATTTCGATTTGTTTCAAGTATGGGAAGGTTGGACACTTGAAGTGCACAGAATCATCGGAATTGACGGTGAAATGCATGGAATTGTCTGTGAAGTGAAGGGAATTGACCGTGAAACGCATGGAATTGTCCGTAAGTGGAGGGAATTAACCATGATATGCATGGAAATGACCGTGAAGTGAAGCGGAAGGCCCTTCATTGACCGTGAAAAGCATGGAATTGTCCATGAAGTGAAGGTTATTGACCATGAAGTGAATGGAAATGACCGTGAAGTGAAGCGGAATTGTCAGAATTGACCGTGAAATGCATGGAAATGACTGTGAAGCGAAGGGAATTGACCGTGAAATGCATGGAATTGACAGTGAAGTGAAGGGAATTGACCATGAAATGCATGGAATTGACCGTGAAGTGAAGCAGAATCGTCAGAATTGACCATACATTGCATGGAAATGACCGTGAAATGCATGGAATTGTCTGTGAAGTGAAGGGAATTGACTGTGAACTGCATGGAAATGTCTATGAAGTGGAGGGAAATGACCGTGAAATGAAGGGAATTGACCGTGAAGTGAATCGAAATCGCCTTCATTAACCGTGAAATGCATGGAATTGTCCGTGAAGTGGAGGGAATTGATCGTGGAGTGCGTGGAAATGACCGTGAATTAACACGGAATTGGCGGGAATGACCGTGAAATGCGTGGAAATGACCTTGAAGTGAAGCTAGTCGACCATGAAATACGTGGAAATGACCGTCAAGTGAAGGGAATTGATCGTGAATCAACACGGAATTGGCGGGAATGACCGTGAAATGCGTGGAAATGACCCTGAAGTGAAGCGAATTGACTGTGAAATGCGTGGAAATGACCCTAAAGTGAAGGGAATTGACTGTGAAGTGCACAGAAATGACCGTGAATCAACACGGAATGGGCGAAAATGACCGTAAAATGCATGGAAATGGCCGTGAAGTGAAGAGAATTGATCGTGAAATGCTTTGAAATGGTCATGAAGTGAAGTGAATTGACCGTGAAGTGCATCGAAATGACCATGAATCAACACGAAATTGCCGGATATGACCATGAAATGCATGGGAGTGGCCGTGAAGTGAAGAGAATTGATCGTGAAATGCTTGGAAATGGCCATGAAGTGAAGTGAATTGACCGTGAAGTGCGTCGAAATGACCATGAATCTAAATAGAATGTCCGGATATGATCGTGAAATGCATGGAAATGGCCGTGAAGTGAAGAGAATTGATCATGAAATGCTTGAAAATGGCCATGAAGTGAAGTAAATTGACCGTGAAGTGCGTCGAAATGACCGTGCATGTAAACAGAATTGCTAGATATGACCGTTAAATACATGGAAATGGCCGTGAAGTGAAGAGAATTGACCATGAAGTCCTTGGAAATGGCCGTGAAGTGAAGTGAATTGACCGTGAAGTGCATCGAAATGACCGTGAACGTAAATGGAATTGCCGGATATGACCGTGAAATGCATGGAAATGGCCGTGAAGTGAAGATAATTGATCGTGAAATGCTTGGAAATGGCCGTGAAGTGAAGTGAATTGACCGTGAAGTGCATCGAAATGGCCATGAATGTAAACGGAATTTCCGAATATGATTGTGAAATGCGTGGAAATCACGGTCATTCCCACCTATTCCGTGTTGATTCACAGTCATTTCGGCGCATTTCACGGTCATGCCCCTTCACTTCACTCTCATTTTCGTGCATTTCACGGTCCAATCGCCTCACTTCACGGTCATTTCCATGCATATCACAGTCATTCCCGCCTATTCCGTGTTGATTCACGGTCATTTCGACGCATTTCACGGTCATGCCCCTTCACTTCACGGTCATTTTCGTGCATTTCATGGTCAATTCGCTTCACTTCACGGTCATTTCCATGCATTTCATGATCATTCCCGCCTATTCCGTGTTGATTCACAGTCATTTCGACACATTTCACGGTGAAGTGTAGCGATTGGACCGTGAAATGCGTGGAAATGACCGTGAAGTGAAGGGGCATGACCATGAAATGCGTCGAAATGACCATGAATTAACACGAAATAGGTAGGAATGACCGTGAAATGCATGGAAATGACTGTGAAGTGAAGCGAATTGACCGTGAAGTGCATGGAAATGATCGTGAAGTGAAGGGAATTGACCGTAAAATGCATCAAAATGACTGTGAATCAACACGAAATATGCGGGAATGACCATGATATGCATGGAAATCACGGTCATTATCACCTATTCCGTGTTGATTCATGATCATTTCGGCGCATTTCATGGTCATGCCCCTTCACTTCACTGTCATTTTTGTGCATTTCACAGTCCAATCGCCTCACTTCACGGTCATTTTCATGCATATCATGGTCATTCCCGCCTATTCTGTGTTAATTCGCGATCATTTCGGCGCATTTTACGGTTGTGCCCCTTCACTTCACGGTCATTTTCGCGCATTTCACGGTCTAATCGCTACACTTCACTATGAAATGTGTCGAAATGACTGTGAATCAACACGGAATAGGCGGGAATGACCGTGAAATGCATGGAAATGACCGTGAAGTGAAGCGAATTGTGAAATGCTTGGAAATGACCGTGAAGTGAAGGGAATTGACCGTGAAATGCATGGAAATGACTGTGAATCAAAACGAAATCGTCTGGATTGACCGTGAAATGCACGGAAATGACCGTGAAGTGAAGCGAATTGACCGTGAATCAAAACGAAATCTCACCGGGATTGACCGTGAAATGCATGAAAATGACCGTGAAGTGAAGTGAATTGACCGTGAAATGCATGGAAATGACCGTGAAGTGAATTAACTGTGAAATGCATGGAAATGACCGTGAATCAAAATGGAATCACCGGGATTGACCATGATATGCATGGAATTGATCGCGAAGTAAATGAAATGAGCGAAATTGACCGCGAACTGATTGAAATTGACCGTGAAGTGAATGAAATGGATTTTCGACCATTGACCTGATGAAATCTTAAAAAATAACCAGGTTGGTTGGCTAAAGTAGCTTCTCCTACCCCAAAATCATATAGGGTACGTCAAGTAACTAATTTTGGTTTAGAAGATATTGTTGTTAAATGAATAAAGAAAGAAATGAAAAAAAAGAGAATTTTTTTTTTATGTGCTTATATATACATATTTATATAAATATGTATTAGAGAAAATTGTAGGTAGAATGAAGTTCTCCATGTAAAAAAATAAAAAATTCATAAATTGGCATAGACTACCATTATGGCTACGGTTATAATCCGTAGCTAAAGGTAAAATACCCTTTTCGATTAACCCAAAGACCTTTGATTAATTGAAAATTACAGGATTTTTTAGGCAAAATCGCTGGACAGTTTTGGACATTTTTCGATTAATCAAAAGACCTTCTATACCTATAAAAGGACATATCGAAATGGCGGGGGGCGAGGACTGTGGCTACGGTTATTATCCGTAGCCATAGAAAGTCCCGTAGCCATATGTTTCTTGTTTATTTATTTATTTATTTATTATTATTATTATTATTATTATTTGCTGTTGCAGTCCCACCGCTTTTTGTGGGTCCTATTATGAGGTATGTGTTATATCCAAACCGTCCATCTTTTTGGGGAACTCGTATGAAGGCTTGAGACGAAAAATAAGACAGATCTAGCTATCAAGTGGACCACACTGTTAAAGGCTGTAGAGGATTGAACGTCTACCATTGAAACCTTTTAGGGGTCACAGAAGTTTTGGATCATTATGAAACATGTTTTTCCTCTTCATCCTGGTCTTTGTGACCTTATGAATAGATTGGATGGAAAATAAATGTTATGGTGGGCCTTACAAAATTTTAACGGTGAAAATCAATTTTCCCGCTGCTCTTTGTGGTGTGGTCCACTTGATCTTTGGATATGATTTTTTTTGGATAATGCTCCGAAATGATCTCGAAATATGGATGAACGTTGTGGATATAATAAATACGTAACTGTGGGGCCATGTAACTTTGATATCTTGTGAACCGTTCGTACAACACGGAGTTCGAGGGGCGTCAGCGCTCGTCTTCGAGCACCACCGATCCGCTTGAAGGAAAAAGCAGGGGCATTTTCGACCTTTGGCAAGTCGTCCGTACAGCCGGGGCTCATTCTTGTAAGGTAAAATGAGGTGGGCTTCATCTCGTAAATGGGCCATAAATGGGTCGTACAGTTGTAAATCTCTCAAAAGTAAATAATTTTGGAAATTTTGCAAACCACAAGGGCATTTGGGCCCTGCATATCTGTACACGCACATGGCAATGTGATAAACTTAGGAGCGATCTAAGTATTTTTATCCGATGGGCCACACTAATCAGATCTTATAACTTAAAAGTGCAGCCATTTTTATTTGGGCACAAAACAAATGGATGATAACAAGTTTCATTTAAATTGTCTGTTTCACTATATACAGTATAGCCACCTGAGGATTGGAGTCTTATATAGAATATCTAATCAGGGACCAACATGCTGTGAGTTTTGATCTCCACCAATGATCAGATCACCCAAATTTCAATATAAAGAATATACACCGTCCAGATCTCTTAATTGCAGGCTTCAATCGGGCATAGGTGTGCTTCACTTCTAAAAGTGTGAGGAAGCGAGTATATAAAGAGATGAATAAAGTTCACCCAGCATTTCACCTACCACATGCTGCACGTGGGCTCTCTAGGTTTGGTACGTCTTAATTAGCCTCATCCAATTTAAAGCTCTGTACCTGAAAAACATCCAACAAGGCCCTTATCCACCGTTGAATTTCATAGGTTGTGGGAATATATGATCCGATCACCTTTAAGGTCAGCTTGACCTACCTACTATTATGGACGGCTCAACTAAACTACTTTCATGGTCAGATCAGCCAGATGAGCGGTCATTTTGGAAATACTTCACCAAAAGGAACCAATGAGCAAGATACGTCCGATCCATGACATAGAATGATATAGGCTCGGATGGATCAGTCCAAACTATCCTCGAGTAAGTGATCAAGTCATGCTCTGACGACTCCGGCCTAGGCCACCCTCAGCTGACTTGGCATATCCGAGGCTCAGTTTAGGAAAGCCCTATTCAGCTCGTCTTCAATCGACCAGCTGAGTTCTGTCAGTAAAGCCGAGCTCATTCTAGTAGTACACGATAATATTAACTGCTCCACCACGATCATGAGATAACTGACAACATCATCACACACGCGGTTCTCGTCCAATGGCTGAGATCGTGCCGAGATTAGTTGACTCCCATGTTCTATCAAACAGAATAAATAAAGACCTCACCTAATAGGACATGTACACAAAATTTCTTACTCGAAACCCATTTATACTACTTAGACCCAGATTCTTAGCCTAACTTTGGCATTGGAGGGTCCCCTATCTTAATTAGGGTTTCCTTTGTCCTTCTCCTATGCAGATATACAAAGTTCGGTGCAAGCGCTCAAAGCTTGGTGAGGATGAGCCGGATTTCTGCATCAATACAACTATTCATGTTTTACCTGCTCTCTTAGGCATACTTGTCATTTTAAATTATTGATATGTACTGTTGGGATGCCTTGCACAAACCTTAGGATATAGCCTCCCGAAACAAACCAGAATTATGGATAAAGCAATGAAATAAATCAAAGCATCAATCACACACCACACAAGAGATTTTTACGTGGAAAACCCTCAAAGAGGTAAAAACCACGGGACCTCGTCCAGATCAACAATCCACTATGAAGTAGAACGTTACAATCTTCTTCACTCACGTAGGAGTGGATAAACAATAAGAGAAATAGAGAAAACGGAGAGATCTAACCGATTACGAGGACATAGAAGTTACTGAGATGTAGATTGCAAAGTAAAGAACCTCCACGAGCATAACCTCCTTCTATAAGCTTCTCTCTCTCTTTCTCCTCTCTCTCACCTTTGATAGCCCTAAACCCTTTGAAGAAATCCTCGCAAAGCTTTAGGAAACCCTCTTGCTATTTTGTGATACCTAGAAAAACCCTAGGCAACCCCTTTTATAGTTTTGGGAAACTCCTTTCCGCATCCCGCCATTGCGAAAGGACTCAAATCCATAGATTTCGCGCAAAATCGCGAACAATCTGCGTAACCTACGACTAGTCTGGCTCTCCTACGACCGGGGTCGTAGACCACCTACGACCGGGTCGTAGCTCTCCACGACCGGTCCCCTAGCTACAAGAAAAAACAAAGACGAACTCGCTGGACTTTGAGTCGTGCCAGGGCTCGAACCTACGACCGGTCGAGCGGGACTCAGGACCGGTCGTAGACGGGGCAAAAAACCCTATCAAATCTCCCCCTTTTTGACCCGGGAGGGATCCACCTTCTTTAAGCCAGCCAGGTTTATACAAACCTCAAACTTACCCTTGAGCAAAGCCTTAGTCATCATGTCTGACCCATTATCGTCCGTGTGGACCTTCTCAAAGCTGTAACACCTTTTGTTCCAAAGTATCCCGATCCAAGGATACCGAATCTCTATGTGTTTCGACTTGGAATCCGACTTGGATTCTTGCTCAGTGTATAAGCACTCGACTATCGCAATAGACCACGTGCTCCTCCCCTGCTTCGTGCTAAGTTCCGTAGGAACCTCTTCATCCAAAGCATCTCTTTACATGCTTCGTGATCGCAATGTATTCGGCCTCTGTCGTCGACAATGCTACGACCTTTCGTAGCTTGCTCTACCAAGAAACCGCTCCCCGCAAACGTGAACATGAACCCGATGTAGACTTCCTGGAATCTATGTCACCGCCATATCTCGCATCGTAGTAGCCCTCTAACACAGTTTACCGTCACCATAGCATAGATAGCTCAACCTGGATGAGCCTCTTAGATACCTTAGTATCCATTTCATCGTCGCCCAATGCTCTTTGCCAGATTGGCAAGATACCTGGTGACTACACCAACCGCACATGCTATGTCCGGGCGTGTACACACCATAAGCATACATCAAACTTCCTATCGCCGACGCGTAGGGTATTTTTCTCGCATCTCTTCCACCTCCGCCTTCGTCTTGGGATACCGTCACTCGTCGCTCAATCTGGGAAGTGACCATCTAGTGAGACCGCCAAGCCGCTTCGTGCATTCATATTGAACCGCTCTAGACTTTCTCAATATACCGCTCTTGTGATGCCCAAAGTTTCGCCGCTTCGTCACGGGTTATCTCCATTCTTAGGATCTGTCTAGGCCAGGCCCAAGTCTTTCATCGCAAAAGACTTGCCCAACTCTCGTTTCAAACTGTCAATCTTCTTGATGTCTTTTCCCATGATGAGCATGTCATCAACGTATAATAGCAGAACTAAGAAATCACCATCCGAGAACTTACGCGTGAACACACAATTGGTCCGACTCCATTCTGTCATACCCATGCCGTAACATGAACGAATCGAACTTGTACCATTGCCGTGGAGCTTGTTTCAGCCCCATACAAGCTCTTCCTCACCTACACACCATATGTTCCTTGCCCTTGACTTCGAACCCTCCGGTTGGTGCATGTAGATCTCTTCTTCCAGTCACCATGGAGAAAGGCGTTTTAACATCTAACCGCTCTATCTCCAGATCCATGCTAGCCGCCAACCCAAGCAACACCCGTATGGATGTCATCTTCACCACCGGTGAGAATATCTCCTCGAAGTCTATACCTTTCCTCCGACCAAACCCTTTAACCACAAGTCCGGCCTGAACCTCATCCGTGAATTCTTTCGCTCAATCTTCTTTCGAACACCCACTTGTTGCTCGAGCTTTCTTGCCCTTAGGCGGTTTCACCATATCATAGGTGTGGTTCTTATGCAAGGATTCCATCTCCTCTTGCATAGCTTTCAACCACTCCTCCTTATGCTCGTCTGGCCAGGGCCTCGAATAATCTTCGGCTCTCCCCCATCGGTTAGCATAATGTACTCATGCGGCGAGTACCTCTTGGACTACCGTCCGTCCCAGATGACCTCCTCACTGTGGCTCAACGGGTGGATCAAGTGGGTGCTCCCCCCCGGTCCATCTTCCGAAGGAACTCCCTCGTCCTCTCGCACCTTCACGTACTCCCCGTCATCGGGCACCACGGGAGGAGTAATCGGATCCATGTCCTCTAGCTCACCCGAACTAGGTGGTTCTTCTCTCGCTTACCAATGTCTTCGATACACCGATCTTCAAAGAAAACCACATCTCTGCTCCTGACGAGCTTCTTCTCGGTCGGATCCCATAACCTGTAACCGAATTTTTCATCACCGTACCCTAAGAACACACACTGCCTGATCTTCATATCGAGCTTGGACCTCTCGTCCTTTGGTACGTGAACGGATGCCCTGCATCCAAACACCCTGAGATGACTGTACGATGGATCCTGTCCAGTCCACACCTTCTCAGGTACTTCTCCATTCAACGGGGCTGATGGAGACCTGTTTATCAAATACACCGCTGTGCGCATTGCTTCTCCCCAGAACGTCTTGGGCAACTTCGCATGGGATAACATGCATCTGATTCTCTCAACAATGGTGCGATTCATTCGCTCAGCTACACCATTATGTTGAGGGGTCTTGGGAACCGTCTGTTCATGCCGTATACCCTGGGACTTGCAGTACTCGTGAAAGTCGCCAATGTATTCACCACCATTGTCAGTACGGATGCACTTCAATGGTCTACCTGTCTCTCTCTCTACCATAACATGAAACAATTTAAACACACCAAAGACCTCGTCCTTGGATTTCAAAGCATAAACCCAAACCCTCCTAGATGCATCATCTATAAAAGTGACAAAATACAATGCCCCACCCAAGGTTTTTGTCCTCATAGGACCACAAACATCAGAATAAACCAAATCTAATGCATGCACTTTATTAACATGAGAAGCAGTTTTAATAAATGAAACTCTATGTCTTGTTTCCACGATAAACAATCAAGACAGTTTTGAGAGGCATACCCATCACGTCCGGAAGGGAGCCGCTTCTCGCTAGTAGTCAAGCCCTTTTTCACTCATGTGGCCTAGACGCCGTGCCACATGTCAATAGCCGAATCTTCCATTGCGTTCAACCCACCCTTGCACATACCGACACTTGCCTTGTACAGGTGCAACACTTCTTTCCTCTAGCCACGATCAATGAACCCTTGATGAGCTTCCATCGCCCACCAAAGAAACCGGCTTTCATAGCCATCATCATCCAAATTTTTTCGTCGACATCAAGTTGAGGCGAAGGTCCGGGATATGCCTCACATCCCGAGAACCAATGTGCAGCCCACATCGGTCTTCACACAAATATCACCGACCCCCACGATCTTTGATACGCCAGAATTTCCCATCTTCACAGTCCCATAGTCACCTGACTTGTAGCTTGTGAAGGAGTCCCCGTGTGGAGTCGCATGAAAAGAAGCTCCGAGTCTATCACCCGGTCGGTGCTGCCCCGACTCGTAGCCGTGAGACACACATCGTGATCTCAGTAGAAAGAATAACTACCATGTCGCCATCCGAAGCGACCGCAGGTGGAATCGATTCTTCTTCCTTCCCTTTTCCTTTCTTGTCATTTTTCTTACCACGACATTCATGCTCAGTAGTGGCCCTTCTTGCCACAATTCCAAAGATTCAACCTCTTTTCGTTACTCGACTTGTCTCTTGATTTATCTCGGGCCTTCCCGCCCTTCCCGTTCTTTCCTCTCCCCCGTTCCTCGTGTCACAAGAGCCTCTTCTTTGTGTAGACCCCTCGAGACTTCCTCCTTGTCTCCTCATTGAAGAGACAACTGATTTACTGTTCCATGGATATCTTTCCGTCCGCTCCTGAGTTACTTAGAGACACCACCAATGTCTCCCAACCGTCGTGCAATGAACTAAGCAATAGTAAAGCCTCGCAATTCATCATCCAGGACCATCTTCATAGAGGTGAGTTGGTTCACTATATTCTTGACCTCATTCATATGCTCGGCCACGAACCACCATCCTTGAACTTGAGATTCACAAGTCGCCTTATCGAAATATCTTGTTACCTACTGTCTTCCTCTCATACATGACTTCTTGTAATTTCAAGCCATAGCTTCATAATGGTGAGGTTTCTGTAGACACATGGTGAAACACGGAATCATCCAACCATTGTCTGATAAACCCCACCGTCTTTCGGTCCATCTTCTTCCAATCATCATCAGTCATATCCTTGGATTTTTGCTGATATGCCTGAGATTAGAGAATATAGGTCCTTGCAATAAAGCAAGTCCTCCATCTTAGCCTTCCATATGGTCCAGTTAGAACCATTGAGGCTGATCATCCTTGAGCCACCTTCCATAATTCAAACCGATCCTACCTGTTCAATGAACTTAGCTCTGATACCACTTTGTTGGGATGCCTTGCACAAACCTTAGGATCTAGCCTCCCGAAACAAACCAGAATTATGGATAAAGCAATGAAATAAATCAAAGCATCAATCACACACCACACAAGAGATTTTTACGTGGAAAACCCTCAAAGAGGTAAAACCACGGGACCTCGTCCGATCAACAATCCACTATGAAGTAGAACGTTACAATCTTCTTCACTCACGCAGAGTGGATAAACAATAAGAGAAATAGAGAAAACGGAGAGATCTAACCGATTACGAGGACATAGAAGCGCTGAGATGTAGATTGCAAAGTAGAGAACCTCCACGAGCATAACCTCCCTTCTATAAGCTTCCTCTCTCTCTTTCTCCCTCTCTCTCACCTTTGATAGCCCTAAACCCTTTGAAGAAATCCTCGCAAAGCTTTAGGAAACCCTCTTGCTATTTTGTGATACCTAGAAAACCCTAGGCAACCCCTTTTATAGTTTTGGGAAACTCCTTTCCGCATCCCGATGCATGAAAAGGACTCAAATCCGTTAGCTTTCGCGCAAAATCGCGGAACAATCTGCGTAACCACGACTAGTCTCCGGCTCTCCTACGACCGGGTCGTAGACCACCTACGACCGGTGGTAGCTCTCCTACGACCGGGCCCTAGCTACAATAAAAAACAAAGACGAACTCATTTGGACTTTGAGTCGTGCCAGGGCTCGAACCTACGACCGGTCGAGCACCTCCCACGACCGGTCGAGCGGGACTCAGGACCGGTCGTAGACGGGGCAAAAAACCCCATCATGTACTGCATGAACTGCAATTGACTTTGGTAGGCTATCTTAGTACAAGCCATGTAGAGCTTGTCCATCTACATGCAAGCACACTTAGCCATGCTAGATATTGTAATAGATCTGAGTTTTCCAATAGATGGTCCACAACAATCAGATGTTTCAGCGAAAAGGTCAGGCCGTATCACTCCTCAAGCGGGCTAAATTGCACGAGACAAATGATAGATGACAATAAAAATATCTTTTAACTGTCTTTTTATGTACAACATGTATAAAAATTGAAGGCACCTGATTTTCTTATAAGAGATGTATTAATGTAAACGAAAACTACCATTATTATGATTTTACAATTACCAAATCAAAAGCAAGAGTCAATGGTTAAATGCATTCATGCGACAAGTAAAATTTTTTAGGGCCCGCTGTTAAGGTTTATGTAATGCTTATTTTCCATCCAACTTGTTGATAAGATCGCATAAACTTCGATGAAGGGTTAAAAAGGAATATCAGCTTGATCCAAAACTTTCGTGGCCATTAACGTTCAATCACCACTGTTTCCCATGGTATGGTCCGCTTGAGAATTGGTTATGCTTCAATTTTGATATCGTGCCCTAAAAACCTAGAAAAACGGATGGACAGTATGGATATAAAATACATAGATTCAAGGTGTGCATCACGGTAAGGGCCGCACCCCCTTTGGTGAGATGGGGCCGCATCTAATCCGCTCCCGTTTTATGGAGCTGCAAAAAATCGTGCTGAAGACTATTCCGTGTCACCTAGATGACCTAATCATAGCTTTGCATGATAGGTATTTTATGGTGGGCCTACACAATGGACGGCTCCAATCGTTGAGGACGGTGTCATACTGATCTAAACGGTTATAAACTGCAAATCAGTGTCATGTCGACTACGATCTTCTTTTTTCTCTCTCGGCCACACATGTACAAGAGAAATGAACGAGTAAGAGAAGCCAACGAATGGACTGAATGGTACGTACAAATACGTTCCAACTATGATCAGATCTCCTGATTTTCGAGAAAAAAGAGTATAGACGGTTGGGATCTCCGGGTGAAGTCTCCAATCTCACGGACGTTCTTCGTTTATAAAAATGTGTGGATGTGAGTACACATAGAAAGCGTAGCCCAGCATGTACACTTTACCATTTCTTCTTGCACATGTTTTGCGTAAGATCTCGAGGGCCTACACGCATTTAACTTCCTCATCAATAAATCTTGTCATTTTCTCTTGCCTTAAATATTCATGACCCCCCCCCCCCCTGCCCGAGCCATCTGAACCAATTAATAGGGCCTCGAAAAGAGAACATCATGTCGGGCGTGAGCGGACCTCTAGACTACGACCCTAGGCCGAGTAAGAAGGGTTCTCGTCCTCGTCCTCATCATCGTCCTTGTCCTCATCTTCATCCAAAGAAGATTGGCCGAGCCGAGCTCTCGTCCTCGTCCTCATCCTAATCCTCATCTTTATCCAAAGAAAGTTGGCCGAGTCGAGCTCTCATCCTCATCCGAAGAAGGTTGGTCGAGCCGAGCTCTCGTCCTCGTCCTCGTCTTCATCCAGAAAGCTACGGTCCCGGATCGACCGACTCATCCTCAACTTAGAGGCCAAGAGCTAAGCCCTGAATAAGCATGCTTAACAAACTCTAACTCCGATGACTCAACTATGAATTCCGACTACAGGTACTCAGCCGCGGACTTGGATAGGAGAGGTCCGAGCCCGGATGAAGATACTCCGAGTACCGAGCTGGGAAATCAGTCCGAATGTGGGTGTGACCAAAGATCACGCTTGGAGATACGCTCCATTAAGACACGATGCACTACACGATCCAAAGATTGTGCAGTATCTCCACGATTGCAATATCCGCTTGATTGAGTAGATCATGTCGAGATTGACAGACACAATCCACCCGACCCACGTGTATAAATACTCGCACCCACTCTCTACATTACGTAACTTAGACCTAGATTCCCTAGCCTGACTTAGGCATTGGAGGGTCCCCTGTTTAAGCCAAGGTCTCCTTTCGTCACATTTTTGTGCAGGACTAGGGTCTGTTTCAAGTTCGCAAGCATTGAGTGGAGGGTGGTCCAGATTTTGATCTCAACATGCATGAAGTGATAACCGAGAGCAGATTGCGTTGGGTTGTATGGGGTCCATAGTATTTCCATGATAAATCCACTTGATTCATTTGTTCTGAAAGATAACAATAGGATAGGATTATAGAAATCAGGAAAATTCAAAGTTAATGTGGGCCATACCACAGGAAAACAGTATGGAGTATTTGTGCCTACAGTTCATCTGAGTTGTAAGCCTGTAATGACCCCACAGTTTGGATGGCATATAAACATAACTGTCTGCTTCCATAAGATTTTAAAGGTGGATGTTTTCATTCCCACGGTTCCGTATAAACATAAATGTCTACAGTTTTTCGAAGGTGTACCAAACACTAGCTATATAGCTGGTGTATTGATGTCTGCAAGCTGGGTGTTTTACCTGAGTATTAGATTTAAATGATTTCCTACTGTGGTCTTTAAAAACATATCGACGGTGTACCACACACCAGCTATATAGCTGGCGTATTGATGTCCGCAAGTTTTATGGGTCCCATCATGAGGTATGTGTTATATCCGAACCATCCATCCATTTTTCAAGCTTATCGTAAAGCTTGAGATGAAAAATAAGACAGATATAAAGATGAAGTGGATCGCACTGCAAAAAGCAATGGGGGATTGAATGTCTACCATTGAAACCCTTTTGGGGGTCACAGAAGTTTTGGATCAACATGAATTTTTTCTCTCTTTATATTGGTATTTGTGACCTTATGAACAGATTGGATGGAAAATAAATGTTATGGTGGACCCTACGAATTTTTTGACAGTGAAAATCATTATCCCGCTACTATTTTTGGTGTGGTCCATTTGAGCTTTGGATATGATTCATTTTTTTGGCTAATGCTCTAAAATGATCTATAAAAATTGATAAATGGTGTGGATATAATAAATACATCATTGTGGGGCTCATGTAACTTTGATCTCCTTTGAACCGTTTGTACAACTCAAAACTTAAGGAGCATCGGCGCTCGTCTTTGCACGACACATATCTACACTAGCTACACCAGTTATATAGATGTAGCAGGTGTATTGATGTCAACAAGTTCTGTGGGTCCCATCATGATGTATGTGTTATATCCAAACTGTCTATCCATTTTACGAGCTCGTCTTAAGGCTTGAGACTAAAAATAGGACATATCTAAAGATCAATTTGACCACACTGCAAAAAGCAGTGGGAGATTGAAAGTCTACCATTAAAACCCTTTTGGGGGTCACAAAAGTTTCGGATCAATATGAAATTTGTTTTTCCTCTTCATTCATGTATTTGTGAACTTATTAACAAATTGGATGGAAAATAAAAGTTATGGTGGACCCTACGAATTTTTTAATGGTGAAAATCATTATCCTCACTGCTATTTTTGGTGTGGTCCATTTAAGCTTTGGATATGATTCATTCTTTTTTTTTTTTTATCAAATGCTCTAAAATTATCTAGAAAAATGGATGAATGGTGTGGATATAATAAATACATCATTTTAGGGCCATGTAACTTTGATCTCGAGTGGTAGACTGAGTGAAAGATACATCGTCTCAACACTGAGGTCTTGATATCGATACCCTGGTGGACTGGCTAACAGTGAAGAGCAAAGTGTGAACACATAGTGGGTGTACTAACAAGCTAACAAAATAATAATAATAATAATAATGTCACTTTGATCTCATTTTTTGAGATAAATGAGCTGGTAACGTGAATGAAGTGAATAAAGAACACGCATCATGCGGGGTCCGACAGAGCTTTTCCATTACCCAATTGGGGAATTGGATATCCGGGTCGGGAAATTTAAAAGCTAATTAACAACACAGGCGTGCTTGCTTTTTCATAGCTAATTTTTCGGCCAGCGGCTTTACCTTGTAATACTGCAGTATACTCGGCCGGTAGCGGGGCAGGACGGAATCGGTACAGGCAAAGGCTCTATGGGGCCAACATGATATATGGGATTTATCCATGCCGTTGATCCGTTTTTCTTGATCATTTTAATATATGAGATGAAAAATTAGATATACCTAAGGCTCAAATGGCCCACAAAGCGGGGATTAATTGTCTATTATTAAAAATTTCTTGGGGCCACATAAGTTTTGGATCAAGCTGAAATTTATGTTTTCTCTTCATACGGGTTTACGGGACCTTGTGAATAGGTTAGATGGAAAATAAATATCACATGAGCCCTAGGAAGATTTCAGCGGTGGGTATCATTATCACTGCTACATCCAGTTGTGTGGCCCATTTGAATCTTAAGTCTGCCTCATTCTTAGGTTCTTGCCCATTAAATGATATGCCAAAAAGGATGAATGGTGTGGATAAAACTCATACATCAAGGGTGGGCCCATAGAGTCCATATGTGGGAAGCCGATTGGCTGGTGTACCACACACAAGCTATATAGCTCCGTTCAAATGAGATCAAAGTTACATGGCCCTATTATGATGTATTTATTATATTCACACTGTTCATCCTTTTTTCGAGATAATTTTAAAGCATTTGATAAAAAATGAATCAAATCCAATGCTTAAATGGACCACAACAAAAATAGCAGTGAGGATAATGACTATCACCATTAAAATTACGGGGATGAAGAGGAAAAATAAATTTCATATTGATCTGAAACTTCTGTGACCCCCATAAGGGTTTCAATAGTAGACTTTCAATCTCCCACCACTTTTTGCAGTGTGGTCAAATTGATCTTTAAATCTATCTAATATTTAGTCTCAAGCTTTATGACAAGCGCGCTGGATGGACGGACGGTTTGGATATAACACATACCTCATGTTGAGACCACAGAACTTGTTGACATCAATACACCGTATGTGTAGCTGGTGTGTGGTACACGCCAATCCGCTTCCCCCCACGTGGGGTGGACAAGGAGAAAAGAAGCGGATTGCATCGGGCGCTGGTTAGATTCTGACAAGGTCAAATCGCTGCTACCGAAGTGGCTTCACCAAGCTCAATAGACCCCACCATGATGCATGTGCTGTATCCCATGCCAATTCATTCATTCAGAGAGATAGTTTTATAGCATGATAAAAATAATAAGGTAGATCTAAAGTAATATATATATATATGTGTGTGTGTGGGGAAATGCTCACCATCGCATCAGTTCGCATGGAATTGGTGTGAACTTTTTTGAGAACCCATCATACGTGATGTGGATCCAAAATCTAAACAATTCATGTGAAGCAGCACCTCGTGAAACCCCTCAGGTCCAAGTTTTACTTTGATCTAAAACTTTGATGGGCCAGGAAAATTGAAAACAGTTTCCTCCCTTGATTTGCATTTCTCATTGCTATGGCCCACCAGAATTTTAGATCAGGGTGAAAATTTGTCACATAGAGTTTCATGGGATTCCGCATCATATGGACTGTTCAGATTAGACACCCATGACACGTGTGCAAAGGTGCGCACATGCATAGGTGCGCTGGTGAGCATGACTATATATATAAAAGTTTTCATATAGTGTTGAGCCACACTGTATGAAACAGTGTCAATTGAATGCTTACCATTGAACACTTTTGGGGCCACTCAAGTTTTGAATGAAGCTGATATTTTCCTTCATCTAGGATTACTCGACCTAATCAACGCGTTAGATGTTTAATAAACATTACATTCGGCCCTAGGAAGTTTTTAATGGAGAGAGCTCAATCACTGGCCGCTTTCTGTACTGTGGTTCGCCTGATATTTAAATTTGCTTTAGTTTTTAGGCCATGCTAGTTAACCTTCTGAACTCTTGAATGATAAGAAAATGATCGTGAGGTTTCTTGACAGCAAAGCTGCAGTCACTTGATTCCAATGATAGACAACATGGATAAAACACATACGTCATCGATCCACACGAGTATAGTTTGCTTGAATACATCTCCAGTTATTGCAGTGGACCACGGAGTCGGGATTGAATTACCAACCACACAGGTACGTTCTGCTGGAATACATCCCCACTAATTGCAATATGATACATCGAGATTATAGCCATTTGAATATCTTCACCGATCCTAACTGTTTAGGATGATGCTCACTTTGCATGATGAAAAGTAAACAAATAAAAGCTCCCCATTGCATTATTTGAAAGCCCACAATTGGAAGTTTGGTGGGGGGCCACAGAAATCATGTATCTAGATGATTTTGAGCCTATAGTTTATCTGAGTGTGTAGTAACCCTATGAACAGTTTGGATATCATAGGTCGGCTCCAGGAAGGTTTCAATGGTGGATGTTTCCATTTCCACTGTTTCGTGTCGTGTGACCAATATAAGTTCTGGATTTTTCTGATTTTTGTATACATGTCCTATTGTGGTCTTGAAAAACAGATGGATGGAGTGGATTTGTCTCGGGCATCTATATGGGCCCCACGGAGCTTTGATTAAGTAACTTCCTGCGTCATCCTACATTTCAGAAGAAAAACTCTTGGTATTATTAATCTCTCACTCACATGACACACATTTCTTACACGTATGCCTACACACGCACGCGCATATATATACGTGCATACACATACACGTGTGTGATCGAAAGGTGCATGCTTGTGTATGTGTACATTGGTGTGAGAGAGAGGTGTTCATGTGCCCGTAATCATCTTGGCCCATAAGATGATTACATCGACTTATTTTCCATGATAAGGCAGCTATATAATGGAGGCAACCCAACAAATGACTTGGATCTTACACACGTATGCCATATCTCAATGTGCAAGTAGTGACAGCTGGTCGGACATAAAATGGACAAAAAAAAAAAAAAAAAACAATCGTCCATTGTAAAATACAAACATTAACATACAAATTGGGTTATAATAGTCAGTCCAACTGTTATCTAACATCTAATTAATCTAATTAATAGCTATGCCTCATCTAGATCATACCCCATTTGTTGGACGGCTTGAATTTTGTAACATATATGACACATGTATTGATAAAAACCAAAAGTATTGATAAAAAAAAAAAAACCATTAAAATAAAAGTATTGATAAAAACCAAAATAATAATAATAATAATAATAAATATATTGAATTGAAATATTAAAAAATTGCTTGTATTTTTTATTGAGTATAACTCTAAATTTATACAATGGAAATGACATAAAGAAGAAGATTACAATAAGACCAAATCTTATCCCAAACTAATTACAACTTAATCAAATTTTAACAAAAAAAATTACAAAAAAAAAAAAGAAAATGAATATATCGAAATTATATCTTTCCTAATACTCTCTTTAAGTTGGTGCTTTGAGATTTGTAATGCCCAACTTGATAAATAGAAGTTGAAATTAATCAACGACCAAGCACTTTGGTGAAAATGTTTGCAAGTTAGTTACTGGTAGGCATGTAAAAAGTTCAAAGAACTCTACAAATGATCTTTTCATGGACAAGATCAATCGATCTTTGTGTTTGGTTCTTTAATAGAAAAAAAAAAAAGAAAAAAAGAAAGAAATAGTGCCTATGTGAAGAGTAGTTTGTTATTACGATGAAGACGTATGCGCTGAGAATGTTGAACATCTAAATCTTGAAAAATCAATTTAAGTTAAAGTGAGTTCACAATTAGCATTGGCCATGGTGCATAGAGTTGGACACCGAGTTGAACCGAGTCAAACTTGGCATAGCTCGGCTTGGTTCCGCCACCAACCAACCCTAGCTCAAATTTGGCTTGGCTCCGTCCTCGAGTCTAATTGTCTAGCTCAGCCCAGTTCGGTTAGCAACTCGAGCCAAGTATGAGTCAAGTTCAAATTCAAGATTTCAAGTCGAGTAGATATCGAAAGTTTGAGATGGGGGTTTCAGGTAGGTGGGATTGCGAGTGGCAACAAGAGTTTGAGTGGAAGGGGTCGAGTGGTGGTCACACCAGGATTCTAGCGATGGTCGTGGCAAGCGGTGATCGCAACAGGATTTTGGGATGATAGCTGGGGTTTTTGTGGTATAGGAAGTGGTTCGCAGGTGGTGGATTTGGGTGTTTGTCATGTTCGAGGAGTTAGAATGGTGGGTTTTGGGCAACGGGTGTTTGCCGCGGTCAAGTTTGGGTGCATGGTGGGTTGGGGTTTCGTTGGAGTTGGGGGTAGTGACAATGGAGCTAGTGGTGTATGATTGGGGTTAGGGTTGAGGTTGGTATTGGCATGGTGGTGGTTGAGGATCACAACTATAGTGGTGACGGTGGTGGTTGAGGGTCATAGTGACAAGGAAGGAAGAAGAAGAGAGAGGAGTGGGTTGCATCAATGATAAAGGGGAAGAGGAGGCACCAAGGAATAATTTCTATTTGTAATATGATAGTTTGGAGGACTACCCAAAAATGCAATATTTTTTTATTTCTTTAAAATTGACTTGAGTCGAGCCGAACCAAATTGAGTTGAGTTCGAGTTGAGCTTCGAGTTGAGCTCGGGCTAATTCAAACTCGGCTCGAAAATTTTTCGAGCTCTAAAAATTAGCTCGACTCAGCCCGAACTCAGCTTTGAGCCAAGTCAAGTCGAGTTTTTTGGAGTTGAACTAAGCTAACTCGGTTCATGTCCAGCTCTAATGGTGTTATACTCGACTTTAGCAGATGACCTGGAGATAGTGATATGTTTTTTGGTTTTTCAATATGTAAAATTTCTCCTAAACAATAAAGTAACCTGTTATGCCCCAAATTTGATTTCCGACGCGCATTACTGTAAACTGAATCCGGTGCTAATAACCTGAATGATACCCCAATTTCGATTCCTAATTTACGCCAAGTTCCGAAATTGGAATCCCACAAGGAGGATTTTCAGGGTAATTTTTTTTAAAGGGGAAGCATACCCATAAATGTACTATAAGGCAAACATCATCACATATATCCATTATAACAGGATTTTTTTTTTTGATGTGAATATGTCTATATTGATATCAAAAAACTATACAGAAGAGAACCCCCTTACATAAAACAGGAGACCTAACATCAAAAATGGCAAGATACTTACAAAATGGCCCCACCTGGAATCACACCATTCTAATCGATCCTAAACCAACTTTGTCAAGAAAAATCATATCTCGAACCTAATGTGGAAGCTCTGATTGATTCTCGAAACAAGTATGAGACTAGAAAACACTACCTAAGCGAGCTATAAAATCAGCTGACGAATTCCTTTACCTTAGAATGTGCACAAAACTGATTTGAGTACAATACTGGAAAGAGAAATACAATACATATATAAAAACTCCAAAAGGTCAGGCATGTGCTCCTCCCTCACTACTGCTATTGTATAGCATAACCTGCATGTAAACAACGTGTCTAAGCTTACTACGAAGCTTAGAGAGTGCGTGTGTGCGTGCACAATAGGTATGACAAGTATAATGATGTTAGAGTATATGGAAATGATAGAGAGCTATGCTGCCAAGTCCATGAATGTTAACGGTCATACCAAGGTTATACAAAGTAAAAGGCCATTGAGCCAAATGTCACATACAGTAATGCAATATAAAAAATGAATGATGGAGGAACGTGTCATAGTGCGTAGTGTCGTATGCCAGTGGCCGCCTCGCACCCAGAGTTACAACACATGTTATGTCACGCTCCAAATTCGATTTTCGACGCTCATTCGCCATAAACCGAATCCAATGCTGACAGCCTCCGTGACACTCCAATTTCGATTCCCAGCTTATGCTAAGTTCTAAAATCAGAATCCCACAAGAACGATTTTTAGGGTGATTTTTTTTTTTATGGGAAGCATAACCATGAATGTACCATAAGTCAAACATCATCACATATATCCATTATAAAAGGATTTGAGTACAATACTGGAAAGGGAAATACAATACATATATAAAAACTCTAAAAGGTCAGGCATGTGCTCTTGCTGTCTAGCATAATCTACATGTAAACAACGTGCCTAAGCTTACTACGAAGCTTAGAGAGTGCGTGTGTACCTTCAAAATAGGTATGACAAGTATAATGATATCAGAGTATCCAGAATGATGGAGAGCTATGCCACGGAGTCCATGAATGTTAACGGTCATACCAAGGTTATACAAAGTAAAAGGCCATCGAGCTAAATGTCACATACAGTAATGCAACATAAAAATGTATGATGAAGGAACGAGTCGTAGTGCGTAGTGTCGTACGCCGGTAGGGGCCTCACACCCAGGGCTACAACACTTGTTAGTCTTATAGCAAACATGTAATGTAATTCCAAAATGATAGACTCCTGATTCTGAATAGTCCCATGCCTATTGGGGATCGAGCCCATGATTGTGTAACACTGAATTATATTTACGCATGTATAATCTCAAGTGCTACATAAATGTATGGTTACGATATGTCACTTGCCAATCCTGATGTCTAGTCCATATCTTATAACAGTTCACAATTGGATAATCACCGAGGTCTAGTACACTTTCGACATTGGTTGTCACCCATCGCGCTCGACAAGTGAGTGCAAGAGACCTCACTATCCGCCTGGTCAGTGGTATACGAAAATTCACTCAACTCACCAATAACGAACCCATTTCATGAGCTGGTCAAACTCAACCTAGCATATAACCCTCTTCACCCGGGCGGGTAAGGTCAAACCCCCTTTCAATTAACCACGACAAAGTGGGAGATATGATTTACCAGTATCCAGCCCTCATGCACTTATGAATCCACTTGGTGTAGACATTGGAGCATTCTACTGGTATCACAGGGTTTATGGACTTTCACCTAGGGATGCCTGGGACGCCCTATAACCTCAATAGTTTCCGGTGTTTGTAATCATATACATTGGCCATATCCCGACTACAAAACTACCTCTCTGGTGTTGCCACGGAGTAGATGCAGCGTGCTACACATAATGCGTTATGCGTGAATCACACTTTCAAGTCATGCATCAAGTCATATGATGATCATGAGGCCGACCTTGTCTCATACAGGTCCCCTAAGTATATCAATCTAAAAGGTGTATGCTATGATCAATTGAAATCCATAACAGGCATATAGATGATGCGTGTAGCATATGAATGCGCAAGGTATGCCTTATACCAAGCATAATATTAGTGTCGACCTTATCAGGGCCAAGTATAATAGCATGTTACCAAATTTTGGTACACATATATTCATGTGATAATCAACATTAAATAGCTTAAGATAAAAAGCGTGGACTTGAATGGCGGTCCTAATAGAAATTTAATTAATATTCATGTGGCATGGCCCACTTAAGACTTGCATTGGCCCTATACTTGGGCATATGCGCATAAAATGAGCTAGTAAAACAGATGTGTAGTTTAGATAAAACATATACTTCATGGTGGGTCCCACAAGTGGGCCACCTATTGTTTGAAATGTCATTGTCAAGCTTGTATCTTCTTCTGGAAAAGTCATATGGAAATAAATGCCATAGTAGGTGGTTTTCAATGGTGGACATTCTTATCTCATTTGTTTCTTATAGTGTGGTCCATCCCATGTATGGGTCAAGCCGATATTTGTAACTAATGGCTAAAATGGCCTAGCAAAACAGGTGGATGGATTAGATGTCACGCATATAACATGTGGGTCCTATGAGTGGGGCCACCTCTTTTGTTATATTCTCACCATGTACATGTCAATGTGACTCTACGAGCATGGTAACAAATGTCTTGGTAAATCTCCAGGAAGGTTTCAATGGTGAGCATTACTGTCACCACTGTTTCCTACGGTGTGTCCCACTTGAGGTCCAAGTCTACCCTATATTTGACTTTTAGCCATAAAATGATCTGTAAAAGAAGATGGACGGTTTAGATTAACCACTTGCTTCAAGGTGGGGATACGAGTGAAAAATCTCATTAACACTATTGACATAGACAGCGTCTTTGCATCCAGTGTCTTTTATGTTGATTACCTATTTTTGTAAATACGTAAGTAAGGTTTAGGTAAGTGATCAACTCCGTCTATAAGGTTGGCCAGCTCATGGTCGACCTACTGAGCTTTGAATATCCATTAAAACCTAAGAACATATAAATAGAGAGGGAAAAGAAAACATGGAATTTCATCCATCGAATGAACTTCCACCATTATGGAACCCATATATACGAATAATATGCACATCTAGGTGGACCATACGTTGGCCACGCTGGGTAGCATGGACAGGTGCGTCTCGCCTTCTGGCAAAACGGAAAAATGACATGAATATCAACATATACACTAAGATGGAGTCCATTTGATGGGCCTGACATCAAGATAATGGGTAAATGACTGGTGAACTCACCTCAACGATTGATTTGGACACTGGATGTATATGAACGGTTGAGATCGCCTTTCCTTCTTCCTAATCTCCTCTAATCTCTCGTTTAACTATATATTTTATTTCTCTGTATCGTTCCTTTTTCTTATCGATTTCTTTCATGCAGTCATTGAGATGGACAAGAGATAGTTTTATATACGAGGATGGCATGGTCATCGTTGAATATAGAGGCGATGAGACGTGGGATAGGCATGGTGCGGTAAGGGTGAGGCGTAAATGCGTTAGATATATATATATATATATATATATATATATATATATATATATAATTTGAAAGTGACGTTTTACTATTCTAGATATTTTATACTAAGTGGGCCCCATGTCACGTATGCACACATGTACGGTGCATGCCATAGATTGATTCTAAAGGGGCATACATCTTTCGATCTAGCCATCGAAATGGAATGTGCCGCGCATCGTTGGAATCACAGTGTAAGTGTGGTTGTTTGGGTATAGGTCTTAGATCATTAATGTATTAAAATAGAGTGTCTGATCGAAACTTGTTAATCTAGTCTATCCAAAGTATGCTGATATCGAAAATTAGGTGCTCGAATAGTCTTTTAGGGTACAGGTCTCATAAAACCTATAGTAGATCAATGTGTCTTGAGACAATACCATAATAAGTTGATAGCTAGAGGGAACTTGTGGAGGGTAAAAGGATATTTTGTTTATCAGGGTGCCTTCAATCTAACGTAAAATAGGGATTTCGATCGATTAATAGTAGCTTCGATCGAATCAAAAAAATCTTAAAATTTTCAGTCTACACATTTTGGACATGTTCAATTAATCGAACATTAGGGCTCGATCAATCAAGATAAATTTTTTAAAAAAATCAATTTGCTCTCTAAACACTTTTCGGCATGTTTGATTCGATCGAACATGGACCGTTGATTGATCGAAGGTCATTGATCAGAGTTGATTGATCGATGGTTCAATTGACGATCCCCATCGATTTCGCATCAGTACGCCATTTTGTTTTTGATTTTGTATGTGGGTTATATAAACTATGTTTCTGTGGGGTTAACGTTGTCTTTAAGAGTGTAATAAGTGAGAGGTGGAGAGAGCTAAGGTTTTGAAGGCGGAATTCACTCGTAAATGCGAGGGTTTCAAATATGTAAGTTGTTAATCTCTTGTAACTTTCTATTCATAGTATATTTGTTATTACTTAGTATTGTGGTTTTTTCCTGCAAGGATTTTTCCATGTAAAATTTGTGTTTTATGTGATTGCTTGAATTTTTCATTTCTCTGTTATGTGTTTGATTTATTCTAGGGTTGCTTCCGCACTTGACGTGTGGCGACTATGTATAACAAGTGGTATCAGAGAGTAGGCATTACGTTGGGACTATTAGATTAAATTTGAGGCATGAGATCAATGGATCGAATGTGAAGTTTGAGACAAAGAAGTTTACATGTAAAAATAACTTCAAATTATGGAGGTTGAAGATGAAAGTCCTCATAATTCAGTAAGAGGTGTTGCATGCTCTCCTTGGCAAAGCAAAACGTCCTCAATCGATGAAAGAAAATGATTGGAATGAACTTGATTAGAAGGCGATTAACGCGATTCAATTATACTTAACTGACAAAGTCCTCTATAATGCCATCAATGAGACGACCATTGTAAGATTGTGGGCGAAGTTAGAGAGCATGTACATGACAAAGTCGCTCTCCAATCGTCTATATCTGAAGATATGGTTGTATACTCTGAAGATGGTGGAAGGGTCAGATCTCTTTGAACACATTAGTATTTTTGAAAAATTAATTTGTAAATTGACAAGTGTGGAGGTGAAGATCGGCGAAGAAGATAAATCTCTAATATTGTTGATGTCCCATTCAGATTCCTAGAGAATCTAGTGGATACTCTGTGCCATAGTAGGAATACCTTGGACCTTCTTAATACTATTATCTTGGCACTTTAGTCGAATCAGCAGAGAATGAATAATGGTGGGGATGGTACTTCTACGGGTGCACTAGTTGTTAGGGGGAGACCGTCTAAGCGAGAGAACGAGAAGTCACAATTAAGGTCTAAGTCGAAGGGCAAAAGGAAGTTGAAATGCTAGAATTGTAGCAGGACATGACATATGAAGAAATATTATATAAATATCAAAACTTAGAAGGATGAGAATTA
Source organism: Magnolia changhungtana (assembly GCA_030180095.1). NCBI lineage: Eukaryota > Viridiplantae > Streptophyta > Magnoliopsida > Magnoliales > Magnoliaceae > Magnolia > Magnolia changhungtana. The sequence continues at coordinate 5,274,524 of JASAUF010000162.1, forward strand.
GGATACTACACTAAAAGAGGAAATTTTAGTGGAATCCAGAGAAGACACAAGTGGCTATGACATATTATAGTGCTTAAGGTCGGACACTTGTATAACTAGTGGATATTGAAGAAGTGGGCATCATACTACATGTGTCCTCACCGGAGTTGGTCCACCATGTACAACAAGTACAATGGTGTCCTGCTTCTTATGGGCAACGAACATGCTTGTAAGATGATTGGAATTGAATCGATTTATATAAAAATGTTTGGAGGGGTGGATCGTGTTCTGACCAATGTGAGTCATGTTCGGGACCTAAAGAAAAATTTAATATTTCTGAAATCTCTTAAGACACTTGGATGTAAATTCATTGGGTATGAATGTGTTTTGAAAGTTTTAAAAGGGGTATTCATTGTTATGAAGGCATAGAGGAGTCAAAACCTTTACAGGTTATCGGGAGAATTGTATCAAGTGGAGCTGCAACGTCTACAATGGAAATCACGTCTACATGTGTGTGACATGTGCTCATAGGCCACATGAGCGAGTGTAGTATGAAGGTACTACTAGATCGTGATTTAATTTCTGCTTTTAAGAATTTTAATTTAGATGTATACGAGCATTGCATATGGTTACAATCAAGATTGTCATTTAAAATTGAAAAAAAAATAGTAAATGACAACTTAACTATGTGCACTCTAATTTATGGGGGTTATCACCCGTTATTTCTAGAAGAGGGTTGTCATTCTTTGTCATATTCATCGATGACTTTTATAAAAAGATGTGGGTTTATTTCATGAAAAATAAATCCGATGTTTTCACCACTTTCAAATCATAAAAGGCAATGGTAAAAAAAACAGTTGGAATAGAAACTAAAACTTCTAAGGACCGATAATGGTGAAGAGTTTACTTTTAAAGAATTTAATCAATTTTGTAATAATGAGAGGATCGTGAAGCATAATATAGTAAGATATACACCTGAGCAAAATGATGCGATGGAGCATATGAATCAGATTCTTTTGAAAAGAGTCGGCCTGAAGTATGCTAAGTAATGTTGGGTTAGGCATGGAGCTATGGGCTTAGGCCGCTAACCTGGCTTGTTATCTAGTGAATCGATATCCATTTACTTGATTAATTATAAAATTCCAAAGGAAGTATGGAGCAGTCATGAAGTTAAGTACTCGGGGCTACGTATATTCAGTTGCGATGCTTACTCTTATGTACCATTAGTTGAGAGAGATAAACTGACATAATGGTGAAAATGTGTACTTTTGTCGGCTATGATGATTGCGTGAAAGGATATAGACTTTATGATCGAGTTTTACGTAAGATCATATTTATCTAAGATGTCAAGTTCGATGAGGGTTCCTTATTTTAGAAGGATAAGCATAAGGAAATGGAAAAATTAATGATTGACATTAAAACAGATAAAGTTAAAACACTTGAAATAGCTGAGCCACAAGAAGAGTTGGTGTCATCACCTAGTAGGAGAAATCTACTGAGAAATTATAGGTTACCATTGAGAAACATGGATGACTCAAATGTTGTGTTCACCCTCATTATGGATGAAAGGGATTTGTCTACCTTACAGGAAGCATTAATTAGATAACTCAGATGCTGAGAAGTATATGACGAAGTATATGTGGGAGTTGGTAGACCTACTCGTTGGGTAAAAAGCGATTGGGTGCAAGTGTATCTTCCGTAAGAAATTGGATAGGAACAAGGTAAGACTGGTTGTGAAAGGCTATACTCAGAAAGAAGCTATTAACTTTGTTGAGATATTTACACTAGTTGTGAAGCAAGTATTTATGAAATTCGTATTGGCGTTAGTTGTCTAATATAATTTAGAATTAGAACAGTTGGATGTGAAGACTGTCTTTTTACATGGAAAAATAAAAAAACAAATTTATATGAAACAACTTGAAGGGTTCTATGTACAGGGAAATAGTCGCCTAGGTAGTGGTATAAATTTTTTAATTTTTTTCATGTTGAGCCGACGATTTATCAGAAGTGAGTCAATCATTGTGTATACTTCAAATCACTAAGTGATGGAAAATTCATTATTCTAGTATTGTATATTAATAATAGGCTTATTATTAGCTATAACATAAATGAAATCACTATATTGAAGTCTCAGTTATCCAAGATATTCAAGATGAAAGATTTGTGTGCTGTAAAAATAATTCTTAGTATCGACTTACATAGAGACAGCTAAAGGACTAGGCCATGGTTGTCTTAGGAAAAATATCTTGAGAAGGTCTTAGTCAAGTTCAGAATTGATAAGGCTAAATTGGTTAACACACTCTATGCTATTCATTTTCGACTTATTCGGAGTAATGTCCCACATCAAATGAAGAAAATAATATATATCTCATTTGCCCTACTCGAATGCGGTTGGTAGTCTTATGTACACCATAGTCTCTACTAGACCTGATATTTTATTTGCGTTGGGTGTTGTGAGCAGATACATGTCAAACCCCCATAAGGAATATTAGGAGGCAGTGAAATGACAACTTCATTACATTCGAGGTGTGACAGACTACATTTTGACATTTGGTAAATTTGAGGATAAACTAGTAGGTTATGTAGATGCCGATTATGTTGGTAGCGTGGACAAAAAAAAGTTCAAATTTCAGTTACTCGTTCGTGTTAGCGGGTGAGACAATCAGTTAGATTTCAGTCTATGGTTGCTCTTTCCACAACCAAAGCTGAGTATATGACAATGACAAAAGCATTCAAGTAAGCAGTTTGGTTAAGAGGTATGATTAGCAAGTTGGGGCTTCAGCAGGAAGTAGTGCCTGTGCATTGTTACAATAAACGCGTAATTAATTTGGCAACAAAGAACTTAGTATGATATTCTTAGACTAAATACATGAATGTGTGTCATCACTTTATTTGACAAATGCTAAAAGAAGACAATATTATTCTTAAAAAGATTTACACTAGTGAAAATCTGATGAATATGCTTACTAAGGTGGTTCTTGCAGAGAAGTTTTGGTTTTTCTCAACTTCTCTAGGCTTGACAAAGATGGAATGAAGATGGAGTATGCACATGAAGTGATGATGGAGGTATAAAGAAATTTAAAGATGATGATAACAACTTGAAATAGTGAAGATGCAAGATTGAAGCCATGGTGGTGATTATTGATTAGGGTGCCTTCAATCTGATGCAAATACTAAGATTCCAATCAATTGACAATAGCTTCAATCAAATCAATAAAATCCTGAATTTTCCAGTTCAGACTCTAGATAGTTTTGGACATATTTGATTGATTGAACATCACGGCTCGATCAATCGAGATAGTTTGAAAAAAAAAAATTAGTTTGCTCTTTGGACACTTTTCAACATGTTCGATTCAATTGAAAATGAAGTGTCAATCGATCAATGGTTTAATCGATGATCCACATCGGTTTTGTGTAAGTACGTGGTTTTCTTTCTAATTCTCTATGTGGGTTATATAAACTGTGTTTATGCGAGATTAGGGTTATCACTGAGAGTGCAATATGTGAGAGGTATAGAGAGCTAGGGTTTTGAAGGGGGAGTTCACTCGTAAAAGCGAGTATTTCGAATATGCAAGTTGTCCATCTCTTTTAATTTTTTGTTCACAGTGGATTTGTTATTGCTCGGTGTCGTGGTTTTGTTCTTAAAGGGTTTTTTCCATGTAAAATTTATGTTTTCTCTATGATTGATAATAATAAAAAAATTATTTCTTTGTTGTTGCATGGTTAATTCATTTTAAGGTTACTTCCACACCTAATGTGTGGCAGTTGTGCACAACATATTCTTGTCTGAAAAAGACATGGGATGTTGGATTATTCGAATGATTACATCATAATGGGGTTGACATGCAATGTGGATGAACTGAGTGAGAATGTTGACCCCAAAAATAATTTTGGGTCAAGCAGTGGTCAAGTATATGCATTGTTTAACAAGCAGGGATTTGAAAGAATAATGCCAAAATCATTAATCAAATCAAATGAAAATTCTGTTATAGAGGAAAAATAACAAACTAAGTTTTAATATGGGAAATTGCCCGTACTCGCCTCAAAGTTTGGGTCAATTACCTTGATCGCCATGACACTCCATATATTTCCTAAAGGGCCTTCTGACAGCTTTTGGAGATTGTTTCGGACAAAAATGTCCCTGACCTTCGTTCAGCAGTTGCACGGTTTTCTAGGGACTAGGAAGTTACATACTATTTAATGCTAGTAAAGTGATGTGTACGGAACCTTTTTTGCGCGTGGGCAAGGACTAAACTCGTGGGGCCCATATTGATGTATGTGTATAATCCATGCCGTCCATCCTTTTTACCGTGTCATTTTAGGGCTAGGGCCCAAATATCAGCTTAATCAAGAGCTCGCATGGGTCACATAATAGAAAATAATGGTAATAATAGAACCCACTGTTAAAACTTTCTAGGCTCACCGTGATGTTTGTTAGAAGTGGACATTGCCCAAGTCAGGACTTTTTGGGCCCACGCTGAACTGACTGAAAGGGTGGACGAAACGGATCTCCCCATTGTTGGCCTCAGGCTATTATACCAATGGCTCACCGAGATGTTTGTTAGAAGTGGGTCAATGGGTCTCAGTTGCCCCACGAGTTTAGTCCTTGCCCATGCGCAAAAAGGGTTTCATATAACATGCTAACTAAGACCTATATAACATGCTAACCAAGACCCATATAACCGAAACCCATATAACATGCTAACCAAGACCTGTATAACATGGCAACTACGACCACGACCCTTACCTCATGACAACCACGATCGTTACCTCATGACAACCACGACCGTTATGGCATGGATTATACACATACATCAATGTGGGCCCCACTAGTTTGGCTATCATGTTATATGGGTCGTGGTTGTCATATTATATAGGTCATGGTTGTAATGGGTCGTCGTTGGGTGCCGTTGAAGAGAACTGTTATTTAACTCTGTAGCTCAATGACAAAATGGTACGCCCCTAGTTATCAATGAGAAATCCCATGGGTCGTGGTTGTCATGTAATATGGGGTCGTGGTTCTCATGGGATATGGGTCGTGGTTGTAATGGGTCGTCGTTTCCATGAGTCATGGTTGTCATTATATATGGGTCGTGGTTATCATGTTAAATGGGTTGTGGTTGTAATGAGGTAACGGTCGTGGTTGTCATGAGGTAAGGGTCATGGTTGACACGACAAAAAGGATGAGCGACATAGATTATTCACATATATTAATGTAGGCCCCACTAGTTGGTCCTTGCCAAGGCCTATAAAATGAAGACTACAACCCGCATAGCATGACAACCACACCCTTACCTCATGACAACCACAACCCTTTCCTCATAAAAACCACGACCCATATAACATGGCAACCACGACTCATACCTGGGTCGTGGTTGTAATGTGGCAACGGTCGTGATTGTAATGTAGTAAGGGTCATAGTTCTCATGTTATATGACAGGATAACTATGATCCATACAACTGAGACCCATATAACAGGACAACTAAGACCCATATAACATGACAACTAAGATCCATACAAGTAAGACCCTTATAACAGGACAACTAAGACCCATATAATATGACAACTAAGATCCATACAATTGCGGCCCATTTGGGTCGTGATTTGCATGGGTCATGGTTGCCATGTTATATGGGTCGTGGTTGTCATGTTGTATGGGTCTTAGTTAGCATGTTATATGGGTCTCAGTTGTATGGGTCGTAGTTGTCCATACAACTACGATCCATACATGTTATATAGGTCTTAGTTAGCATGTTATATGGGTCAGTTATATGGGTCTTGGTTAGCATGTTATATGGGTCTCAGTTGTATGGGTCAATTATATGGGTCTTGGTTAGCATGTTATATAGGTCTCGGTTGTATGGGTCTCGGTTATATGGGTCATCTCAGTTATATGGGTCTTGGTTAGTATATTATATGAGTCTTGGTTAGCATGTTATATGGGTCTCAGTTGTATGGGTCTTGGTTAGCATGTTATATGGGTCTTAGTTGTATGGGTCGTAGTTGTCCATACAACTACGATCCATACATGTTATATGAGTCTTAGTTAGCATGTTATATGGGTCTTGGTTAACATGTTATATGGGTCTCAGTTATATAGGTCTTGGTTAGCATGTTATATGGGTCTCGGTTGTATGGGTCTTGGTTATATGGGTCTTGGTTAGCATGTTATATGGGTCTCAGTTATATGGGTCTTGGTTAGCATGTTATATGAGTCTTGGTTAGCATGTTATATGGGTCTCAGTTGCACCCCATTTGGGTCGTGGTTTATATGGGTCTTGGTTAACATGTTATATGGGTCGTGGTTGGTCATGTTGTATGGGTCTTGGTTAGCATGTTATATGGGTCTCAGTTGTATGGATCATAGTTGTCATAAATCCAATCAACATGACAACTAAATTCATACAGCATGACAACCACGACCCATATAACATGGCAACTACGACCCATGCAAACCACGACCCAAATGGGCCCACATTGATTTATGTGCATTAACCTTTCTACCCATCCTTTTTGTCATGTCATTTTAGAGCTATGTCCTATATAATTGAGACCCATATAACAAGCTAACCAAGACCCATACAACTGAGACCCATATAACATGCTAACCAAGACCCATATAACCATGCCAACCAAGGCCCATATAAGATACTAGCCAAGACCCATATAACGAAGACCCATATAACTGAGACCCATATAACATGCTAACCAAGACCCATACAACCGAGACTCATATAACATGCTAACCAAGACCCATATAACATGTATGGATCGTAGTTATATGGACAATTACGACCCATACAACTAAGGTCCATATAACATGCTAACCAAGACCCATATAACATAACAACCACGACCCATATAACATTGCAACTACGACCCATGCAGACCACGACCCAAATGGGCCACAATTGTATGGATCTTAGTTGTCATGTTATATGGGTCTTAGTTGTCCTGTTATAAGGGTCTCAGTTGTATGGATCTTAGTTATTATGTTATATGGGTCTCAGTTGTCCTGTTATATGGGTCTCAGTTGTATGGATCATAGTTGTCCTCTTATATGGGGCCCACATTGATGTATGGGGCCTAAATCAATGTAAGCCCCACTAATTGGTCCTTGCCAAGGCCTATAAAATAAAGACTACAACCCGCATAGCATGACAACCACACCCTTACATCATGACAACCACAACCCTTTCCTCATGAAAACCACGACCCATATAACATGGCCGCCACGACTCATACCTGGGTCGTGGTTGTAATGTAGCAACGATCGTGATTAAAATGTAGTAAGGGTCGTAGTTCTCATGTTTTATGGGTCATGGTTGTCATGGGTCAGTTATAATGTTAAATGAGTCATGGTTCCTATGTTATATGGGTCGTGGTTGTTACGTGTTCACTTTCTTTACTACCAAATGAAAGGATAGCCATTGGTACAATAGCCTGAGGCCAACAATGGGGAGATCCGTTCCGTCCACCCTATCGGCCAGCTCGGCCTGGGCCCAAAAAGTCCTGACTTGGGCAATGTTCACTTTTAACAAACATCACGGTGAGCCTGGAAAGTTTCAACAGTGGGTTCCATTGTCATCATTATTTTCTATTATGTGGCCCACACGAGCTCGGGATAAGGCTGATATTTGGGCCTTAGCCCTAAAATGAAACGACAAAAATGATGGGTGACATGGATTATATTACACGGCAAAAAGGATGGGCGGAAAGAATTATACACATACGTCAATGTAGGCCCCACGAGCTTGTCCTTCACTGCACGCAAAAAAGGGTTCCATACACATTATTTTCTTGGCATTAAATACAACGTAACTTCTTCTTCCCTGAAAAACTATACAACTACTGAAACAAGGATAAAGGCATGCATTTTGGTCCAAGTAATTTTCAAAAACATATCAGAAGATGCTTTAGGGAATACATGCATTGTTGTAGTGTTAGAAGTAAATTTGCCCAACCTTCGAGGCAAGTACGGTCAATTTCCCTTTTAATATATACATACTTTAAGAATATCCAAAGAATATTTGCTTTGACCGAAAATTGGTAAAAAATAAAAGTAAAAAATGAACATGTTGAAATCATATCTTTTCTAATATGTTTTCTGATTAGTGCATTGGTTCTTAAATCCTTGTAATATATCAAATAGTTCATATTGCACCTCATTACTCACAGGTGCGCACACACCTCTCACTCAAACAGGTGCACATGCGTGTGGACGCACTCACGTGCAGGAGCGGTCACGCATGCAAAATGCGAAGTAAGAAACCCCCACTCGATCTCTCTCTATATAAGAGAGGAGTCGGTCGCCCTCCCTCTCACCAAAGCGATACAAGTGCTAAGACCCCAATCATGTCGTCGTCCCTCTCATTTCTTGCAACCACAGCCTCTCCCTTCCATCACCACCATTCCCGCCACCCTCGAAAAGCTGCTCGAGCACCCACTCACTTTTCTCCCTCAGCCTCTGGTGCTGGTACTAATGCTACTAATGCTAGTGCACATGATAATGGTGGCGACAAAGAATCCATTCTGAGGTTGGACAGAAGAAATGTTCTCCTTGGAACGTTGGGAGGTCTGTATGGTACTGCCGCCCTCGGACGCGAGAATACAGCCGTCGCTTCTCCGATTGAACCACCGGACCTATCCAAGTGCAAAACCGCTCACGCTGGAGAAGGCGCGGAGAATGTCAAGTGCTGCCCGCCTTACACCGACAACAGCAAGATCGTCGATTACAAGTTCCCGCTCCCTTCCGCGCCACTACGCATTCGGAAACCCGCACACCTGTTGGATGCTGAAGACCTGGCCAAGTACAAGGAAGCCTATAGACTTATGAGAGCGCTCGATCCAGAAGACCCTTGGAGCTTCGAGCAACAGGCAAAGGTGCACTGCCAGTACTGCGATGGCGCGTACGACCAGGTGGGGTTCAACGTCCAGCTGCAGGTTCACTTCAGCTGGATATTCCTGCCATGGCACCGCTACTACATCCACTTCCATGAGGCGATCCTTGGGAAGCTAATCGGTGATGACACATTTGCCCTCCCGTTCTGGAACTGGGATTCGCCGGACGGAATGACGATCCCGAGCATTTTTGTCAATGACACGACATCGCCGCTCTACGACGAGAGGCGCGACTCGCGTAACCTAAAGAAGGTGCTGGACTATCAATACAGTCTCACAAACTATGAGAACCCGTATACTGACGAGGAGCTGAAGGTGAAGAACCTGTATGAGATGAACAAGACATTTAGGGAGTCTCTGCCGCTGCCGGAGCTGTTCTTGGGAGATCGGGTGAGTGCAGGCGAGGAGGCCTCCATGGGAAAGACGATGGGGCGGATTGAGACGATACATAACGCGATGCACCAGTTTGTGGGGGAGCCCACGCCTCCGTTCCTGCACATGGGCAACTTCTACTCGTCGGGTTACGACCCGCTTTTCTACTGCCACCATTCGAACGTTGACCGGATGTGGCACATTTACAGGCAGAAGCGAGGAAACAAGATAGACTTCAACGACAGCGACTGGCTCAAATCGTCGTTCGTCTTCTACGACGAGAACAAAAAGTTGGTGAAAGTCAAGGTACTGATGCCCAACTCCCCCCCCCCTCCCGCCCTCCCGCCCTTCTATGTTTGAAAACTTTGGAAAAATTAAAAAGAGAAATTTACAAAGAACTACTTAATTAATATGAAATTTACAATATTCCGGTACTTTTTTGAAAAAGGTTTTCAAACACTACCTCCGTAATCGGGGTTATTATCGTCCCACTGCCTTCCGTTTCATTTTCTTAACGGCCAGTTGGGAGTGTGTAGGAACAATGAGTCGGCTGCTTGGATGAGCCCATTATGATGTTTATGTAAAACCCACACTAACTAGTAGGTGGGTCACCTCATGTTAGGCCAAGGGAACAAATTCCCCCCTTTCTGTGCTTCAGGTGGACTACATGTTTTGGAACACCATACAAGGCAAATGATCACCCTTCAAATTGTTTCCCTTAGCATAAATCAGCTGAATCACGGATGGGCTTCAATTTTAGAACTCGAGCTTAAATATTTGTGGCATCTAATGATTGGAGTAGGCCATATAATCATTATGGTGGGCCCCTAAAAATTATGGGTAAATGTCTCTTTTCTAACTATTTTCTTTGGTGTGTCCCTTTTAGATTTGGAACTAAATTAGGATTATGCATCTAACTTTTGGAGTAGATGTTACTTTAACATCATTTTGAGCAGGCTAAAAATCAAAGAAACCCGGTGTTGGTAAGGAAAAAAAAAACACCACCGGCGTAAACTATGCTCTTGATTTTGACATAGCCATCTCAATCTTTATGTAAGAGATATCATTGATCATTAGATATATATTTAGTACCATATGAGGCTGAAAGGTAAAAAAATAAGCTGATATTTGAGGACCCCTCTTTATTTCTAGGGGGCCCACTGTGATAATCATATAAAATCCACTCCAATAAGTAGATTCTACACAAATATTTAGGTCCTTGTCCAAACTATCATATCCCTCCGTGATTCAAGAGGGATACACTAATAGAAACAGTTTGGAGGACAAATGTTGCCTGGCACACTGTTTTCATTCATGTGGTCCACCTCCACGTGGTGGGGTATTTTACATGAACATCAAGGTGGCCACCTGAGCCGCCCACACATTTGTTCGCCTATGAGGCGATTATTAAAAGTAGTGGAATGATAGCTATATAGGGAGCTATAGTTTTGGAAAACCTTTATGAAAAGGGCACCCCATTGTAAACTACATATTAATTTGGTGGCTCCACGGGGCCGGGGAGCTGTGGGTTGCTAGTGTATCACATCTCATGCATATCCCATCACTGGCAGGGCCTCTGAGCATGATGTGTAAATTTTATCCACACCGTCTATACATTTTTGCATATTATTTTAGGATATAAGATGAAAAATGATGCTGATCGAAGGCTCAATTATATCACACAGTGGGGATTAAACATCCAAGTCTATATGACCTTATAACAGGTTCCGTTGAACTCTAGAAAGGTTCCAACAGTTTGTATCACTATCACGGACGCGGATTGCGTCCTACCCCCGCCCGGACGGTTATCCGTCCGGACAGTGCTCTGTGGGACCTACCGTGATGTAAGTGTTTCATCCACGCCATTAATCGTTTTTCTCATATCATTTTAATACATGAGACAAAAATTGAAGCACATCCACAGCTCCACTTGACCACATAAAAGGCAGCTGTATTGATGATGACACTCACCGTTGAAACCTTTCTAAGGGCCACCGTGATGTTATTTTTACCATCCACCTATGGTTATGTAGACGTCGATGAAGTGAAAACACAAATATCAGCTTGATCCGAAACTTCTCCAGCTCCGAAGAAGTTTTTAATGGTGAAAGTTAAATCCCCACTTTGTAGTACATTTATGCCATTTATATGCCTAATTTTTTGTGTCATATATTAAAATGATCGTAGAAAAACGATTAATGGCGTGGATGAAAAACTTACATCACGGTAGGCCATACAGAGCCCCGCCCGGACGGAGGGTAGGACGCAATCCGAGTCCCACTATCACCGCTGCTTCCGGTAGTGTGGTCCAATCGAGTCTTGGATTGCTTCATTTTTAAGTTTATATTAAAATTACATTAAAAAAAAAAAAGAGTAAATGGACGGTGTGGATAAAACCTATACATCCTGGAGGGGCCCTCAGAGGACCCTGTCTGTGGATGGGCAGGGTACTAATGCCCAATGTGCGTCCGTCATGCTGACCTGTCTGATTTGCAGACCCTGAAACTCAATGGACGAACAGCCCCAATGTAGCACATGCATGCCGTACTGACAGTTATTGGGAGTCGTATTTTCATGGCTTTCATCTCTGATCCTCCTATTTCATGCCTTAAACCTGGATTAGGGTAGACTATTGATATGTCATGGGGTGCACGACATCCAATCCGTCCAACAGATTTGTCCTACCATAAAGGTTATGCTGGTTTAAAATAAAACCATCCCACCTATCCACTAGTCCACAAATATAATTTCGACCGGATTGTCAGTTGCCCATTATTTTTCATGGTGTGGCCCACATGGTGAGTGAACCATTCACTGATATTTGATAAGGTATTCATCGTGACATACGTTTATGCGCTACCGTCCAACTAGTTGTGTGTGTCATTCATGCATTGACTAACAAATGAACGCAACAGGTGGAAGACTGTCTCAATCCGCTGAAACTCCGGTACACCTATGAAGACGTGGAACTTCCATGGGCTGATAGCAGCATCAAGAAAAAGCAGAAGGCCAAGGCCAAACCCAGATCCAGAGTCTCGTTGGTCCAGGTATCCGAGTTCGGACCCGACCCAAGACCCCTGGATTCGACCATCAGGGTCCTTGTGCAGAGGCCCAAGAAGTCCCGAACCAAGGGCGAGAAAGAGGATGAGGTGGAGGTCCTCGTGATCGACGGCATAGAGGTCCCCGACAACGGGCCTGTCACGTTTGAGGTGTACGTAGCAGCGCCTTATGGAGGGGATTTTGTGGGACCTGACTTAGGAGAGTCCGCAGGGAACTTTGTGAAGCTGCCCCATTTCCACGTTAGTAAAAAGGGTGATGCACAGACAAAGAAATTTAGCCTGAAGTTGGGGATATCCAGCTTGTTGGAAGATATTGATGCTGAAGGCTCAGAGAAGGTGGTCGTGAGCTTGGTCCCAAAAGTGGGGGATGTCACTGTTGGTGGGGTCCACATCGATCTTATCAAGACCGATTGGACGGCTTAGATAAGAGTACTTGCGACCGTAGTGGCAGTGGGGTTCACCATCTCACCCCACTTCCCTTTGATTACTATAATTATTATAAGGTTAAGCTTACGTTAGTAATAAAGAGTTTGATTGAAAGGTTCGAAGACTCAGTTAATCGGAATGATTCGGTCCTGAGTCGAGTTGCGAGTTGGCCAAACGTCAGGAGCAGTCGCCCTTAATATTCAATCACGAACAGTAGCACTCAACAGGATCGAACTTGAGGGAGTTCAATCTGATTCAGACGAGTCGACAATCCATGGTTGATATTACTCCGGTTTTCTTAAGGTCGCGTAGTGTGTATGTGTAGGAGTTTATGGGACCACATGGATGCCCTGCCTACAGTAAGATATGTTGTCTACGTTTACGAATAATAAATATTGGATGAGCATGTGTGGTGCGTGTTTCTCCTTCAAGCTTTTTATTGGAAATTCGGAACTGTTAATAATCAAGGCAAATTATAAAAGAAAAATGCTTATTCCAACTGGCTGGATGATAAGTTATGGTCTACCTGATAGATAACTTCTAAAATACAAGTATGGTCTGCCCAATTACTAGACGATGATGATTTTTATATGAGGTGATCCTCATCGTGGGCCAACCCCCGTCGGATGTCGTATCGGGAGTGGATTGCCTGTGACCCCGGTTGCAGAGATCATATCTGTGCCTGGGGCTGTGTGGGGCGCCCCAAAGAGATGTCCGTAACAAATATACTCCATCTGTTTTGCAATATTACAATAGGACAGGAATCTAAAAATCAGGTAGATCCAAAACTCATGTGGGTTAATGTAACACATGAAACAATAGAACGGAGTGGATTTATCACAGACATCTCAGTGGGCTCCACACAAGGCACGGAGATAGTCACAGGCAATCTACTTCCGTTCCATACACATGACATGTTGAAAGTGTTGAAAACAACAAACCCAAACAGCCGTTTCCAGCAACAACCGATGACCATTGAACTCCCCATGCATAACAGTTGAAGCTCTAAAGGAGCTGTTTTGGAAGATGAATGGCCAAATGTCAGTTTCTGGAAATATTAAATAATGGAAGAGTCTAGTGAGGGCATTGTAGTCATTTCACAGTTGGTGCAAAAGCCTATAAAAGGCACGTTATATGTCCGATTACAAAATCAGTGCAGCAAGTGAAAAGCAAGTAAAATTATTTTTTTATATATTTGTGACGTGTTCGGTTCTAAGGCTTTGTAAAGCCAAGAGAATTTCTGGCTAGTACAGCCAACAGAAAGTTGTCAGCTGGGTGGAGGATATAACTTACTGTCAAACCGTTTGGATGTGGGCATATAACTGCACGGCACACGTTGAAAACATCTATGATGATCCAAACCAGGCATCCATTGACAGATGAATTGCTCACGATCAATTTTTTCTATCTTAACTGGGGCCAATTTTAGCTTAATGGGAGCCATTGTTGATTTTTGTCTTTTCAATGTTTACTTTTTTTCTTTTTTAAACAAAATATATTGCAAGATAGGCCTGCAACATAATCAAGAAGAGCATGGAGTGGTTGAGATGGTTTTGTCATTTCAAAACTTGGTTGAAGGGTCATAGAAGAGGGAACATCTACGAAGACCAACGTTTAATTGGTAAAAAGGTACACGCGAGATAGCTCACTTACTAGAAGGCAAAAATGGTTGGCCAATGAGGATTTTGAAGCTGACCCCACTAGCACAAAAGCCCGACAGCCCACGCCGTTTGTTGACTATAATTAGATAATTCACTTTGCAATACACCTAACTCGGGTTAATAAGGCAGGAAAATTGTATTTGCACATCATTTTTCTATTGGCACTTGATGCCTATGAATGGTCTTTGATATCTTAATTACCTAGTACAATCTCTGAACTTATTTTTCATCGAGCTATCAGCCGTTTTCTGGCATTTCCCAGACCGATATCACACAGGTTTTGATCAGAGGCTCGTTCTGCTTCAAATGAACGGTTCGGATCATTCATCGTGGTTCGTCCTGGTGGCCCACGAGAATGTCCCACAGCCCCTGTTTTGCATATTCGCATCAGGAAGCAAAACGGAAATTCCGTCTTTGGCTGGGAGTCGGGTCAGCGTATGCTGACCGACTTCCCAAATATGGTGCATCTCAAGTGGTGTGTGTGAACGTATGCACACGAATTTAAGTGGAGTCCATCGTGATATTTCTTGGAAATTCATGCCGTCCATTCATTTTTTCATCTAATTTAAGGCGTTAAGCCTAAGTTTGAAGTGTATCCAGAGATCAGGTGGGCCTTAGATTGATAATTCATGGGCTGATCTGATTGTTCATCCACTTCCACAGGGATCCGGGAGCTGAAATTTGACATGTACCGTTTATTTATGGTCCTCAAGACATGTATGAAGTTCTGAGAAGCACGGATGGCGGGAACTCTGTAATTTTGCATTCTGGACCAATTTTAGGCTTTTGAACTTTAGTTTCTCGTCTTCCTTGGGTCTCTGGCGTGAAATTTCTTCGATCTCTGTCCCCTTGGGTTCGTTCATTACCTTGGTTGCTTCAAAATGTCAAATCCATGCTTTTAGTACCCTTTTCAGTCCAAGCTTCTGATTACACCCTACATCAAAAACGCGATTAAAATACAACGTTAAGCATTATTATGTCCGTAAATTCAGGTAATAATTGGGGTCTAATATGTAATATTTGACCCTCAACACTGTGTGCTACCCTACCCAACCGAATATGAGAATGATGCCCCCCACCCTTATTTTTAGCCAGGCCTATCTTGATATGTATGTGAAATCCACTTTGATTAGTGGATGTATAAACCACTTTAGGCATGCAACCAGTCTATATGTGAAACAGTTGGAAGAGATGTTTACTGCTAATTTTTTACCGGTCCCACCATGATGATCATGTGTAATTCACTTGAACCATTAGATGCCACACAAAAATTTAGTTCTAGAGCCTAAAATAGGATAATCCATAATTTAAGGAATCCACACCGAGAGAAATAATTTAAAGGGTGGGTATCACATCTTTCCTAATCATTATTTGGTCCACCTGAATCGTGAATGGAAATAGCTTTTAAGCCATGGGCTTAAAATAAGGTCATGCAACTGGTAGTTGGTATGAACTTCGGAAACACATCACAATGGGCCCACACGGCTTTATGCCCTGCCTGTAATTCACTTTTGAACTGAGCAGAGAAGCATATTTATAGGTTCTCTCACAAGAGTAAATTAGACTTCTCACCTCCTATCCATACCGGTTCTCTCACAAGAGTAAATTAGACTTCTCACCTCCTATCCATACCGTAAGAGAAATGTTTTGGCATATAGCAGACCTTAAAGTATCTTCTCACAATATCATGTATTAAAAAGAATTTTGGAATAAAAATTTCTTTAAATAAATAAATAAATAACCAACTATAGAAACTGAGAGAGAGAATTGGAGGGAGAGAAGCAAAAAGATGGAAAGAGTAAAGAAACTTGAATTTTAGACTCTCCATTCTTCTTCTTTCTTATTCATGCAAGTTCTATTTACTCAGGCTTGACCAAGACTTGCAAGTGACTCAAATAGGTCATCATCGAATTAAATGATTCATACAACTCTTGAATTATAATCTTAGGTCCAGTTTGTTTCACAAATTATCATAGTAATGTAAAAGAAATATGTAATGAGTATAATTACTTGTCTTTTATTAGCATTTGTATTTGATTGTCGATTCTCATGTTTGGCTTATTATTAATAAAATTGTAATGATTATATTTTTATATTACTTTAATATCAAATCATCACTAAAATACACTGATATTATTATTTGGATATAAATTTTTTGTGATAATATTATATATAAGTGCAATGTTTACAAATTCGTTTGTTTGTCTTTTAAGTACATTTGTATTTGACCAACAATTTTAATATTTGATTTGACGGTGGTAAAATTGTAATGATAATATATTTCCATTTCCTTCCCGATATAATTAGCCATACAAACATAGCCTTAAGTGAAACATGCAAATGACTCATGTTACATGGAATGCATTATCTACTCATAAATAAAATGAGATAATACATTATAAAAATGATATAAATAGGTGCCCATATGTGCTTCAAAGTCAAATGAGTTTAAGGGCCTGTTTGATTTTCCAGTGCATTGGTAAATACCAGGTAAAAGAGTAATAATTATTTCCCTGCGTATTTACAAGGCACCTGATTAGACTACTTACTTTTTTGACACAGAAACTGAAAACATTACAAAATATATATGGGTCCCACTGTGATGCATTTCGCTTATCCACACCGTTCATCCATTGTACCTTTTGAATTTATAATATGAGCAAAAAAATGAGGTATATCCAAAACTCAAGTGGACCACACCATACGAAAATAGGAATCGAATACTTACCGTTAAAAACTTTGTGAGGCCACTGTTTCTTTTGGTGTGGGGCACCTGAGTGTTGGATCATCCTCATTTTTTGGCTCATGCCTCAAAATATTGTGGTAAAACATATGGACGGAATTGATATATCATATACATTACCTTGAAGTTCAAGATTTTTAAATAGTTATTTGAACCGGTTTCCAATGCAGAAGTTTCCCTGAATTTTTAAGCGGATGAAATGGAAATAATTACCCATTTCCTAGGTATTTACGGGTTAGGTGGGCTTGAGGCTGACAGCCTCACTCATTCATATATATGGTACTCATTCATAAATATCATTAGTTGCTTGTCGAGAAAAAGGTGTTCAATTTCCATTCAATGGGAGCATTGAAGAAAGGGCATCATTGTCTTGGCTGTGATTCTCTATTGGATCGTGTAGTTGGAAAATAATAAAGAAAGAGATGACAACACTTCAACAATGATAGAAAAAAGAAATTACATTTTGGCAGTAGGTTTGGGATAAAAAGTAAAATTTTTTGGAAGGTTTGCTAACACAAACGCATTTGGGACCGGCATATTTCTCCACATGCACATTGCAATGTGGGAAACTTAGGAGCAATCTGAGTATTTTTAGCCGATGGGCCATACTAATCAGATCTTATAACCTAAAAGTCCAGCCATTTTATTTTTGCACAAAACAAGTGGATGACAATAAACTTCATTTAAATTGTCTGTTTCACTATATATAGTATAGCCACTTGAGGATTGAAGTCTTATATAGAATATCTAATCAGGGACCAACATGCTGTGAGTTTTGATCTCCACCAAAGATCATATCACCCAAATTTCAAGATAAAGAATATACACCGTCCAGATCTCTTAATAGCAGGCTTCAATCGGGCATAGGCATGCTTCACGTCTAAAAGTGTGAGGAAGCGAGTATATAGAGAGATGAATAAAGTTCACCCAGCATTTCACTTCTACCACATGTTGCACGTGGGCTCTCTAGGGTTGGTACGCTTTAATTTCGCCTCATCCAATTTAAAGCTATGTACCTGAAAAACATCCAACAAAGCCCTTATCCACCGTTGGATTTCATACAACCATTCATGTTTTTCCCCCTCTCTTAGGCATGTTTGTCATTTTAAATTATTGATGTTTAGTGCATGAGCTGCAATTGACTTTGGTAGGCTATCTCAGTCCAAGCCATGTAAAGCTTGTCCATCTACATGCAAGCACACGTAGCCATGCAGGATACTCGTAATAGATCCCAGTTTCCCAATAGTTGCGCCACAGCATGGCCGTATCATTCCTCGAGTAGGCTAAATTGCACTAAACAAACTATGACAATAAAAATATCTTTTAACTTTGTCTTTTTATGTGCAGCATACATAAAAATTGAAAATACTGATTTTCTTATAAGAAATATATTAATATAAAGGAAAAGGTATCATTATTATAATTTTACTACTACCCAATCAAAAGCAAAAATCACCTGTCGAAAGCATTCAAGAGACAGTATAAAAATTTATAATAATTGTACCTTTTTTGTAATATTGTTGAGAACATCTCAAATTCAAATAGTGAGATCACTGTAATTGTACTATCAATAATTTATTAATAAATAATTATTATTAATTTATAATCATTACATAATTACTTTACATTGCTCTGGAAGTTGGTGAAATAAGGAGTCATTTGTTGAAAATTTTGATCTTACCTACAAGTATTTATTAGTTAGGCGTAACTCATAAGAATAAGGATGAAGTTAATAAGATGCGAAATTCAAAATATGGCTTTATCCAGGACTTAGGTGGGACATGACAGCATGAGGTATTAAGAGCAATGTTACATTTTTCCAGCATAGTGGACATCGAGAGTTTTTTAATGAGCTGATATTTAGAATGTACGGTTTAAATAGTGTTATTACCTAATAGATGAAGTGGATTCACTTTATACATGTTGGGTGCACAGAGATGGGTGTTTGATGTTGGAGCAGATTAGGTGCAGCCCAACTATAGGGCCCACCTTGCTATATGTATTATGTGTTGTTGTCCACATGTTTTACAAGATCACACTGGGGCATGAGTAAAAAAAAAAAAAAAAGAAGGATATCCAAATCTTGGTGGACCATACTATATTAACTAGTGGTTAATGAAGGCTGTACCATTAAAAACTTACTAGGGCCCACTGTTAAGGTTTCCATAATGCTTATTTGCCATCCGACCTGTTGATAAGGTCACATAAACTTGGATGAAGGGTTAAAACAAATATCAGCTTGATCCAAAACTTTTGTGACCCATTAATGTTCAATCACCACCATTTCCCATGGTATGGTTTTCTTGAGAATTGGTTATGCTTCAATTGTGGTATTATGCCCTAAAATGACCTAGAAAAATGGATGGACGGTGTGGATATAAAATACATACATTCAAGGTGTGCCCCACAATAAGGGCCGCACCTTCTTTGGTGAGACGGGCCGCACCAAATCCGCTCCCGTTTTATGCAGCTGCAAAAAAAACGTGCTGAATACTATTCCGTGCCATCTAGATGACCTAAGTAGTATTACAAAGTAAAGCCACTGGCCGAAATATTAGCTATGAAACAGCAAGCACGCATGTGTTGTTAAATAGTTTTAAATTTCACGACGCTGATATCCTGTGCCCCGGGCATCGGACTGGGATTCGGTACTGTGGGACCCACCATGATGCATGTTCTTTATCTACTCCATTCATTCATGTTGCCAGCTCATTTTAGCACACAAGCCTAAAAATGAAGTAGATACAAAAGTCAAATGGACCGCACCGTAGGAAGCAGTGGGGATAATGACACCCAAGGTTGAAACCTATTGAGGGCTCACCGACATGTTTATTTTCCATCCAACCTGTTCATAAAGTCACGTAAACCTGGATGCAGGGAAGAGACAATAATCTGCTTGATCTAAAACTCCTGTATCCCATCAGATATTTGCAAAGGTAGGTATTCAATCATCGTGGTTTCCTTTAGAACCGTACACTTGAATTTTAGAACTACCTTATATTTTTGCCAATAGACTAAAATAAAATTCCAAATTGAGTAGACGGCGTGGATAAAACACATAAATCATAGTAGCCCACATAAATTGGACCTGTGCCGGGTCTGCCTCGGTCCACAGAGATATCCGTGAAAAATCCAGTCCACTTATAATCAGATCCCCCGATTTTCGAGAAAAAAGAGTATATACGGTTGGGATCTCCAAGTGAAGTCTCCCATCTCTCGGACTTTCTTCGTTTCTAAAAGAGTGTGGATGTGAGTACACATACAAAGCGTAGTCCAGCAGGTTCACATTACCTTTTCTTCTTGCACATGTTTTGCGTGAGATCTCGTGGCGCTACAGGCATTTAACTTCCTTATCCAGAAATCTTATCATTTTGTATTGCCTTAAATACTCATGATGGCGAATCCAATCCGTACTCATTGATTGTATTGGATTTTAATACATGCATGTGCATGAAGTAATATCCCGGAGCGGATTGCGTGTGACCCCGGGCACAATGATATCTCTTTGCCCTGGTTGCGTGGGGTCCATAGGTATTTCTGTGATAAATTCAGTCGATTCATCTGTTTTGGAAGACAATAATAGGACGGGATTATAAAAATCTGGAACATTCAAAAACAATGTAGGCCATTCCACACGAAACAGTGTAGATTGAATGGCTGGGGGTGTTTGTGCCTACAGTTGATCTTAGCGGTAATGACCTTACGATCGGTTTGGATGGCATATATGTAAGACTCCTATTAGGTGGGTCATACATAGTCATCGGTTTAGATCTAACCGTTGGATTATTCATATTGAACGATTCAGTGGGCCCGACTACAATTGTGATAATTGTAAATAGATTTGGAGTGGGACACTTGAATTGTAGTCTTTATATACGGTTATTAAGCCGGATATAGAAACCAATGGTGTGGTAAGAGAGTGTTTGGACGGACAGATTAGAAGGAATTAAATAGTAAAATTCTGAAATATGCCAAACGTGCCAAACAGACCCGGTGAACTTGTCCCGGGATATAGCAAACCCATGGATCTTAAACCAATCCACTGACATCACCATCATTACCTTAAAATTGATCTCATCCCTCCTAATCCTGTTCAATCCGGCCGGCCAAACAGGCCCTAAAGGGGACAAGTGTGATGGGTAAGCTTTTAGTCCTCTTTCCTGGACGCGAATTGCGTCCTACCCTTGCTGGGACGATAATCCGTTCGGGCAGGGCTCTGTGGGCCTCACCGTGATCTAAGTGTTTTATCCACACCGTTAAATTCTTTTTTCAGATATTTTTATTGTGTGCACCAAAAAATGAGGCATGTCCAAGGCTCAAGTGGACCACAAAGTGGGGATTGAACTTTCACCATTAAAAACTTCTTGGGAGCCGGAGAAGTTTCGGATCAAGTTGATATTTGTGTTTTCACTTCACCCACGTCTACATGACATTATGAATAGGTTGTTTGGTAAAAAAACATCACGTTGGCCCTTAGAAAGGTTTCAACGGTGGGTGTCATTATCTTTGCAGGTTCCATTGGTGTGGTCCACTTAAGCCTTGGACCTGCCTCAATTTTTTGGTTCACATAATAAAATTATCTGAAAAAAGCGTTTAACGGCGTGGATAAAACACTTAGATCATGGTGGGGCCCACAGATCCGTGCCCGGACGGATTACCGTCCGGGTGGGGGTAGGACACAATTCGCGTCCCTCTTTCCTATAAATATATGTTTTAGTTTCCTCACCAACATAAGTGAGAAAATCCTAGTTCCATTGAAGGTTCTCCTAAATATGTGAGGTGTGGAAGATTAAAATTCTTGTTGTTGGAAATGTCTTCCCAATCAAATAAGCCTTTTAAGTTATGGTTTTATATCTTCATTGTTGATGCATAAATGATCTATCAATTCTGCAATACAGGTATAACAATATAAACATCACTATCATCTTCAGTAAGATTTTAAAGGGGAATGTTTTGGTTCCCACAGTTACATTTGGGGGTGGTTTACCTGAGTATTGGATTTAAATGATTTCCTGTTGTGGTCTTTAAAAACATACGAGGGAGTGGATTTTTTACTTACATCTCTGTGGCCCCACGCGCACCCGGGCCCGATACATGTATAACTTTGCCCGGGGTAACAGGGAACAGATTGGCTACTCCCCCTGCCACCAGTAAATGGCTGGTGGTCGGTGCTCTGTGGGCACACCATGATGTATGTGTTTCATCCATGATGTCTATCTATTTTTCCATATCATTTTATCATATAAGATCAAAAACTAGGTATATCCCGATCTCAAATGGACCACGTTACAGGAAACAGTGTTGAATGAGTATCGACCATTAAAAACCTTTCAGGGGCTATAAAAGTTTTGGATCAAGCTGATTTTTGTTTTTTCCTTTCATCTGGGCCTGTATTACCTAATCAACAGATTCGATGTCAAATAAAAAGCACAGTGGCTTTTAGGAGGATTGTAATGGTGGATATCCAATCACTATTGTTTTCCTATGGTGTGGTCCATTGAGATTTATATCCCTCTCATTTTTGTTTTGGAGCTCTAAAATGATCTTTAAAAATGGATGAACAGAATGGATGAGACACATACATCATGGTGGGGCCCACAGAGCATCGACCAATAGCCACCGGGCTGGTGACAAGGGGAGTAGCCAATCCGTTTCCGGCGTAACAGGCAATCGTCTCGCTTTTGACCAGACTGGGATTCCGTAGTCACCCCTCCTAAGCTCGGTACCGCCGGTACAGGTCCAAGTCATGTTTGCCACTATGATTTATGTGTTTTATCCACGCGGTCTACTCATTTTCGAATTTTATTTTAGTGCATTGCCAAAAATATAAGGTAGATCTAAGAATCAAGTGGACCACACTAAAGGAAACAAGGATGATTGAATACCTACTTTGGAATTTTCCTATGGGACGTAGGAGTTTCAGATTAAGTAGATTATTGTCTTTTCCCTTCATCGAGGTTTATGTGACTTTATGAACAGGTTGGATGGAAAATAAACATATTGGTGGGCCCTCAAAAGGTTTCAACCGTGAGTGTCATTATCCCCGCTGCTTCCTACAGTGTGGTCCATTTGAGTTTTGGATCTGCTTTATTTTGGGGCTTATATGCTAAAATGAGATGGTAACATGAATGGATGGACTGGATAAAGAACACGCATCATGGTGGGTCCCACAGATCTTTTCCAGTGCTGAATCCCAGTCCCATGCCCGGGAACAGGATATCCGGGTCGCGAAATTTAGGAGCTAATTAACAACACAGGCGTGCTTTTTCATGGCTAATATTTCAGCCAGCGGCTTTACTTTGTAATACTGCAATGTCCTCGGCTGGTAGCAGATTCTGTCCTGCCCCCGCATGGACGGAATCAGTGTAGGCAAAGGCTCTGTGGGGCCAACATGATATATGGGATTTATGCATGCTGTTGATCCATTTTTCCTGATCATTTCAGTGTATGAGATGAAAAATTAAATATACCCAAGGCTCAACTGGACCACAAAGTGGTGATTAATTGTCCATTATTAAAAAATTCTTGGGGCTACATAAGTTTTGGATCAAGCTGAAATTTATGTTTTCTCTTTATAGGGGCTTATGCGACCTTATGAATAGGTTGGATGGCCGAAAATAAACATCACGTGAGCCCTAGGAAGATTTCAACGGTGGATATCATTATCACTGCTACTTCCTGTTGTGTTATCCATTTGAACTTTAAATCTACCTCATTCTTAGGTTAATGCCTATAAAATGATATGTAAAAAAGGATGAACGATGTTGATAAAACCCATACGTCAAGGGTGAGGCCCACAGAGTCCCTACCTGAGGCGGACAAGGAGGCATGAAGCGGATTGTGTCCTGCGAACGCGGACGGAAATCGGTCCAGGCGGACGTGACCCAACACCAGCCGGTTGTCAAAGCCCTGTAGGACTTACTACGATGCGTTTTCCATCCATCCATTTTAACACCTCATTTTACTGCACGAGACAAAGGATGAGGCGGATCTAAATCTCAAGTGAACCACACTATAAGAAACAGTGGGGATTGAATGCTTACCATTGAAAACTTCTTGGGGCCACTCAAGTTTTGAATGAAGCTGATATTTTCCTTCATCTAGGATTACACGACCTAATCAACACATTAGATGGTAAATAAACATTACATTCAGCCCTAGGAAGTTTTTAATGGAGAGAGCTCAATCACTAACTATTTTCTGTGGTGTGGTTTACCTGAGATTTAGATCTGACTTATTTTTAGGTCATGCCTTAAAATGACCTGGAAAATGGATAGACAACATGGATAAAACACATACTTCGTGGATCCACACAATTACAGTTTGCTTGAATACATCTCCAATTATTGCAGTGGACCACAGAGTCGGGATTGAATTACCTACCACACAGGTACATTCTGCTGGAATACATCCCCACTAATTGTAATATGATACATCAAGATTGTAGCCATTTGAATATTTTCACCGATCCTAACCGTTTAGGATGATGCTCGGTTCGTGTCCGGCTCTAATGGTGCGATACTCGACTTCAGCAGATGACCTAGAGATGGTGATATGTTTTTTAGTTTTTCAATATGTAAAATTTCTCCTAAACAATAAAGTAACCTACTGTAGATCAATGTGTCTTGAGACAACTGATATAATCATAACCATAATAAGTTGATAGCTGGAGGGAACTTGTGGAGGGTAAAAGGATATTTTGTGTATTAGGGTGCCTTCAATCTGATGCAAAATAGGGATTTCGATCGATCAATAGTAGCTTCGATTGAATCGAAAAAATCTTAAAATTTTCAGTCTAGACTTTGGACAGTTTTGGACATGTTCAATTGATCAAACATTAGGGCTTGCTCAATCATGATAATTAAAAAAAAAAAAAAAATCAGTTTGCTCTCTGAACACTTATCAACATGTTTGATTCCATTGAACATGGACCGTCGATCAATCAAAGGTTATCAATCAGATTCAATCGATTGATGGTTCAATTGACAATCCCCGTTGAGTTTGCGTAAGTACGCCATTTTGTTTTTTAATTTTGTATGCGGGTTATATAAACCGTGTTTTTGTGGGGTTAATGTTATCTTTGAGAGTCCAATAAGTGAGACGTGGAGAGAGCTAGGGTATTGAAGGGGGAATTCACTCACGAATGCAAGGGTTTTGAATATGTAAGTTGTCAATCTCTTGTAACTTTCTGTTCATAGTGGATTCGTTGTCACTTAGTGTTGTAGTTTTTTTCCTACAAGGATTTTTCCACGTAAAATCTGTGTTTTATGTGATTGCTTGAAATTTTCATTTCTCTATTATGTGTTTGATTTATTCTAGGGTTGCTTTCGCACTTAACGTGTGGTGACTACACACAATAAGGGGTATCAGAAAGTAGGCATTACGTTGGGACTATTAGATTAAATATGAGACATGAGATCAATGGATCAAATGTGAAGTTTTTTTTTTTTTTTTTTTTTTTTTTTTTTTTTCTGTTAGCTTCTTAGTACACCTTACTGTCAGTTCACACGTTACCGTTAGCCACCCGGATCAAATGTGAAGTTTGAGACAAAGAAGTTTACATATAAAAATAACTTCGAATTATGGAGGTTGAAAATGAAAGTCCTCCTAGTTCAGTAAGAGGTGTTGCATGCTCTCCTTAGCAAAGCGAAACATTCTCAATCGATGAAAGAATATTGGAGTGAACTTGATTAGAAGGCGATTAATGTGATTCAATTGTGCTAAACCGACAAAGTCCTCTATAATGCCATTAATGAGACGACCATCGCAAGATTGTGGGCAAAGTTAGAGAGCATTTACATGACGAAGTCGCTCTTCAATCGTCTATATCTGAAGATATAGTTGTACACTCTGAAGATAGTGGAATGGTCAGATTTCTTTGAACACATCAGCGTTTTCAACAAATTAATTTGCAAATTGACAAACGTGGAGGTGAAGATCGAAGAAGAAGACAAATATCTAATATTGTTGATGTCCATTTCAGATTCCTACAAGAATCTAGTGGATACTTTGTGCCATCGTAGGAATACCTTGGACCTTAATATTGTTATCTCGGTGCTTCAGTTAAATCAGTAGAGAATGAATAATGATGGGGAAGGTACTTCTACGGGTGCAGTGGTTGTTAGGGGGAGACCGTCTGAGCGAGAGAAGGGGAAGTCATAATCGAGGTTCAAGTCGAAGGACAAAAGGAAGTTGAGTGCTATAATTATAGTAGAACATGATATATGAAAAAATATTATACAAATACCAAAACCTAGAAAGATGAGAATTCAGATACTACACTAAAAGAGAAAATTTTAGTAGAATCTAGAGAAGACACAAGTGGCTTGACATATTATATGTGCCTAAGGTCGGACACTTGTATAACTAGTGGATATTGAAGAAGAGGGCATCATACTACATGTGTCCTCACCGGAGTTGGTTCACCATGTACAACAAGTACGAGGGTGTCCTGCTTCTTATGGGCAACGAATATGCTTGTACGATGATTGGAATTGGATCGGTTTATATAAAAATGTTCGATGGGGTGGATCGTACTTTGACCGATGTGAGTCATGTTCAGGACCTAAAGAAAAATCTAATATTTTTGAAAGCTCTTAAGGCACTTGGATGTAAATTCATTGAGTATAAAGATGTCCTGACAGGTTTAAAATGGGCATTCATTGTTATGAAGGCACAGAGGAGTCGAAACCTTTACAGGTTTTCCGGAGAATTGTATCGAGCGTCTATAGTGGAAATCACGTCTACATGTGTATGGCATGGGCGCCTAGGCTACATGAGCGAGTGTAGTATGAAGGTACTACTAGATTGTGGTTTAATTTTTACTTTTAAAATTTTTTAATTTAGATGTATGCAAGCATTGCATATACGGTTAACAATCAAGATTGTCATTTAAAATTGAAAAACATATTAGTAAGTGACAACTTAACTATGTGCACTCTAATTTGTGAGGGTTGTCACCCGTTGTTTCTAAAGGAGGGTCATCATTCTTTATCATATTCGTTAATGACTTTTATAGAAAGATGCAGGTTTATTTCGTGAAAATTAAATTCGATGTTTTCACCACTTTTAAAGCATAAAAGGCAATGGTAAAAAAAAAAAAAAAAAAGTT
Organism: Magnolia changhungtana; assembly: GCA_030180095.1. NCBI lineage: Eukaryota > Viridiplantae > Streptophyta > Magnoliopsida > Magnoliales > Magnoliaceae > Magnolia > Magnolia changhungtana. Next base: position 5,301,777 of record JASAUF010000162.1, read on the forward strand.
GGAATAGAAACTAAAAATTGTAAGGACCGATAATGGCGGAGAGTTTACTTTTATAATAATGAGAGGATTGTGAAGCATAATATATTAAGATATACACTTGAGCAGAATGGTGTGATGGAATGTATGAATCAGACTCTTTTGAAAAGAGTTAGTCCGAAGTATGCTAAGTAATGTTTGGTTAGGTAAGGAGCTATGGGCTTAGGCCGTTAACATGGCTTGTTATCTAGTGAATCGATATCCGTTTACTTGATTAATTATAAAATTCCAGAGGAAGTATAGAGTAGTCATGAAGTTAAGTAATCGAGGCTATGCATATTTAGTTGTGATGCTTACTCTTATGTACCGTTAGTTGAGAGAGATAAACTAAACCAAATAGTGAAAACGTGTACTTTTGTCAACTATGATGATTGTATGAAAGGATATAGACTGTATGATCGAGTTTTACATAAGATCATATTTAGTCAGGACGTCAAGTTCGATAAAGGTTCCTTATTTTAGAAGGATAAGCATAAGAAAATGAAAAAATTAACGATTGACATTAAAACAGATAAAGTTGAAACACTTGAAATAGCTAAGCCAAAGGAAGAGGTGGTGCCATCACCTGGCAGGAGCAATCTACTAAGAAATTGTAGGTTACCATTGAGAAATATGGATGACTCAAATGTTGTGTTCGCTCTCATTATGGATGAGGGAGATTCGTCTAATTTACAGGAAGCATTAATTAGATGACTCAGATGCTGAGAAGTATATGACGAATGCATGATGACATTAATTCTCTGTACAAGAACTAAATGTGGGAGCTGGTGGACCTACTCGTTGGGTAAAAAGCGATTGGGTGCAAGTGTATCTTCCGTAAGAAATTGGATAGGAACAAGGTATGATTGGTTGTGAAAGGCTATACTCAGAAAGTAACCATAGACTTTGTTAAGATATTTACACTAGTTGTGAAGAAAGTATCTATGAAATTCGTATTGGTGTTAGTTGTCTAATATAATATGAAATTAGAACAGTTAGATGTGAAGACTACCTTTCTACATGGAAAAATAAAAGAGCGGATTTATATAAAACAACCTAAAGGGTTCTACGTACAGAGAGTATATAGTAAGATTTATAGGTTAAAAAGCTCGTTGTACGACTTGAAATAGTCGCCTAGGCAGTGGTATAAAATTTTTAATTTTTTCATATTGAGCCAACGATTTATCAGAAGTGAGTCAATCATTGTGTATACTTCAGATCATTAAGTGATGAAAAATTCATTATTCTGGTATTGTATGTTGATGATATGCTTATTGTCAGCTATAACATATATGGAATCACCATATTGAAGTCTCAGTTATCCAAGATATTCAAGATGAAAGATTTATGTGATGTAAAAATAATTCTTAATATCGACTTACACAGAGATAGTTAAAGGACCAGGCTATGGTTGTCTCAAGAAAAATATCTTGAGAAGGTTTTAGTCAAGTTTGAAATTGATAAGGCTAAATCGGTTAACACACTCCATGTTACTCACTTTCGACTTTATTCGGAGTAATGTCCCACGTTAAATGAAAAAAACAATATATGTCTCATGTGCCCTACTCGAATGCGGTTGGTAGTCTTATGTATACCATGGTCTCTACCAGACCTGATATTTCATATGCATTGGGTGTTATAAGTAAAGATACATGTCAAACCCCCATAAGGAATACTAGGAGGCAGTGAAATGGCTACTTCGTTACATTCGAGGTATAACGGACTACAATTTGACATTTGGTAAATCTGAAGATAAACTAGCAGGTTATGTGGACGCCGATTATGTTGGTAACGTGGACAACAAAAGTTCAAATTCCGGTTAGTCGTTCGTGTTAGCGGGTGAGACAATCAGTTAGACTTCAGTCTGTGGTTGCTCTTTTCACAACCAAAGCTGAGTATATGATAATGACAAAAGCATTCAAGTAAGTAGTTTGGTTAAGAGGTATGATGAATGAGTTGGGGCTTCAACGGGAAATTGTGCCTATGCATTGTGACAACAAACACATGATTAATTTGGCAAAGAACTTAGTATGCTATTCCCAGACTAAATACATTAATGTGTGTCATCACTTTATTTGACAGATACTAAAAGAAGGCAATCTTACTCTTGAAAAGATTCACAATAATAAAATTTTGATAAATATGCTTATTAAGGCAGTTTCTGCAGAGAAGTTTAGGTTTTCCTCGACTTCTCTAAGATTGACAAAGATGGAATGAAGACGAAGTATGCACATGAAGTGATGATGAAGGTATAAAGAAATTTAGAGATGATGATAATAGCTTGAAATAGCAAATACGCAAGATTGAAGCCATGGTGGTGATTATTGATTAGGGTGTCTTCAATCTGATGCAAATATCGAGATTTTAATTAATCGACAATAGCTTCAATCAAATCAAGAAAATCCTGAATTTTCCAGTTCAGACTCTGGATAGTTTTGGACGTATTTGATTGATTGAACATCACGGCTTGATCAATCGGGATAATTCGAAGAAAAAAAAATCAGTTTGCTCTTTGGACACTATTCAGCATGTTTGATTTAATTGAAAATGAAGTGTCAATTGATCAATGGTTTAATCGACGATCCACATCGGTTTTGTGTAAGCACATGGTTTTCTTTCTAATTCTCTATGTGGGTTATATAAACTGTGTTTATGCGAGATTAGGGTTATCTTTGAGAGTGCAATATGTGAGAGGTATAGAGAGCTAGGGTTTTGAAGGGGGAATTAACTCGTAAAAGAGAGGGTTTCAAATCTGCAAGTTGTCCATCTCTTTTAACTTTTTGTTGACAGTGGATTCGTTATTGCTTGGTACCGTGGTTTTGTTCCTAAAGGGTTTTTTCCACATAAAATCTATGTTTTCTCTATGATTGATAAAAAAATTTATTTCTTTGTTGTTGCATGGTTAATTAATTCGTTCTAAGGTTACTTCCACACCTAATGTGTGGCAGTTGTGCACAACATATTCTTGTCTAGAAATGTCACGCCTCGAAATTCGAGTACCCTAATAAGGTCTTCAGGACCCGAATCCCAAGGTGTGAGTTATAATATAATGACATTTATTATAATCCAATTGATTCAATTAAATTCAATTGATACTCAATGTCATCTAAAAGAAAAAATACACCTGAAATGTTTATTAAATTCAACTTTTTTGATATTTGTCATTTCTACATCGAAATTTGAACATAAACTAAACCTAAATAACAAAAAAAAAAAAAAAAAACTGAATTGAATTAAAACTAAACCTAATTTTCTAAAAAAAATAAAGCTAATAGTAGAGGCCCGCCTACTCATAATATTCCAGCTCTACACCTGTGCATTTGTTTTAGTAGGAAGAGCATAACAACCAAGTAGGGTAATTTCTTATCTAAAATTTAACATGTCCAGGTAATATCAATTTTATAACAATGAAGGAAATAGAATACAGATAATATAATTTAACAACAATAACGCGGGGCACCAGTTTGTAGGATTGCCCAATGCACCGTACCGGGACATGGGCAACTTCTACTCGTCGGGTTATGACCCGCTTTTCTACTGCCACCATTCGAACGTGGACCGGATGTGGCACATCTATAGGCAGAAGCGAGGAAATAAAGTCGACTTCAACGATCCCGACTGGCTCAACTCATCCTTCATCTTCTTCGACGAGAACAAACAGTTGGTCAAAGTCAAGGTAAAAATGCGCAACTCTCCTCCTCTCTCTCCCGCCAAGTCTATATTTGAAAACTCGGAAAAAAAAAAACCCCGACTCGCTTGAAATGACCGGATTTAGTCGTGACTCGTTCAAGACTCAGTTGGCTCCTGTTCAACTCGACAAATCTTGAAGAGGGGGTTTGTGGTACACTCGTTCAACTATACCTGCCCGTTCCGGCAAAGGCAGAGCCTTTGAGGGGCCAGCCTGATGTGTGGGCTTTAACCGTACCGTCCATTATTTTTATTTTTATTTTTTATTTTTATTTTCATATTAAATTAGGATATAAGACTAACAATGAGACTGATCCAAAGCTCAAGTGTACCACACTAGTAGAGATTAAACACCCATTTAAACTTTATGGGGCCACAAGAGTTTTTGTGTTTTCCCTGCATCCAGGTCTATGTGACCTTATGAATAGGTTGTATGTTAATTAACCAACCTGATTTGGGCTCTAAAAAGGTTTCAATATTACCATGGCTGCTTTCGGTGGTGTGGTCTATTTGAGTATTGAAGCTGCCTTATTTTTAAGCTTATGTTAAAATGATACGAAATAATAATAATAATAATAATAATAATAATAATAATAATAATAATAATGGACGCTGTTTATGGAACCATATATGGACAGGCAGGGGGTAATACTCAAATATGCATCCGTCAAGGTGACCCGCCTGATTTGAACACACTGCGACTCATCCTACATATGGCACAAAAAATTTAAAAAAAAATGTTGGGAGTCGGATTTTCGTGGCTTTCGTCCCTGATCCTCCTGTTTTATTCCTTAGCGTTGCTGGATTAGGGGAGCTTGTTTCCTGATGACAGCCAAGTGGCACATGGTCTGGTGGATCCAGACTGTCCTTTTAATGGGCACTTATCATGACTTTCCATATATATATGCTTACCATTAATGACTTGGCAATCGTATCTGTGTCGACAATGGCCTAAAAATAGTTGATCGGAATGAAATTGGATGCAACAGGAGAATCTGATGGCTAGGATCCTCCATAAGTGCTATTTTCAACCACCATCAATTTTTGAATAGGACGCACTATATGGATGGATCAGATTCACTTCCTGATCACCAAAGTGTCAGGTTAAGGGCTACGCAACCTCCCTCTTTGTCCAGCAAAAACATAAATTTTAATGAAAAGGTCTAAAACAATCAGTGTATAATTGCTGATGCGTCATATGCGCAGGACATTCAATACTTCCAACAGGTTTGCCCCATCATAAAGTCCCAGGTGAAAATAAAACCATTTCACTTATCTTGTGGTCCATAAATTTAATTTTAGATTAGATTGTCAGTTGCCCATTATTTTAGATGGTGTGGCCCACATGGTGAGTGAAGCAGAGTCACTGATATTTGCATGAGATATTCATCGTGACCCATGTTGTACCCACTTTATATATTTACCTTTTATGCGCTACGGTCCAATTAGTTGTATGTGTCATTCATGCATTGACTAACAAATGAACGTAACAGGTAGAAGACTGTCTCAATCCGCAGAAACTCCGGTACACCTATGAAGACGTGGAACTTCCATGGGCTGATGGCAGCAGCATCAAGAAGAAGGTGAAGGCCAAGGCCAAACCCAGATCCAGCGTCTCGTTGGTCCAGGTATCCGAGTTCGGACCCGACCCAAGACCCCTGGATTCGACCATCGGGCCCTTGTGCAGAGGCCCAAGAAGTCCCGAACCAAGGGCGAGAAAGAGGATGAGGTGGAGGTCCTCGTGATTGACGGCATAGAGATCTCCCACAACGGGCCCGTCAACTTTGAGGTGTACGTGGCAGTGCCTTCCGGAGGGGATTTTGTGGGACCTGACTTAGGAGAGTCTGCAGGGAGCTTTGTGAAACTGCCCCACTTCCACGTTAGTAAAAAGGGTGATGCGAAGAAAAAGAAATCCAGCATGAAGTTGGGGATATCTAGCCTGTTGGAAGATATTGATGCTGAAGGAGCGGAGAAGGTGGTCGTGAGCTTGGTCCCAAAAAATGGGGAAGTCACCATTGGTGGGATCCACATCGATCTTATCAAGACTGATTGGGCGGCTTAGATAAGAGTACTTGCGACCAATAGTGGGAGTGGGGCCCACCATCTCATTCCCACTTCCCTTTGATTACTATCATTATGACAAGATTCAAGGTTATGTTAGTAATTGAGAGTTTAATTTAAAGGTTCCTAGACTCAGGTGACTCGGACTGACTCGTTCGGTTCTGACTTGGCTTGAGCATCAGGCGCAGTCGCCCTTTATTTTCACTCATGAACCGTGGCGCCGAACAGGATTGAACTTGACTGACTGAGTTCAAGCAGATTTGGATGAATCGACAATCCATGGTTGATATTACTCTGCTTTTCCTAGTGTCATGTAAGTGTGTATGGGATTACAGGGATGTGCACAGAGTAAATAATGTAAGCTGTCGTGTCTGTTTACGTTTATGAATAATAAATATTGGATGAGCTTGTGTGCTGTGTTTCTTTCCACAGTATAAAAGAAATTTGCTTACTTCAACTGGCCGGATGATAAGTTATGGTCCACCGGGTGCATAACTTCTAAAATGCAACTATGGTCTGGCTAATGAGTGGCTGAGGATGATTTTCACATAAGGTGATCCTCATCGTGGGTGGGACCGACCTGTTGTATAGGTTGGATGTGTAACGCACACGACATGTTGAAAGTTGTCAGCTGGGTGGTGGATAACTTATAGTCAAACCGTTTGGATGTAGGCACACAAGTGAATCATGATTGCTTGCTTCAAAGTACAGAGGTTCGTAAGTAATATCCCGTGAATACAGGGTCGATCCCACAGGAAGATGAATTGTGAGAATGAGAAAATCAAATGCAAAACAAACTAAGTAATAAAAACTAAACTGATGATTTGATTTTAAAATTTTTGAATGGATGTAATTCAATTAATTTGAAAACAACACCCAAACTTCAAAGTTCTACACATAGGTTAATGTTCCAAAATCATGATGACTTGGATAACACAACTAGGATCTGAGCGCTATGGTCAGCCTAATCGAAAAATAAAACAATTTAAATATTTTAATAAATGATATAAAAGATTAGAAAATCATGAATTTGCAACATTGATATATATTTTCAAGCATCAGTGGTTTTAAAATTTTAATATTAAAGAGATAGTGAAAATTAAAGAAATATAACAGGTTGAGAACCTCTCCTATCTAGAAAATTTGATTAATCTAGGGTATATAAGTCTATCCATCAATGTGGATTTCATATGAAGGAAACATATGAATCTCACAATGGTAAGCCTATCCATGGTGGGACCGACCTGTTATACGGGTTGGATTTGTAACGCACATGACATGTTGAAAGTTGTTAGCTGGGTGGTAGATAACTTATAGTCAAACCATTTGGATGTGGGCACACAAGTGGACCACACGCATAGAAAAACGCCTACGGTGACCCAAACTAGGCATTCTTTGTCTTGACAAGTGAATTGCTCACGATCAATTTTTGCTTACTATCTTAAGTAGGGCCAATTTTAGCTTAATGGGAACCGTTGCTGGTTTTTGTCTTTTAGGGTTCACTTTCATGAGGCAGATTGAAGCGTTAGAATCTTCCAAAACATTGTGGTTTTTGAGCCATCGCTAGCTCACTCTTGGAAATATGAGACGGATGGTTTAGTAACCATCTCATCCTTGTGTGGGACACTTCCCTTCTAAAGATAATTTGTATAGATGGCAACTGCAATGCACCTGAACCACCTGGTCGACAGTTCCTGTGTCCCACACTTCCCTTTTAAAAGATGCTTGCATATGTTTCCCAACTATTTTTTATTCACTGTTGTAATTTCACTAAAATTTATTTTGGACCACTCATGATGTCCACATAATTTGTTTTCAAATGCAGTTACTTCTGTTGCAATAGATTAAGTGCATATTTAGGCTTTATTAGTCACGCACATCAACTAAGAACTCAGATGGTCAATCCAATGTTTCTCCGTACGTCAACACCGAGAACTACATCATCCCCGAGCATAAGTTGGATGGTTTAAAAGCACACATAATGCTTACACATCAAGTACACCAATGAAAGAAGGAAAAAAACTACCCTTCTCTGTACACGTGATGACATCTTAAAGCCCATGAAGAATGGCATTTTACGCAGGTTGTGCTGCCAGTGGTTCTAATAATCTCCATTAAAGTATGGAATGTGTAAACATGATGTTTATCTTCTCCAACTACTTTTAATACGTATAAATAGAGGTGAAAATAACATGTAAGGCATCAACAACTTATAAGAAGCAATTATTATATCACACCTGTGTCATTTATCTCATTAACGTCTATGTTAACCCACAACACACGCACGGCAGTAGCACTATGTTCGTGATGCATCCTACAACAACGCCCCAAATTGTACTCTTTTTGCTTTTTAATTTTTTGTTTTAATTCTGTCCAAAGTACATGAGAGTCTAAAGTGTGATGTAGAGTGGGTCACAGACACTTTCATGCCCAAGATGGATCAGAGAAGGCCCGATCAGAGGCAGAAATCATTAAGACCATAAGAACCTTAAAATAGGCATATCTCGCAAACCGGAATGAGTTACTCGACGTAACATATATGATTTTGGTATAGGATGAGCTACTTTAGCAAAGCAACCCGGCTATGCGGGGTTGCCCATGCCGAATTTGTGAGATTCCATCCTATCGATGGTCAAATTATATGTTTATTTCTGTTTTTACTATTTTTAATAAGTTTTAGTTTGATTATAACTCTTCATCCGTTGGGCTCCAGGAGTTGTGTCTAACATGTAGAAAAATTAGGAGAATAACGTGGTTAAGCCACATAGGACACTTACTATAAATAGTAAAATTATTATTTATAGTAAGTTGCGAATTTTAGGGAGTTTTATAGTTTAATTCATAAACTTATTCCAAGTCTTGGTATCCCTATTTAAAGAGTTGTATGCTCATTTATTTCATCTAGCAATCAATCAAAATTATTTCTATTTCTTTTCCTAGTGGATTCGAGAAGTCTCTATCAGGAGTACAGAGAAGCTCCGTGGATTCAGAGTAGTTATCCTTGAGGAAGATGGTGATCGACCTCATCACATTGTGGATGATGGAAATCGGTGGCTACACTAATCTAAATGTTTATGTGGGTTTGATTAGTGGAGGATGACTAGGCTGATTTGTGAATGTTGGAGTCGCCACTAGCCAATAAATCTCAATATCCTGTGATTGACTAGAATCCGCGGAATATGTAAGGCTGGAGAAATTCGAAGATCCTCCTACCTTTTAATTGACTCCTGATCTGCAATTCGAGATTTCAGGTAAGGGACTTCAGTTACAAAGAGGGAAGGTGTTGGGCACCCTCTCTGCCCATACAAAGGTACGGTCTTTACTTGGTGTGGTAAAACAATCTCAAGGGATGATGGATGCTATGGTCGAGATGGGAATAGGCACACACGTGGATTTCTGATGTAGCAAGATCCGATATTTCAGCAAGCCACATGATATACATCCAATGGCGTGTCTAGAAGGCGAATGAAATGATGTTTATGTAAACTAGGTAAGAAAGAAGGACTAGACTACTATGAATTTTTGACGTGACAGGATCCGATATATGGTAAGCCACAGAGCATATGTTCAGTAGAAATCTAGAGGAGTAGCGGGGGTTGAGAAAGGAATAAATGTCATGATGAATGCTTATGTATAAGATGAATGGATCTTTGGCTTGAACTTAAATAGGCTAAAACATGGACCGAACTATGACCAATCTGGACTAGGCTTATGGGTTGGAAAGGTTGAGAGGAGGGCTAGGGAGTAGCTAGAAAAATTAGGACTTGAAGGCTTGGGAGCTCCTTCCCTCTCTCTCTCTCTCTCTCTCTCTCTCTCTCTCCCCCTCCCCCCTAGGTGTGTTGTGTTGTGTTGGTGCGTGTAAATGAGAAGAGGTGAGGGCTATTTATAGTCTTCTCCAATGGCCTTGTGGTAATTTGTAGGTAGGTAAGGGGTAAAAAGCTGACATGGCTTGTGAGTGGCTAGGGAGAGAGAAACACCATGTGGCGCACTCCCATTGGCTTTTAGAGTTGGTAAAATGGTAAATAGTGCTGGCTGGAGGGGTAAATTTAAAAGAAAGTTGACTTTCGGACGCAAAGACAACTATTGCTCGGAGGACAGAAGCACGCCGCAAACGAAGGTAATCCGAGTACCGCCGGCGGTAGTCAAACTACCGCTCGGGCCGGGCTTTGTCCATTGGGCCTCGTTCGGTGCGCTAGCTCGTCTGATGGTCTTCTTTCAAATTTTTGGGTTCGGATAGGTGGGCTTCGGGTTTGGGTGACGGCTTAAGTCAGGATTTAGGGTTTGGGTTGAGGTTAAGTTGAGATTTAGAGGTTTGGATTAGAGTTTCGGGATGCAAATTACGGTTTCGAGGTTTGGATCAAGGTTTCGGGTTTGGAATAGGGTTTTGAGGTTTGGATCAAGGTTTCGGGTTCAGATTAGGGTTTGGTTCTAGGATTGGATATAATCATGGTCTAGATTGTCTTAGCCTTCTCAAGATATCAGCCGAGGTGGAGTGTCTACACACGTTCATCCTGTGTCAAAATGTGAGTCTGTTTTTGATTCAGCGGTCAATTAAAGTGAGTTTTGTTTGCATTTGGGAAATAAAGAGCCTCCCAATTAAAACCCACTTGTAATTTTCTTTATTTCCAGTAATACAAATTTAGATGAAATGGCACATAACTCAGTCTAAGCTGCTAAACTGTCTGGCCATAAATGCATAAAAGATTCAAAATTCGAAATTTTTTGACAAATGGTCCATGTTCAACATACATGTGTAGTCGTGGGAATGATCGAATTGTTATATATACACTTTGGGCCATAGCATCTTCATGGTTTGTCCCGATTGATGAGCCATTTGGATCTACCATACATGTGCCAAGCTAGATCAATTTTAGTTCACCCGAAAATAGACAGATCCTCAGGTTGCACGCTAAGATATTTAGGTTGTTTTTGTTTGTGATGTTTGATCCGACCAAATTTATTACACAGAGTTGCATAATTATTAGTGTTCTCTTAAATTATAAGAATTTCCGAAAGGTGAGAGGGGTTCCAACACTTGTAAGGGCTGTAGAAGGATTTTCTCAAGGGATTGTGCATTGCTAAGAGAAATCGAGTACATTTGTAATCGTTTTTAACACACGCACCCGACACACGCACCCGCGCACAGCAAATTGGGATTTCACCAGCTATGGTTTCGAACCAAAGACCTTACGTGGATGGACACGGATTGCGTCCTACCCCCGCTCGGACGGTAATCCGTCCGGGCAGGGCTCTGTGCGCCCCACCGTGATCTAAGTGTTTTATCCACGCCGTTAAATTCTTTTTTCAGATAATTTTAATACGTGAACCAAAACATGAGGCAGGTCCGAGGCTTAAGTGGACCACACCAAAGGAACCTGCAGTGACAATGACACCCACCGTTGACACCTTTCTAAGGGCCAACGTGATGTTTTTATTCCATACGACCTATTCATAATGTCATGTAGACGTGGATGAAGTGAAAACACAAATATCAGCTTGATCCGAAACTTCTCCGGCTCCCAAGAAGTTTTTAATGGTGGAAGTTCAATCCCCACTTTATGGTCTACTTGAGCCTTGGACCTGCCTCATTTTCTGGTCCACATGTTAACATTAGCTGAAAAAAGCAGAAAAAAGAATTTAACGGCGTGGATAAAACACTTAGATCACGGTGGGCCCACAGAGCCCTGCCCGGACGGATTACCGTCCGGGCGGGGGTACGACGCAATCCGCGTCCTTACGTGGATACTCCTCAGAATCTACTACTGAGGCAATGACTGGAACCCAACACACACCAACGCAAGCGTCTTAAGAGTTGCATTGATGATTTAATGTTTATCCATGCCATTCACCCATTTTTTTCAGACTATTTTAAGTTCTAGTCCCAAAAATTAGGCAGATCCAAATCTCCGATGAACCACAACATAAGAAACAGTGGAGATTGAAAACTCACCGTTAAAAGTTTATTGGGAAACAAGTTTTGGATAAATACGATATTTATGATTTCTGTTCACCCAGGTCTATGTGACCTTATGAACGGGTTGGATGAGAAATAAATAATACAGGGGCCGCTCAAAAGATTTCAATGGTAAACATCATTGTCACCGTTGCTTCTTATGGTATGGTCCACTTGAACCTTGGATATACCTTATTTTTTGGTTACATACATTAAAATGATATTCTAAAATGGATGGACGGTGTGGATGAAAGCCATACTTCACGGTATTCCCCGAGGAGCGCTGCCTGGACAGATTAGCGTCCAGGTGAGGGCAGGACACAATCTGCTTTCATATTTTCATCAAGAGGGAAATGAAAATGCATTCCCTCTCTCGCCCTCATCTCTCTCTCTCTCTCTCTCTCTCTCTCTCCTAAAAGATGTCATAAGAAAACCCTAGTTTCTCATTTCCCCTTTCAATTCTTCTTTCCATATTTCATCTCATCTCTCTTTCACTTCTTTCAGGTGGCGATTTTTGGGCAGAAATTGCAGTTACTGAAGAAGATCGGAACCAAATCGGTATTTACAGAAGAAGCCGACCCGAAAACATCACCAGAGATACAAAATGTTCTAAAGAGGAAAAAATCCTCACAAAAATCAAAGATCTGTTCTTCCTAAAATTTTCTGGTTTTTAAGCTGAATCGTTTGAGTCTAGCAGCAAGCAAGAGAATTAGCTGGAATCGCTCCCTTTCTACCAGGTTTTACACGTATATTTTTCACTAATTTTGATTATTTTTAGGTAATCGATCTTTCCACTCCAATAATTTTCTCCTTTCATATTCAATAGCAGATTTCTTGTTGTTTATTAGAATGAGCTTATTCAACAACGTAAGGCCCACCTTGATGTATGTGTTGTATATTGACACGGTAGATCCATTTTGTCCGATCATCCTGGGGCATGGTCCTAAAAATGAGGCAAATCCAAATCTCAGCACTACACCAAAATCGTTAAACTGGTACGTTTGGGATTTTGGTTCAAAAACGGCTTAAAGCCGTTCTTGAATTTGAAACGGTATTGAACCGTACTAGAATTGTTGCGGTTATACATTGTTATTTCCATTGTTTTGTTGGTGTGTGCTAATTGAGTGTTGGATCTTCTTATTTGTTATTATTTTGTTTTATTATTTTATTTTGAAACAGATGTACGGAATAGATTCGATTATTAAGATCTTAGTAGACCCCACAAGGCCCAAGAGGCAAATTGGATCCATCTGCCGCAGACTACTGAATAGTTTTATCCCTTTTCCTATGGCAGAATCCTAAAATCCCTCACTTTGCATCTGTCGCCGGCTCCGTCTCTCTCCCTCTCTCAATCTCCCGATCTCAATCCTCTCCTTCGATCTCCCTCTCCATCGATCTCAACCCTCCCTCTCTCGATCTCCCTCTCACTCTCCCTCCCTCTCTTTCGAACTCCCTCTCCCGATCTTAACCCCCTCTCTCGATACGAACGGTTCCGATCATCGAACCATTCTGTATGTGGGCCCAGTGACGGTGACATACACATCAGTCGTGACGAGGTAAATCGAATTCTTCTTATTTATATTCTTTCCAAGCATTTAGGGTGCTTGTAACTCTCTCTCTCTCTCTCTCTTAGGGTTTTATGTTATTCTAGGGCAGAAGGGGCTGAGATGCAATTGGAGAGAGCTGTTATACGCCGTAGCTCTGAATATGCCTGCAGGTTCTCTACAGGTTGCCAGCTCAATCTCAGTCCTACATCAAATGATGTCTCATAGTACGGTTGTGATCATCCGTTTAGTGGCCGTTAGCTGTCAGTGCATGGTTTGGACGATGGGAAGTCCAAGTATGAAATTACAGAAGTGCCATTGAAATGGGGTTTTGTTTAGGAGAAGTCCAGGATTGCAGAGCATTATAATGCTTTGTTCTACTACATGCTTTGGGATACGTGGACAGTCAAATCAGTTGATTTGTACCGTCCATTTGGCAGATCCCATGACGTATTGGCCACATTGCGAAAATCTTAGTGATCGGATAATTCTAACCATCTAATCATGGCCTATGAAAGATGGACGGTTAATATTGTTTATGGTTGTAACATATTAGGTAAGGACCATCACGGATTGGTTGTAACAGTTCTAAGAATCGCATTGATTAGATGATCCTAACCATCCCATCCATGGCTTGGGGGAATACATGGCTATAGGAAAGGTTGATGTCTGGTGGGCAGCTGATCAAAAAACTTATGCCAATCTACCATTTAAAAGCCGTCTCTTATCATTGGGAGAAATGCTCAGACGATGATGGTAACTCAACTGTCAATGCTCTTGATTTCTTTTCTATTTTTTAACTGATTCATGAAATCTGGTTTTAATTATCTGAATAATAAATGATCTAGTTTCACATGTAATTGCAATTAAATTAGTTATCAGAGGCTAAGTTCCCTGTCTGTGAACAGGGAGCTTCCTTTTTGTGCACCAAGTTTATACATGTGGGGCCCAGGCTTGTCTTATCCAAGCCATTGAATAAGCTTGTCCAGCTAGAGATGGATTTCTGACCAAGTTTGTACATGCATGGCCCATGGTTGTATATAAATGATCTTAGGAGATTTTTTGGGCATGGTCCATCCGAAATGTTTTTTGAAATCTAATATTTCCTGTGCCATCTAAAATGTTTTTTTTTTTTTGGTTGAAGCTTCTCTGGTCTGTATCCGATTGGGAGTTGGTAACTTCTCCACATGTCTCCATCCCCTATGAATCTGCAAGCTAACTCATCATAGAAACCTAGTTGATTAGTATTTGAGAAATCTCGGATGCATTTCCACTGCCCTCTTGACGACAACTACTATATTTATGCATGTGAAAGTTAATTTGTAATTTTAGTAGTGCTGATATCAGACATGATTCACTGAGAGCATTATGTTGCATGTAGTGAGACGAATTGTTCGGATTTAGAGTGGCTAGTAAAGGCTGTTTCGCATGTGTATATATATCATATGACACCTCCCATTTTTTGTTCACATTCCAATTGAGGTCCCATGTGTTTCTTTGTTTCTCTCTTACTGCTGTAATTAGTTTCTATTTTACCTTATATTCGTCTGATTTCTCATTGCAGCACTGTAATTGGCAGTTAGTAGGCCTTCACATTTCGCTAATCATTTTGGTCTAACTTAGTCTTTGTATTCATTGCTATTTTGAAATTGTGGACTAGCTCTGTAATTTCTTTTGAAAAGATCCCACCTTCAGGAATGATAACCATTGATGTAGGGGAATGTTAAAATTTACACACTGGCTGGTGGGCCCTGCAATTGAATGCTCGAGCATGACCTTTCATGTGTGGGTGCTTGATGCTTGGCAATTTTCCTAGAGACTTCCCTCCATGACTATATGCTTGCTTGCCCTTTGGAGCATGCATGCAATATTTGGGTTGGAGGTTGATGCTGGGGGCTCCCAAACAAGGAGCATGATCTATTTAGTTTCTATGACATGATGAAAGGACTTGCATTGTCAAGTTGAGCTGAAATGTTTATGTTTCCATTCTATATTTCTAATAGACTTGTAATTGTTATCATCAGTTTTCTTTTTATCTTGATACTTTTTGTCGTTTTGGTTCTATCTTGATTCTTGATTTCATTACGATATATGAGAAAACCTGTAATTTTGTAGACTGCGTCCCAAGTACATCTTGTATAGCTTACTTGATTAGTTGTTTCTATAGACTGGACATGATAGATGTAACGTAGGTTTGTGACAAATCTGTTGATGGCTTCAATCATCACTGCATGGTAAAGAATTATATCACAGATAAAACACTTTACTGAAAGTAAACTCTACCAGTTTTGATGTAGATTTAGAGTTTTAAGACAACTGCTAGTTTTGATGTAGATTTAGAGTTTTAACATTCTATATCATGTATATTCAACGGTGGTCAGGTTATTTTGTTTGGCTAACACTGCATTGTTGTTGCCCATTTTCATCTTGCTTAGGTACTGAGCCAAATCCAAGATTTCCTGTATAGGAGAGATTTGCTTCTCTTGTGGTTCATCTTGTGGTTCTCTTAGTTCAGGCTTGACTTGTGTTTATGGTGCAAGTTCAAGCATATATTCAGCTGAACTGCAGCAGGTGGAATCCCATATTGTTTATGATGCCTACAAGCTTCTTGTTGTGCCTTCTCCAATCGGTGGTATTCTTATAATCTATGCAAATACTATTCACTATCATAGTCAGGTAAGTCGTTCTACTTTTACCCATGTTTGTAGTGCAACCACTGTGGTACGTTAGCATAATTGACACTGTTTATCAACATTATCTTCGGTATGCTTCTATGGATTTTCTGCTTTGGCATTAGAACTTGCTAAATTCTAATTTGCATGCATCATCGATGTTTATATGACAATGCTGGGATGCAATGTAGTGATTCTTTAGTTGTATGATTATACATTTAAACAATTGACCTACTGTATATATGAATTCATAAAGGATTCTTAATTGTTTAAGTCTTTTGATAGAAAAGTACTTCTCCCTTAAGAAAAAAAGAAAGTACCTTTTGCCTCTTTAAAAAAGAGGAAGTGCCTTTCTGATTTTAATATTTTCAATGATTTGTTATATTTAGAATGTATTGAAACACATTAGTCTGATCTTCTCTTGCCATCCTGGGATTGTATGAAGCCTCACATCTCGCATCTTAGTTATCTGTTTTCAATTTGCTTCTTGAGCAACTTAAGCAGTCCTAGCTGTCCTACTTATCTATTTTTAGTCTATGTTTTGACTTCTACAAGTTAGATCTTGTATAAGTTGGCTAGGCTTGTGTCCAGCTCTACACTTAGCAGATTCTTTGAGAGGCCCCTCTCATCTACGACGTGTATGTTGAATCAGACCGAAAATCAGGCCATCCATTCAGTTAGGTGGGCAGAACCTGTATGTTGAATCAGACCGTTGGCCATCCATGGATTTCGATGGCACAGCTGCCTAATGAGTGGACTGGACTAATTTTTGTGTTGGGCAATCTTCACGGTGGGGCGCACCATTTACATGGCTAGGATGTCCTGCAGAAATGACACATTGGCAGGAAAGATGGGGCTGCATTATAAGTTCGCGTGCATCTGGCTGTAGGTACATGATTTTCTAAATTGCTATATTCAGAGGCAAACCACATTGAAGCTAACTTGCAGGTCTAGTTTCTTCCATATTTGTTTAAATCACATGCTTTAATTACAGATCTCAGTGGTGGTTTTTGTATTGACATACCTTTTTACAATTTGTCTTATCAATGATAACCAGAGGTTAACATTCTGCTATTTTTTCTGTTTCTTCCATTTCTTGATTTATTTTGTGGAAAGCAAGGTCTGGAGTTATATGAGAGTTTTTTGTTCTTTCTGAACTAGTTGCTGATGGAATGTAGAGAATTTCTCAAGTCTTGTGATTTTATTAAGGTATGCGCGGAATAAACTGTTTTAAATATTTTTCTTTAAGTAATTTATTTAATTATTAAATACTGAGCCAAGTCAAGTGGATACTCGGTGAGTCTTTGAGTCGACTTGACCTGATATCTCGTCGTGTTTTCAGGTTTTTGAACCATCGTCCCGTGAACATTTGTTCAAAATTTAGGAAGTGACAAGTAAGAAAATAAACAGTGTATATCATCTGGAAAAAAGCAAGTAATCCTAGCCATCCAATCGGTGGCTTTAAAATACGATCGGTTAGGATGAAAATGGTTGGTTTTCCAAATCCAATGGTGGAATCAGATGGTTAAGATTGTCTGGTTGGTGTGATTTTTTGGATATTATCTATTCACACCGGGTACATGATTTGAACTGTCTGGATTCTTGCATGCCTGTGTACATTGGATGGGTCACCATGAATAGAATGTGGAGAAACGAAGTAATCTAGCCTTTCATTTAGCTCTCTCTCACATCATCTGTTTTCTTCAATGAAAATCAGAGTGACTGGAATGGTGCTGCTGCCCACACAAACTACAGGTGAGTTTCTGTTAGAAACTCGATATTTACTTCAATGAAAATCAGGGTGATTGGAAGTGGGCGTGGGAGTTCAAAGTGCAATCCAAACTGGAAGCAACACCTGGTTAGAGAAGCATTGTGCAGCTAAGGTCTAACTACAAAGTTCAAACATTGAAAAAAAAAAACTACAAAGTTCAAACATTGAAAAATTGCTAAGAGGTGTTTAAAGGATATTGCCTAAAGAGCATTAAGTTGATTCTCTTTCATTATTAACATAGTCAACTTGAAATAAATAGTCACAGAAACATTTTTAATATCTACTAAGAATACATGAAATTTATGCAATCTACTCTGCTAAACAATATTGGCAAGAATTAAAGACTCGGACCTTATTTAACCCAACATCAACAAGTGTTCCCATGGAATTTGGACGTTTTGCTTTAAGTGTTATACCTGCAAATTGCAATAACATTGAAAAATATAATGGCGTTAAGTCCAACACATAAGACCACATATTATTTTATTGGCAAATAAATAACTATTAATGAAAAAGAGCCTAAAACAAAAGCACATGCTTTCTAAATGTCATGAAAACAACTTAAATAGTCACCATGGTAGAGCTCCCCCTACAAGAATAATCATAAACCACCCTGTTATGCATGAGAGACTACATTGGGGAAATTGTGATTTTGTTTATTTTACTTCTCTGGTGGTGTTGCCGTCATTCAGGTATTCTTTAGGAATCTTCTTCTCCCTCAAACAAGATGGTTATGATTGAACTACAAATTGGTATAAATGTGTTCAATTCCCCTATTGAAGTTTTGGATTTTTCTGTTTTTGGTATTTTTTGGTGAATGGTCCACCAGAGTGGGACCCATCATATCAATGGGTTGTTCACTCCCCAAGTATAGGGTTGTGATGTAGTAATAAACTCGGTAAGATCGAGGTCGAATCCCACGAGGACTGGTCGTCACAATTTAAATCTGTGATTCTCCTTAACTAATCCAACAATTAATGTAGCGAATTACTAACACAAATTTATGAAAAATAACTATTGAGAATAAGAAAGAAAATTCAATCAGAGAGAGCACTAGGACTTTCGAATCCACCCCTAATTATCCTAACCCTTGTTTTGACTGTTAATTCACTTTAATTTAGATTGATCAAATTTATCTAGAGAAAGCACAATCTGTGTCCTTAATCGGGCATACAGATTGTCTAATTCCTTCAAACAATGCTATGAATAACATATCCCATGTCCTTGGTCGGGCACATGGAATATACCGTTCATTAAAGCACCCTGTCTCTTCCCCTATAGAAACCTGTTCATAATCAAACACAAGCACCTAGAATAAGCATCCAAACAACATCCATCCATAGACTCTGATCAAAGTTCATAGATGGAGAAGTATAGAATTTAAAACAATCAAGCACACTAGAGAAAGAAACAAATCAATCTAATTAAAGTAAAATCAACATAGAACAATGGGTGTTCAAATTAGGGGTTTCATCTCAGCCCTAGCTGAGAGATTAGTTACCCATAAAATCCATTAAACTGATGGATAAATAAAAATTCATAAAAGAAATATCAAACCAATTTCTCTCTCTCTCTCTTCTTTCTTCTCTTTCTTCTTTTTCTTCTCTCCCTTGCTGTGGATCTGGAAATCCTTCAATTTCTGAATCTGGAATTTTCCCCCTTTGGATTGTCCTCCTTCTCTTCTTTTATAACTGTGAAAGACCGTGGAGAAGTCGCTGGAGAACCGACTCAGTTCAGCATGATGAATGTAAACAGGACTGTTTTGATGTAAGAGGAACTTGAGTTTTGACATGCGTTTGGTGCGGATTGGCCATCTATATTGGAGATCTGAATCATTCAGACTTCTAGGTGACAGACGGCAATCCCCTGGAGTTAATTTGGACGTTCCAGATCACAAATCAGGCCATGTCCACGATCACACAAGGACCGTGAAGCACGGACTGCGTCCGGATGCCAGATTTATAACTTTCTTACTGAGATGCTCGGTGAGCCCCGTAGTGCTGTTTTCGGAAAGATCCACCACATTCATTGGATTTATGGAGAAAAACCAGTAAATAAGGAGTGGTTTTGGCTTGGATTAGGTGTGGCCCACCTTAATTTTCATTTCACCATCAATCTTCTGTTCGATTGAGATCTTCGCACTTTTACTTGCATGGAAACATACGGACACCTAGGCGAAGGTATTGGCCACCTCCTGGGACAAGTGAACGGTTCGGATCATCGGAACTGGCAATGATTGGGGCCCACTAGTGAAATTAGCGCCGGACAGCGTTCGGCCGCTGTGACAGGGCATGCGGACTTTCTTCCGTTGTTGAAGTCGGTGGGTCCCATTTCGTTGCTTATTTGCAAAATCCACACCGTCCACTGGATGAAGTACAAGATTTCGATTGGGAATATGTAGTTTCTTTCTTCTGTTGATGATGCCCACATGATGTTTTTATCTGCCGTTCAATCTGCTTTTTAAATGGTATTCTCATCTGTATGCGGACATAGGGTTGGAAATCCTTCATTGTACGGTCGGTTTTCTCTCTTGAAACGAATGGACGGTCCGGATGATCTTTATTAACGAAGGTGGTGGGCCGTTGAAACTCACACGGACCTCTGCTGCTTTTACGCAGCAGAAAACGGAAAAAAAAAATTCGTTTTTAGAAAGAAAGTCGGGTCAGCGCCTGCTGACCGACTTTAGTCCATACGATGCACGGCTAGTTTACATATGCACTGTGTACACACTGCATACACAGGGCCCACTGTAATGTTTTTGAGAAATCTGCACCGTCCATCCGTTTTCCCATTTTAATTAAACCATTGGGACAAAAATTGAGGCAGTTCCAGATATCAGGTGGGCCCCAAATTGGAGATTTAATGGGCTGATCTGTCCGTTGGCCCACTTCCTGAGATCTTCAGTAGATGAAATTTAATATGTACGGTTAATTTACGGCCCCCATCATATGTATGAAGTTTTGAACTGATCGGATGGCAGGAACATGTGATCATCGAAATTCTGGACCAATTTCGGGCCTCTTTAAACGTGAACGGCTTGATTTCCTCGGGTCCCTGACATGTAAATTCTTCAATATTGGTCCTCTGGAGTCCGTCCCTTGCTCTGGTGTCTTCGGAGTGTAAAATCCACACTTTTAACATCAATTTTCAATCAACGCTCCTGATTTCATCCTGTAACAAAAATACGATTAAAATACTCCATTAAGTATTATCATATACGTAAAATCTGGTAATGATCGGGGTCTGATATGTAATATTTGACCCTCATCATGGGTGGGATAACTAAACTATTGATTTCACTTGTACAAACCAAAACCTTAAACGATGCTATTAGAACATCCAACATAAGTATTGTTATAATGCCTTGTTGATTGAAAAGAAGCTGAAGGACTGGCCAATGTCAAAAATTTTAAAGTCACCCAAATTCCGCCCAAACCATGACATCAAATTTTTCCTTTAATGTTGAGATCAAATCATAAATAGAATAGTGTTTTTCATAATAATGAAACGGTCTTCACTACATGTCAGCTTGAGTGAGTGTGTTTTGGGAATTCATGAATAAGACTTTTTTTTTCCATTTTCTTTTTTGTTTTGTAATAATGAGGAATTGTAACTTTTCCATATCCATGCATTAATGTGCCATAGTGGAGGATTACTATGAATACCTAGGTGGAGCTCTTTTATGGAATGTCATGTTCAGCCAATGATGAGATTGTGTACTTCAAAGACCTTACGAGCATTCTAAATGTCGTATATTTGAAAGGTACTTCAAATAGTGCTTTTTTTCTAGGACATTCTGCATACAGTCACCTTCTTTACTATGATATGAATAGCAAGAAACATCATTATTAATTCTTTTGCCATTTCCTTATGATTAGACTACATGTTGGCTATTTAAATTAAACATTGCTCAGATTTGTTAAAGAAATGAATGGCTATTTAAATCAAATATATTTTTCTTTAAGAACTATTATTGCTCCTTATGTTCAAATTTTATTTTCTCGTGACACTTCTTTGCAGGTTCATCAACATAATTTTTGCTCAAATTATAGAAACCATACTAATGATAATTTTTGTTTCTTTTTTCGTCCTTTAAATTATATCCTTGGGTCAGGAGTGCATCGAGCATATCCAAAAACTAGGTGAGTCGACTAACAACAGTCCCCCATATGTATGTTCAATTGTTAAAAATTTTTCCACACTATTTTGATAGTTGATTGTTGTTGTTTCAATCTATTCACATGTTTTTGTTCTTATTTTTTACTTGTTGCTTGTTGGTTAGGTACATAAAAGGCCATCACATTGTGGAGCTCTTCTTCTGCTTGACGGACTTTCATTGAATTGTCCTTTTATTTTGAAGTCTTTTATTGCACATTTTAGTTTTTACATAATGGTTGTTTTTACTATCTTTTGATTCTTAAATGAATGTGGCTTAAATATATTTGTTTATTTTATTTTATACAACAGGTTTTTTGGTTTAAAATCGTTCCGAAATAAGAAAAAAAAATATTATTCTCAAATATGACCGTTGGCACCAGAACGGTTTAAAACCGTTCCTAAAATTACGTTTCTAAAAATTGAAACGGTACCCAAAACGGTTCTGAACCGTTCCTGATTTTCTGTGACGCCTCATTTAGGAATGGTATTAAACTGTTCCTGAAGCATTTAGGAACGGTTCAAAACCGTTCCTAAATGACGATTTTGGTGCAGTACAGGTGGACCACACCAGAGAAAAATAGTGGTGATTGAAAACCCACCATTAAAAACTTCATAGGGCCTACTATAATGTTTACTTGCCATCCAACCCCTTGATAAGGTCACACAGACATAGATGAAGGGAAAACACAAATAAAAGCTTAATCCAAAAATTTTATAACCCATTTCTATTTTTAATGGTGGGACTTGAGAGTTTGGATCTGCCTCATTTTTTGGACCATCGATCCCCTGAAATGAGAGGCAAAACGGATGTGCATCATCGATATACAACATATACATTGTAATGGGCCCACTGTCAGGGTCTCACCCACTAAGCCATTAGCTTGCCTAGCCTAATGCGGCACCTAATTGGCTTCCCACTTCCATATGGTTTGAACTTCCTATGGATTAATTAACATCAATAAATGGGGAGAGAAATTAGGACAAGGATTTGCCGACTGGTGTGGGCCTCACCATGGTATTTTTGTAAAATCCAACCCGACCATTTGGTGTGTCACCTGATGTCAGGCTTAGGGACAAAAAATCAGGTCCATCGGTATTTTAAGTGGACCGCATGATTGGAAACACTACGGGGCAACACTTATTCTCCAAACTATTTCCTTCATATGGCCCATCTGAATATCGGATGTGGCTGATGTTCGGGCCACTTGCCTAAAATTTGGCATTGAATCTAATAGATGGGGTGGATTTTCTATAATCATCACTGTGAGCTCTGCAAATATCAAGGGTGGATATGGCGACTCCAAGTCTTGTATTGGATGATAATGTACATGGCTTGTGGCTTCCATTGTGATTCAGGTTTTTGATCTACACAGTTTATCCGTTATACAAGCTCATTGTAATATATAATCCAAACGATAAAGCTTACCTATAAATGAAGTGTACTGCACCATAATAAATAGTGTGATTTGCACACTATCATTGAAAACTGCCAGGTGGGCCACAAATATTTTTGATAAATATGATATTTGTGTTTTCCCTTTATCCATGTATTTGTGATATTATAAACAGGTTATATGACATATAAACATTACTGTGGGCCCCACAGATTGAGTGTGTACCATTTTTGGTTGTACAACAAAAACTTGGGTGATTGAGAAGCTTCCACGGTACACTTTTTAATGCTCATAAAAAAGGTAGTTCCAATCTGTTTGATCACGGGGCCTATCAAAAGGTATATATAATCCATTGATAATGTTCATGACTTATGATTTTCACGAGGATGTGTGAACTTCACGCTGTTTTGAGCTATTAGTGGCCCATAAGGAGAAAAAAATGATCCATGATTTGCTGGAATAATACTTGCTGTTTTATTGTGTTTTGGGCCCCCAGATTTGAATATTTTGGTCAATCTTTGGATATTTATCTTCTTCAATATTTTGGAGAGAATGGACGGAAAGGATTTGACCAAAAACCAAAGATGGGACCCAGAGACGTAGTGCAGAAAGGAGTTTATAATACTAACATGTCTTCTTAACCATGCATCTAGATACCAATAATTGAAAGGTTAGAGCTGGTCAATTGAAGAGATTTTTGGGCATGGTTCATCTATGATTGTGTCCATCACCATCAGAGTGGCTTGTATAAACCAACCATGCCCCTAGTTCCGAATTCGTCACAAACAGGGATCTTTGCATCTAAATAGAGAATTAAATATTAGACAAGCCCGACTTAAGACCTGTGCAAACCCGATCCTTAAATAAATGGTTCTAATATGAACCATTGTGAAGAATCTCATTCTCTGGAATTTCTTGGAATAGATTTAAATTTTGAGGATTTTCTTACGATATTATTTGAAAAATCTTGTTTAAAATAAGAATAAAAAATATTTATTATAAGTCAATAAATATTTTTAACATTTTAATTTATAGTTATATAATGAGTTAGTCAATTTTAAGTAAATTTTGCATTAAAATAGGTATAATATCCTGAAAAATAGAAAATTGCCATAGGGATGATATCATTAAGTTTATCTATCAATCTCTCAAATCTGGATATTTTTTTCCATTAAATATCATTGTCATCACCATCTAATCCTTATCTCAATTAATTGGGTCCATCTACGATAATTTACAAGAATTTTATTTGGCCATTTCCCATTCCACTCCATCAGGGTCTCTTAACTTATCGTTTTCCTTTAAATATGCAACATGCAAATAGCTAATTGATGTGAATACAACAATGATCAATGTTCAAAAAAGAAACTAAAGATTAAAGGCTATAAATCTTCTTATATTCTGGAAAAAAATTTATTCATGTCCAAACTATGGTGGGGCCCACCGTATGAACATTTTAGATGAGCGAAAATGAGCACGCATATATGACGTAGGGAAGGACGTGAGGTCGAGCACCGTCTTCCTCAAGAGGATAACTATTCCGAATCCACAGAACTTCTCTGGACTCCTCACAGAGACTTCTCGAATCCACGAGGAAAGAAAGCAGAAAATAGAAATAAATTCTAATAAATTCGACATTGATTAATGAATGACAAAAAAACGAGTTTACAACCCTTTAAATAGGGGTACCAAGCAATGGAAAAGAAATCAGAATCAAACTACAACTAAAACTCCTAGAATTCGTGACTCACTATAAATAGTATAACTTACTATTTATAGACGGTCGTGTCTACTAGTGCACAAGGTTTTCGGCCAAAAATAGTAAGTGTCCTATTTGGTTTTACCACGCTGTTCTCCTAATTTTTCTAAGCTCTTTTCACGTTGGACGCAACTCCTCAAGCCCAACGGATGAAGAGTTAATCAAACTAAAACTTACTATTTATAGCAAAAATGAAATTAAAATATGGAAACGACCATCGATCTGGCTGTATTTCGCAAATCCGGCTTGGGTAACCCGACGCAGCAGGGTTGGTTGGCTAAAGTAGCTCGTTCTACCCCAAAATCATATATTTTACGTTAGATAACTCATTCTGGATTGCGAGATACGCCCGATTTAAGGTCCGATGGTCTGGATCACTTCTGTTGTCGACCGGGCCTTTTCTGATCCATCTTGGCCATGTAACTGTTTGCGACCCGCTCTACATCAATATATTGAGATAAGCTTTTCCTCTGTTTGGATTGATTTTTTAGAATAAGTTCAACATTACGTGCATATGACAAACACACTTCTATGAAAGTTTGATACCCAAAAATATGTTAATGCCAACCATCACGTGGGCCTACCACGTGAGTTCAGAGGATTTTGTGTAAATGCCCATTGTTTTCTATCGTGTAGTGCACTTAATGATTGGACTGACATGATTATTGGGACATCACATCATGATGGCAGGGCTCCCTAATGCACGGGTTAGATGGCATGTGTGCACAATACAGTAGGCCTATGCCAGAAATTGTAGAAGCAAGTGAATTAGTATTGAGTAAGTAGGTGAATAATTTCTACATGTAGGTGTATCATTTGTAGAGTAATCTTATTCTATGCACAACACTTCTTTTGTGGAGATGAATACATCGCAAGCCGGAAGGCTTCCAAAATTACTACTTGAATTATAATTGATTCACATTATTTATATTTAACATTTTACACTTCATATTGGAATCAAGGGAGATGTGATAATGTAAATGAACTCAAAATGAATAAAATACTTTGTGATTACTGTCCTTTCATTCTTTCTTTGTTGTTATTGAATAAGATTCTCTAAACCAAATACATTTGTTTTTGTCGAAACAACCAAATAATTTGTAAACTGAGCTTTCTACGTGAAAGTGGAGAGGATCTCATGAGTTTCTTTTGACACTAACTTAGACAACTTAGAATTCAACCTCTATTGTGGCCTACATGTTGAACACTAAGTGAAAAATGGAAAAAAAATGATGGATTTAGAGATGGTTCTGGACTGTCTCTAAAATTGCTCGGTTTAAAGACGCTTTAGAAACGGCTGTAAACCGTCTCTAAACTTTTAGACGGCTCTTGACCGTCCTTAATATTGTCTTAAAAAATTGAACGTCCATAAATCATTTAAGACAGTAAAAAACCGTCGTTAACTGCAGAAAAAAGACTGCCATCGACCGTTTGGAAAAGAGATGGTCTCTGACCGTCTTATATGCGGCCTTTTGAGACGGTCAAAGATTGTCCATATTAGAGATGGTCATTGGCCGTCTCTTATTGGTAATATGAGACTGTCAAGGACCGTCTCAATTAGAGACGGTCATTGGCCGTCTTTTACTAGTAATCTGAGACCGTCAAGGACCGTCTCAATTAGAGACGATCATTGGCCGTCTTAATTTGAGACTGTTAAAGACCGTCTTAATTAGAGACTGTCTTTGACCGTCTTGTAGCAGTCATTTGAGACTGTCTACATTAGAGACGGTCCTAAACCGTCTCTAATGGTCAACACTTCCCAACCAAAAAATTATGAATTTCGAAAAAAAAAATAATTAACAATGTTTAAGAAAATTTTAAATTTTGAAAAAAAAAACTGTGATTTTATAATAATTTAGATTTTGAAAAAAAAATTTTAAGAACTTCGAATAATGTTGATCATTTTGAAAAAAAAAAATATTTCGATAAAAAAATGATATTTTGAAAAAGAAAATATAAAAAATTAAAAAGAAAGTTTGAGAAAATATAAGTGTTGTATTTTTCTCTTAGAAAATCTTCCCGCTGCCTTGAAAAGTTTTATGTGTATATATATATATATATATATATATATATATAAAAAATATTAAATGGTAATATTTAAATGATTTAAAATATCATATGAAAAAGAATATTGAAAAGTTTAGAAATTTTAACTGTTTGAGAACAAAATGATGCTTTTGAAGAAAAAAAATTGGAATTTTGAAATTTTTGAGAAAAAATTAAAATATGAGAAATTTTTTGAGATTTTGAAAATAAAAATTCAAAATTTGTATTTTATTTTTTTTTGAAATATTTTATAATAAAACGATTTTTTGTTAAAAGAGTAAAAAAATATACATTTTGAAAAAAAAAAGTTATTTTTAAATGGAAATTGAAATTTATCTATGAAAAATAAAATTACTAAATTATTAGGGACATCCACTAATTGAACCTTTAATCAACTCTTTTTGGACAAATTAATCAGTTCAGATTGAAGAGTAAATAACTTCAGATGTTTAAATCAAATTCACCAATTTCTCCCAAATTGGAGCACCTGCCCTCAAATTTTGAAATCGAAGGTTAAAATTTTAAGAAAGTTTGAGAAAAATTTTGAGAACAAAATTATGCCTTTGAAGAAAAAAAAATCGGCATTTTAAAATTTTTGAGAAAAAAATTAAAATATAAGAAATTTTTTGAGATTTTGAAAATAAAAATTTAGAATTGGTATTATAAATTTTTTTGAAATATTTTATAATAAAAATGATATTTTGTTAAAAGAGTAAAAATATATACATTTTGAAAAAAAAATGTTATTTTTAAATGGAAAATGAAATTTATCTGTGAAAAATAAAATTACTAAATTATTAGGCACATCCACTAATTAAACCTTTAATCATTTTTGGACAATCTAATTAGTTCAAATTGACAAATAAATAACTTCAGATGTTTAAATCAAATTTCATTGAAATTGTGTGATCAATCTTGTATGCCTAATATCTTTTTCATATGTAGACTGATTGAGGCGAGTAACTACTCAAATGGAGGGTATTGATCAGTAAAATAGAGTGAACGGACCATACATGTAAAATCGGCTAAATATTTTGGTCAAAATTGTGACCCAACTTAGTGACCACGTGAGAACCTAAGAATTGATGTTAGTAAGTTTTGTGGGCCCCATCATGATGTGTGTCGAACATCAACACCGTGGATTTTGTCCCCTTTAGGTTATGAGATATCTCAAAAATCATCTATATACGAAACACAAGTGGGCCATACTATCTAAAACTATGTAAAAACATCCTAAAAAATATAAAAGCACTTGGTGGGGCCCACATGAGTTTTGGATGCGGCTGAAAATTGGTCTGACCCCTCATTTAAGTGAGACACATAATGAGTGGGTTGGATATGTGAATCACATTTAGGCAGGCCCAATATATGATTATGAATTTTTTAAGGAAACCCCTCTCCACTATATTGTGGTGTGGCCCACCCAAGTCATAGATTAACTTAATTTTTAAGCTCTTGGCCCACCCAAGTCATGGATTGAATTTCTCCATATCGTTCAACGCTTTTCTTGGACCATTTTAAGATATTAACTAAAAAATGGGGCGGGTCGAAGGCTTAAGTGGACTACAAAGTGGGGATTGAACGTCCGCTATTAATCTTGTGGAATCGACCATTGATTGACCCTTAACTAAAATTTCTATGATTATACTATCTTAGATGTTTATTAATTGAGCCTTTTCCTTCCTTAATAGAATCCATTACTAGATTTTGTCTTTTTTTGTGTTCATTCGTCTGCTGCCAAGTAAAGGGTCTAAGTATTCGGTTTTTTCTTCCGTACAAATGGAACACCTTTTCAAAATTTTAAGACGAAAATGGCTTTGAACATTTTTTTTATACGATTTCTTTTTTTTCAAAATTTTGAGACGAAAATGGCCTTGAACATTTTTTATATGATTTTTTTTTTCAAAATTTTGAGACGAAAATGGCCTTGAACATTTTTTATACGATTTTTTTTTTTCAAATTTTTGAGACAAAAATGACCTTGAACATTTTTTATGACTTCTTTTTTTCAAAATTTTGAGACGAAAATAGCCTTGAACATTTTTTATACGATTTCTTTTATTAATATTTTCTAGTATTCTTCTCTCACCATGATCTCCTGTACTTTCTAAACATAAGGCAAGTAAAGAGATTAAATGGACCACAAAGTTGGCCCAAAATAATTCATATTTTTTTTGTGTGTTTTCTCTTCATTCATATCTTTTTGATATTATGAACATGTTGGATGTCAAATAAACAGTACTATGGGCCCAAGGAAGGTATCAACGGTGGAAATCATTATTCCACACTGTTTCGTGTGGCATGGTCCACTTGAGTTTTGGATTTATCGAAAATTCGGGATTAACCCACACTGTTCATCCATTTTTCGAGATCATTTTACAGAATTATCCAAAAAATGATTCATATCCAAAGATTAATTAAATGAACCACACCACAAATAAGGGGAACAAAACGGCTACTCCCCCTAACACCATCCAATGGTTGGTGGTTGGTCTCTGTGGGCCCCACCATGATGTATGTGTTTAATCCATGCCGTCCATCTATTGGAGAGATCATTTAAGGGCAATGTCCAAAGAACGAGTTAAATCCAAAGCTCCAGTGGACCCCAGCACAGATGATGGACCCTAGCACAAACAATCATTTTAGGGCAACCATTTTTTTTTAAAAAAACTTTTGAAGCAATTGGATTTCAAATAAACATTACAATGGGCCTTAGGATAGTTTCAACGGTGGAATCACCCTCCCCATTGTTTTCTGTGGCGGGGTGCACTACAGATTTTTATCTGTCTCATAGATTAGATCTCATGACTTAAAATGATATCAAAATGGATGGACGGTGTGGATATAACAAATACATCATAGGTTATATATATATATATATATATATATATATATATATATATATATATATATATATATATATATATAAAAGGTTCTGTACGTCAAGCTCATGGAACTCCCCCATTAGGTCAAGCTGTGTGGGCCACACCATGACGTGTGTCAAAAATCAACACCTTGCATTTGATGGGTCCCCTTTAAATTATGGGATATCCCAAAAATCAGCAGTATACTGAACTCAAGTGGGCCATACCATTTAAAATCATGTGAAGACATGCCTAAAACATATAAAAGTACTTGGTGGGGCCCCACCTGAAATTTGGATGCATCTGAAACTTGGTATGACCCCTCATCCAAGTGGCACATATATAATGGATGGGCTGGATTTTTGAACCACATCTCTGTGGGCCCAAAAAAAAATTATGAATGTTTTAATGGAGGGTAAACCTTCTCAACTTTTGTATGTGGTGTGGCCCACACAAGTCACATATTAATTTTATTTTTAATCCCTAGGCCCACAATGAATTGTTGAATCTAACTGATGGAGTAGATGTTTGACACGCATCATGGTGGGGCCCACAGAGCCATACCAGATCTAAAGCGCAAGTGACGTTATTTGGTTATAGAAACAATGTGTGAGTTTTGTGTTTAATGTAAAATAGTGGTGACTCATTCTTAATAATAGTGGCAATGATATAGAGTTATCCAGACCATCTAAATAATGGGTCTAGTTATTAATGATTAATACTTAAACTTTTTACTATATAAAACTATCTTAATCATCCATTAAATGGTCCCTTAAATGTAGGGTTATTAATGTAGTTGATGTGCTAAATTATGGAAAACTCATAACTTGCGGATTTGAAACAACATCTCATTTCGGAAGAGGTTTTTAATTCCAATTCCCTCTTCTCATTTCCATTTCCCTCATTTCTCTTACGTCGTTGAACTCACTGGAGAATGCCTCTCTGGATGACGGGCTGGAAGCCATCGCTCGTCTTCCGGTTCGTGGACTCGTTGCGGCAGGTGCAAGTGGCGAGTGGACTGCATCTCTCCATGAGCTTTTCATACGGATGGATACTCGAAGGTCTGTTGATTTTTATGGATTTTCTTTGTTTCATGTACAATTCCTACAGTTTGGAAGATTAATTTTCTTTTTTTAAATGTAAATTTCGTGACTTCTCTTCCTACGGTTTTCATTTGCAATTCCTACGATTTTGATAGTGGAGATCTTTTTCTTTCTTAAGTTTGATACTAGATTCATACGTCTCCATCTTCAAGCAAATTGATGGGTTTGATCTCGTTGCATGGAATTGCATGATCTCTAGATACATCCAATGGTCTAGCTTGACGATGCCTGTTGCATGTTTGATGAAATGCCTGACAGAAACAATCTCTTTAGAATAATGTTTCCACCATTGAAACCTTTCTATGGCCCACGGTGATGCTTATTTGTCATCCAACCTGTTCGTAATATCACAAAGACATGGATGAAATGAAAACACAAATATCGGATTGATCTAAAACTTTTGTGGCCCCCGTGAAATTTTCAATGGTAGATGTTCAATTCACACTCTTTCCAGTAGTGTGGTCCATTTGAGCTTTGGATATGCTTTATTTTTAGCCCACAGTGATGTAAGTGTTTTAGTCTCACCATGGATCAGACTTGTGGATTCAATTTTTATTTTTATTTTTTTTTGCTGAGCTTACCTAGTTCCAGACTAATTTCTGTCTTCTCTTTCTAGTTGAATAGACTAGCAGACATGTTTTAATCTGAGAATTAGCTGCTCTAATTTCTCAAGCACTAGTTGTTTTTGTCTTCTCTTTCTAGTTGAATAGACTAGCAGACTGCTGTAAATTACTTCCACAGTCCATTTTCTAGTTGTTTCTAATTTATAGTTGGGTTTGGCTTCCTATTTAGCTCTAAGGTCTTTTATGGTTGGTTTTCAGCTTTTCTGAATTAGTTATTTATATGATTATAGGTCGTGTTGCTGGTGACATGTTCCACTGGCAAGCAACAATTATGAGACCAACAGATAGCCCCTTTGCAGGTGGTGTATTTTTGGTAACCATTCGCTTCCCACCATCTTTTCAGCTTTTATGCATGTTGTACCTTCATTTACCTCTAATTGTTATATACTAGCAATCCAATATTAGACATATGGGACCAAAAGGCTATGATTATGATGGTGGTGACAATGAGTGAATTTACATTTGGATTTTCATGTAACTAAGGTTTGCATGATTGCATTCTCTATCTTTGAAACATGAAAATTATAAGCCACCAGGGTGGATTGCAAGTTCTCTTGGCCCATTTGGGTGAGGTTTTTCAAAACCTTCAGGGCGGCTTGGGTAATGCAATTAGAAAGATTGATGCATTCTTTGAGGTTAGGCTTGGTTAGCTATCCTTTTTCTTTATTCTGATCTATATATTTAATTTGTTCTTTATATTCTTTGAATTTGTAGCTATGGTTCGACCAAGTGTGGTCTAAGGCAACTCCAAGCATTTGAAGGAGTGCAAGCGATCCAAGTTTGGAGTACATACAGTGTCGCTAGGCATGGTATTAACAGATTTGCTTCTAAGGTAACTTTGGTGGCATTTCCAAATGCCCTAATGCCTGTAGCTTTCCTTCTGAAAATTAATGTATTTTTGATGAGTTCTGCAATCATAACAGTGCAACTGTTTATTTCATTTCTATCAATATTTAAATTCCCTATTAGATATGGACTATGATTTTCTTGAAGTTAGAGCCATGCCTAGTTCATACTTGCTCAAGTTTTAAATTGAGTCTAAATAACTAGCTACGGACTATGATTTTCTTGAAGTTAAAGCCATTTTTCCACGGCTGATGGCCTCAAGTTTATGAAGGTGCAATCTTCTCTCCTACCCATCAGAAAGAAAGGAAGGTGTAGTCTGATTTATCAACTTATGAAGCCACGGATCAACTTTTCATGTTCGCACTTCTCTTTTATGGTGTTAGCTAAACCCTTCGCAAGAGTCAATGTTTCCATTTGGTTGGTAATAATGCTTAGATCTCTACCTCAAAAATCAGGTAGTCTCATCCTCAAATGGACCAAAATATACAACCATTTTAGGTATGGAATAACCATTTTAGTTATACAACCAAGCTAATGGAAAATATACAATCAAGCTAATGGAAAATGTTATATTTCAGGTATGTTGTGTCACAACCATTTTAGTTTTATGTTGCTCAGTATAGAATTTCATACAGTTGGAAATAACTTGGATGATCAGATTCATGAAAGTTATGTGTTAGGCAAGTGAGTTTCAGTACTACACCAAGGTCATATATGGGCAGAGTTATCCTTGTAGCTTGTGTGACTACAAAGTCATGAAACTAGAAACCTTCATAAGTGTTCATTCCTCATTCAGATTCGTTCAATTTATATAGAGCTACCTTGTGGTAATGACACTCAAATTGGCCTTGCAGTCCACATCATGCATCTTGCATTCTGTTGCCTGCTTGTACCAATTGCATAATTGGATTGTGGCTCCATGTAAGATATAGAAGTAGAAATATATCAGTTCTATTTTATTTGCATATAGAAAAGCAGAACATTCTCTGCTAATGTTGAATCTTTATGCTGAGTATGAGTGTATCGTATGACTACATCTTGTTGTCCTGGAAACTTTTTACATGTACATGACGAGGGGCTGATGTTATCATCTTTTTACATGTACATGTTATGGTTCCACTGATATGTGAGGTACGCTCCCCACTTGTTATATTGCTATGTGTATTCTCATTTCTTATGAGCTATCTTGTGTCAAAAAGTGTTGTTACTGTTGGAGAGATATTTAAATCATTTATGGACCGGCTTAGCGTATCTTGTTCATGAGTATTTGGTTTATGTGCTATCCTTCTAATATGGATAAAATAAGGAAATGACTTGAACTGATTTTTTTGCATAAACCAGCTAGGTTGAATGCCGTATTTTATAGATGTAATTGGAAGTATGATGGCCCTTTTAGAAAAGAACTGTTTCAAGTGGATTTTGGTTAGAAGATTTAAAAAAGAAAAATCTAATTGCATGATCACTCTGTAGAATAATTCACTTTCACTG
This sequence comes from Magnolia changhungtana, assembly GCA_030180095.1. Lineage (NCBI taxonomy): Eukaryota > Viridiplantae > Streptophyta > Magnoliopsida > Magnoliales > Magnoliaceae > Magnolia > Magnolia changhungtana. Next base: position 5,335,761 of record JASAUF010000162.1, read on the forward strand.
TCTGTCTCTATTTTCTTCATGGTGCATGAGTGGCCCAAAGATCTCACATTGTAAGAGGAAATTGCTGAAGTCAACCAGTTGCTTCAAAATGAAATCCATTTAAGAAAGGCTGCTAAAGAGGAGGCCAACAATCTTAAAAGCCAATTGGTGTAGTTGAAAAAATTAGAGGTATGGTTACTCATCAATGAATGTGTAGCTTCTTTGTCATCATGCATGGCTCTGGTATTCATGAGGCATCTGGTGTGTTATTCCATACATATACAAACTCCAACATGCAACAATTTTAATCAGTGTCTTGTACAATAATTGGATACTAGTAGTAAGAGCTATGCTTATTCACAAATGCATTGACAGCTTTGCATTCATATGTGATAAAAGCTGTTCATTCTATTCCCTTAATAATCTGTTGTCTTTTTGGTGCTTTCCTGTTCAAGCGTAATTTCAAAGTAAGAAGTTGTAACCTCGAGCTTCAGTTCTCAGAACATTAGGAACTCCACCTTGCTTGCTTTACATCGTTTCTTCATGATGACACTATGCTGAACAATTCTTTAACTGAATAAAAAATTACATATTGTGGCGACACAAGATTGGATAATAAAAGTATATTTTTAGGAATAAATGGCACCATACACTTTGTTGCTATACATCATATACTACATCCGTGGGTTTTTTTTATACCATTAGATCTGGTTGTAGCAAATACTTGATAGTTGATAGTTTAGTATGGTTTTAAACTTGTTCCAAGATCCCCACCCTCATGTGCGCTAGGTTGCTATTAATGCAAATGGGCAATTGTCTACAGATTTGGGGCCAAACCTTTAAGTTCAATATCATCAACGGGTGTTGCATGCATTAGCCTCAGCTATAGATGATTTCCAAAATCCTCGAGTACAGGTAAGTGGGTTTCTGGCATTGTGGTTCATACTTGATAGAACATTGTCTGGTCATTATCTATTTCTTTTTTAGGTGCATTGAAAACTATCTATTGTCTGGTCATTATCTATTTCCTTTTTAGGTGGTTGTTAAGCCTAACTGAGTCATTGTCACACTGTTTAAAGCTTCAAAAGGGAATTGGCCTGACTTGCACTTCAACGAAGATAAGGTAAATGCCAAATTTCGATTTCCTCTTTCTTATTGTAATTACTATGAACAAGAAATAGGAGAAGTCAGCCCCTGTTTAAATTTTTCATTTCCTTATCTTGTGAACACAACACACAATCATGTGCTTGTGAACAGAACACATAATCTTTCTTATTGCTTGTAACAGTAATAGTGGGCTGAAATTTTATAGGATAGCTGTAAGACCCGTGCCCTAGTCCGTACCGTTCCGTAGGCTTCCGCGATCCTACCGGACAAATTCTGACAATTTTCGACTCTTATCCGACGTTTGCGCGCGATCCTAAGCCGAGTCCCGCATACCGAAGTCGGCTCGATTTGAAACTCGTCTTTGACGACTGCGCCGTCACTGCGGTTCTGATGCCGCGTCTCGTGCATCGAGGCGATACCCTGGCCAGGAGATGTGGGCCTGTATTCAGTTCGAGGAAAGACGCCGCGTGTTGCAAATTCGGAGAAAAGAATCTCTACCCAACATCACATCAATCAAATCACTCACCCAGGCCTCTCCCACCAACTAATTAAAGCAACCCATGCTTAGCCTATTCCTCTTATCCCAAAAGTCAAAGGGACCCATACCTCCCATGCCTTATCTCTTACACACCACTCCTCCCTCCTCTCCCATCATCTCTCTCTTTCATTCACTCTTTCATTTTTCCTCCCAAGCAATCTACGTTCCAAGCTCCCCATGAGAGAGATAGTGTGGCACACCTTCCTATCTCCCATCCTCACCCTCTAAAATCAATCTCCACCATTGAAGTCCATCCATTGGAGCTCTAGCATGCTTTAGCGGTGGGTGCTTCTCTCTCTCTCTCTCTCTTTCTCATTTTTGTGTGATGTGTAGCCCACTCGGATGGACCCCATCTTGATGTATGTCTTATCCAACTGTCCAAGTCATGTGGGCCCCACCTTTTAGTGATGGGAAACCACAAGTATCAGATTGATTCAAATAAGGTGGGCCACGTCCATGTGGGACCCACCTTGATTTTTATATTCAAGCCGTTCATCCAGCGTCCCTGGACGCTGGACGTGGACTAAATGAAGTGTGAACAAACAGTGAGTTTGGAGGCCTTTTGATGGACCGCTCATGCAGGCCCCACTTTAATGTATGGACTTAATCCATGCCGTCCATTCCTATCTCCACTTCATTTTAGACGTTGAGACGAAAAACGAGGTTGATCCGAGTATTCGGTGGGCCATAGCATAAAAGACAATGTTTTGACCTTTGAAACCCACCTTGATGTTTTGTTCTTACCAGAACACGCTGTATATTGGGCTCAATTGGACAGTCTCGAGCCATGAAATTCAATGGGTGGAGTGGATCCACCTGATACGGGCCCTACCATAGAAAAACTACAGAAAAACTATTTTTTTAAAAAAATAAAATAAATAGGCAACACAGCAGCTGACGCTGCTGCTGCTGCAAGGACGGCACAACAGCTGGGACGGTCCCTGGCAGACCGTGGGTCCCCCAACGTGGGCCCCACTGTGATGGTTGTGGAATTCAACACCGTGCATTCGATGGCCCCTTAGGGCAGTGGGCCCCACGCCAAAAATCAGCCATCTACATGGCCCAGGTGGCCCATGTCACAGGGAGTAGTGTGGTTGAACCGTCTGCCATTGAAACCCATTTTTGGGTCCATAAAAGTTTGGGATCATATGAATTTTTTTTCCCTCTTCATTCCAGGTCAGCGTGACCTTTTCAACAGGTTGGATGGAAAATAAGCATTATGGTGGGCCCCACGTGGGACCACAATGATGTATGTGTTTTATTCAGGCCGTCCACTGCCGTGGACGGTGAGAGCCACCATGGTATATGTGTCTGTCCTCACCGTCCACTGTTTGGACGGTGGAACCCACCGTGACGTACGTGTCCTATTCACGCCATCCAGCCATTTATCTGGTGGGCCCACATCAAGGAAACAGTGTTGATTAAACGTCTACCATTGTGACCCTTTTGTGGTCTAGAAATTTTGGGCCAACATGAAATTTGTTTTTCCTTTCATCCAGGCCTGTCTGACCGTATCAACAGATTGGATGTCATATAAACATTGTGGTGGGCCCCACGTGGAACCCACTATGATGTATGTGTTTTGGTCAGTCCACAGCAATGGACGGTGGAACCCATTAGGATTTATGTGCTTTATTCGCACCATCCAACTATTTGGACGGTGGGGTCCACCATGATGCATGTGTTACATCCAAACCGTCCAACCATTTTTGGAAAATAATTTTAAGGCTTGAGACGAAAATAAGACAGATTCATTTATCAAGTGGACCACAGTGCACGGTGAGGATTGAACGGCTACCATTGAAATCCTTGAGATCTTATGATTAGATTGGATGGGAAATAAATGTTATGGCGGGCCTTGGGAATTTTAATAGTGGAAATCATTATCACCACTTATATTTGAGTGTGGCCCATTTGATATATATGTGGCCCATGTGGTGTGGCCCACTTACCATAATCATGGCCCATTGTTAAGGCTCACCTTGATATATATGAGGTCCTTGTGATGTGGCCCGTTAGATGTATTTGGGGCCCATGGGTCAGGGCCCAATGTGATGTATATAAGGCCCATTTCAATGTGTGATTCTGCCATGATAAATGTATTGTATATCCGCACCATTTAGCCCGCTGGATGGTGGGACTCACCCCGATGTATGTATTTTATATCCGCACTATCTACCCGTCTTGATGGCGCAGGGCCCGCCTACACTGTACAGGCCCACCATGCTGTGCGTGCTTCATCCATACCGTCCACTTGTGCGGCCCACCTAGATGTACGCATTTTGTATCCACACCGTCCATAATGTTGGGATAGTGTTGGACAAAGTTTGGTTGGCGTCGATTTACATGGATAATGTTTGGACAATGCTGATCATCATATGTGGGCCATGGGTGTAGTGATGTACATGTTATACCTACAATTATTGAAATGATTTTTGGCGCGACCCATATAATGAGGCCCACCTTAATATATTTATGGCCGTTCATGTGGTGTATTTGAGGGCCCATGAATATGGCCCACCTATTATGTATATATATGGCATTTGTCGAGGCCCAATATGATGTTTTATGACCCACCTTGATATATTTGTGGCCCATCCCTGAGGCCCACCTTGATGTATTAGTGCGATCCATTGTGGCGTATGTGACCCATCATGATGTGTTTGGCCCATGTGCGGGCCACCTGTTTGTCTTGTTAAGTCCATGAGACGTGGCCCATTGTGATATATTTGAGGCCCATGGGCGAGGCCCATTAGTGCTGCCCATATGATGCAACCCACTTGTGTGTACGAGGCCCATTAGTGCGGCCCATTGATGCAACTCATTTAATGTGTACGAGGCCCATTAGTGCGACCCATTAATGCAAGGCCCATCGTGACATGTATTGGGCCCATGACGCGTGGCCCATTTGATGTGTTCAAGGCTCAGATACGTGGCCCATTTGATGCGTATAAGACCCATGTGTAGGGCCCACATGTTATGTATTTGAAGCCCATGAGCAGGGCCCACCTGAGGTGTATATATGAGGCCCATTGATGTGGCCCACTTATTGTATTCAAGGACCACAAGTTGCAGCCCATTATGATGTACTGGGGCCCATGGGTCATGGCCCATTGAGATGTATACTCGGCCCATACGTCGTGGCCCATTGAGATGTGTATCCGACCCATTTAGTGAGGCCATTGTGATATATTCTTGCTCATATGATGAGGCCCATTGAGATGTAATTCTGGCCCATACGTTGCGGCCCAAAGCGATATGCATTAGGCCCATGTGACGCGACCCACTTGATTTATGAGACCCTTGTGTGAGGCCATGGGCCCACTATATGTTTGGCCCTATGTGGGTCACTCGTTGGGAGCAATGTTGGTTAGATGTCCACATTATTGGGCAATGACGGTTAGATGTCCACATCGTGACCTTCCCTTAGGCCTTGATCGGCCGATTACCGATTATCGATCAAGGCCGATTACCGATTCTTATTTGTCATGACCGATTGTCGATTATCGATCGAGGCCGATTACTGATTTTGATTTGTCGTGGCCGATTGCCGATTCCGATTGTCGGGGTCCAATGTGATGTTTATGCGATCCGTGTTTGAGGCCCGACGTGATGTGTATTCAGCCCGTGTCTAAGGCCTAATGTGATGTATATTGAGGCCTAGGTGATGAGGCTCATTATGATGCATTTGAGGGCCAGGCGAAGGAGCCCATTGTGATGTATGTTAGGATATGTGAAAGGCCCATCGTGGTATGTATTAAGCTCTTGAGTGGGACCCATGGTGTTGTATATTTGACCCTTGTGTGAGGCCATGGGTCCACTATATGTTAGGCTTTATGTGGGTCATTCCATGGGGGTAATGTTGGTTAAATGTCCACATTGTCGAAGCCGATTGATGAGGCCGGTTATTGATACCGATTATGAGTATGTGACAGCATAACATCATCATACACGTCGATACTCATATCTGCATGTTTATTATGAGATGTGGTTGACCATTGCATATGTCATTGGATAGATTGTCATGAGACTCCCTGATAGGCGGAGGTTATTTCACATGAACACATGGTATGTGCAGGATTGATGCATGACTGGATTGTGTGACTCATGCATCATTGCATTACGATTACTGTACGCCCTAGCGACATCAGGGTCATAGCCTCCACAGGCATATCGTGGATGGCCAGACAGGACACCGAAAATGTTTGGTTCTAACATACGGGCGCCATAGATGTCCCTGGGTGAAAATTTCTAAACCTCTGTGGTTAGGAGATGACTCCAACGTCGAGACCGAGTGGATATATGAGCGCACGAGGGCTGAATACCAGGAGGCCACGTCTCCTACTGTGTCGTGGTTGGTTGGAAAGGGGTGTGGCTTTACTCGCCCAAGGGTAGGGGCAGTACTAGGCTGAGTTTGACCAGCTCGTGAATGGGTCTGCTATCGACGTGCCGGATAGGTATTGATAGACTATTAGCCAGGTGAATAGTGAGGTTTCTTACGCTCACTTAGACCGTGCTGCTGGGAGAGAGACAGTGCCACTTGGAGTGTACTAAACCCCGGTGATGATCCCAGAGATGAACTGTACTGATATGTGGACTTATTGAGTAGGAGTTGCATGTTCATTCATTCATTCATTCACATCCACTCGGGCTGGTGGTGCGCAACTAATTGTTGTGTGCCTTCGTTATGGCAAGGATTTCGGTTAGGGCACGCGACTAACCTGAGATCAAGAGTTTACCACATTGAGTCTGACTATCCAAATTTAGGTATGGGACTGGTTTGGATAGAAGTCCCTTATGGTGGATCCCGTAGCCTGCGATACTATGTACTATCATCCCGATTTCACACTCTAGCATGGTCATTCCATTGGCACCACATATTGCATATTGCATTACACCCTCGGTATATGGCATTTTGGGTTGCTATGTTTCTGTATTCCTGTGACTTAGATGAGAGTGATGGTATTCGTTAGCTCTTCCGAATTGAATATTGCATTATATTTTTAGCATCCGATATTTGATTATTTATGACTCCTCATTTGCATAGCTGTCCTACATTACGTATTCTGATATTGATTGACTCATGGACTTGTCCGTATTTTCGCTTACTTTGTTATCGTATGATTTATGATCTTGTCAGTATTTCTGTTTACTTTGATAAATTCTTGCTCTTGTCAGTGTTTCTGCTGATTCCGACATTGTACGATTTATGGATTACCAGTGTTTCCGGCATTGTATGATTAAGGCATTGCATTGTATACTTGGCACTTACCTTGTGCACACACTTACACCACCCTTTAAGCTTTCTATAAGCTTATACACGATAGATGCGTGTAGGTAATGTTAGGTTGTTGCAACGTCGAGCTTAGAGTACGCAGCCGTCTTCTGGAGCTTTGATTTTTTATATATGTATTTCCCTTTCAGTACTGTACTCAAATGATTATATTAGTGGATATGTGATGATGATATTGCCTTTGTGAATTGGGTAATCTTGTGGTTATGCTTATTACGAGTTAAATGTATATATATATATATATAATAATTCCTCCTTGTAGGATCTCAAGATCGAAAATCTGGCGTATGACGCTAGGAGCCGAGAATGGGGTACTACGGAGGCTGTCGGCACCGAATTTGGGGCGTGACAATAGCTATAAGACCAGCCATGCTTTATGAGATTGAATGTTGGGCAGCCAAGGAAGAACGCATTCATAGGATGAGTTTAGCTGAAATAAGGATATTCAGCCACTGCTTCAAATGGAGGGACTACACAAAGATTTGGTTAGGGAGACTACTGATGGTGAACTAGCAGCTGCAACAAATATGAGAGTTACAAAGGTGAAAAGAAACATAAGGTGGTTGGTAAGATAAGATAGATTGACAATACTTGTTTCAAATTTCTTAGATGGATGATGAATGTATTTAGGAATGTAAATGAAAATAAAAAACTTATAATATATATATGTATATATATGTTATCAATGGAGGATACCTTGTTTAGAGGGACATGAAATTCTTATAGCTTATGGTATGGTGCCCCAATATTGGTTGTATGTTACTAGTATGTAGTAGATAATATTAGGTTCAATAGTAGATAATACTAGAGAATCCCTAAACCTAAACCTACACCTAATCCTAATCTACTTCTTAACTTAAACCTAAACTTGAAAACCCAAACCTAAATCCGTACACAAACCCGAACCCGAACCGAACCCGATTTCCTAAACCTAAACCTTAACCTATTCTCAATTCCCTAAACCGTAACCTATAACCTACACTTATAACCTAAACCTATAACCTAAACCTGTAACCTTAACCTAAATGTAAAACCTAAACCTAAACTTAAACCCAAGCCTGATCCCGAACCCAAATCTGAATCCCTAAACCCTTAGCCTAAACCTAAAACCCAAACGTAAACCCGATCTCGAACCCGAACCTGATATCCTATACTTAAACCTTAACATATTCTCAAATCCCTAAACTTAAACCTATACCTAATCCTAATCGTAACTCCCTAACCTAAACCTAGACCTAAACTTGAAAACCCAAACCTAAACCCGATCTCGAACCCGAATCTAAATCCCTAAACGCTTAGCCTAAACCTAAAACCCAAACGTAAACCCGATCTCGAACCTAAACCCAATTTCCTATACTTAAACCTTAACGTATTCTCAAATCCCTAAACCTAAACCTAAAACTATTCTCAAATCCTTAAACCTTAACCTATAACCTAACCTAAACCTATACTTATAATCTAAAACTATTTCCAAATCCCAAAACCTATAACCTAAACCCGAATCCAAACCCGAACCCGAACCTGAACCCAAATTCCTAAACCTAAACCTAAACATATAACCTATAACCTATAACTTAAGCCTATACCTAAACCTAAAACCTTACTTATAACCTAAAACTATTCTCAAATCTTTAAACCCTAACGTATAACCTAACCTAAACCTATACTTATAACCTAAAACTATTCTCAAATCCCAAATCCTATAACCTAAACCCGAATCCAAACCCGAACCCGAACCAGAATTCCTAAACCTAAACATAAACATATAACCTATAACCTATAACTTAAGCCTATACCTAAACCTAAAACCTTACTTATAACCTAAAACTATTCTTAAACCTTAACCTATAACCTAACCTAAACCTATACTTATAACCTAAAACTATTCTCAAATCCCAAATCCTATAACCTAAACCCGAATCCAAACTCGAACCCGAACCCGAATTCCTAAACCTAAACCTAATTAAACATATAACCTATAACCTATAACTTAAGCCTATACCTAAACCTAAAACCTTACTTATAACCTAAAACTATTCTCAAATCCTTAAACCTTAATCTATAACCTAACCTAAACTATACTTATAACCTCAAACTATTCTCAAATACCAAATCCTATAACCTAAACCCGAATCCAAACCCGAACCCGAACCCGTATTCCTAAACCTAAACCTAAACATATAACCTATAACCTATAAATTAAGCCTATACCTAAACCTAAAACCTTACTTATAACCTAAAACTATTCTCAAATCCTTAAACCTTAACCTATAACCTAACCTAAACCTATACTTATAACCTAAAACTATTCTTAAATCCCAAATCCTATAACCTAAACCCGAATCCAAACCCGAACCCGAACCCGAACCCGAATTCCTAAACCTTAACCTAAACATGTAACCTATAACCTATAACCTAAGCCTATAACTTAAACCTAAAGCTAAACCTATAACCTAATCCTAAACCTATAACCTAGACTCAAATCCCTAAACCTAAACCTACACCTAATTCTAATCTCAACTCCCTAACCTAAGCCTAAACCAAAACTTGAAAACCCAAACCTAAATGCAATCCCGAACCCGAACCCGAACCCGATTTCCTAAACCTATACCTTAACCTATTCTCAATTCCCTAAACCTATAGCTTATAACCTAAACCTGAACCTTAACCTTAACCTAAACCTAAACCTATAACCTATAACCTAAACCTAAACCTAAAACCTAAATGTATTCTCAAATTCCTAAACCTAAACCTACACCTAAACCTAATCTCAATTCCCTAACCTAAACCTAAACCTAAACTTGAAAACCCAAACCTAAACCCGATCCCGAACCCGATTCCGATTTCCTAAACCTAAACCTTAACCTATTCTCAATTTCCTAAACCTTAACCTATAACCTAACCTAAACCTAAACCTAAGCCTAAAACCTAAACCTATGACCTAAAACCTAAATGTATTCTCAAATTCCTAAACCTAAACCTACACCTAATCCTAATCTCAACTCCCTACCCTAAACCTAAACCTAAACATGAAAACTCAAACCTAAACCCGATCCCAAACCCGAACCCGATTTCCTAAACCTAAACCTTAACCTATTCTCAATTTCCTAAACCTATAGCTTATAACCTAAACCTAAACCTTAACCTAAACCTATAACCTTAACCTAAACCAAATCCTATGACCTAAAACCTAAATGTATTCTCAAATCTCTAAACCTAAACCTACACCAAATCCTAATCTCAACTCCCTAATCTAAACCTAAACCTAAACTTGAAAACCCAAACCTAAACCCGATCCCGAACCCGAACCCGATTTCCTAAACCTAAACCTTAACTTATTCTCAAATTCCTAAACCTAAACCTACACCTAATCCTAATCTCAACTCCCTAACCTAAACCTAAACCTAACTTGAAAACCCAAACCTAAACCTGATCCCGCCCGAACCCGATTTCCTAAACCTAAACCTTAACCTATTCTCAATTCCCTAAACCTTAACCTATAACCTAACCTAAACCTAAACCTATAACCTAAACTTACAACCTAAACCTAAACCTAAGCTAAAACCTAAACCTATGACCTAAAACCTAAATGTATTCTCAAATCCCTAAACCTAAACCTACACCTAATCCTAATCTCAACTCCCTAACCTAAACCTAAACCTAAACTTGAAAACCCAAACCTAAACCTGATCCCGAACCCAAACCCGATTTCCTAAACCTAAACCTTAACCTATTCTCAATTCCCTAAAGCTATAGCTTATAACCTAAACCTTAACCTAAATCTAAACCTAAACCTTAACCTAAACCTAAACCAAATCCTATGACCTAAAACCTAAATCTAAACCTAAACCTTAACCTAAACCTAAACCAAATCCTATGACCTAAAACCTAAATGTATTCTCAAATCTCTAAACCTAAACCTACACCTAATCCTAATCTCAACTCCCTAACCTAAACCTAAACCTAAACTTGAAAACCCGAACCGAACCCGAACCCGAACCCGATTTCCTAAACCTATACCTTAAACCTTTTCTCAATTCCCTAAACCTATAGCTTATAACCTAAACCTAAACCTAAACCTTAACCTAAACCTATAACCTTAACCTAAACCAAATCTATGACCTAATTCCTAAATATATTCTCAAATCCCTAAACCTAAACCTACACCTAATCCTAATCTCAACTCCCTAACCTAAACCTAAACCTAAACTTGAAAACCCAAACCTAAACCCGATCCCGAACCCGAACCCGATTTCCTAAACCTATACCTTAACCTATTCTCAATTCCCTAAACCTACATCTTATAACCTAAACCTAAACCTAAACCTATAACCTTAACCTAAACCAAAACCAATGACCTAAAACCTAAATGTATTCTCAAATCTCTAAACCTAAACCTACACCTAATCCTAATCTCAACTCCCTAACCTAAACCTAAACTTAAACTTTAAAACCCAAACCTAAACCCGATCACGAACCCGAACCGAATTTCCTAAACCTAAACCTTAACCTATTCTCAAATCCCTAAACTTAAACCTACACCTAATCCTAATCTCAACTCCCTAACCTAAACCTAACTTGAAAACCCAAACCTAAACCCGAACCCGATTTCGAACCTAAACCTTAACCTATAACCTAACCTAAACCTAAACCTATAACCTACATTTATAACCTAAACCTAAGCCAAAACCTAAACCTATGACCTAAAACCTAAATGTATTCTCAAATCCCTAAACCGAAACCTACACCTAATCCTAATCTCAACTCTCTAACCTAAACCTAAACCTAAACTTGAAAACCCAAACCTAAACCCGATCCCGAACCCAAACCCGATTTCCTAAACCTAAACTTTAACCTATTCTCAATTCCCTAAACCTATAGCTTATAACCTAAACCTAAACCTATAACCTTAACATAAACCAAAACCTATGACCTAAAACCTAAATGTATTCTTAAATCTCTAAACCTAAACCTACACCTAATCCTAATCTCAACTCCCAAACCTAAACCTAAACCTAAACTTGAAAACCCAAACCTAAAACCCAATCCCGAACCCGAACCCGATTTCCTAAACCTAAACCTTAACCTATTCTCAAATCCCTAAACATAAACCTACACCTAATCCTAATCTAAACTCCCTAACCTAAACCTAAACCTAAACTTGAAAACCCAAACCTAAACCCGATCCCGAACCCGAATTCCTAAACCTAAACCTTAACCTATTCTCAAATCCTCAACCTAAACCTTTACCTAATCCAAATCTCAACTCCCTAACCTAAACCTAAACCTAACTTGAAAACCCAAACCTAAACCCGATCCCGAACCCGAACCCGATTTCCTAAACCTAAACCTTAACCTATTCTCAATTTCCTAAACCTTAACCTATAACCTAACTTAAACCTAAACCTATAACCTACACTTATAACGTAAACCTAAACCTAAACCTATAACCTAAACCTACGCCTAAAACCGAAACCTTAACCTAAACCTTAACATATAACCTAAACCTAAAACCTAAATGTATTCTCAAATCCCTAAACCTAAACCTACACCTAATCCTAATCTCAACTCCTTAACCTAAACCTAAACCTAAACTTGAAAACCCAAACCTAAACCCGATCCCGAACTCCGAAACCGATTTCCTAAACCTAAACCTTAACCTATTCTCAAATCCCTAAACTTAAACTTACACCTAATCCTAATCTAAACTTCCTAACCTAAACCTAAACCTAAACTTGAAAACCTAAATTAACCTAAACCCAATCCCGAACCCGAACCCGAACCCGAATTCCTGAACTTAAACCTTAACCTATTTTCAAATCCCTAAACCTAAACCTACACCTAATCCTAATCTCAATCGCCTAACCTAAACCTAAACCTAAACTTGAAAACCCAAACCTAAACCCGATCCCAGAACCCGAACCCGATTTCCTAAACCTAAACCTTAACATATTCTCAATTCCCTAAACCTTTAGCTTATAAGACCTAAAACCTTAACCTTAACCTAAACCTATAACCTTAAAACCAAAACCTATGACCTAAAACCTTAACCTATAACCTATAACCTATAACCTAACCTTAACCTAAACCTAAAACCTAAACCTTAACCAATAACCTACAACCTAAACCTAAACTTAAAACCTAAATGTATTCTCTAATCCCTAAACTTAAACCTACACCTAATCCTAATCTCAACTCACTAACCTAAACCTAAACCTAAACTTGAAAACCCAAACCTAAACCTGATCCCGAACCCAAACCCTATTCCCTAAACCTAAACCTTAACCTATTCTCAATTCCCTAAACCTATAGCTTATAACCTAAACCTAAACCTTAACCTAAACCTAAACCAAGACCTATGACCTAAAACCTAAATATATTCTCAAATCTCTAAACCTGAACCTACACCTAATCCTAATCTCAACTCCCTAACCTAAACCTAAACCTACACTTGAAAACCCAAACCTAAAACCCGATCCCGAACCCGAACCCGAACCTGATTTCCTAAACCTAGACCTTAACCTATTCTCAAATCCTAAACTAAACCTAATCCTAATCTAAACTCCCTAACCTAAACCTAAACTTAAACTTGAAAACCCAAACCTAAACCCAATCCCGAACTCCGAACCCGAATTCCTAAACCTAAACCTTAACCTATTTTTAAATCCCTAAACCTAAACCTACACCTAATCCTAATTCAACTCCCTAACCTAAACCTAAACCTAAACTTGAAAACCCAAACCTAAACCCGATCCCGAACTTGAAACCGATTTCCTAAACCTAAACCTTAACATATTCTCAATTCCCTAAACCTATAGCTTATAAGACCTAAAACCTTAACCTTACCCTAAACCACCTTAAAACAAAAACCTATGACCTTAAACCTTAACCTATAACCTATAACCTATAACCTAAACTTATAACCTATAACCTAACCTTAACCTAAACCTTAACCAATAACCTAAAACCTAAAAATAAACCTAAAACCTAAATGTATTCTCAAATCCCTAAACCTAAACCTACACCTAATCCTAATCTCAGCTGCCTAACCTAAACCTAAACCTAAACTTGAAAACCCAAACCTAAACCCGATCCCGAACCCGAAACTGATTTCTTAAACCTAAACCTTAACCTATTCTCAATTCCTTAAACCTAAACCTTAACCTAAACCTAAACCTTAACCTAAACTTAAAACCTAAACCTAAACCTATAACCTGAAACCTAAACCTAAACTTAAAACCTAAACCTAAACCTATAATCTAAAACCTAAACCTAAAACCTGAATGTATTCTCAAATCCCTAAACTTAGACCTACACCTAATCCTAAACCTAAACTTGAAAACCCAAACCTAAACCCGATACCGAACCCGAACCCGATTGTTGTAATAATGTAGTTCAATCACATGGCAACAAACAAGAATGTATCCCTTTTAACACATGCCCCTTTTTACAAAGCTTTAATTTTTGTTGTTGTTTCTATTAATTGAAACACTTTTTTGCATTACTTGCTCATATTAGGTTTATTTTAATGATCAGTTTTATTTTAAAAAAGTGCCCACTTTTTTGGATGAAGTTTCTACAATTCTTCATGATTCTGAATTATAATGTTTTGTTGGCTGAATATTTTTTTCTTAGATGAAAGACACAGAAAATTGTTGCTGATTTTTTTCATTTTTTTACTTATGAAGTTAAACTTTATATGTATGGATGAATGTAATGTGGATAAGATTGTTTGTGTTTGGATGGATGTAGTTTATGTTTGGATGGATTTATGTAGTTTGGGTTTAGATGGATGTGAATGTGAATGTGATGAAATATATTGTATAACGGGTGTATGAAGCATACTGTAACAAGTCAAATTTGAAAATGTCCTTCAAGGGTCATAAGAGATGGCCTATAGCAGTCCTTTTAAAGGACGGTCCATGACCGTCCTTCATAAGAGACGGTCCATGACAGTCCTTTTTAAGGACGGTCCATGGCTGTCCGTTTAAAGGACGGTTCATGGCCATCCTTTGAAGGCTCATAAGAGACAGTCCATGATAGTCCTTTTTAAGGACGGTCCATGACCGTCCGTTTAAAGGATGGTCCATGGCCGTCCTTTGAAGGCTCATAAGAGACAGTCCATGACAGTCCTTTTTAAGGACGGTCCATAGCCGTCCTTTTTAGGCTCATAAAGGACGGTCCATGACAGTCCATTTTAAGGACAGTCCATGACCATCCTTTTCTAGGACGGTCCATGACCGTCTTTTTTTCGTTAATAAGAATGACGGTTTTCAACCGTAGGCCACGTCAAAATTTGACGGCCTATGTGACAGTCCATGACCGTCCTTTTTGGTCATTTGAGACGGTTTTGGACCGTCCTTTTTTCGCTGTTTTGGCGTAGTGGAATGGTCCAATGATCTGAATCAAAACAGTGTTGTGGATACCTCAATAAATTTCAGTTGAATGAGCCACTGTGACCATTAATGTCGATCTGTAGATAAATTTTAGAAAATTTCAATGGCGCCTCTCAATCAACTTAAAAATCGAGAGTTAGGATCATGACTGAAGCATGGTCATGAGGAAAAGCTTACTCATAGTTGTAATGTGAATATGGAAGGCATAAATCACCATCTCAACGTGTGGGGCCTAGTGGGTGGCAACATAAACTGATTTTGAGTCCGGACGGAGCTAAAATTAATGATCGCCCAACTATACCCGCCTTTTGAAGAAATCTTTTATACTCAGCAAAATGCGACACTTGATAAATAGGTGATACGAATCTAGTGTTAGACTAGTTTAAACAACCCACAATTTGGGTTACAGCTTACCTACAGTGGGTCCCACAATTTGGTCATCTTGTAAGTGCGTGTTATCAATAGTAGCACTCTGCTAAAGTACAATGAATAACTTTTCATCCCCCTTTGCAACCCACTTATATGAGTTTATATATTGAATATGTATTAAAAAGGGTTTTTTACTAAAAATTCCTTCAAATACATGATATTAGGAGAAGATGCTTTGAGGGTGGATACTTACCAAAGCATCTTTATAACAAGTACTGATTGAAGGTGAAAGGTCTATTTTCCCTTATAAGTAGAGCAGCATGGAGTCGAGTCGCACTGTGTTAGGGCTGACCCGACCCGACCCGACTCGACTCGGTTTTGAAATAGACCTGATCTGAACCTAACTAAACTCAGTACCAAGTCTAGCATGCCTAATCCAATTTGAGTCTGGGTCTGGCATCGACTAACTCAGACTGAGAGTGACCCGATCGCATGTATCGAGTCGAGTTGAGTCAACACCAAGTCGGGTTAGGTACAGTGGGTATTTGTTAGTTGAAATCACAACTCATAACCTAGGTGCACCAGCCGAAATTGCAGCATATCCATCAGCTACACAGCATCTCAGATCTGAAATGTCAAATTTGAGATTTTTTTTATATGTACGAGTCAGGTTTTGAATTGAGTCGAGTCAGTACCGAGTCAGATTTCAGGTCGAGTCGAGTTATTGGGTGACCCAAACTCAATTCGGTACGAGTTTGGATTGGACAAAATCTACCAGGCTCGTATCGACTCACCCACTCGGTTCAGGTCAAGTTGGGTCTGAACGAGTCGAGTCATCTCGTGCGCAGCTCTACTTATAAGGGAATTCATGCATAATGGAAATCTCTAGATAAAACCCAATTGCATTTGTCCAGCTACAAACCCATGTGGCCCCATCGCGATGTGTTTCCAATATCCACACCAACCACTAGTTGTGCAGCTTAATTTTAGACGTAGGCCTAAAAACCCATTCCCATCTATTATTCAGGTTGGATGAACGGTTGAAAAAGTTGTAGAGAGGGATACCCACCTTCCAAATTGTTTCCTTCCATGTAAGCCCACCCAAATCAAGAATTTTCTTGATTTTTGGATTTTACATTATCATGACGATGAAACCTATAAAAATTAATAATGAACTTCTATCTCCCAAATGTTTCCTTCAATGATGTCCACTTGAATCACAAGTGAGTCTAATTTTTTAGTGGATTTCACATACACATGACAGTAGGTTCAGGTGGGTATCCCATAAGTTTTTTATCGTTATTTTCTATAGAATTGCCTACACTTAAGGTTATTGAGCAAACAATGCCCGCTTTCAAAATATTTAAAATAAATCGCTTAACCTTTGAAAATATAGAGAAAAAACTGCTCCCTTGGTTTTGACTTCGATGATCGATCGAAAATAGTATTAGGGCGTAAAAAGAAGAAGTCAAAATTACTCTATAAAGGAAGACTCCTCAAATCAAGCACAAGATCCATCTTAGCTTGATTATTAGGCTGAACATCTGGGTGTAACAGGTAGAAATTTTATGTGACAGCTAGGCAAATCACCAAAGTTTTGTAACAGTTAGGCTTATTTTTAGCTTTCCCTCCTAGAATAGATTTTGTATACTTGTATATATTTCCATTCAAACAATTGTAAAAAATATATTCTTCCCAGATAGTAATAAGAAATTCAATGTCAATATTTTCAAACTTCATCATAGTATCAGGAGAGCCTTCCTCCCACGAGAACTCGATCCCAAACACTGAAAATACCCATACCCCGATCACAACCCCACCATCTCCAACAAATATCCCTCTTATTGCTCTCAATATTACTGCACAGATAAATGAAAAACTCACACCCTCAACCTTCCCTCAATGGCGTGCCTAGTTCGAAGCCCTCCTCATTGGGTATAATCTACTTGATTATGTTACTGGTGATAAACCCTTTCCCAACCCCAATGATCCGTCTATTTCCATCCTTCAAAGAACCCATTGAATAAGACAAGATAAGTTTATCCTCAGTGCTATTTTGGCTTCAATGACCACCACCATAACACCATTCATTTCCATTGCCAAAACCTCCCAAGAAGCATGGCAAAAATTACACACCATGTATGCAAGCAAATCCCGCACTCGTGCAATGCAGCTTAAACAGGAACTCACCTTGATAAAGAAGGGCAATCAGACGGTTCAAGAATACCTGCACACTGTTAAATCTCTTGCAGATGAAATTTCCCTCATTGATCATTCTATCTTTGAAGATGATCTCACGCTCTACATCCTAAATGGACTAGGAATTGACTTCCGCGAAATCGCAGCCCCCATTCGCACACAGGAATGCCCACTCACATTCAAAGAATTACATGACCTTCTCATAGGTCACGATGCCTACCTGCGACGTCTTGAAGCCACATCTCAGCAGTTGGTCGCCTCTGCCAATTACTTCAATCGACGACCTGGTGCCAGCTCTTCTTCTGGAGGTCACAACTCTAAGGGCTTCTCAAAACAATACAGGTATGACCGTAACAATGGATCTCAACAACAAAACTCTCCTTCAGCCCAGTACCGAAACAATGGTGGCCCACGAGACAATAGGAAAAACAAACCCACTGGAAAATGTCGTTACACCCCAAAATGCCAACTTTGTGATCAATTGGGTCACATTGCCAAATACTATCCCCATGTGTAGTTCTCTGAAGCAACGACAAATTGTGCCTCAACATCACCAGCCCAAGACACAAAATGGCTTATTGACTCGGCAGCATCACACAATATCACTGGTGATTTGGCTAATTTATTAGTTCATTCTGAATATGATGGCATTGACGAGGTTGTAATCAGTGATGGTTATGGTTTGCATGTCTCACACATTGGTTCATTGGTTCTTCACTCACCCGCCCACACCTTTCATTTAAATGACACCCTTTGTGTTCCTCATATACGAAAAAATCTTATTTTCGTCCATCATTTTACATCTCAAAATCATGTTTTTATTGAATTTCAGCATTCTTTTTTTCTTGTTAAGGATCAGACCACGGGGCAGTTCTACTCAAAGGTGCATGTGAAAATGGAGTTTACACCCTATCGGAGTCAATGGTGAAATCTTCTCCAAAAATGGTTGCAAACGTGCATAAATGGACATCCGTTGATGGGTGACACAAACGTCTTGGACACCCGTCTCATAAAATTGTTCATCAACTTGCCAACTCTTTTTCTCTTCCAATAATACAAGAAAAAGTTTCTCAACTCTGTACTTCTTGTTCAGTCAATAAAGCACACAAACAACCATTTCGGCCCACTAGTGTTCAAAGTCATGCACCACTTGACTTAATTTATACTGATGTTTGGGGCCCCTCTAATTCTCTTGGCATTGATGGATCCCGCTATTATTTGATTTTGGTTGATCATTTCACAAAATATATTTGGTTCTATCCTATGGAAACAAAATCTGGTGTTAGCACAATATTTTCTCAATTTAAACATATCGTTGAAACCAGATTTCAATTAAAAATCAAAAGCATTTATTCGGATAATGGTGGTGAATTTGTGGCCTTGAAAAAATATTTTTCTATCCATGGAATAAGCCATTACACTACTGCCCCCCGAACATCACAGCAAAATAATGTTTCCGAGCGTCGTCACCATCACTTGGTGGAAACAGGCCTCACACTATTACACGATGCTTCACTATTCTTGATATATTGGCCCCATGCTTTTTCCACTGCTGCATACCTTATAAATCATCAACCAACACCTCTTTTACACAACAAATCACCATTTGAGACATTATTTAAACAGCCACCAAATTATCTCAAGTTGAAAAAGTTCGGTTGTTTATGCTTTCCACTCACTTGGCCTTACAATACCAACAAACTTCAGCCCAAAGTCATTTCTTGTCTATTCGTGGGCTATTCTTCGGCCTAAAATGCATACAAATGCATTGATCCAAAAACTAAAAGAATATTTCATTCTCGACATGTCCTCTTCGATGAAAACCAGAATAGTCCTCATGACAACCCAGAGTCTTCGTCGTCCTCGGCAGCTGCTCAACTCATCAACGCCTCGTCTCCACCACAACCTCCACCAGTGACTTCGGCAGGGGATAATACTTCTGCATCACCTCCAGGTACCTCCTCTGTTTCCTCTTCTTCTACTTTCTGAAATCTAGACTCTATTCATTTATGTCCTAATTTCTCTTCACACATGATAGTGAGGCATCCTTATCAAATTCACATGTGCTTCCTCTCCCCCATGACACTACTTTGCACATAGATTCAACATTTGTTCCCTGCAACTTACTTGCACAACAAATTACCCGCACTTGCTCCATGACCACTCAGTCGATGAACAACATCTATAAACCCAACCAACTGCATTCAACAACCAAACATCCCATTCCAAATACCATTGAACCAAGTTGTGTGGGCCAAGCACTCTGTGAAACACTGGAGAACAGCAATATCAGAAGAACTCACTGTGCTCATGCGCCATGGTACATAAGAACCGGTTCCCCCACCAAATAACTGTAAACCAGTGGGTTGCAAATGGGTCTTCCGTGTAAAATGCAAAGCTGAAGGGTCTGTTGTTCGCTTTAAAGCAAGGCTTGTCGCTAAAGGTTATCATTAACGTCCTAGGTTGGACTACAAGGAAACCTTTAGCCCCGTTGTGAAGGCTACTACTATTCGCATTGTTTTGACAGTTACTGTGATGCAAGGATGGCCTTTGAGACAACTTGATGTCAACAATGCATTTTTGCATGGAGAGTTGATTGAAACCGTATATATATGATCCAACCCCCAGGATTTAAAGATGCCTCGAAACTTAACCATGTTTGCAGGTAAAATAAGGCCATCTATGGCCTCAAACAGGCTCCTCGAGCCTGATACTTGGCACTAAGATTGGCAATCATGAATCTTGGTTTTCAAATTTCGAAAGCGAACTCCTCTTTTTTCATATATTGCCACAATTCTGTTTTGTGCTATTTATTGGTATATGTGGATGATCTAGTTATCATTGGCAGTGACATGCAATTTGTGTCTCATATCATTGACAAACTTGGAGTTCGATTCTCTTTAAAGGACATGGGCCAGCTTCATTTTTTCTTGGGGATGGAAGTCATTTCTACTACATTAGGTCTCTTCCTCTCACAACACAAATATATTCGAGACCTCCTATCTAAAACCAACCTGACAGGTGCCAAAGAAGTTTCTACTCCATTGTCCACAAGCACAACCCTAAAGTCGGTTGATGGTACAACATTTTTTGATAGTACCGAGTTTCAAAGTGTCATTAGCGATCTTCAATATTTGTCTCTCACCCGTCCGGACATTTGTTTCTTAGTAAATAAACTCTCACTGTTTATGCACAGACCCACAATAACTCATTGGGCAGCTGCAAAGAGACTCCTCCACTACTTGAAGCAAACAATCTTTCATGGCATCCACATAAAAAATAATAATCCAGTTTTGCTCTCACAACATTCTTTGATGTTGATTGGGCGGGGAATTTTGATGATTGTACATCCACCTCCGCATACATATGCTTTCTTTGATCAAACCCTATATCTTGGAGTTAAAAAAAATAAAAAGCTGTAGCAAGATCGTCGACCGAAGCTGAATATAGATCCCTTGCAAATGCAGCTTTAGAAACTGTGTGGCTGCTATCACTATTCACAGAACTCGGTTTACCAATGAAAGATTCACCGAAACTGTTATATGATAATTTGGGTGCAACTCACCTCAGTTTTAATCCAGTGCAGCATTCTCAGATGAAGCATATTCAGATTGATCTACATTTTGTTTGTGATATGGTTCAACGTGACATCATCAATGTTCATCACATCAACACTCAAGATCAACTTGTGGATTTGCTGACAAAACCATTGTCACGACACCGCACAGATTCTCTAAAAAACAAGATTGGCTTAGCCGATGGCAGCTCCATCTTGCGGGGGCATATAAAGGAGGACTCCTCAAATCAAGCACAAGATCTATCTTGCGGGGGCCCACTAAGCATCGACTACTGGCCATTGACTAGTGGCAGGGTCACGAGCCTAGTTGAATGCGAGCTTAGGGTGTCAATGGGCCCGACTTGGGTCCCCCGGCCTACTTGGGCGAAAACTTCAAGCCTGTTTATGAACAAACAAGGTTTGGCCCATCTGGGCCAATAGGCTTTACACTGCTCTTCCAAAAGTACGATGAGGTCAACTGAAGGTGAGCCCTGACCATGGCCCACCTTGATGTATGTGTTGTATATTGACACAGTAGATCCATTTTGCCCCATCATTCTAGGACATGGTCCTAAAAATGAGGCAAATCCAAATATCAAGGGGACCACACCAGAGAAAAATAGTGGTGATTGAAAACCCACCATTAAAAACTTCATAGGCCCCACTATAATGTTCACTTGCCATTCAACCCATTGGTAAGGTCACACAGACATCGAGGAAGGGAAAACACAAATAAAAGCTTAATCCAAAAATTTTATAACCCATAAAAAGTTTTTAATGGTGGGACTTGAGTTTGGATCTGCTCATTTTTTGGACCATCCCCAAAAACGAGGGGAAAACGATGTACATCATGGATACATTGTAATGCGCCCACGGTCAGGTCTCACCCGCTAAGCCACGGTCAGGGTCTCACCCACTAAGCCATTAGCCTGCCTAGCCTAATGCGACACCTATTTGGCTTCCCACTTCCATATGGTTTGAACTTCCAATGGATTCATTATCGTTAATAAATGGGGAGAGAAATTAGGACAAGTATTTGCTGACTGGTGTGGGCCTCACCATGATATTTTTGTAAAATCCACCCCGACCATTTGGTGTGTCACCTGATGTTAGGCTTAGGGACAAAAAATCAGCCCCATCGGTATTTTAAGTAGACCACATGATTGGAAACACTACAGGGAAATACTTACTTTCCAAACTATTTCCTTCATGTGGCCCATCTGAATATCGGATGCGGCTGATGTTCTGGTAACTTGCCTAAATTTTGGCATTGAATCTAATAGATGGAGTGGATTTTCTATAATCATCACAGTAAGCTCTGTAAATATCAAACGTGGATATCACACTCCCAAGTGTTTCCTTTGGTGTGGTCCACCTAAATCAAGAGTCAACCTGCCTTTTAGTGGTCGGCCTGGTGTAAGATTATACATATAATGGTGAGGAGTGTATCTCATGTATGCATCAAGGTAGGCCTCTTAAAAATTAAAGGATGAGATTGCCAAGGAGAGTTATTACAGGAACCTCACACATCACAAGGGAGAGGAGTTATTTCCGACTTCTTTGGAAAAGCAGTCAGCCACCTGAGTAGGCCACCTTGGTTTTGATGTGAAATCTACCCCATTCATCAAGTGCCGACATACCATATTAGGTGTATGGTCCAAAAATTATTCCAGTTTATAATTTGAATGGCCACACTATTGGAAAAAGTACATGGGGCAAGGCTCACCCTTCGAAGTGTTTCCCTTGGTGTGGCCCACTTGAATTTTGGATAGGGCTAATGTTTGGGCCGTGCCTAAATATTAGCATGGCATCTAATGTTAGAGTGGATTGTATATAATCATTACAGTGGACCTTGTAATAATCAAGCAGCACGATTTCTCTCTTGTAACTGTTTCCTTCAATGTGGCCCACATGAATCACAGGTAAGATTTTTTGTCCTTGGCCTAGCATAAGAATTGCTTATTTTTTGGATCATGCCCTAAGATAAGCTTTACAGTCGGCCCCATAGTCAGGGGTTGCACCCAACGCGCAGTGGATTTGAGGTCTGGAGAGAATTTCATTACCTTAAAAATCCCAAAAAATAAGGGGAGTTGAAAATATTCTAAAAATATTCTGCTCACAGGTTTTTAAAGTTTTTCGACCAAATTGCCCCTGCAAACCAGAAAAGTTAACGATGATGGAGAGAGGGCGGTGGCTCAAGTCTTGGGTTGGATGATAATGTTTATGGCCGCTGGGCCCATTGTGATTCAAGTTTTTTTATGTACAGTCTATTACATGAGCTCATTGTAATATATAACCTCAAAAATGAAACTTACCTATAAATGATGTGTACCACACCACGATAAATAGTGTTATTTGAATGCTACCATTGAAAACTGTCAGGTCAGCCACAGACCTTTTAAATAAATATGATATATATGTTTTTCCCTTTATATATATATGTATTTGTGATATTATAAATAGGTTATATGACATATAAACATTATTGTGGGCCTCACATAGCTGAGTATATACCCTTCTTGGTTTATAACCAAAACTTGTGTAAGTGATAAGCTTTGACGTTACTCTTTTCAATGTTCATAAAAAAGGTAGATCTAATTCGTTTGATCACGGGCCCCATCGGTAGATATAATCCGTAGATAATGTTAATTACTAATGATTTTCATGAGGATGTATGAACTTCACACTGTTTTGAGCTATCAATAGCCCACAAATGATCTGCGATTTACCAGAATAATACTTATCGTTTTATTGTGTTGTGAGTCACCATATCTAAATTATTTTGGTCAATCTCTAGACGTTTATCTTCCTCAATATTTTAGAGAGAATGGACAAAGCAGATTTGACCAAAAACCAAAGATAGGACCCAGATACGTTGTACACAATGGAGTTTATAATGCTAACTCGTCTTCTTAACCATGCATCTAGATACCATTAATTGAAATGTTAGAGTCCATCAATTGAAGAGATTTTTGGGCATGGTTCATCTATGATTGTGTCCATCACCATCGGAATGGCTTGTATAAACCAACCATGCCCCCAGTTCCGAATTCATCACAAACGAGGATCTTTGCATCTAAATAGAGAATTAAATGTTAGACAAGTCCGACTTAAGACGTGTAAACCCGATCCTTGAATAAATGGTTCTAATACGAACCGTTGTGAAGATCTCGTTCTATGGAATTTCTTGGAATAGATTTAAATTTTGAGGATTTTCTCATGATATTGATGTAGAGCGGGTCACAGACAGTTTCATGGCTAAGATGGATCAGAAAAGGCCCGGTCAACGACAGAAGTGATTCGGACCGTGGGACCTTAGATCGGGCGTATCTCGCAATCCGGAATGAGTTATCTGATGTAAAATATATAATTTTGGGGTAGAAGGAGCTACTTTAGCCAACCAACCCAGCTATGTCGGGTTGCGATGCCCGGAATTGTACAAAACCCCTGGATCAACAGTCGTTTCCCTGCTTTAATTTCATTTTTACTATAAATAGTAAGTTTTAGTTTGATTATAACTCTTCATCCGTCGGGCTTTAGGAGTTACACCCAACGTGAAAAGAGCTTAGAATAATTAGGAGAACAGTTTGGTGAAGCCAAATAGGACACTTACTATTTTTGATCGAAAACCTTGCGCACTAGTAGACATCACGACCGTCTATAAATAGGAAGTTTACTATTTATAGTAAGTCGCGAATTCTAGGAGTTTTAGTTGTAGTTTGATTCTGATTTCTTTACTATTGCTTGGTATCCCTATTTAAAGGGTTGTGGACTCGTTTTTATTCATCAATTAATCAGTTTCAAATTTATTAGAATTTATTTATATTTTCTGCTTTCTTTCCTCATGGATTCGAGAAGTCTCTGTGAGGAGTCCAAAGAAGCTCCGTGCATTCGGAGTATTTATCCTCATCACGTTCATCCCTGCGTTAGATATTATTTGAAAAATCTTGCTTAAAATAAGAATAAAAAATATTTATTTAAGTTAATAAATAATGTTAACATTTTAATTTATAATTATATAATGAGTTAGTCAATTTTAAGTAATTTTTGCATTAAAATAGTTATAATCTCCTGAAAAATAGAAAATTGCCATAGAGATGATATTATTAAGTTTATTTATAAATCTCTCAAATCTGATATATATATATATATATATATATATATATATATATATATATATATATATATATATATATATATATATATATATATATATATATATTCCATTAAATATCATTGTCATCATTGTCTAAGCCTTATTTCAATTAATTGGGTCAGGCTACAAGAATTTTGTTTGGCCACTCCCCATTCCACTCCATCAAGGGGGAAAGATTTTTATTCATGTCCAAACTATGGTGGGCCGATCGTATGGGACAACACGTGTAGTGCAGTTAATGAATGAACTGGCATGATTCTTGGGACATCATATCATGATGGCAGGGCTCCCTAATGCACGGGTTGGATGGCATATGCGCACAATACAATGGGCCCCACACCACAAAGTGTAGAAGCAAGTGAATCTGTACTAAGTCAAGTGAATAATTTCTTACATCGTAGGTGTATCATTTGTAGAGTAATCTTATTCCATGCACAACACTTCTCTTGTGGAGATGAATACATCTTAAGTCAGAAGGCTACTGAAATTACTACTTGAATTATAATTGTTTCACATTATTTGTATTTAACATTGTACACTTTATATTGAAATCAATGGAGACACGAAGATGTAAGTGAATTCAAAATGAATAAAATACATTGTGATTATCGTTCTTTTATTATTTCTTTGTTGTTATTGAATAAGATTCCGTAAATCGAATGCATTTGTTTCTTGTCGAAACAACCAAATAATTTGATAATTAAGCTTTCTACGTGGAGAGGATCTCATGAATTTCTTTTAACATTGACTCAGACGACATGGAATTCAACCTGTATTATGGCCTACATGTTGAATGGTCCAATGATCTGAATCAACAGTGTTGTGGACACCTCAACAAGTTTCTGTTGAACGAGCCATTGTGACCATTAATGTCGGCAGGTAAATTTAATTTAGAAAATTTCAATGCATGGTTCCTCTCAATCAACTTACAAAATCAAGAGTTAGGATCATGATTGAAGCATGGCCATGGGGAAAAGCTTACACATGGTTGTAACAAGAATATAGAGGGCTTAAATCATCATCTCAACACGTGGGGCCCAGTAGGTGGCAAAACAAAACACAAACTGATCTTGAGTCCGGACGGAGGCAAAATGAGGGCCCAACCGTACGTGCCCGCCTTTTGAAGAAATCTTTTATATTCTAACTTGATAAACAGGTGGTACGGATCAAGTGTTAGACTAGTTTAAACAACCCAAAATTTTTGGGTTACAGCCTACCTACAGTGGGTCCCAAAATTTGGTCAATGTATTTGGATTATATCATGACAATCTGCTAAAGTACAATAAAAATAACTCGTCATCCCCCTTTGCAACCCACTTATATGAGTTTATATATTGCATATGTATTAAAAAGGGTTTTTTTTTTTTTTTTTTTTACTAAAAATTCCTTCAAATACATGATATTAGGAGAAGATGCATTGAGGGTGGATATTTACCAAAGCATCTCTCTAACAAGTACTGATTGACGGTGAAAAGTCTATTTTCCCTTATAAGTAGAGCGGCATGGAGTCGAGTCAGATTGAGTGAGGGCTGACCCGACTCGACTCGATTTTGAAATAGACCTGATCTGAACCTAATTGGACTCGATACCAAGTCTAGCATGCCTAACCTGATTTGAGTCGGGTCTGGCATCGACTAACCTAGACCGAGAGTGACCCGATCACATATATCGAGTCGGGTTGAGTCAGAACCAAGTTGGTTGGGTACAGTGGGTATTTGCCAGTTGAAATCACAACTCATAACATAGGTGCACCTGCCGAAATTGCAGCATTTCCATCAGCTACACGACATCTCATATCTGAAACGTCAAATCTATATATATATATATATATATATATATATATATATATATATATATATATATATATATATATATGGGAAAAGGTACAATGCGCTCGAGTTGACGATAAGCTCCCGTGAGGTCGAGCTGTGTGGGCCCCCCCGTGATGCGTGTCGACCATCAACACCATGCATTTGATGGGTCCCCTTTAAATTATGGGATATCCCAAAAATCAGCCGTATACGGAACTCAGGTGGGCCATACCATCTAAAATTATGTGAAGACACCGTTAAAACATATAAAAGCACTTGGTGGGGCCCACCTGAGTTTTGCATGCGCTTGAAACTTGGTCTAAACCCTCATTCAAGTGGGACACACATAATGGATGGGCTGGGTTTGTAAACCACATCTTGGTGGGCCCTAAAAAATGGTTATGAATGTTTTAATGATGCACGGCCCCTCTCCACTTCTGTATGTGGTGTGGCCCACACAAGTGGCGGATTGACTTAATTTTTGAGACCTAGGCCCACAATGGAATGGTGCATCTGATTGATGGGGTAGATGTTCGAAATGCATCACGATGGGGCCCACACAGCTCGACCTCATGGGACGAACTCGTGAGGTCGAGCGCATAGTACCTTTTCCATATATATATATATATATATATATATATATATATATATATATATATATATATATATATATATATATATATATATAGATCGAGTTTCGAGTCGAGTCAAGTCAGTACCGAGTCAGATTTTGGGTCGAGTCGAGTTATTGGGTGACCCAAACTCAATTTGGGATGAGTTTGGATTGTACAGAGTCTAAGACTCGTATCGACTCACCCACTCGGTTCAGGTCGAGTTGGGTCTGAACGAGTTGAGTCTACCGAGTCGAGTCATCTCGTGCCCAGCTCTACTTGTACGAGAATTCATGCATAACGGAAATCTCTGGATAGAACCCAATTGCATTTGTCCAGCTACAAAGCCATGTGGCCCCATCGCAATGTGTTTCCAATATCCACACCAACCACCAGTTTCGCAACTTAATTTTAGATGTGGGCCTAAAAACCCATCCTCATCTATTATTCAGGTTGGCTAACTTGTTGAAAAAGTTGCATAGAGTGACACCCACCCTCCAAATTATTTCCTTCAATGTAAGCCCACTCAAATCAAGAATTGTCTTGATTTTTAGATTTTACATAATCATGACGTTGAAACCTTAAAAAATTAATAATGAACATCTATCTCCCAAATGTTTCCTTCAATGTGGTCTACCTGAATCACAAGTGAGTCTAATTTTTTAGTGGATTTCACATACACATGACAGTAGGTTCAGGTGGGTATCCCATAAGTTTTTCAGCGTTATTTGCCATATAACTGCCTACACATAAGTTTATTGAGTAAACAATGCCCGCTTTCAAAATATTTAAAATAAACCGCTTAACCTTTGGAAATACAGAGAAAAAACTGCTCCCCTGATTTTGACTTCGATGGTAGATCAAAAATTCCATCAAAAATAGTGTCGGGGCGTAAAAAAGAGTCGAAATTACTCTTTTACCTTTTTATTTTCACAATTATTCCCCATTCAAAGGGTTTGTGTGCCTAAGATTTGATAGGGTCCACCAATACTGTCTATGTAATCAATGCTGTTCATCTATTTTTCCATCTCATTTTCGACCAGTAGCACAAAATTGAGGCAGATCTGAATCACAGGTGGACCACTCCAAAGGAAACAAAGGTGATTGAACGACTATCATTGAAACAATGTTGGGGCCACAAAAGTGGACATGTGACCTTATGAAAAGGTTGGATGTCCCTAATGAATATCAAGGTGGCCCCTAGGAATTAATAGTGGTTGTCAATATCCTAATGTAGTATGAAATTGCGCCAGATGAGGCCACAATACTTTAAATGCGGAACATGGTAGGGTTATAAAATGTAGACTAAGTCTTAGAGAGAGAGAGAGAGAGAGAGAGAGAGAGAGAGAGAGGTGATTAGGACCAATTTTAAAAAAATATAACAATTTAAAATCCTAATTATCTAACTAAAATTAATTTACAATTAAACTAAATAAGACAATATAACTCTAAAGGCTTCCAAACTAATAGAGAGTCCAATCACATAGGCTACACTAGATATGCAAGTTAAGCAACTAGCCTATATACAATAGTGTATATGAGTGTGTGAGATGTAATTCCTATTAATCTTAAACATTCATCTAATCATGCATCGTATTTAAACATTCAATACACATAAGCATAATTAAACAAATGCATAAATAGCAATCCCAAACACGATCATATATAGTGGTTCGGTTACGTGCCTACTCTACTCCTGGTGGACACACTAGCTACAAGAAATCCTTCTTTTAGTGACAAAAATTTTCATCGCTGAAAGCTAATTTTTCGTAGCTAAAAAGTTTTAGCAACGAAAATTTTCATCGTTAAAAGACCGATGTAGAATGGTTTTTCGACAAAAATTTGAATTTTCGCCAAAGGCAAGTTTTTTAGCGACGAAAATTTTTGTCGCTAAAAATATTTGCAAAACTTTTAGCTACGAAACTTTTCGACGCTAAAACCAAAAATATTTTGTAAATATTTTTAGCTACGAAAGTTTTCGTCGCTAAAAATATTTGCAAAAATTTTAGCTACGAAAATTGTCGTCGCTAAAAATATTTTGTAAAACTTTTAGCTACGAAAATTTTCGTCACTAAAAAATATTTGCATAACTTTTAGCTACGAAAATTTTCGTTGCTAAAACTTTTAGCTACGAAACTTTTCGTCGTTAAAAAATATTTACATAACTTTTAGCTACGAAAATTTTCATCGTTAAAAATATTTTTGCCAAATTTTAGCTACGAGAATTTACATCGCTAAAAGTCTCTTTAAAAAAAAAATATTCCCGCACAAAATTCTTGATATACACCTGTTACAATATATTTCATCAAATTCATCCTGATATACAACTATTATATAATATATTTCATCATATTCACATCCATCTAAACCCAAACTAGTAAATTCATCCAAACATAAACTACATTAATCCAAACACAAACAATCTTATCCACATCACATTCATTCACGCATAAATACATATAAGCTTAACATCATAAACAAAAATACCCTAAACCTATGACCTAAACCTTAACTTAAACCTAACCTATAACCTATAAGTTTAGGTTTAGGAAATCTGGTTCGGATTCGGGATCGGAATCGGGTTTACGTTTTCAAGTTTAGGTTTAGGTTTAAGTTAGGGAGTTGAGATTAGGATTAGGTGTAGGTTTAGGTTTAGGGATTTGAGAATACGTTAAGGTTTAGGTTTAGGAAATCGGGTTCGGGTTATAGGTTTAGGTTAGGTTATAGGTTAAGGTTTAGGAAATTGAGTTTAGGTTATAGGTTTAGGTTATAGGTTAAGGTTTA
This sequence comes from Magnolia changhungtana, assembly GCA_030180095.1. Lineage (NCBI taxonomy): Eukaryota > Viridiplantae > Streptophyta > Magnoliopsida > Magnoliales > Magnoliaceae > Magnolia > Magnolia changhungtana. The sequence goes on from JASAUF010000162.1 coordinate 5,366,560, forward strand.
GGTTTAGGTGTAGGTTTAGGTTTAGGTTATAGGTTTTGGGATTTGAGAATAGGTTTAGGTTAAGGTTAAAAGTTTAGCTTTAGGAAATCGGGTTTAGGTTCAGGATCGGGTTTAGGTTTGGGTTTTCAAGTTTAGGTTTAGGTTTAGGTTAGGGAGTTGAGATTAGGATTAGGTGTAGGTTTAGGTTTAGGGATTTGAGAATACGTTAAGGTTTAGGTTTAGGAAATCAGGTTTAGGTTATAAGTTTAGGTTTAGGTTAGGTTATAGGTTAAGGTTTAGGAAATTGAGTTTAGGTTATAAGTTAAGGTTATAGGTTATAGGTTTAGGTTTAGGTTTAGGTTTAGGTTTAGGTTAAGGTTTAGGTTATAGGTTTTGAGATTTGAGAATAGGTTTAAGTTAAGCTTATAAGTTTAGGTTTAGGAAATCGGGTTCGGGTTCGGAATTGGGTTTAGGTTTGGGTTTTCAAGTTTAGGTTTAGGTTTAGGTTAGGGAGTTGAGATTAGGATTAGGTGTAAGTTTAGGTTTGGGTTTTCAAGTTTAGGTTTAGGTTTAGGTTTAGGTTAGGGAGTTGAGATTAGGATTAGGTGTAAGTTTAGGTTTAGGTTTAGGTTTAGGTTTAGCGATTTGAGAAAACATTAAGGTTTATGTTTAGGAAATTGGGTTCGGGTTTGAGATCGGGTTTACATTTGGGTTTTAGGATTAGGTTTAGGTTATAGGTTATAAGTGTAGGTTTACGTTTAGGTTTTAGGTTATAAGTGTTAGGTTATAGGTTTAGGTTATAGGTTTAGGTTTAGGTTAAGGTTTAGGTTTAGGTTATAGGTTTTGGGATTTGAGAATAGGTTTAGGTTAAAAGTATATGTTTAGGTTATAAGAATAGGTTTAGGTTATAAGTATAGGTTTAGGTTTAGGTTTTATGTTTCGGTTAAGGTTATAGGTTTAGGTTTAGGTTATAAGTGTAAGTTATAGGTTTAGGTTTAGGTTAGGTTATAGGTTAAGGTTTAGGGGATTGAGTTTAGGTTAAAAGTTAAGGTTATAGGTTAAGGTTATAGGTTAAGGTTTAGGTTATAGGTTAAGGTTATAGGTTTTGGTTTAGGTTTAGGTTATAGGTTAAGGTTTAGGTTTAGGTTATAGGTTTTGGGATTTGAGAATAGGTTTAGGTTAAGGTTATAAGTTTAGGTTTAGGAAATCGGGTTCGAGTTCGGGATCGGGTTTAAGTTTAGGTTTTCAAGCTTAGGTTTAGGTTTAGGTTAGGGAGTTGAGATTAGGATTAGGTGTAGGTTTAGGTTTAGAGATTTGAGAATACATTAAGGTTTAGGTTTAGGAAATCGGGTTCGGGTTATAGATTTACATTAGGTTATAGGTTACGGTTTAGGGAATTGAGTATAGGTTATAGGTTTTGGGATTTGAGAATAGGTTTAGGTTAAGGTTAAAAGTTTAGCTTTAGGAAATCGGGTTTGGGTTCAGGATCGAGTTTAGGTTTGGGTTTTCAAGTTTAGGTTTAGGTTTAGGTTAGGGAGTTGAGATTAGGATTAGGTGTAGGTTTAGGTTTAGGGATTTGAGAATACGTTAAGGTTTAGGTTTAGGAAATCGGGTTTAGGTTATAAGTTTAGGTTTAGGTTAGGTTATAGGTTAAGGTTTAGAAATTGAGTTTAGGTTATAAGTTAAGGTTATAGGTTATAGGTTTAGGTTTAGGTTTAGGTTAAGGTTTAGGTTATAGGTTTTGAGATTTGAGAATAGGTTTAAGTTAAGCTTATAAGTTTAGGTTTAGGAAATCGGGTTCGGGTTCGGGATTGGGTTTAGGTTTGGGTTTTCAAGTTTAGGTTTAGGTTTAGGTTAGGGAGTTGAGATTAGGATTAGGTGTAAGTTTAGGTTTAGGTTTAGGTTTAGGTTTAGCGATTTGAGAAAACATTAAGGTTTATGTTTAGAAATTGGGTTCGGGTTTGAGATCGGGTTTACATTTGGGTTTTAGGATTAGGTTTAGGTTATAGGTTATAAGTGTAGGTTTAGGTTTAGGTTTTAGGTTATAAGTGTTAGGTTATAGGTTTAGGTTATAGGTTTAGGTTTAGGTTAAGGTTTAGGTTTTGGGATTTGAGAATAGGTTTAGGTTAAAAGTATAGGTTTAGGTTATAAGAATAGGTTTAGGTTATAAGTATAGGTTTAGGTTTAGGTTTTATGTTTCGGTTAAGGTTATAGGTTTAGGTTTAGGTTATAAGTGTAAGTTATAGGTTTAGGTTTAGGTTAGGTTATAGGTTAAGGTGTAGGGATTGAGTTTAGGTTAAAAGTTAAGGTTATAGGTTAAGGTTATAGGTTAAGGTTTAGGTTATAGGTTAAGGTTATAGGTTTTGGTTTAGGTTTAGGTTATAGGTTAAGGTTTAGGTTTAGGTTATAGGTTTTGGGATTTGAGAATAGGTTTAGGTTAAGGTTATAAGTTTAGGTTTAGGAAATCGGGTTCGAGTTCGGGATCGAGTTTAAGTTTAGGTTTTCAAGCTTAGGTTTAGGTTTAGGTTAGGGAGTTGAGATTAGGATTAGGTGTAGGTTTAGGTTTAGAGATTTGAGAATACGTTAAGGTTTAGGTTTAGGAAATCGGGTTCGGGTTATAGGTTTACATTAGGTTATAGGTTACGGTTTAGGGAATTGAGTATAGGTTATAGGTTTTGGGATTTGAGAATAGGTTTAGGTTAAGGTTATAAGTTTAGGTTTAGAAAATTGGGTTCAGGTTCGGGATCGGGTTTAGGTTTGAGTTTTCAAGTTTAGGTTTAGGTTTAGGTTAGGGAATTGAGATTAGGATTAAATATAGGTTTAGGTTTAGGGATTTGAGAATACGTTAAGGTTTAGGTTTAGGAAATCGGGTTCGGGTTATAGGTTTAGATTTAGGTTAGGTTATAGGTTACGGTTTAGGGAATTGAGTTTAGGTTATAGGTTTAGGTTTAGGGATTTAAGAATAGGTTTAGGTTAAGGTTATAAGTTTAGATTTAGAAATCGGGTTCGGAGTTCGGGATCGGGTTTAGGTTTAGGTTTAGGTTAGGGAGTTGAAATTGAGATTAGGATTAGGTGTAGGTTTAGGTTTAGGGATTTGAGAATACATTAAGGTTTAGTTTTAGGAAATCGGGTTCGGGTTATAGGTTTAGGTTTAGGTTAGATTATGGGTTACGGTTTAGGAATTGAGTTTAGGTTATAGGTTTAGGTTATAAGTTAAGGTTTAGGTTTAGGTTAAGGTTTAGGTTATAGGTTTTGGGATTTAAGAATAGGTTTAGGTTAAGGTTATGAGTTTAGGTAAATCGGGTTCAGGTTCAGGATCGGGTTTAAGTTATAGGTTTTGGGATTTGAGAATAGGTTTAGTTATAAGTATAGGTTTAGGTTATAAGTATAAGTTTAGGTTTAGGTTAAGGTTATAGGTTTAGGTTTAGGTTATAAGTGTAGGTTATAGGTTTAGGTTTAGGTTAGGTTATAAGTGTAGGTTATAGGTTTAGGTTTAGGTTAGGTTATAGGTTAAGGTTTAGGGAATTGAGTTTAGGTTATAGGTTAAGGTTTAGGTTTAGGTTATAGGTTAAGGTTTAGGTTATAAGTATAGATTTAGGTTAGGGTGTAAGTTAAGGTTTAGGGAATTGAGTTTAGGTTATAGGTTTAGGTTATAGATATAAGTTTTTGGTTAAGATTAAGGTTTAGGTTATAGGTTTTGGGATTTGAGAATAGGTTTAGGTTATAGGTTAAGGGTGTGGTCCCTGCAAGTACGGATATAAACACAGCTTGTCCAAATGGCTAGGCCACTCTAATGTTGTCCATAGGAAATGGACAGCTTCATCATGGTCATAACAGCAGTTTCCACCTTTCAAGGACCCCCGCTTAACATCCGGATAGCTCCGACGCACATTCGAGTCTGCTCCATCAATTTCCAGCAAATACACATATAAACACGGTCTGTCTAAATGGCCATGCTACTCCAATGCTGTCCATAGGAAATGGACAGCTTCATCATGGTCATAACATCGGTTCCCACCTTCCAGGGACCCCCGTTCAACATCTGGATAGCTCCGACGTACATCCGAGGTCTGATCATTTAAATAAAATGGATTATTAAGATCATTTAAAAAAATCAGATCCAATCAACAATCTGACCTGGAGGATTCTGTTAGCATTGTTGACGGCACCTCGAACCTTGTTTAAATCCAGGTTACAATCTGTGGCCACTGATGCTATTTGTCTTTCTGTGAAGTTGGCGACAATTTCTGCATCAAACCCGGCGAAAGCAGCCCTAATGATAAATAACATTTCTTTTCATGAATTCATTATCTCTCTCTCTTTTAATTTTTTAACTTTTCATTACAATAATAACTACCTAAAATCATGGCGTTTTCTCAAGATAGAAGTCCAATTCATTTGGGATTAGGTTTAGGTTTAGGTTATAAGTTTTAGGATTTGAGAATAGGTTTAGGTTAAGGTTATAAGTTTAGGTTTAGGAAATCGGGTTCGGGTTCGGGTTCGGGATCGAGTTTAGGTTTGGGTTTTCAAGTTTAGGTTAGAGAGTTGAGATTAGGATTAGGTGTAGGTTTGGTTTAAGGATTTGAGAATACATTTAGGTTTTAGGTTTAGGTTGGATTCGGTTTGGGTTGGGTTGGATTCGGTTTGGGTTAGGCACTTAAGGTTGGAATTAGGGCTAGGTCAGGTTGCAGGTTGGGTCCTCTTGAGGTCAGGTTGGGCTCAGATTAACCCTAAACACGACCCCACCTGACCAAGCTGCACCCCAATTTACAATGGCTTCAGATAATTGCAGTGTCTGTCCAAAAATGACATAAAAGAAAATCAATTACCCTTTGAAGACGCTGTATTGTGCTCTGTTGGACTTCTTTTTAATATACCAAATATGTCCCTTGCATCTTCATCATCATGTGACAGGAAAGATTCCACATTATCATCCAAGGAACCAACATCTCCAAAATGTTCCATGTCCTACCATGAGAAATGACAAGAGGTAAGAGATGATCAGATAGAAATTAATGTGTGTGGCTTGTTTCCAAGTTATGTAAATAAGAGAAAATTTGAAACTGGATACCAGCTGATTCGAATATGAAGCAAGTCCGGCAATTCCATCTGGAACATACATCATTGAACTTTTAGACATGCTGTTTTGGAAGACACTCCTAGTTTTAGACAATAAAAACAAGAAATGATGAAACAAATATTTTCAACTTTCAAGAAATTCAAAACATTCCAAAAAAAAAAAAGAATATAATTCAAGAAATGATGAAACATCCTGTAAATTAAAAACAAAAATGGCCAAGAACAAAAACTCACTAGCTGAAATAATCTGAAACCTTGCATGTCTAGGAATCAAGCTCAAAACCCCACTCATAGTTTCGTCACCCCCAACAAAAAGCATTCCTGTTCTCAGCAAATAGGCCACAGCTGAAATCAGAGCCAGATGTTATGGACATGATCTTGCCTCCAAATGCATGAGAGGTTGTCATCAGGTGGACGAACCAACCAACCGATCGGCCTTTGGATGGATGCATCAACGGTGGATAAATGAAGTGATTGGATGTTTCTATCTGATTGATAACATTTTTATGGGCCACATACATTACGGTGGGCTCCACAGAGATTTATTGCTCATAATTCATAATCCGGGTTTTTTTTTTTTTCTTTTTTTCTACTGAGATTTGACAAGCCAACCCAGAGCTCATTTTAGGACATGCGATCAAAAAACTGAGTATCCAAGACTCAACCAAGCCATACAAGATGAAACAGTGTAGGTTCCAGGATTCTACCCTTAGGAGAGCCATCAAACTTTTCGCTACCAAGAAGGCATTTGCTTATTTAAACATCATATGGACCATGTAACAAAGCTACAATATCAATTTAGATAATGTATGGGATAAGCAAGTGCATTTTTTTCCATTGGGGTGAATTGACCAAAGTATCCTTGAGAATAGGAGTGTGAAGGTACCATATTAGTTACTTCATGCAATATCTGAATGAGATGATGGATCCACCTAAGCAACACTAGGGATCAACATGTGTGCTACCAAAAGTAGAATATATTGACTGACATGTCCGCTTAATCCAATTTTGTGGACGGCACAAAATGAATGTTGAGGCTACATTTTGGACAGTTCGTATTGGGGTACATAAACAATGTGTTTAGAAAGTGCATATGCGTATTAATAATCATACTTTGCCAACATTAAATGACTCCCTCTTAGGTATAGAGCTTCTCTGGAATGAGGTAAGCGTTGGGAAAGGAAACAACCCAAGGTGTTCAGGAAAGAAGCACCTATAGGGTTTCATTTTCAGTAGATGTTCCTTAGTTGAGTGTGGAATTATTTTTAAATAATAAATTAAGTGTTAAGTATCAGACGTGTACAAACTTAATACATATTTTATGAGAATTATTAGAGAAAGTTTTAAGTTAAAATAGTGAATTGACAGTCTGAGAAAATTATGGTGTAACAAACACACAAAGAAAGAGTGAGTGGTTGAATTGGAATGAGTTATTGTTAAAATCAGAAGCCCAAAGACCAAGAACATGGTTCAATCTAAACTTAATTATGAAAAGTACAACATAAAAAGAGGAAGAAACACACAAAAAATAAACAAATAAATGAAAATCAACGTTTACCAACATGTAGAAGATATTTACAAAAATCAAACATAAAACCTCTCAGCATTGCCTCAACTAATTTTGGTAGCAAATGCAAAACCTATGCCACATATAGCAGCAACTCAAATTGGATTCAAATACAGATTGGCACGAAACAATACATGATAATCAATGAATCACATAGCACGAACTATTGAAGCTAAGATCAATCACAAATCAATGAAAAGAAATCTTGCTCAGACCAAAAGGGGGTAGTTCTCAAGGGGATCACTCAAGGAAGATTCCAGAATTCCTATATGGTAAACTAAATTAACAGGTGAATTTCTTGCTCCTAGATCATCACAGCACATGCCAAAGATCCTGGCTGCTTGTGAAAAAAAAGATATAAAATTCATCTTTCCAACATAAACAAGTAACAAAATTCAAATCAAAAGCAAGTTTATTGCAAGACCACTTTCAAAGTACAACAGCATTCCTAGTCAAATCTCTCATGTGTATGTGGATTGCTAAACCACTAGCCTTTCCTGTCCACGACATTCTCAAGAATCAAAACAGATAACCTCAGCAATGTGCAACTCTTTGGATGTTAATCAAAAGAAACATCAGCAGATTCAACACTCAGACAAGCGAGTAAGGTTTTCAGGTAAGGATGTCACACTTGGGCACACAAAGAAACGGTGTTCTTCTGTTGAGTTGCCTTAAATGCAAAGTGTGGGCCTACCAGATGAACAGCCTGGGACCCAGAAATGTGGGCCCACTAGTACATTTACCACCCAAACAGAAAACACTACTCAGTTCCATCAGCTCATTTCATATTTTCATACAAAATCCAGCATTTTCTACGCACGTTTCAGATTTTTCCCTCAAAACAAATGGAAATCACAAATTTCATTACCAGATCACATCAAATCCGCTCATTTCAGACCTCAACACGAATCCAATCGTCCAGATCTCACAACCAATAGAGACAGAAACCACCACAAATGAAACCAAATCCATGCATTTCATGAAGAAAACGAATCTAAAATATAAAATCCAAATCCCTAACTTAAAATCCCCCCCATTTAATCCAAAAATTGCACCAATTCAACCAAAACAACACAAATTAGAATCTAGAAATCACCAACAAACGCTCAAAAATCTGAATCCAGAAATCAACAAGAAATGTTAGGAAATCCAATACGATTGAAAATAAGACAAAAACGAGGAGAAATCAACCTCAAATCAAAGAGATCTGCTTTGCCTTGTCCAAGGAGATGCAAGAATTTCGGAGCGTTTATCAGGGGGAGAGAGAGAGAGAGAGAGAGAGAGAGAGAGAGCGAGATCCCTATTTTGGGGGGTTTTTTTGGGCGGGCATCTCTGTTGACAGCGCGCTCAAATTTTGGGTTTTTTCTGGTATGGCTCTGTGGGCCCCACCATGATGCGTGTCAAACATCTACCCCATCAGTCAGATGCGCGCATCATCCCTTGGTGGGCCCAGGGATTAAAAATCAATTCGATCTATGACATGTGTGGGCCACACCACATACAAAAGTTGAGAGGGGTTACCCTCCATTGAAACATGAGTTTTGTTTTTTGGGGCCCACAAAGACGTGGTCCACAAATCCAGACCATCCATTATATGTGTGCCAATTGGATGAGGGGTAATACCAAGTTTCAGACGCATCCAAATTTCAGGTGGGGCCCACCAAGTGCCTTTATATGTTTTAGGCGTGTCTTCACGTGATTTTAGATGGTATGGCCCACCGGAGTTCCGTATACAGCTGATTTTTGGGATATCCCATAATTTAAAGGGGACTCATCAAATGCATGGTGTTGATGTTTGACACACATCATTGGGATTTAAAAATGAAATTAAGACTAATAATATCAAATATTCTTGAGAATTTGGAGGATGTTGTAAGGTCTGGACATATCACATGGCAATATAAATCTCAGGTGGACCACACCATTAAAAACTTCCTAGCGTCCAATGTAAGGTTTATTTGCCACCATTAATGAATGGATCAAGCTGGTTTTTGTTTTTTCCCATCATCTGGGCCTGTATGACCAAATCAACAGATTGGATGTCAAATAAAAAGTACAGTGGGCCTTAGGAGGGTTTTAATGGTGGATACCAATCACTATTGTTTTCATGTGGTGTGGTCCACCTGAGATTTATATCCCTCTCATTTTTGGTATCGAGCCCTAATATGATCTGTAAAAATGGATGGACGACATGGATGAAACACATACATCATGGTGGGACCCACAGAGCACCGACCACCAGCCATGGGGCTCGTGTCAGGGGGAGTAGCCAATTCGTTTCTCTCTTGGACGCCCAACAGTGACGTCACCAAGTTTAAAACCCTCCTTATTTATTCCCCTTATTTGTGGTGTGGTTCATTTAATTAATCTTTGGATATGAATCGTTTTTTGGATAATTCTCTAAAATGATCTTAAAAAATGGATGAACAATGTGGGTTGATCCCGAATTTTTTTTAATCTCCACATCTGGAGACCTGTCACCATTTTTATTATTATTATTTTTTAATTATCGCATCTTAATATTCCTAAAATTTTAACCCTCAATTTCGGGGTTTCACTCGTAAGCGTACGCCTGTCCATTCCTGAAATTATTTATTTATTTTTTTCTTTCTTTCTTTCTTTGGAAGCTTGATCTTGCTCCTATAGGCATATGCTTATGACGCTTAACGACCGAGTTCAATTCCCTCCATGTGGATTTTTTGATGCACGTGGTTTTCGTGCATCTGTAGGGAATGGTCTCGCCTTAAAGGGATGAAGACACCCTGTCATATCATATATATATATATATATATATATATATATATATATATATATATATATATATATATATATATATATATATAAACCTTCCCAAAACCTGTCATGAGTTTGGGTGAATAGCTTTGGTCATGGGTTTGCTCCCCATAGACAAGAGTGTGATTCCCCTCCCCGTGGATTACCTATCACGAGCTGGGGCGAACGACTTTTGTCATGGGTTTGCTCCTCACAGACACGAGTTTGATTCCCCTCCCCGTGGATTACATGAAGGGGCAGGAGGAAATGGTAATGCACTGGAGGGTATGTTACTCCATGGATTCACAGATAAAGGGCCACCATCATCTTCTGGTGAAGGATTCGAAATTGAGGAGGTGGGCCACCATCTGCCTAGCAAGGAGCCCGGTTTACATATAGATGGGGGTGCAGGAGATGTTAATGGATGAGAGAGTGCATCATTCAATACATTAAATGGGAAAGGATCCCAACCGTTGCCTAGTACAGGAAGTGAAGTTGACAAGATGGGTCATCATCTGCAGATCGAAGAACTTGGGTCACAAGGAGAAACCATAAACGGTGTGGTAGCATAGCTAAGGAAATGTTCCCAATCTGGCCAACAAAGGCATTGGATGAAAGGGGGTAGCCGATCTCGACCGTCAATTTGTTTCAAGTGTAGGAAGGTTGGACACTCGAAGAAAGACTGCACCAACTAGACAAATATGGACTTTCACATACATCCCCATAAGTAAAAAGTGGGCCACCCATGAAAATCACCTGTGGAAAATTAGGTTGGTCCCCTCAATGGGTGGGTCACATCGTTGAAATCAATTGAAAGCCAATGGTCCTACTCAATGCAGGTGTGTTACTCACCTAGTGAGTCAATGGACCAAATTTTGATAACATGAAATGATCATGGTGCGACCCATATTTTGTGCGGCTGGGATGTCTTACCAGCATGATGTATTGGCATGAAAGGTGGTGGGCCCCTTATGTGATCTTTTCTCATGTTTATGGTCTATATCTATGTATGAAAGATGACTAAGCATGCTGTTAGTTTATTTACATGTATGTGTATAGATCAATAGATGACTAAGCATGCTTTCATTTACAAGATCCTGGAAGTACTTGCTAGGCAGTTTTTTTTCTTTTTTCATTTTTGTTGGAAGGTATAATCTCAACAAATGATTCAAGAAGACTCTTGGATCAGTCGATAATCTTCACTAGAGTTTGCAAGAATGAAGCCAAATCAGCACCATATATAATACGATGATTCGCAATAACATTCACCTGCAAGCATTCACAGTCTGCCTTATATTAAAACATGGGCCTCATTTGTACAAACTCTAGTCAAAATTGTGGCCCAACTTATTGACACCTTGAGAATGTAAAAATTAATGTTAGTAAGTTTTGTGGGGGCCAACCCACACCGTTCATCCATTTTTCGAGATCATTTTAGAGATGTATCCAAAAATGAAACATATCCAAAGATTAAATGGACCACACCAAAAATAAGGTTAACAGATTGGCTACTTCCCCTACCACTAGCCATATGGTTGGTGCTCTATGAGTCCCACCATGATGTATGTGTTTAATCCATGCTATCCATCTATTTTTAAAGATCATCCTACGGCATGGGCCATAAAAGTTTTGGATCGAAATGATTTTTATTTTCATGTGGTGTGGCCCACCTGATAAACAGATTGGATGCCAAATAAACAGTACAACCTTACGTCTGCTTCGTTTAATAGGATTGGATGCTAAATAAACGGTACAACCTTATGAGGATTTTAATGATGGATATCTAATCACTATTGTTTTCATGTGGTGTGGTCCACCCAATATTTTATATACTCTCATTTTTGGGCCCCACCATGATGTATGTTTTATATCCACACCTTCCATCCATTTGTAGAGATCATTTTAGGGCAATATCCAAAGAACGAGGTAAATCCAAAGCTCCAGTGGGCCCCAACACAAAAAACAGTGGGACAGTGACGCCCACCATTAAAAACTTTTAAAGGCAACAAAAGTTTTATATCAAGATGATATTTGTGTTTTACCTTTATTTAAGGTATTTTTTAACGTTTGAAAAGGTTTGATTTCAAATAAACATCATGATGGGCCTTAACATAGTTTCAACGGTGGGAATCACTCTCCCCATTGTTTTCTGTGGTGGGGTCCACTACAGATTTTTATCTGCCCTAGGTTTAGGCTCCTAACTTAAAATGATATCTCAAAATGGATGGACGGTGTGGATATAACAAATACATCATAGTGGGGCCTACAGAACTTGGGGCATTCAAAGTAGGGTGTTTAAGAGACGCCCTCCACCCAAACGACATAACCTCCCTCTCTCTCTCTCTCTCTCTCTCTCTCTACTCTCTCTTCCTCCAGCGCTCTCTCCCTCCTCTCCCTCTTCTCTCTTGCTGACTCTCTCTTCCTCTCTCTCTGATCCCTCCTCCTTGTCCCCTCTCTGTCTCTCTCGCATCCTCTACCTCCTCTGTCTCTCTGTATCTCTCTTCCTCTCTCTCGTGGACTGTTGCCGAACACCCTACCCACGCACGCCCGGACTTCCTCTCTCTCTCTCTCTCTCTCTCTCTCTCTCTCTGAAGCTCGGTTGACCATGAGGTATCTCTCTCTCTCTCTATTAATCTCTCTCAATCTTGATATTGATTTAGGGATTTGGGGATTTAGTGATTTGAAGATTTAGGGATTTGGGGATTTAGGGATTTAGGGATTTGGGGATTTGGGGATTTAGGGTTGGATGGCAAATAAACCTTACATTGGATCCTGATCAGTTTTTAATGGTGTCCATGGACCCCCCGACTATTAATGGAATGGGCCACGGTGGGGCCAATACATGTATACGCTGTGGGTCCCACTATCCCACGTGACAGTGGCCCACCATAGAGTTTATTTGCCATCCAACCCATTGTTAGTCTAAAATATGATGTTTGGTGGGATTTTTTGCTTGTTTATGACACTTGAGTAGAAGATCAGAATGGTGAAAAGGGTGGGCTGCACCAGGGAGATCAACAGGATGGAAAATTGGAACAAGCATAGCACTAAACAAGCATAGCAAGTAATGGTTATTAACTATATTGATGTTTAGTCTTAAAGATTATGTAAGTGTATTTAACTTGTCAATGTTTTTTTTTTTTTTTTTCTGATGCAGTCGTTCCCATTCTATCTTTTCCATAACCGTTTATATAAAAGAATCAAATATAGGAGATGAGGAGCTCATAAAATGTGGGAAACTAAATCTTGTAGATTTGGCAGGCTCAGAGAATATTTCTCGGTCAGGTGCATGAGAGGTATGCGAATTATATAGTAACATTTATTGCTTGACACTTAAATAACTATTGCTACAATGTACATGTGCCATCTACGATCACTACAATTATAAATAGTTATTGCAGTAGTTAAAGTCTTAAAATATGTTTTGACCTATTATATCTTACAATCTAGATATGCCTATGCCAAAAGAATAGTAAAATTTAGGACCAGCCCAACCTAACTGACTTAGCTCGGGTACAAAAAAAATGTAATCACCATGAATTACCATGTGCAATTTTTAATAAGTAAAATTTACTATTGGAATTTTATCAAAATGATTATAATGCATGTGTCCTGTGGGGTGCATCATGAATCACTCTAACAAGTCCATGTGACCATGTTGAAGTGCATGTGTTTATATTATAATCATGTAGTATTGTTTTCATGAAGCATGGATTGACAATATCTTCACAAATTGATTTGATTGGCACATGTGTGTTAAGTCAAAACTACTCATTTAGTGGGTATAATTTTTCTTTTTCTTTTTTAATCTCAAATCATTAATTGATACTGGCACCCCAATGGGTGCACCAATGTACTAATGGGTATGAACATGAGTGCCCACTACAAAACCATCATGGTATGATTATGGGTATTTTACCCATGTACTCAGTTGATTTAGATGATTTGTCCTGGTTGTAAGTTAATACCATGTGGCAATCTGTGTTGTTTTATTCTTCAGCCAACTCTGATATTTTCAATATCTCTCACCTTTGGCCCATACATTGGCCATTAAAATGTTATATACATCTAGATCTCGTTGCTAGCAAGGTGGTCCTTTTTCTGATGATTGAGGTGTTTGCTATAAACATTCGTTGAACTTAATTCACAACAAACACTTGATATCTGTTTCAGTGGTTCCTAAGGCATTTCAATTCGTTTCTATGTATATTATTTTCCCTTTTTCATTGGGATTTGCTAGATCTAGAGATAGGGTTTGCATTTCGGAAGATTAAAATGAGAAAATGTTTTTTCTTCATGGAAGCAAATAGATCATGTTTTTTTTTTTTTTTTTTTTTTTTTCACTTCCATTTTTTTTTAATTATTGATTTGAGATGCTAAGAGATGTGATTTTTGTTTCTGTACACATGGGTTGTAGCCTCTGAAGTGATTTTTGTACACATACATACATATACATGTATACATGTGTGTTTGTGTAGACACAAAGAACAAGGTGAGATTTGGGGTGATGGGTTTTTCAGTTGAGATGGTAAAAGAGATGTGTTTGGTTTTTTGAAGTGGTCTTTGTTGTTGTGTACATGGTTTTAGCTTTGGAAATGATGTGTGGATGAGTACATACATATTTACCATACACATGCATACATGTGTGTTTGTATGGAAGAAGAAAGGAAGGTGAGATTTGGAATGGTGGGTTTTTAAGATGAAAGGTGAGAGAGGTGAGTTTGTTGTTTTAAAATGGTTTTTGGTGTTCTCTACATGGTTTTTAGCTTTTGAAATGATGTTTGTGTACATACGTACATACATACATATACATACATCTTAGGTATGTACAGATATACATATATGCATGTGTGTATATGTATGGAATCAAGGGAGCAAGGGGAGTTTTAATTTTGTTTAAACATACATACATACATACATACATACATATATACATGCAGACATGTAGAACCAGGTGTTTTGGAGTGGTGGGTTTTTGAGTTGTTATACACATGGTTTCCATCCGTAAGAATGACTATAAGAAAGTAGTAGTAACATCTACTGCATCAAAGTTTCTACTGAAATAGTTGTTTCAGTATGAACATGAGCACAGACAATGATCGGCCACTATCTCTTTGGGACTGATATCAAGTTGTTTACATGCAATGGATTCAAGACAAATTCCAAATCATCATCGGACTTCTTAAGGTACATACTGGTTCATGCATACATACAAATGCCAACATCATTGTCGTCATTATCATTCACATCATCCGACTGTGTATGGTCGCTTGACTTGTTCTTAATGTTACTATAGATTTCTCAAAACTTATACAGTGAGACGATTTAGCAAGTTCCACTTTTTCTCAAAATGAATTTGAAACCTTCAGTCTATAGAAGAGGAGGCAAGCAAATTGTTGTAATTCTAATGATGTTTCTATAATGTTCATAACAATGGAGAGGAAAAATCTCTAAGCATGTTAAATCAATTAGAGAATCCTATTTAAGAAGTTATATCAGCTAGCTTTTCACATTCATTTCTCAGGAACCTTCAGCTATCAAATGTTAAGATTATATTACCAGATGTAAATGATCTTCTCTCATCTTAAAATCAAAGCTTATTGTTTGAATCATGGGGATTGAACCAGGAATACTTAAACCTTATTTGTTTTCGCAGCATATGAAGAACTATGAGTTATTACTAAAGAAGGTATCCAAGTGGATGAACCATGACAACCTTCTTTTTGTGGAACTGTTGATGCCATATACACACACACACACACAAAGAGAGAGAGAGAGAGAGAGAGAGAGAGAGAGAGAGAGACCAAATTATCTAAACCCATACACTGATTTTAATCCTTGGTTTTCAATGACAGGTGGGGCCCATGGACCAATAATCCAAACCCATGCCTGTTTGTCCCAACAATAGATGGACAACGCCTATAGCTATAAGATTTTGACAAACAAAAGCATGGTTCTTGATCTTTATACTTACTGTTTGCTTGCCCAGAATAGGGGTAGTTCCCTCTAAAGCATTCTATAACCCTACAAAAATAGGCATGAAATTTTAGATTCATGTATTTATATCTTTTCTTATCAAAGTAATTGGCATTCCCAGAAATAAAGAATGCAAATTAGAAGGATGCGGAAGCTCATCGATCTTTTTCTATACATGGAAAACTAGCCACCAAATTCTTGTTGGTGAAAAGAGAGGAATGCTCATTAAAGAATAAGATAAAGGACCTAATAATCTGTGAAAAGGAAAATATACACCAAAACCTATCTCTACTAGATACATTGGCTAGTCCATCATCAAAGGGCCACCAAGGAATATTGTAGTTAACACCAAAACCTACAAATCGGCCATCAAAACCCTAGAAATCAACAAAATATGAACAAATAAACATCAAATCTACCAAATCATCTATCAAAACCACCTGAAATCCGCAATTACAAAAATCCTCAAGATCCCTAAACTTCTAAAATCCCCAAATCCCTAATTCGTAATATTAGAAAATCCCCGATTCGGGGTCCACATTCAAATCTGTAAGCCCTAAAATCCCCAAATCCCTAAATGGGGGTCCGCATCGAATCGGGAATCCAAAAATTATTAAATCCCCCAAATTCGTAAATCAACATTGAGAGAGAGAGAGAGAGAGTTTGTGAATGAATCTTCAACCGAGCTTCAGAGAGAGAGAGAGAGGGTGTGCGTGGGTAGGGAGGGCATCGTTTCGGTTCCTTCCCTTCTTTCGATCAAACACAGAGAAAGAGAGAGGTTAGGGGAGGGAGAGAGAGAGACAGAGAGAGAGAGGGGATGGAGAGGATTAGGGTGCGCGTAAGAGAGAGAGAGGATGGAGAGGATTAGGGTGAGCGTAAGAGAGAGAGAGGATGGAGAGGATTAGGGCAAGAGAGAGAGAGAGAGAGAGAGAGAGAGAGAGAGAGAGAGAGAGAGAGAGTGTGTGTGTGTGTGGAGGGTCGACAAAGAGCGCTGATGCTCCTCGAGCTCCGAGTTTGTACAAATGGTTCAAAGGAGATCAAAGTTAAATGGGCCTCATGATGATGTATTTATTATATCTACACCGTTCATCAATTTGGAGAGATCATTCCAGATGTTGATCCCAAAAATGAGTAATTTCAAATTCTCAAGTGGACCACACGACGAATAACAGTGGGACAATGATTCTCACCGTTAAAACAATCGTACGATCGGATTGGTTGTTGTACCACACACTAACGATGTGGATGGGGGTGTTGACGCCACCAAGTTTTGTGGGTCCCATCATGAGGTATGAGTTATATCCAAACCACCCATCCACTCTATGAGCTCATCATAAGGCTTGATTTATGGGACACACATAATGGATGGGCTGGATTTGTGAACCACATCTCGGTGAGCCCAACAAATTATTATGAATATTTTAATGGAGGGTAACCCCTCTCAACTTTTGTATGTGGTGTCGATCAAAAAAGTCACGGATTGACTTGATTTTTAAGCCCCAGGCCCACCATGGAATGGTGCATCTGATTAATTAGGTAGATGTTCGACACCCATCATGGTGGGGTCCACACAGCTCGACCGTATGAGAAGTTCTCATGAGCTCGACCGTATGGAACCTTTTCCCATATATATATATATAATAATAAATTATAAAATTATTATATATCTATCATTAAAATCCTCCTAAGGCCTACTGTACTGTTTATTTGACATCCAATATGTTGATTAGATCATACAAGGCCAGATGAAGGGGAAAAACAAAAATCAGTTTGATCCAAAACTTTTATGGCCCTAAAATGTTTTTTAATGGTTGATGCTCATTCAACATTGTTTCCTAGAATGTGGTCCACTTAAGATTTGGATATATCTCATTTTTAGTCTCATACCATAAGATGATCTTTAAAAATAGATAGACAACATGGATTAAACACATACATCATGGTAGGGATCACAAAGCACCAACCACCAGACATTGGATGGTGTCAGGGGGAGTAGCTAATCCGTTCCCCTTATTTGTGGTGTGGTCCATTTATTCTTTGGATATGATTCATTTTTTAGATAATTCTCTAAAATTATCTCAAAAAATGGATGAACGGTGTGGGTTGATCCCAAATTTTTGGTAAATCCAAAACTCAAGTGTACCATGCCACGCGAAACAGTGTGAAATAATGATTTCCACCGTTGATACCTTCCTTGGGCCCACAATAATGTTTATTTGACATCCAACATGTTCATAATATCAAAAAGATATAAATGAAGGGAAAATACAAACATCAGCTTGATCCAAAACTTCTATGAATGTTATTTTTAATGGTGGACGTTCAGTCCCTACTTTATAGTCCACTTAAGCTTTGGACCCACCCAATTTTTTGGTTAATATCTTAAAATGATCCAAGAAAAGCATTGAATGGTATGGAGAAAGTCAATCTATGACTTAGGTGGGCCAAGAGCTTAAAAATAAAGTCAATCCATGACTTGGGTGGGCCACACCACATAATATAATGGAGAGGGGTTTCCTTAAAACATTCATCATCATATATTGGGTCTGCCTAAATGTGATTCACATATCCAACCCACTCATTATGTGTGTCCCACTTAGATGAGGGGTCAGACCAATTTTGTCACGCCCCAAACTCGAAAACCGGGCTCACAAAATTCCTGATTGCCGAATCCAATGTTGACAGCCTCCGTAGTATCCCATTCTCGGCCCCCAGCGCCCATTCGCCAGGTTTCGATCCTGGGATACTACGAGGAGGATTTTCAACATCAGTTTGATTTGTAATAAGTATAACTAAAGGCATAACCCATAAACAACAACCATAAACTCCATCGCATTTCTACTATGATAAAAAACTTATAAGTACAATGAGCATAAAGGAAAATACAATGATAATGGACAAAAAGCTCCAAAATGATCTGCTAAGCGCTACTGCGGTCCAACGTCACATGCACGCAACGGTCGTGCATAAGCTTATGGAAAGCTTAGAGGTTGGTGAAAGTGTGTGCATAATATGGTAATACAATTATGCAATATTAGAGTAATGCGGAATATACTGATGAATCTATGAATACTATTGGCCATACCAAGGCCATGCGATGTAAGGCATGAATGATGTCATCCACACTAAGGCCATGGGATGCAAGGCATGAATGATGTCGGCCATACCAAGGCCATGCGATGTGAGATGCAACTTAAGTATACGAATCCTCATATAAGTCCACATATCAATACAGCTCAATTCTGGGATATCACCAGGGTATAGTACACTCCAATCAGATTGCCGCCCCATCGTACGTAATAAGGTAAGTAGAAAAGACCTCACTATCCGCCTGCCAATATTGGACTCGACTCATCGATAGCGGACCCATTCCTTGAGCTGGTCATACTCAGCCTAGCTTTGCCCCCTCCTCTCGGGCGAGTAAGGTCACACCCCCTTCCAACCGACCACGATATAGTGAAAAGCGCGACCTTCTGGTAATCGGTACTTGACGCTCATGCACCCACTTGGAGCAACCTCCTGGTACCATAAGGGTTTAAGGACTTTCACCCAGGGATACCTGTAGCACCCCATGTAGAATAAGATTTCTGATATCCAATCTTGTCAACCACGATATGCCTATGGAGGCTACAACCCTAATGTCGCTAGGGCATCCAGTATACATGTCACACAATGCAAGATGCAAGAATCACGCAATCCAGTCATACGGCAAACATGCGTGTATAGTGCGCTCATGTGAGCAACTCCCCTTACCAGGGATGAAAGTGCACCTACTTGTGCCCTGGTTTGTCAAGTTACGTGAATGGTAAGTCAGACTGGCTACAGAACTTGATAGGAAGATTATTTCAAGCGTCTGCCTCAACCGGATGTGTGGAAACTCGCAATAGGTAAATCATAGCCTCACATCCCATGTCCTAAAACACCAGGTGATTAAAACCCTTAAAACAAGACAGACATCTTTGGGTTTTTGAGGTGAGAAAACTTTTTCAAAATAGGAAAATCTCTATGTTTTTCTCGCCTTGTCGATCTTATCGAAATACCCTCGATATGATCGACCTGTTTTGTCGATGTCCTTGATACCTTAACGATATTATCAATGAGAGGACCAAAAGTGTCCAGCAACTAAATATTCATCTGGACGGATTTATCGATGTATCGATACACATATCAATATCATCGATATAAGTACAAATATGTCTAGTAACTTCATAATATATCTAGACAAATTATCGATGTATCAATACACTTATCGATATTATCGATATTCAAATCTCGAGTCCATTGAGGGTGGCTCGATAAGATCGACAGACAGTTTTTCGGCGCCCCTGTTTTATAAAGAAAATCTCAAAAGTCTTCGATAGCATCGATGCTCTTCCGATATGATCTGAATTCAAATGTCGATAACATCGGAAGTCCATCAATGATATTGATCGTGGGCGCGCATATCTTACAGCAGATATTTCAGGTTATTCTTAATTATGATCGGGGGCCCTTCGATAGAATCGATATTTAAATATCAATGATATCGACACCAGATCGATTGCATCGAATAAAGACAAATTGTCCAGTAAGCTCAAGATAAATCAGTTGGATTCATCGATGCCTCGACTCTGATCTCGATATCATCGACATTCAAATTCCGATGATCTCGATGGTTCCCCGATCAATCTTGAAATCCTGAAATATTTCAAAGTCAAGTCTCTCTTATTTTTTAAATGCCGATGGATCGATCCTGTCCTCGATGGAATCGAAGTTCGAAATCCGATAACATCGACCATGGTCTCGATTCATCGACCAATTGACAAGAAGTTTCAAAAGCGTATGACATCGAGTCCGAGTCATCGAGCAGACCATCGATGCTATCAAGAGTATACGCTCGATGATATCGAACCTGCTCGATGATATCGAACTCTGTCATAAATGTGACCATTTTATATCCGTTGGAGCTTTTTGCCTATATATGGAGGACTTGTCTTTTGTTGTTGTTAGAGAGAAAAGAGAGAGCTTTTGTGTATTTCAACTTACATCTTATACCCTAAGCCCTTTCTCTCGAGGGAGTTCATCCTCCAATCTACCCTCACCATTGATATTCAATAGAGTGGATTGGGGAATGAACTTCCACATTCAAGGATCCTTCAGCTACTACCTTAATGGTAAATCATTAAGCTAGGATGCCTTGAATGCATAAGATTAAAACTACTTTACCTTCCTTATAGAAAAACCTTTAGAGAGTAGGATTTCATCTTAACCTTGACCCAATCCTAAGCCTAGTCTTGGTATATCTTTTGTGTTGCGGATCAAGGAAGCAGAAGACTCTTCGTCAACAAGGAGGAGGAGATCTTCAGCGTTATGCTTAACGGGACTCATCAACTTATCTGTAAGTATCTAGAGTCCAAGAGGACACTTGCGATCATTCCTTTCTAGGATTGGGTCTTAAGTGGTTCTCACCCTTTGAAATCCTCAAGGAGGACTCCGGCGGGAGTGTACGTGGTGGGTGCGTTGTGTGGACTTTACTCTGTGGAGAGTATAAACATCTGGTTAGGAGTGAACAAGTAAAACTCTCGGGTGCGTTGTGTGCACCCTTGCTCTATGGAGAGCATAAACATCTGGTTAGGAGTGAACCAGTAAAACTCCAGGATTAGAGGTGAACCGAGTAGAAACCTCTGTGTAAAGGTTGAAGGTGAACCTGATTTAAAACCTTAGGTTTGAGGTGAACCCTGAGAAACCTCCTTAGTGAAATCCGGTACACTCAAGGGTTGAGTGCAGCAGCCGGGAGTGGGGTAGACTTATCGTCGAACCACTATAAAATGACTGTGTTTGTGATTGCTTTTCTATATGTGTGATTCATGACAATGCATTCTTATTCATATATCTGATCACATCTCACACACATACACAGTCACATCCAACATAGACTAAGTTACATATTGCTATATCTTGATTAGTTTGTGATTGGATCCTCTACCTGGCTTGGAAGCTAGTAGAGTTACATTTGAGTAATCCTGAAAATTGCATACATGTAGGATTAGAGTGATAAGATTTTTAATATAACTCATAAATCTTTAAAAAGTCCTATTCACCCCCCTTAGGAGATATTGGCATATTCCGACTTCAACTTAAGCGGTCTTCACCGCTATTTCAAGGGAGTCCCTTACAATATGTCCAATGGCATGTGCTATGATCAATCACTCATCTCATCACAAGCATGCAGATGATGCGTATGGTCATGTATCATGATGCTATGTTGCCACATACTCATAACCGGAATCGAAAGTCGGAATCGAAAATCGAAATCGAAAATCGGAATTGATAATCGAAATCGAAAATCGAAATTGATAATCGGCCTATAAGCAAGGCGGGGTCCATATATTAACAGCCGATCAAACCATAATATAAAGATCGGCCCTTGGCCGTGGTTATATCAAGTCCGATAGCACGAAACCATCCATTTACGGCGAATGGGGCCCACTTATCTGGGTTAACCCACGAAGAGAATGGGCCTAACAAGGCCTAAGGGAAGGACACAATGAGGACATCTAACCATCATTACCCATCAATGTGGACGTTAAACCAACATTGCTCCTAAGGCATGACCGCCAAGAACATCATCACATACATCATGGTGGAATCTCAATCAAATGGGCTGAATTGAATGGGCTGAATCAATGGGCCAATTCAAATGGGCCGAATCGAATGGGCTGAGTCAAATGGGTCGAATCGAATGGGCTAATCAAATGGGCCGATCAAATGAGCCGAGTCGATGGGCCAAATGTATATCAAATCGGGCCACACCAATGGGCCAAATGTATATCAAATCGGGCCCACCCTTATGTATTTGAGATCTGACCTATTCATAAGTTAACATAGATTAAATGAAAATAAATATTAACTTAATTGGAAACTACTGTGGTTCTTAGGAGTTTGAACGGTGGATATCACTATCCACTATTTTAATGGTGAGGTCCACCTGAACTTTAGATCTAACTCATTCTTTTCCTATGCCGTAAAGTGATCTCACAAATGGTTGAACGACATGGATACAACACATGCATCATGGTGGGTCCCACCACCCAAACAACAGGCCGTGTAGATAAAACACATACATCCCTGTGGGGGCCTACCGAGCTCACTGACGTGCAGCCCATTAGTGGACGGCCCACCTGTTTTAGAAGGGTCCCACGTAGGCAGAGGTGGATAGTACACGTGCAACCCTGCTGCATTAAGAGACAGAGGTGGGTCCCATGTAGGGCCCACCCTCACATATATCATTATATATATATATATATATATATAATATTGCTGCACAACAGCTTTTATGCATTAAAGAGAGGGCAGAGGTGAGTCCCACATAGGGTCCACCCTCACATATCATATCTATATAATATATATGATATATAATATAATAATATATATATATATATGTGTATATATATATATATATATATATATATATTATCTCCATGTAACGTCCAGGCCCCTGGTTGGCCTGGATGGTCACATACATCAAGGAGGGCCCCACAAGTGGGGTGTGTCCCACCATCCAAGGACAGTAGTGTAACGTCTTAGAAAAATCCGTACAAAGACACGAGTACTACCTCAGGCAAAACTCACTAAGGACCGAATCCTTTAGAAATTAGATGAAAATTAATTAAGTACTAAACTGGATTAATCTGTAGATTAGCTTGAACAACTTTCTATATGAACTGCAAGACCCAAAACTAGTAGAATCGCTAACGCTACGTTTCCTAAAACCTAGGATCAATCTCAAAACCCAGTTACTCTCGGGAGCACACCGAAACTCTGTATCAGACCTGTACCGCACGTCGAAAGTCCGATGACTGTGAAACTA
Organism: Magnolia changhungtana; assembly: GCA_030180095.1. Classification (NCBI taxonomy): domain Eukaryota; kingdom Viridiplantae; phylum Streptophyta; class Magnoliopsida; order Magnoliales; family Magnoliaceae; genus Magnolia; species Magnolia changhungtana. Next base: position 5,389,782 of record JASAUF010000162.1, read on the forward strand.
TATGCTTATGATTGCCTTGCTGGGCTTGACAACTATCTCGGAAATCAAATCTAAATAATATCCAAAAATGCACAACTTAAGCCCAGAGCGAAGTGTGTGAGAAACGTGAATATCTTTAGAAAACAGACTCAACCTCAAGTGAATTGGGCCGTTCGCTTGCAGGCCAAATATAAGGTTTCAGACCGTCAGAATCTGACCCAACTACACCCTCGGATCAGGGAGTGATGAAACGATGAAATAGTTGTATGATTCCTAGTTTCACCATTCGGCGAAATTAACTGTTGAAATCTGACCTGTACGCATCGGTGATCATGTGAAATGATCCTGATTCTCTTCCAGACTGATGGTAGACGGGTTTGGATGGTAATTTGGCGCATCCCATACTAAAATAACGTAGAATGTGTGAATACGTAATAGTTGGGACCCTAAACCGCCTCAAACGGTCGAAGGGGGCCAAACCATGCAAATTGGTGGGACCCAGGGGGTCCCCTGTACATGTCCAGCACCCTGGGAGGGGGGTGGCCACCGCCCTACCAAGGCGGCACCACGCCTGGGTCCAACGGGTCGCGGCGAGCCGGCGGGTTCGGCGGCCCGCCACCCTCCAAACATGTGTGGGGCCTATTCTCTTCATTTCACCCCTCCTAAGCTCTCAATATCCCTCAAAAACTTCAATTTTCCTCTCAAATCTTCATCCTATACTTCATCTTCTTTATCTTCTTCAATACAAATGCACCCACCACCATTCCCTTCAAAAACTCATCTCCTACCACTTCCAATCTCCCGTCTCCTTCTCATTTGAACACACAAGTTCAACATTGTGTCCCATAAAACCCAAAATCCATCAACCCATCTTCTCCATCAAGCTTTCTCCACTTCCATGGCTCTTTTTGAGCTAGTAGCAGCCTTATTCTTGCTCTCCACACTCCTTTCTCTCATGAGAAAGTGAAGAGCATCCACCGATGAAGTCGGGCCTAGCCGCCCGACCCGTCCAAGGAGAAAAGCAGGCGCCAAAGCCAGTATGAGTGCCGAGCATGAACGAAGGTCTAAGCGGGATCTCGATCCTCGAATTCCACTCAAAAGAGTTCTACCAGCGGGCATCGGGCATGGTAGGTTTAGTGGTCGTAGAGTTGTATTTGAAGCATACATGGATGAGAAACTGTTTGGGCTATATCCGATAATGGACCTTTTGTTGGACTCCAGGTGGGATCCCATATTTGAAGGCAAGTCTCACGCGTGCGAGAACACGGTCCGAGCCCTCTACGCCCGCAGTCGGGATCCACTGCTGGAGCCTTTACAGTTCATTATCTCTGTAGGGAAGCCGAACGCAATAGTTAATGTAGACGTGATAGCCCGGATCATGGGGATTCTGGGTGGAGAGGTGCACGCTAGCGAGAAGAACCTTAAGAGTATGAGAGAAAGAGCTCGTCATACGCATTTTCTTTGTAGCCGACTGGTTCCTCAGACGCAAGACAATTGCCTCCCATCGACAAAATTGATTGTTGATCTCCGTCTGCTTCACTACATTTTCACATATAATGTGTATCCTAGGTAAGGCAACCGTACCGAATGCACTCATTTGATGGTGGACTTCCTGTACAGAGTAGGGCAAGGAGACAAGCTGTGTCTGCCTACGTTCGCCCTACTACAGATAATTCAGACCGTAAACTCTGTTAGGACGAATGTTTCACTTCCCTTTTGCCGACTTATATGTAAGGTTGCTCGGGAGTTTAGCTACCGGCATAACATGGATGAGATTGCGCCAATCCACTTCATAAATAATACTACGCATAACAACATGGGGATTGACCCTCGCCAATGTCAAGCCCGACTTGATGAGTATGGGGATGCGACAGAAAGCGAAGGGAAGAAAGCAATGAAATAGAGGAAGAAAATGAGATAGACGAAGGAAGTGAGGGAGGAGAGAGTGAAGAAGAAGAAGAGGAGGCCCAAGACACTGATGAGGTCTCTCCTCCTGCTACACATGAGCGCGACAGTGATCAGGCTGCTTTAGAAGCTCGTTTGGCTCAGATCGAGGAGGGCTAGGTTGCCCTGCGACAGGAGGTCAAAGAGACCCGAGCCAAGTTAGAAGAGAATTAGGCCTTCGTGAAGTAAAAATTTAGCAAAGTATCTCGCACCTTGAGGGCTATCCTGTGTTGTCTGCAGGACAAGGGTGCTCCTCCACCATCGCCAGATTCTGACGATTAGTCACATGTGTAGTCGTCTTTTAGTTTACTTTGCTGTTAGCCTTCCCTTGTACTAGCCCTAGTAGACTTGTTTGGTCGTTAGTATGTTTAGTGGTTAAAGCTTGTTTAAATTAGCTCACATGCATCTTCTGTCATGACTCATGTGAATCTATATCTCATGTATTGTAACAATTTTGATAAATAAAATGCATGAAGTTTCCTTTGGTTTGGAATGCAAATAATGTATGGATAAGTGCTTATTCTTATGCTGAATCTGACACAGGTTGCACCCTATGTTGTATATAGGGAATGCCACCTAAGGTCACATGGAGTACGATACGTATTACACTTAGTGTACCTTCCCTAATCGATTGCAATACGGACCCCAGTTTGGGCCTGAATCACGAGACTATGCCGGATTCTCAGCCGGCCACTAGCCCCACCAATGGGCTGACACCTGTTGCACTACCGGTTCTTGAGCAGAACTGTGCATCTACTTCGATGCCTCACATGCCTCAGTCGGCTCATCCTCCTGATAGGTTGGAGCAGATGATGCTATTGACGTATCAACAACAGTTTTTGGCCACCATTGTGGGGTCCATTGCCTAGAACATACACGCGGTCTCCCCTGCACCTGCATCACCTATGTATCCTGCTGGAAACATGGGTGCTAGTGACTTATTTGAGCGATTCCAGTGCTTCTGACCTCCTACATTTGTGGGTACTCACAGATCCGAGGAGGCCGAGTGTTGGCTTGACCGTATCTCTACCGCTACACTGCACTGAGACAGAGCAGGTTGAGCTGGTCACCTACATGTTTGAGAAGGAGGCCAATCTCTGGTGGGACAGCATCCTTTGAACAGTTCCCGTGGGGCATGTATGGACATGGGTAGCCTTTGAGATGCGCTTCCACGGGAAGTATTTCCCTCTCACTTACTGTAATGAGAAGGATGAAGAGTTTCTTCACCTCCGCCAGGGAGGAATGACAGTGGCGGAGTACGAGAATAGGTTCATGTAGCTGGCTAGATATGCTCCCCTGTTATTGGCAGACCAGCTGATGCGAATGTGGTGATTTTCTGAGGGTTTGCGACCTGAGATACGCTCGAAGATGTGTTGCGCTAGCATACTCAATTATGTTGAGCTAGTGGACATGTCTCTGCGAGCTGAGTAGGATGGGGATAGACTATCCCACACGCACGTACATATGGTTCTTAGGTCGCGACCAGATTTGCCGAGTAGGCAGTTCCTCGGCAAGAGGCCCCGTGCAGACTCGCCTACTAGACTTACAACTCTACCAACTCCGATGAGGCGATCAGAATTTTGGTGCACTTACTACAAGAGGTCGGGCCATTCTGACACTTACTGCTTCACTAGGATGAAGGACCACGACTTTATGCCCCCTTAGAAGATCAACCACTAGATGCCCTTAGCTATCTCGGCTCCACCTCTACGTTCTGTTCTACCTTCACAGCCTTCCTACAGGCCACCTGCACCTCGATTTAGGCCACCCCAAAGTCCCATGGTGCCGCAGCCAAACCGTTCTCAACAGGCTCGGGTGCACTCACTTGCAGCTGAGGCATCCGAGACAGCAGTTAAAGCATTGGTGGCTTTCGAAGTCATAACACACATCCAAGGTATACCAATTTTCTTATTGGTGGACACTAGGTCCACTATCTTTATATTATCATGCGCAACAGTCAACCGGCTGGGGTTGGAAACTAGTCTTATGGTTAGGTTGAGACTCCTTACCACCACAAGGACCTTCTCAGATACTACCAAGATGTGTAAGGGTTGTTTGATAGACTTAGGGAGTAGAACGGTATTCGTTGACCTAATTATTGCCCCGCTATGTCATTACGATGTGATCCTCGGTATAGATTGACTCACCGAGATGAGGGCAAGATCGATTGTGATGCTAGGGTGGTGATGACCCATGGACCTGAGGTCACGACCTTTACATTCCCAGTGCAGGTCAGTTGGTACTACAGCATTAGTTGTTATGCTACCCTGCTAGAGAATGTTGATGGTTCGACACTTGGGAGCACGCCTGCAGTTCAGGATTTCACGGACGTGTTCAGGACAATACCTGGGTTACCTCCTTATCGCGAGATCGATTTTACCATTGATCTAGTGCCTGATGCGACACCCATTTCACTATCGACCTATCGCATACCTCCATGTGAGATGGAGGAATTGAGGAGACAGATTGATGATCTGTTGGATGCAGGCTTCATATGATCGAGTATATCTCCTTAGGGAGCACCTGTGTTGTTTGTGAAGAAGAAGGATGGATCACTGCGGTTGTGTATTGATTATCGCAGGCTGAACCAGGTGACGGTGAAGAACAAGTATCCTTTGCCCAGGATAGATGATCTGTTCGATCAGTTGAAGGGGGCACAGTATTTCTCCAAGATTGACTTACAGTCAGGGTATCACTAGTTGTGTGTCAAGAATGAGAAGACAAAAGTAGCTTTTTGAAAATTGAAGGACAAGCTGACATCCACCCATATGCTAGTATTGCCAGAGCAAGGGGTCAAGTATACGATATACACCGACGCATCTCGTGTTAGTTTGGGTTGTGTTCTGATGCAGAAGGACATGGTTATTGCCTATGCATCGCGACAGTTGAGGAAACACGAGGAAAATTACCCTACGCACGACCTAGAGTTGGCAGCCATCATCTTTGCATTAAAGCTCTGAAGACATTACCTCTATGGAGAAGAGTTCGAGCTCTTTTACGACCATAAGAGCCTCAGGTACATATTCACGCAGAGGGACCTGAATATGAGGCAGCTGCGATGGATGGAAATCTTGAAGGACTTAAAGTTCGAGGTCTCCTACCATCCTAGTAAGGCCAACCTTGTGGCAGTTCTGTTGAGCCATAAAAAGACAATAGCATTTGCAGCTCCACTGATGATAGCAGAATGGGAGATGGTAGAATTTGTGTGAGATTTTGAGTAGAAACTTACGGTAGAGGAGTCGTTCGAGAGCATCGCACATATTCGTGTTCATTCACTTATCGATGACCGAATCATTGTGTCTCAGAAGGAAGATGAAGGGTTAGCAGAGCTGAGAAAGCAAGTTAGTGATGAGGAAGACTCGGAATGGAGAGTTTGTACAGATGAAGGTTTACGTTATCGTGGCCGCCTATGTGTCCCAAGTCTTCATAACTTGAGAAAGGAAGTTCTTGAAGCCGCTCACAATTCGAAGATGGCGATGCATCTTGGTAGTACGAAGATGTATCGAGACATGAAGAGGTCATACTAGTGAGACAATATGAAGGCCCACATAGCAGATTATGTGTCTCGTTGTCTCACGTGCCAGCAGGTCAAGGCCGAACATCGCCGACCTCCTAGTTTACTCTAGATTATGTCCATAGCTGAATGGAAGTGGGATTTCATCTCTATGGACTTCATTTCAGGGTTGCCGAAGATGAGGAAGGGACATGACTCCATTCGGGTGATTGTGGGCCGATTGACGAAGTCGGCTTATTTCCTCCCAAGTAGAGTTTCAAACTCCGTAGATGAGTTGGCCAGGTTGTACATTAAGGAGATAATACGTCTGTATGGAGTTCCTATAGAGATCGTGTCGGATCGAGACATGCGATTCACATCTATCTTATAGACTTATATCCAGGAAGCAATGGGTGTGAAACTAAAGTTCGGTACCGCGTTCCACCCACAGACGGATGGGCAGACGGAATGGGTGAATCAGGTGTTGGAAGATATGTTGTGAGCTTGTGTGCTTGATTTCAAGAACAGTTGGGATGACTATCTTCCTTATGCTGAGTTTGCCTATAATAACAGCTTCCAGGCGAGTATTGGCATGGCTCCCTATGAGGCACTATATGGGCGTCCATGTAGAGCACCGCATTGCTAGGCAGAGGTTAGCGAGAAGAGTTTAATTGACCCAGAGTTAGTGCAGGTGACCTCAGAGAAGATCGACATTATCAGGCATTGACTTCTTGCAGTACAGAGTAGACAAAAGAGTTACGCTGATACGAGGTGATGACCGCTAAAGTTCGAGGTTAGGGACCATGTGTTCCTGAAAGTTTCTCCCATGAAGGGAGTCCTTCAGTTTAGAAAAAAGGGGAAGCTCACGCCGAGATTCATTGGCCCATTCTAAATACTAGACCGAGTAGGTGTGGTAGTATACCACCTCGCTTTACCCACACCACTCACAGGCGTGCACAACGTATTTCATGTATCGATGTTGAAGAAATACATTCCTGATCCTTCCCACATTATCAAATGGGAGCAAGTACAGTTGAGTGAAGATGCTACTTATGTACTGCGACTGACACGTATTCTAGATAGAAAGGAGCAGGTGCTACGCAGTAAAGTGATTCTACTTGTGAAGGTTCTGTGGACACACCATACTGAGGAAGAGGCTACTTGGGAAACAAAAGTCGAGGTTCGCAAGAACTACTCTCAGATTCTCGAGGAGTATGAAAAGGTACTAATTTCGAGGACAAAATTTTTCTTTAAGAGGGGTAGATTATAATGTCTCTGAAAAATCCGTACAAAGACCTGAGTATCACCCTAGGCAGAACTCACTAAGGACCGAATCCTTTAGAAATTAGACAAAAATTAATTAAGTATTAAACTGGATTAATCGGTAGATTAGCTTGAACAGCTTTCTATACGAACTGCAAGACCCAAAACTAGTAGAATCGCTAACGCTACATTTCCTAAAAACCTAAGATCAATCTCAAAACCCAGTTGCTCTCGGGAGCATACCGAAACTCCGTATCGGACCTGGACCGTGCGTCGAAAGTCCGATGACTGCGAAACTATACGCTTATGACCATCTTACTGGGCTTGACAACTATCTCAGAAATTAAATCCAAATAATATCCAGAAACGCACAACTTGAGCCCGGAGCGAAGTGTGTGAGAAATGCGAATATCTTTAGAAAACAGACTCAACCTTAAGTAAATTGGGCCGTTCGCTTGCAGGCCAAATATAAGGTTTCAGACCGTCAAAATTTGACCCAACTACACTCTCGGATCAGGAAATTTTTTTAACACATGTTAATGTACTTGTGGCCCTAATCGAGTGACGACGACTGTTGAACTGAAACTTGTCATCCGTAGTCGATCTGTAAATCTGATCAGACCAAAAACTTAACCGGACACAAATCCATTATCAGGGAACTTTTTCTAGACCGTATGTAGAAAATGGGCCTCCAGATAAGCTCCGTTAGCCCAAAACAGCCACCCTTTGACTATATCCTAATTAAGTATACCATGGCCTTGGGGCCATTGACATCAGTTCTGGGCCTATATAAGAGCCTAAACCCATCCCTCTCTCATTCCATACGAATTTTCTAAACCCTAAGAGAGAGAAGAGAGAAAAGAGAAGGAGAAGGTGAGGAGAAGAGAGAGAGAGTGAGAGATAGTTGCTGGGATTCGATCCCACCATCCCACGTGCTGAATCGCCTCTCCCGTGTTGCTACACCGGCAATTTCAATTCCGTTTTTGGGTAAGAAATCCTAACCCTAATCTGTTTTAGGTATCCAAGTAGATGAATCGATGAAATAGCTAACTTATTTCATGATTCAGGTAGCCGTTGTGTCGTAGACAAAGACCTGGTGTTCAAACTGAGTTCGATACGAGTATATCGACGAAAGGCGCGGACTGTAAACATTTAGGTTATGGTTTTCAAGACTTTCAATGTCAGTTAATGATTTATGATTGACTTGATTGCTATCACATATGCTTAGATACGATGTCTTCCGCATATTACACATATATTATAAGACACATATCCTAGTCTGTATTGTTTTGTAGGCTTCCGTGGTCATCTCAGTAGAATTCTGGTGACTCGCGATCTGTAACTGGGGTCTGCACGCGATCCTGAGATGGATCCTGTCGGTCTGAGTCGGCTCGACCAGAGACTTATACCAGTGCGATCGCGCCATCATCGCAGTTCCGATATCGTGTCTCGCGCGTCGAGGCGATACCCAGGCTAGGAGATATGGGCCCGCATTTAGTTCAAAGAAAATACTGCGTGTTACAATTTCAAGAGAATCTCTACGATACGCCACGTCAATTAATCAAAGTACAACCCATCACTCCATCCCATTCCTAAGTACAACTACCCATCCCCAAAGTCAACTCTTCCCATCACCTATCACTCACTCACAATTCCTCTCTCTCATCATTACTCTCTCATCATCTCTCTCTCATTCTCTCTCTCATCCTCCCAAGCAATCCAAGCCCCCACGTCCATCGCTTCCATGGTGAAGCTAGTGTGGCCCGCCTTCCTTTCTCCCATCCTCACCCTCCAAAAACCAATCTCAACCATTGAAGTCTAACATTTCGAACTCTAGATCGCATCGGTGAAAGGAGTTCAAGATCTTTAGGTGGGTGCCTCTATAGGCTAGTTTTCATATTTTTATGATGGGCCAAGTGAGGTCTACCGATCGATGGTATGGATCTCACTTTGGACCCTAAGATGTGGCCGATGGCCCACCTTAGTTATCACTTGATGTATGATTAAATGCAAGGGAGGGCCCATAGTGTTGGGATCCCTCCACCACACGTGTCCCACTCTCTTTCTCTCTCTCTTTCCCTCTCTTGTTCATACTTTTTTTGTGTGTGTGATGTGGTCGTGTAGCCCACTCAGAAGAACCCCACCATGAGCCACGTATTTCATCCAAGCCATCTCTAGGTGGGGCCCACTTACATGTGTTGTATCCACACCATCCATCATTTGGTGGCCCACCTGAGTAGGGCCCACCTTGAGTATGTGTTATGCCAAACCGTCTAGCGTCCAGGGACGCTGGACGTGTAAGGGAAACAAAAACATTAGCTTGATTTACAAGCTTTTGGGTGAGCCGCTCATGCAGGCCCCACCTTGATGTATGTTTTTAATCCAAGTCATCTATCCCCTTTCCTACCTCATTTTAGGCGTTGAACTGAAAAATGGAGCCAATCTGAGGTTCTGGCGGGACATAGCATAGCAAATGGTGATTTTCACTATTAAAACTCACCCTGATATTTTGGTACACCAAAACATGCTGCTTATTGGGCTCATTTGGTTGGTCTTGAGCCGTTGAGTGCAATGGATGGGCTGGATTCAGCTGGTACGGGCTCCATATATGAAAAACCTCAAATCTTAGTTTTTCAAAAAAATAAAAAATAAAAAAAAATAAAAACAACAACAACAGCATTGCTGCTGCTGCTAATAGAGAGAGGACGCGTAGGCGTCCTACGCTGTGGGCGGACGACAAGGGACCCACGCCGTGGGCCCCACCATGATGTGTATTTTTCATCCATGCCGTTCATTGGTGGGCCCCTTCTTAAAGTGGGCTCCCTCCAAAAATCAGCTTGATCTAGGACCCAGGTGGCCCACATCATAGGAAATAGTGTTGAATTAAATGTCTACCATTGAGACTCTTTGAGCGTCCAGAAGCTTTGGATCAACATGAAATTTGTTTTCCCTCTTCATCTGGGTCTACATGACCTTATCAATGGGTTGGATGGCGTATAAACATTATGATGGGCCCCACGTGGTACCCACAGTGATGTACGTGTTTTATTCATACCGTCCAGGAGAATGGTGGAGCCCACATAGATGTATGTGTTTTATCAATGCTGTCCAGCTGCTGCTAGACGGCTAGTGGACCCCACCAATGACGTATGTGTTTATTCACACCACTGTCCACACCTGGACGGTGGGACCACCCCACCTGTGGGGCTGATGTGTGTGTGTGTGTGTGTGTGTGTGTGTGTGTGTATTATATAGATTTTATATTATATTATATATACATGATGGTGGGCCTTCATGGGACCCACCATAATGCGTGTGTTGCATCCAAGCTGTCCATCCATTTTGAAAGCTCATTTCATGGCGTGAGCTAGAGAATGAGTCAGATCCATAACTCATGTGGACCCTGCCCTTGATGCATGTGTTGCATCCAAACCATCCAACCATTTGGCAAGCTTGTCTTAACAGGCTTGAGACTAAAATTAAGTCAGAACTAAAGTTCGAGTGGACCCCACCATTTAAGGTAGTGGACAATGATGTCCACCATTCAAAATTTCTAAGGGCCATGGGAGTTTCCTATTAAGCTGATATTTGTTCCACTTCATCTATCATTACATTAATTTATGAACATGTTGGATGGGAAACATATGTTATAGTGGGCCTTAGGAACTTAAATGGTGGAAATTATTATCACCACTTTTATTTGGGAGTGGCCCATTTGATATACATGGGGCCCATTGGTGTGGCCCATTTGATGTACGTATGACCCATGTGAGGAGGCCCATCTTGATGTATTTTGTGGCCCATTTGTCGGGCCCACTTTGATGTATTTTGTGGCCCATTTGTCGAGCCCACTTTGATGTACTTTGTGGCCTATCCGTCAGGCTTACTTTGATGTATTTTGTGGTCCATTCAAGGTGCTCACCTTGATGCATGCATTCTATATTCACATTGTCCAGTAGCTACTGGACGGTGGGGCCCTCTTTATTATATGTTATTATATGTGTTGAATAAGCATACCTTCCATATGCAGTGTGGGCCAGCATGATGTATTTATCCACACCGCCCAATCTCTGGCCGTGGGATGTGGAACCCGTGTGACATATGTATTTCATTCCACATGCAGTCATCAGTGTGAGGCCCACCTTGATGCATTCGTTGTACACATGGATCCCACATAATATATATGTTTTCATATCCATACCGTCCAACTATTTGGATGGGATGCACCATGATGTATTTTTATCCATGCCATCCAGGGCAGGCACCCCATTATGATATATATCAGGGCCCATAGGTTGAGGCCCATTGAGATGTATTCAGAGCCTATAGGTTGAGGCCCATTGAGATGTATTCAAAACCCATGGGTTAAGGCCCATTGTAATGTATTTGGAACCCGTGAGCAAAGCCCACCTCATATGTTCCATCCTAACCATCCAGGTCATATAGAGCCAGCCTCGATGTATGTTTTATTCACACCGTCTGTGGGATGTGTGACCCACTAGATGTATGCATTCTATATCCACACTAACCATCTGGTGGGGCCCATCTACTGCATGTGCAAGGCCTACCTATTGTGCATTTGTGCGGCCCATTGATGCAACCCACTTGATGTGTATGAGCCCCATTAGTGCGGCTCATTGATGTAAGGCCCGTTATGATATGTTAGAGGCCCATGGTTGAGGCCCATTAGGATGTGTTTATGGCCCATTTAGTAAGGCCCACTGAGATAAATTTTCGGCCCATGGGTCGAGGCCCATTGTGACGTATTCCTGACCCGTATGTCGTGGCCCATTGTGATATGTTTCCATCCTAGTTATCGAGGCCCAACTTGATGTGTATAAGACCCATTAGTGCGGCTCATTGATGCGGCCCACTTGTTGGATATGAGGCCCATTGGTGCGACCCAATGATGCGACTCACCGTGATGTGTATATAGGCCAATGGTGTAGCCCAATGTATCGACCCGCGGTGATGTGTAGGCCCACGTGTTGCATGTGTAAGGCCCACCTGTGATAAGTATTTGAGGCCACTTGTTGGATATTTGGGCCCACCTTATGTTTGACTCTATGTGGACCACTACTTGGGAGTAGTGTTGGTTAAATGTCCACATTTTTGGGTAATGATGGTTAAACGCCTGTATGATGACTTTCCTTTAGGCCTAGTTAGGCCCAATCTCATCGATATCGATTGTATAGGCCGATTCATCGAGGCCAATTCTAATTGCCGAGGCCGAGTATCGAGGCTGGTTCCAAGTGTCAAATCCGATTATTAAGGCCGATTTCGATTGCTAAGGCCTATTGTTGAGACTTATATGATGTATATGCGACCTATAGTTGAGGCCCATTGAGATGTGTATTCGGCCTGCGTAATGTATGTGTAGCCCGTGTTTAAGACCTAATGTGATGAGTAGGAGGTCTATGTGATGGGGCTCATTGTGATGTACTTTAGGTCCATGCGCAAGGCCCATTGTGATGTATTCGTGGCCTATGGGTGAGGCCCATTATGATATGTAATAGGTCCATGAGGCATAGCCCATTTGATGTATTTGAGGCCCATGAGCAGGGCCCACCTGCTGTGTATATGTAGCCTTGATAAGGCCCATTGTGTTGTATATTAGGTCCTTGTATGAGGTCATGGGTCCACTATATGTTAGGCTCTATGTGGGCCCTTCCTTGGAGGCAATGTTGGTTAAATATCCATATTGTAGAGGTCAATGGTCAATGCCGGTTAATGATTATGAGTATGTGACAGTATAACATCATGATACATGCCTATACGCATCATCTACATGTTGGTTATGAGATGTGGTTGATTATTGCATATGTCATTGAGCATGTTGTTATAAGACTCCCGAATAGGCGGAGATTATCTCATATGAGCGCATGGTATGCGCAGGATTAATGCATGACTGGATTGTATGACTCATGCATCTTGCATTTTAATTATTGTACGCCCTAGTGATATCAGGGCCGTAGCCTCCACATGCATATCGTGGATGGCCGGATGGGATACTAAAAATGTTTGGTTCTAGCATACGGGCGCCATAGATGTCCCTAGGTGAAAATTTCTAAACCTCCGTGGCCAGGAGACGCCCCAACGTCGAGACCGAGTGGATGTATATGAGCGTAAGAGGGCCGTATACCAGTAGGCCATGTCTCCCACTGTGTCGTGGTCGGTTGGGAGGAGGTGTGACCTTACCCGCCTGAGTGAGGGGGCAATGTCTAGGTTGATTTTGACCAGCTTGAGGAATGGGTCCGCTATCAACGAGCCGGGCCCGATATTGGTAGGCGGATAGTGAGGTCTCTTTCACTTACTTAGTTGTGCGCTTAGATAGGGGCGACAAGCTGGCGTAGAGTGTAATAGACCCCGGTGATGATCCTAGAGATGAACCGTACTGATATGTGGACTTATTGAGCAGGAGTTGCATACTCATTCATTCATTCACTCACTATCCACTCATCCTGGTGGTGCGTAATTATTTGTTATGTGTACCTTCACAATGGCCAGGATTTCGGTTGGGGCGCGCGACTAACCTGAGATCAGGAGTTTACCACATTGAGTTTGACTATCCAAATTTAGGTATGGGACTGGTTTAGATAGAAGTCCCTTGTGATGGACCCCATAGCCTGCGATACTACGTATTATCATCCCAAATTCACTCCAGCATGGTCATTCCATTCACACCTCATATTGCATTAATATATCCATGACATATGACATTTTGGGTTACTGTGTTTCTGTATTTAGATACGGTTGAAGGTATTCATGAACTCATCAGGAATTTTATATTGCATTGCATCCTCGATATATGATATTTGGCTCTTTATAACTCCTCATTTGTATAGTTGATCTGTATTGCGCATTCTGATATTGCTTGACTTATGGACTTGTCAGTATTTTCGTTTACTCTGATAGCATATGATTCATGACCTTGCACCTATTTCGACATTGTATGATTATGACATTGCGTTGAATACTTGACACTTACTTTGTGCACACACTTACACCACCCTCTAAGCTTGCTATAAGCTTATGCACGATAGATGCATGCAAGTGATGTTAGGTTGCGGCAGTGTTGAGCTTGGAGCGTGCAGCGGTCTTTTGGAGCTTGATTTTTTATTTATATATTTTCTTTTCAGCATTGTACTTAAATGATTATATTAGTGGATATGTGATGATGATGTTACCTTTGTGAATTTGGGTAATCTTGTGGTTATGCTTATTTCGAGTTAAATATACGTAAAAAAAATCCTCCTTCCCAGGATCGAAATCTGGTGTATGGACACTAGGAGCCGAGAATGGGGTACTACGGAGGCTGTCGGCACTGGATTCGGCGATCGGGATTCCTGTGAACCCGATCTCTAGGTTTTGGGGCGTGACATATATACAAACTATGTTGATTTTTAATGCATTCCATGTGTTTGTTGAAATGTTTGAATGAATGTGGAATTGTGATTTGTATTTGCTATGATTATTGATTGAGAATATATGATTGTTGTACGTGTGGCAACTCCCCTTGTGAAATGATTTGCTATAATATATGTTATAACTAATTTATTACATGTATGTTGATGTGTAGTTTAAGTGTTTAATAAGATGCCTGAATGAGAAAATGCTTATTGAGGTGTATTAAATGAGGGTGTTGAGATAGGATTCTCAATCACCTTATCTATAGTTATAGTTTCCTTCATGTAACCTATATCTTTACTACGTGCTTTATGGTTGAAATGCTTATGTATTATAACATGTACATTGTGTATTTGTTAAAATGCTCAAATGAGATTTATATTTGGATTGGTCGTCATATGCTGTCTTCGACTATCTCATGTAAATGTTATTGCTTTGGAGTGTGATTTGGGGCTACAATGTAGTCCAGGCAATTGGTAATGGTTTACGATCAGTGGTCGAACTGATTAGCCACAACGAATACATTTAATGGATCCGAGTCGTATGATGATTTGTCGACAGTGGTTAGGCCACGCGGAGTGCTTACGCGCTCCATGTTGACTAAGTCAACGTGCGATTGTACCAGTCGAGCTTGTCAAGTAACCCGATTGGCCCAATGTATGTTCACTTTGTATGGACGCAACTGCTTGAATCTAAGGTACCACCTACCAATGAAAGCCCTTGTAACCTTGGTACCACGATCCGCCAAGACTCATGAGCCGGGCATAGTGATATGGGACACCATGGTCGAGCTGTCGGCCTACGCTAGGGTGACGAGCCTCTCCATAGTGTCCAGTGAGTAAACTAAACTCGTGAGCTGAATACGGTGGTATGGGACACTGTATTCGAGCTATCGGCTTACGATCAGGTGACGACCCTCTCGTAGTGACCTCGAGTATAACTAGGACTACGCTGAGGTGACGAACCTTTCCATAGTGACTTTAAGTATAAACTAGGCATGCGTTGAGGTGATGAGCCTCTCCGTAGCGACCTAGAATTGCTATCGTATGAGATTAACTAGGATTGACGACCCTAGATAGATCATTGTTTGGGTAAATGATATAAAGGGAGGTGTCTTAGCTTCCCTAATCTGTTGTATGAAAAAGTCTAATTAAGAACTTGACTAATCATGCTCATGCACCGCATTGCATGTGCTTTGGCAAGGAAACGCACATTTACCGGGAGTGTTGCATGCGCGATCGTGAGATGATGTCGCTGAGGGAGTGCAGGCAAGGGCATATATCATTGTTGCATATCATTCTTGCATTAACAAGAGTACTTAATTAGGACATGATTGTTGTACCGCTTTATCATTACTGCTTGATTGAATTGATAACATGTTAACATTTGCCTTATAGCTTCACTGAGTTGATCACTCCCACTCTAGGACGGTGTTTTAAAACACTAACCAAACTCTGCTGTAGTTTCAGGTGATGTCGAGGCCTACGAGGTGGAGCTTGACTTCTGAGACGATGAGGAGGAGTTCTCCTACTTGCAACTCTCTGGCGGGTCTACGTAGACCTGGAGTTGCATCACCGGGGCTACAGGGATATGAATTAGATGACATTTATATTTTGTATATTTTGGAACTAAACGTGTAATTATTTAACCTGGTATCATGTTCATACTCTAAGGACCTACAACCACTTATATGCTTTATATACTTATCACAGTCTTCCGCTTGTGTAATTCAATTGTCTCTGGAGTATGATATGCTGATTTAGTATAATCCCACGTACTCATGTTTAATGCACTAATACGGATAACATTTAATCATCATTATCTATGTTGTATAAGTGATGCGTTGGAACTCGGGAGTTGAGCTTCTGCTCGACCCTCGGATTTCGGGGCATTACAGGTGGACACGACACATACATCATGATGTGGCCCACCCCAATAGATGGACGGCGTAGATGGGTCCCATGGACCCCACTACCGGTTCACACTTCACTGGTAGCCACCGCATTAGGGAATCAATGCCAAGACCTCAGTGTTGAAACGAGGTATCTTTCACTCAGTCTACCACGTGAGCTATGGATCTGGGTCCCACTATTTTGGATGGTCTGGTTCTCATGTGGGACCCACAGAATTACTAACGTTAAAAAGGCAGTGGGTCCCACGGACCCCGCTGTCTACCACGCTGCTGCACGTTGCAGCTTAAAGGAATGGTAGAAGTGGGTCCCACGTACAGGCCACCCTCCCCATAAGCATATTATATTAATATATTAAAATAATATTTAATCTTTTTCTTTCTCTTACTAGCTAGTACACCCACTATCTGCTCACACTCCACTGTTAGCCCCACCCTATGTCAGTCCACACTTCTCTGTTAGCCCACGTCCAACATCCCTGGACGCTGGACAGTGTGGATACAACACTGGCATCATGTTGGGTCCCACATGGACATGGCCCACCTGATTTTGGACCCACATAATATTTGTGTTTCCCTTTTGATCCGGGCCTGTGTGACCGTCCGGTCATGCAGTCCCCAAATAGAGAGAGAGAGAGAGAGAGAGAGAGAGAGAGATAATGGAGGGGCCGGATCAAGATGGCCCACTAGTTAGATGGCATGGGTAAAATACACACATCATAGGTGGGCCATGATCATAGAGAGAGAAAGAGATAACGGAGGGGCCCCGCCACTATGGGCCCCTCACGGATACAACATACATTAAAGTGGGTCCCACCATATGTGGGCCCTTAGATCACAAAAGACAAGTACAAAAAAAAGACTAAAAATGTGGGTCCAAGATCACCCACCGTCCACTTCTTCTTGCTCCCTTGGCTTCATTTGCTCCTTAGCTTCGATCATAATAGAAGAGATGGAGTTTGGATGGTTGAGATGGGAGATGAGAGAGTAGGAAGTGAGCCACACACCAAGCTCTCTTAGAGGTTGAAAGAGCTTGGATGTGTGATTTTTTTTCTCTTGCTTGGGAAAGTGGTTTGAGAATGAGAGAGAGAGAGAGAGAGAGAGAGAGAGAGAGAGAGAGAGAGATGGGTGATGGATGTAGTGAACGATGGGTGTGTAAGAACTTTTTGACTTTAGGGGTAGATGGTGTAAGAAAGGTATGGGGTGTGTAAGAACTTTTTTACTTTTGGGGCTACTTGGGGATGGGTGTGAGGTGATGTGTACTTGACCCTTGATGGGATTGATTGATTGATGGATGTGACATTCGGTGAGATTCTCTTGGGTTTTGCAACGCGTAGTATTTTCCTCGAACTGAACGCGGGTCCACATCTCTTGGCCAGGGTATCGCCTCGGCGCGCGAGACATGACATCGGAACCGCGGCAACTGCATGGTTACTAGGGTACAAGCCTTGGGTTGAGTCAACTTTGGTTTGCAGGACTCGGCTTAGGATCGCACGCAAATATCGGATAAAGGTCGAAGGTTGCCAAAATTCGACATAGATGATCGTGCCTACAGAATGGTATGGACTAAGATACGGGTCTTAAAAATTTCAACTGCATCCAAAACTCATGTGGGCCCCACTTAGTGCTTTTATATTTTTTTGGATGTCTTCACATAGTTTTAGATGGTATGGCCTACTTGAGTTTCGTGTACAGATGATTTTTAAGATATCTCATAACCTAATATTTGGATATGATTCATTTTTTGGATAATTCTCTAAAATTATCTCGAAAAATAGAGTAACGGTGTGGGTTGATTCCAAATTTACTCTGGTAAGGGTAACGAGTAACTCACCTAAATGTAGTGGAGAAGGGTTTCCTTAAAACATTCATAATTATATATTGGGCCTGCCTAAATGTGATTCACATATCCAACCCACTCATTATGTGTGTCCCACTTGGATGAGGGGTCAGACCAAGTTTCAACCGCATCCAAAACTCATGTAGGCCCCACCAAGTGCTTTTATATTTTTTAGGATGTCTTCACATAGTTTTAGATGGTATGGCCCACTTGAGTTTCATTTATCGATGATTTTTGAGATATCTCATAACCTAAAGGGGACACATCAAATCCACGGTATTGATGTTCGACACACATCATGATGGGGCCTACAAAACTTACTAACATCAATTCTTAGGTTCTTACGAGGTCAATAAGTTGGGTCACAATTTTGACCAGAATATTTGTCCCATTTTACATGTCTGGTCCATTCACTCTATTTTAGTGATCATTACCCTCAATTTGACTAGTTACTCGCTCAATCATGCTACATATGAAAATGATATTGGGCAAACAAGATTGATCAACAATTTGAGTGAATTTTGATTTAAACATCTAAACTTATTTACTCTTCAATCTGGACTGATCAAATTGTCCAAAAATGGTTAAAGGCTGTTCATAATATCAAAAATATATGAATGAATAGAAAACACAAACATCAGCTTGATCCAAAACTTCTATGGCCTCCAAGAAATTTTAAAAGGTAGAGGTTCAATCACATTATTTCCTATGGTGTGGTCCACTTGAGCTTTAGATATGCTTCCTTTTTGTTCTTTAGACCTTAAATTATCTGTTAATGATCAGGGTCGAATATTGCATATCAGACCCAGTAATTACCTGATTTTACATACATGATAATGTTTAATGCCATATTTTAATTGTGTTTTTATTACAGGATGAAATCAGGAGCGTGTATTGAAAAATGATGTTAAAAGCATGGATTTGATGCTCCGAAATTACCAGAGCACGGGATGGACTCCAAAGAACCAATAATGAAGATTTTACATGCCTGGGATCTGAGGAAAGCAATCCAAAGGGGCCCGAAAAGGGTCCAAAATGCAAGATCACATGGTTCCCGTCATCCGATCAATTCGAAACTTCATACATGTGATGAGGGCCGTAAATTAACCGTACATATTAAGTTTCAGCCTTTTGATGTCTCGAAAAGTGATCCAACTGACAAATCAGCCCACAAATCGTTGATTTCAGGCCCACCTGATAACAGGATATGCCTCAACGTTGGTCCCAACCCATTAATTAGGGAGATAAAGAGGATGGATGGTGTAGATTTCTCGTAAACATCACGGTAGGGCCTGTGGATGAGGAGTGTGTACAATGTACACTTGCACCAGTGGCGCACCGCACCGCTGCTTCGGTCAAACCGACCGCTGACCCGCGCTCGAGCCGCTATTTCCAGCGTCTGCGAACGACCTACGGTCTTTGGTTGTGGGTCCCACTTATTGTCCATATCGACAATCCAAACCATCCATTCTCTGTCTAAGGTCGATGTTACCAAGGTGTAGGTGACTGAATTTTAAAAGATCGCGCCTATGGAAATCTAATCGTTCAAAAGCATCTTGAACGGAAGAGAGAGATAACGTGTGGGCCTCATCAACAGAAGGCGGAAGTTACATATTCCCAACCGAAATTTCCTCCTCCATGCAATGGACGGAGTGGATTTTCCATTTAATTGAAGGAATGGGCCCCACCATTGTCACAGCGGAACCCGCTGCTCGGTTTCGCGTCCGCGTAACGAACGGACTGTCCGTTTTTGTGGCTGATTGTGGGCCCCGTACATGCTCTGTCCGGCCGATCCAAGCCGTTCATCGTGTAGAGGGCTTCGAGAGCTTCAAAACCATGCTGATATTCCACTCCCATGCGTACACACATGTGCGGTACAGAGGCCACAAACGGACTGCCCTGCATTGTTCAAAACTGATCTTTTTGTGATTTCTTCTCTGGGCTGCGTCAATGGACGTTCAAAACCACCCATTCTTGACTGAAATCTCGTCCTGAATCCAATGGATGTGGTGGATTTTCCAGAAAATACTTCTGTGGGGCCCACCGATCATGGCTGCGAAAAATTATACTCCGTGTCCTGCTACGACTCTGCCACCGACTCCAGCCCTCCAGCAGCTATAAAAGAGGAATTATGGACATGGGAAATTCATTCAGAAATAGGGAATTCCAGATCTAGAGCAAGGGAGAGAAGAAAGAGAAGAAAGAGAAGAAAGAAGAGGGAGAGATCGATTGGTTTGGTGTTTTGTTTTTATGAATTTTATTCCGTCTTTTTAATGGATTTTATGGGTCACTAATCTCTCAGCTAGGGCTGAGATGAAGCCCCTAATTTGATCAGCTCTTATATTGGTTGATTTATTTTGAATATTAATTAATTTGTTTCTTTCTCTAAGTGGGCTTGATTGGTTTAAATTCTATACTTCTCCATCTATGAACTTGACCAAAGTATATATATGGATGTTGTTTGGATGCTTATTATAGGTGCTTGTGTCTGATCAAGAACAGGTTTCCTATAGAGGAAGAAACAGGGTGCTTTAATGAACTATACATTCCATGTACCCGACCAAGGACATGAGATGTGTTATTCATGGCATTGCTTAAAGGAATTAGACATTCTGTATGCCCGATTAAGGACACAGATTGTGCTTTCTCTATATAAATGGTATCAATCTAGATCAAGGTGAATCAACAGACAAAACAAGGGTTAGGATAATTAGGGGTGGATTCGAAAGTCCTAGTGCTCTTTCTCTGATTGAATTTTCTTCCCTGTTCTTAATTGTTTTTTTTTTTCTAGAATTGTGCTTAGTAGTTCATTCCATTATTTGTTGGATTAGTTAAGGAGAGTCATAGATTTGAATTGTGACGATTAGTCCTCGTGGGAATGATCTCGTAATACGTATCATATCTACATCTGATTCGTATACTTGCGAGTTTAAAAATTATTTAAATCATGTTGGTTTAAATAAAACATCAAGTTTTTGGCGCCGTTGCCGGGGACTGTTTCGTTCCAAATTGAATTTAGGATTCTCCCTTATCATAATTCATAGCTTAGGATTTTACTAACTTAGAGTTCTTTTCTTTAGAAACTAACCTATTTCCTGTTTTGTAGGGTCCTGAAATAAACTTCTAATTTGGTAATCCCTTTCTAAATTCTTTAATTTTTTTTTTCTAATTTCTATTTTTAGAACTAGGATTTTATTTTTTAGAAAGTTTTTAGTTTCTAATTTTAGATTTAGATTCTTCTTTCAATTAACTTTCTATTTTCTAGTTTAGAAATTCTTTCCTTTTTAGAAACTTTCTTTTTAGAAATTAACCGTTGCTTAGGATTTTTCTATCATTATTTTAGGAAACTTAATTTGTTTTTTTTTTTTTTTTTTTGTTTACAGGAATTGAGGAAGGAAGCTACTAAGTGAAGGAGGAACTTCTTAAATTTTTTGACATCAATCATCTCCTTTTCCGGGTTCTTTCTTCCCATTCTTATTTACATAGTTTTAACTTGTTTTAGAATCTCATAATTTCTAGATCTAGTTTTATTTCTCTTAGGTTGCTTCTTAGTTTAGTTTTCTTTCTTACATTGCAATAACATAGTTTATGCTAGGACGTAAATCTCTGAATATAGAACTAGCACCGTTTGATCCTGAAATTGAAAGAACATTTCGTGAAAGTTTGAGAAATAATCCTGTTGAAATGGCGAATGAGAATGAAGTTAAAGCTCTCAGAGATTATACAGCTCCTGTCCAATTTAATGCGCCTTCATACATAGTGTTGCCAACCACTACGACAGCACACTTTGAACTTAAACCTGGAGTCATACAATTGTTGCCATCCTTTTACAGATTGGACAAGGAGGACCCATATCATCATGTGAAAGAATTCCTAGACATTTGCTCCACCTTTAAGTTCCAAAACTTCTCAGACGATTCGATCCGCCTACGCTTGTTTCCTTTTTCTTCGAAGGATAAGGCGAAAGCATGGTTGAATTCTCTAGAAGTTGAATCTATCACTACATGGGACCAACTGTCTAAGAAGTTCTTAAACAAGTTCTTCCCCGTTCATAAAATCAATGCCCTCCGTAGAGAAATTACTAACTTCACACAAAAAGAGGGTGAGCACTTTCATGAATGTTGGGAAAGATGGAAGGACTTGCTTCTTAAATGTCTTCACCATGGTTTTGAGAAGTGGCAACAAGTTCAATACTTCTATGACTGTCTGACACCCCAGAACCGTCGCATGGTTGATGCCACCAGTGGAGGGTCATTCATGACCAAAAGTGATGTTGAAGCGTGGAACTTCTTTGAAACCTTGTGCGAAAATTCTCAGCAATGGGACTATTCAAATAGAGGTGACAGAAGTCCCCAACCACAAAAAAGAGGTGGTATATATGAGATAGGAGTCGTGCCAGATCTGTGCGCCAAGCTTGATAACCTAACAAAGAAAGTTGATGCTTTGGTATTAAATAATGGACCTCCACAAACAGCTCAAGTCGAGGCATGTGCCATATGTTCTAGTCCTGTCCATCCTATGCAGTCTTGTCCATCTGGTGCAGCATCCCCAGAACTTCTCTCTAAACAAGTACATGCTATGAACACTTTTCAAAAACCTGGGAATGATCCTTACTCGAACACATACAACCCAGGGTGGGCTAGACATCCAAATTTTTCTTGGGCAAAAGGACAACAACAAGGAGGACCATATGGAAATCCTCCCATGCAACCGCACCTCCAAGTTGGCAGTCAACAACTTCAACAGTTTTCGCAATATCAACAACTGCCTACACAATCAAGGAAACTATCTCTTGAGGATACACTCCATCTTTTTATGCAGAGTTCTCTCCAATTCCAAAAAGGCACCCAACAAACCTTACTAGCCAACCAGCAAAGCTTACATGCAAATGCGCAATCCATTGCCAAGCTGGAAGTACAAATGGGTCAACTAGCTGCCACATTAAGTGAGAGAGAGAAGGGCAAGTTCCCTAGCCAACCTGAGGCTAATCCAAAGGGACAGTATGAGATTGGCTCTAATTCCAACCAAAGGCAATATCATGAACAGGCCAAATCGATCACTACCCTTAGGTCAGGCAAGCAGATTGATAACAGAATAGAGATGCCTAGGGATGAATCAAGTTCTAAAGCAGAAGATCAAGATGAAGCAGAGGGACACACCAATGCATCCAAAGTCCAAAAGCCCTCTGACTCTCCAAGAGCCACTAATGTGCCACCCTACGTGCCCAAAGCACCCTTTCCTCAACGTCTGGCACCAATAAAGAAAAGAAATAACTTTGATGAAATCTTGGATGTGTTTAAAAAAGTGCAAGTCAACATCCCGTTGCTTGACGCTATCAAGCAAGTCCCTGCTTACGCTAAGTTTCTTAAAGATTTATGCACTCAAAAGCGTAAGCAGAATGTTCATAAGAAAGTCTTCTTTGCAGAGCAGCTCAGCTCCATGATTCAACATAATACCCCTCCTAAATTTAGGGATCCAGGAGCTCCCACCATTTCTTGCGGCATAGGAGATCATAAGATCGGGAAGGCATTACTTGATTTAGGGGTGAGCGTCAATTTGTTACCATATTCGGTTTATGAGCAGCTAGGACTTGGTGAGTTGAAACCGACTAAGGTAACATTACAACTAGCTGATAGATCTATCAAGGTGCCCCGGGGTGTTATTGAAGATGTGTTAATCCAGGTTGATAAATTTTATTTTCCAGTGGATTTCATAGTTATAGATACTCAGCCTGTCCAGAATCTTCATAGTCAGATCCCAGTCATCTTGGGTCGTCCATTTTTGGCCACATTTAATGCTATTATAAATTGCCGGAATGGAGTTATGAAATTATCCTTTGGTAACATGAATATTAAACTCAATGTTTTTAATGCAGGACAACAATCCGCAGATTTGGATGACATATCTGAAGTGGACATGATCGAGAGTCTAGTGCAGGACTCCTTCCGTAAATCTTTTGAAGATCCACTTGAGACCTGCTTAGCACAATATGGCATGGATTTTGACATCGATAGTTCCATCCACGAAGTCAATGCACTGCTCGACTCTACTCCTATATTGGAAACTGAAAAATGGAGAGCGAAAGTGGAACCTCTTCATCCCTCTGAGACTTTTCCTGACAGCACAGTTTTTAACTCTGAGAAGACAAAGGCAAGCAGGCTGCTTAATGTTCTTTAGAGCATATAAGGCAGCAATTGAACGGAAGATAGCGAAAATACAGGGAGTATGCCCCACTGTATGTATGGATCATGCTGTGGAAATGTCGCGTGAAATGCAAAGGAAGCGTGATCCTAACATGGAAGAAGTCGTTCGAGCAGAAGTCCTTAAATTATTTGACGACAGTGTCAGTTACCTCCTTTCAGATAGCACAGTTCATGAGAACTTACATCACCTGTCTGGGATTGGTTAATCAAGGTGTTGAGGTAATTTCTTTGGCGGACCCTGGTCATAAAGATTAGTTAATTCATGGTCTGTTCTTGTCTGGCTGAAGACATTAAACTTAGCACTCCTGAGAGGCAACCCAGCCCTTTGCTTTATTGTATTGCTTTTTATTTCATTCCTTTTCATTTTTCTAGTTAGTTAGTTCAATGTTTGTGGGTAACATTACTGCAAACCTTTACGAGACTACAACTCGTCCACTAGGGGTAACCTAGGGGTTTAAAGGCTTGTTGCATGCGCTAAATGCAATCGAGAGCACCTGTGAAAGTGGTATAGGTAAGGTCTTCTTTTGTTTTTCTTTTTGTTATTTTTGCTTCTGTTAATCTCTCTCTTGTGCTAACTTGCTTTTATGTTGAAATTTTTTTTTTAAGAAAGCTTCTTGATTCTCCATCCAGGTATTATCTTTCCATCACTTCTCTTTTATTCTCGTTGTCCCATGTGCATTGCTTGCTTATTTCTTTTACATTGAAGACAATGTAGATTTTAGGTTGGGGGTGGGAGATTAGGTTACCTAATCAGTATTCTCTTGGTCTTGAGCAAAATTTGTGAAAATTTTAAAATTTTTTCTGGAATTTCTATTGAATTCAAAGTGATTTTGAAGGATAGTTGTGATTTTAACATTATAAGATACGTGATGGTGATAACTTATGACTCTTGGATTCGGCCATCTGCTTGATTTCACAGTCAATTTTGAATTGTTAATCCATGATTAGAAGTTGTAAACATTGATTGAGCCATGATTTCACATATCAGATCTCGCTTACACATTAAGTTTTTAGTTCGATATTAAATGGTAACTTGGTAATCATTAGGCATGAAAGGAACCAGCCTGAAAAATAAAATTTTTAGCATTAGTTTATAAAGAAGAATTGAAAGAGTAAGTCGCATAATCGTCATCATAGGTTTGCTCCCTATAGATGAAGATTCGATTCCTCATAGTTGACATGAAAAAAAAAAGAAAAAGTATGGCGACGAGTTTTCACCATAGGTTTGCTCCCTATAGGTGAGGATTTGATTCCCTTCCTTGGCGTACTGTTCATAAAGAAAATCAAAAAAATGAAGGCTGAAAGGTTAATCTAAAATGCTAGTGTTGGTTTCAGGTTTGCTTGTCACGAATTACTAATGATATCATGAAATTGACAATTGGATCTTTTAATGATTGTAAGTCGAGATTACACTTTACATTCATGGAGCTCGATGTTCAAAATTGTTCCAATTAATGGATTAATATCTGCCGAGAGCTTGATTCCAAGAGAAAAAAAATTCCACACATCGATCATGAATCTTAGAATTTTCACATCTCAGCTATCTGTTCACAAGTCACTTGAGTTTACAAGAATTGTCTTTTATTTTTGAAATTATTTTTCGCATGTTTTGCTCGGGACTAGCAAAATGCTGGTTGGGGGTTGTGATCAGGGTCGAATATTGCATATCAGACCCAGTAATTACCTGATTTTACATACATGATAATGTTTAATGCCATATTTTAATTGTGTTTTTATTACAAGATGAAATCAGGAGCGTGTATTGAAAAATGATGTTAAAAGCATGGATTTGACGCTCCGAAATTACCAGAGCACGGGATGGACTCCAGAGAACCAATAATGAAGATTTTACACGCCTGGGATCTGAGGAAAGCAAGCCAAAGGGGCCCGAAAAGGGTCCAGAATGCAAGATCACATGGTTCTCGTCATCCGATCAATTCGAAACTTCATACATGTGATGAGGGCCGTAAATTAACCGTACATATTAAGTTTCAGCCTTTTGATGTCTCGGAAAGTGCTCCAACTGACAAATCAGCCCACAAACCGTTGATTTTAGGCCCACCTGATAACAGGATATGCCTCAACGTTGGTCCCAACCCATTAATTAGGGAGATAAAGAGGATGAATGGTGTAGATTTCTCGTAAACATCACGGTAGGGCCTGTGGATGAGGAGTGTGTACAATGTACACTTGCACCAGCGGCGCACCGCACCGCTGCTTCGGTCAAAACCGACCGCCGACCGACTCGAGCCATTTGTTTCGGCGTCTGCGAACGACCTACGGTCTTTGGTTGTGGGTCCCACTTATTGTCCATATCGACAATCCAAACCGTCCATTCTCTGTCTAAGGTCGATGTTACCAAGGTGTAGGTGACCGAATTTTAAAAGATCGCGCCTATGGAAATCTAACCGTTCAAAAGCATCTTGAACGGAAGAGAGAGATAACGTGTCGGCCTCATCAACAAAAGGCGAAAGTTACATATTCCCAACCGAAATTTCCTCCTCCATGCAATGGACAGAGTGGATTTTCCATTTAATTGAAGGAATGGGCCCCACCATTGTCACAGCGGAACCCGCTGCTCGGTTTCGCGTCCGCGTAACGAACGGACTGTCCGTTTTTGCGGCTGATTGTGGGCCCCGTACATGCTCTGTCCGGCCGATCCAAGCCGTTCATCGTGTAGAGGGCTTCGAGAGCTTCAAAACCATGCTGATATTCCACTCCCATGCGTACACACATGTGCGATACAGAGGCCACAAACGGACTGCCCTGCATTGTTCAAAACTGATCTTTTTGTGATTTCTTCTCTGGGCCGCGTCAATGTACATTCAAAACCACCCATTCTTGGCTAAAATTTCATCCTGAATCCAATGGACGGGGTGGATTTTCCAGAAAATACTTCTGTCGGGCCCACCGATCACGGCTGCGAAAAATTACACTCCGTGTCCTGCTACGACTCTGCCACCGACTCCAGCCCTCCAGCAGCTATAAAAGAGGAATTATGGACGTGGGAAATTCATTCAGAAACAGGGAATTCCAGATCTAGAGCAAGGGATCAGAGAAGAAAGAGAAGAAAGAGAAGAAAGAAGAGGGAGAGATCGATTGGTTTGGTGTTTTGTTTTTATGAATTTTATTCCATCTTTTTAATAGATTTTATGGGTCACTAATCTCTCAGCTAGGGCTGAGATGAAGCCCCTAATTTGATTAGCTCTTGTATTGGTTGATTTACTTTGAATATTAATTAATTTGTTTCTTTCTTTAAGTGGGCTTGATTGGTTTAAATTCTATACTTCTCCATCTATGAACTTGACCAAAGTATATATATAGATGTTGTTTGGATGCTTATTATAAGTGCTTGTGTCTGATCAAGAACAGGTTTCTTATAGAGGAAGAAACAGGGTGCTTTAATGAACTATACATTCCATGTACCCGACCAAGGACATGGGATGTGTTATTCATGGCATTGCTTAAAGGAATTAGACATTCTGTATGCCCGATTAAGGACACAGATTGTGCTTTCTCTATATAAATGGTATCAATCTAGATCAAGGTGCATCAACAGACAAAACAAGGGTTAGGATAATTAGGGGTGGATTCGAAAGTCCTAGTGCTCTTTCTCTGATTGAATTTTCTTCCCTGTTCTTAATTGTTTTTTTTCTAGAATTGTGCTTAGTAGTTCATTCCATTATTTGTTGGATTAGTTAAGGAGAGTCATAGATTTGAATTGTGACGATTAGTCCTCGTGGAAACGATCTCGTAATACGTATCATATCTACATCTGATTCATATGCTTGCGAGTTTAAAAATCATTTAAATCGTGTTGGTTTAAATAAAACATCAGTTAACATGGATGAATGGAGTGGATAAAATAAATAAATAACAGTGGACCTCACAGAGTTTACTCTAGTAAGGGTAACGAGTTACTCACCTAAATGTAGTGGAGAAGGGTTTCCTTAAAACATTCATAATCGTATATTGGGCCTGCCCAAATGTGATTCACATATCCAACCCACTCATTATGTGTGTCCCACTTGGATGAGGGGTCAGACCAAGTTTCAACCGCATCCAAAACTCATGTAGGCCCCACCAAGTGCTTTTATATTTTTTAGGATGTCTTCACATAGTTTTAGATGGTATGGCCCACTTGAGTTTCGTTTACCGATGATTTTTGAGATATCTCATAACCTAAAGGGGACACATCAAATCCACGGTGTTGATATTCGACACACATCATGATGGGGCCCACAAAACTTACTAACATCAATTCTTAGGTTCTCACGAGGTCGATAAGTTGGGTCACAATTTTGACTAGAATATTTAGCCCATTTTACATGTCTGGTCCATTCACTCTATTTTACTGATCATTACCCTCAATTTGACTAGTTACTCGCCTCAATCATGCAACATATGAGAAAGATATTGGGCAAACAAGATTCATCAACAATTTGAGTGAATTTTGATTTAAACAGCTAAAGTTATTTACTCTTCAATCTGGACTTGTCAGATTGTCCAAAAACAGTTAAAGGTTTAATTAGTGGATGTGCCTAATAATTTAGTAATTTTATTTTTCACAGATAAATTTCAATTTCCTTTCAAAAACAACATTTTTTTTTTTGAAAATGTATATTTTTTCTTTTTTAACAAAATATTATTTTTATTATAAATTATTTCAAAAAATATTTAAAATACAAAATTTGAATCTCTATTTTCAAAATCTCAAAAATTTTCACATTTTAATTTCTTAAAATTTTCAAAATGCCGATTTTTTTTTTCTTCAAAAGCATTATTTTGTTCTCAAAATTTTTCTCAAACATAGTTAAAATTTGTAAACTTTTCAATGTTCTTTTTCATGTGATATTACAAATCATTTAAATATTACATTTTAATTATATATATAAAATATTTCCACTCATGATATAAAAACTATATATATATATATATATATATATATATATATATATATATATATATATATATACACAAACATACTACCTTTTTACTGACGGTTTTTGTTCGTCGGTAAAATATATTACCGACGGTTTTCATCCATCCGAAAAACTATCATTATTACTGACGAAATTTTTCGTCGTTAAACCAATAGTTTTAAAAACATTATTCCCGACGGCTTTGGTTCATTGGTAAAACTTACCGCGAAACTTTTTAAGGCAGCGGGTAAATTTTCTAAGTAAAAAATTATATCATTAATCCTGATGAAAGTTTTCGTCGGTAAAACTTAAACATAAGTTTTACCGACGAAATTTTATTTGTTGGTAAAAACATTATTCCCGACGGCTTTTGTTCGTCGGTAAAACTCTTAGTGGGAAAGTTTTCAAGATAGCGGGAAGAAAAATTATGTCGACGAAAGTTTTCATCAGTAAAAGTCTTAGTGCGAACTTTTCTATTGTAAAAATATCGCACTTATACCGACGAAAATGTTCGTTGGTAAAAACATTATTCTCGATGGTTTTAGCTCGTCGGTAAAACTCTTAGTGGGTAACTTTTCAAGGCAGCGGGAAAATTTTCCAAGTTAAAAATTATATCATTTTAATCGGTAAAAACATTATTCCTAGTGAAATTTTTTTTTTAAGTGAACAACAGAACACTTACCGATGAAAATCTTCGTTGGTAAAAATATTATTCCTGACGGTTTTAGTTCGTCGGTAAAACTTAGGGCAAAATTTTTTTAAGTGAACAATAGAACACTTTTACCAACGGAAATGTTCATCAGTAAAAACATTATTCCTGATGGTTTTAGTTCGTCGGTAAAACTTAGGGCAAAAATTGAACACATTTACCGACGAAAATTTTCTTCGGAAAAACCATTATTCCTGACGGTTTTAGTTCGTTGGCAAAACTCAGCTTGAAAATTTTCAGATTTTTATCGACGAACATTTTCGTCGATAAAACTCTTACCGCGAAATTTTTGGAATAATGCAAAAATTTTCTATCTTAAAAATTAAAATAGTTTTATCGACGAAAAGTTTCGTCGGTAAAAATATTATTACCGACGAAAAGAATTTCGTCGGTAAAAGTGCAGTTTTACCGACGAAATTTTTTTTCGTCTACCAAGTATGAATTTTTTTTTGTCGGCAATAATTTCTTAGCTAAAAGTGCAGTTTCTTGTAGTGTCACAGTAATATTTATATGCAATCTAAATCATTCCTATACTGGTGTAACTGTTAACAAGGTCATTTTCACTGGGATGAACTCATATATATATATATATATATGTATGTATATATATATATATATATATATATATATATATATATATATATATATATATATATATATATGTAAGTCTGATACAAAGCTTATGCGGCCCACGAATGTTTCAATGATAGGCATAGAGTCTCCATTCCCACGAATGTTTCAATGATAGGCATAGAGTCTCCATTCGTTTCTATTGTGTGGCTCACTTGAGCTTTAGGTTTGTCTCATTTCTGGTTCCTATATTAGATGATATAAAAAAAACATATGGATAGGAAGAAAAAACACTATTTTTTAATATATGGTACCGGCTCACTGGAGCTTTGGGTTTGTCTCATTTCTGGTTCCTATATTAGATGATATGAAAAAACATATGGATAGGAAGAAAAAACCCTATTTTTTAATATATGGAACCGGAAATTTCTTTCAAACAGCCCAACAGTGACGGACTGCAGTGAAGTGTCGCATACAATACCTATCTTGGTACCGTGTGGTGTTGGAAAACCTATGGCCCCACCATGATGTATGTGTTTTATCAACACCGTCTATCCAATTTTCTATGTCATCTTATGGCATAAGCCCAAATCTCAACTGGACTACACCATGGGAAACAGTGGTGATTGAACACCCACCATTAAAAGCTTCCAGGGAGTAGAAGTTATGGATCAAGCTGATATTTGTTTTTTTTTTTTTTCCTTCATCTAGGTCTATGTGACCTAGCTAATTATCAAATTGGATGGCAAATAAATATTATAGTGAGTCCTATGAAGTTTTTAATGGTGGGCATTTAATCACCGCTTTTTTGTGGTGTGGTCCACCTAAGAATTGGATTTGCCTCACTTGGGCTCATTCCTTAAAATAATATGGCAAAATGGATGGAAGATGTGGATGAAACACATATCATGGTGGGGTATACAAAGCTTTGCTAGCTCTTCATAGCAACTAGGCTGGTGCTGTGTGCCACGCTTAGGGTCGTACACGAACCGAGTTAGCTTGGTTAGCTTGTTTGACTCGACTCGAAAAAGTTCAATTTGACTCGGTTTGAAACTGAGTTCGAGCTGAGTCGAGCTATTTTTGAGCTCGAAAAAATTTCAAACCAAGTTCGAGCTTGCCTGAGCTCGACTCGACTCGGATCAAACCAGTTTGGCGACTCGGTTATTTTGATATTGATGTTGCCCACTAAGTGTTTGATGAAATGACTCAATGAAGTGTAGCTGGTGGCAATGAAGGTATGTATATAAAACAAATACCATTTTTTTTCTTAATTTTTATGTTGCTTAGAAGGTGTTTGATGAAATACCTATAAAATCACTCTGGTTGTTTTACATACAGTGAGATTTTGAAGGTGTAGTCCATGTGTTTGTGAAAATGTTGCGTAGGCAAACTCGGCTAGATATTGGCTCGAATCGGCCCGAGCTGCTGACCAAACCAAGCCGAGCTGGCCGGTCAAACTCAAGGATCGAGCTGAGCCGAGTTTGCGTTGGGGCCAGCAAGTGGCCGAGCCGACTCGGTTCGACTCGTGTACACCTCTAGCCTCGCTACCTAACCTAACATGAGAATGATGCCCTTGCTGATTTTTGGCCAGGCCTATCTTGATGTGTATGTGAAATCCACTTTGATTAGTGGATGTATAAACCACTTTAGGCATGCAACCAAAAAAATAGGTTGATATGTGAAACAGTTGGAAGAGATGTTTAGTGCTGATTTTTTATAGGGCCCACCATGATGATCATGTGTAATCCACTTGAACCATTAGATGCCACACAAAAATTTAGTCCTAGAGCCTAAAATAGGATAATCCATAATTTAGGGTGGCCACACCGAGAGAAATTACTTAAAGGGTAGGTATCACATCTTTTCTAATCATTATTTAGTCCACCTGAATCATGAATGGAAATAGCTTTTAAGCCACGGGCCTAAAATTAGGTCATGCAACTAGTAGTTGGTGTGAACTTTAGAAACACATCACAATGGGCCAACGTGGCTTTATGCCCTGCCTGCAATTCACTTTTGAACTGAGCAGAGGCATATTTATAGATTCTCTCACAAGAATTAATTAGACTTCTCACCTCTTATCAATACGGTGAGAGAAATGTTTTGGCATATACCAGACCTTAAAACATCTTCCCACAATATCATGAATTAAAAAGAATTTTGGAATAAAAATTTCTTTAAAAAAATAAATAAATAACCAACTGTAGAAACTGAGAGAGAGAGAGAGAGAGAGAGAGAGAGAGAGAGAGAGATATGGAAAAAGTAAAGAAACTTGGGTTTTAGACTCTCCATTCGTCCTCTTCTTTTTTATTCATGCGAGTTCTATTTACTCAGGCTTGTCCAATACTTTTTTTTATTCTTTACAAGCGCACACACACCCCCACACACTCACGTTGCAGTGGGATTTCAATACCTATGATACTTGAACCCTTGACCGGGTGTTGAAACTCCAAGGAGTAATGTAAAAGAAATATGCAATGATTATAATTACTTGTCTTTTACCAGCATTTGTATTTATCCTTTGATTCTCATGTTTGACTTATTACTTATAAAATTATAATGATTATATTTTTATATTCTTTATTATCAAATCATTTCTAAAGTACATTGATGTTATTGTTTGAATATAAAATTTTCATGATAATATTATATATAAGTGCAATGGTTACAAATTTATTTGCTTGTCTCTTAAATACATATGTATTTGACCAACAATTCTAATATTTAATTTGACCGTAGTAATATCGTAATGATAATATATTTCCATTTCTTTACCGATATAATTAGCCATACCAACATAGCCTTAAGTGGAACAAGCAAATGGCTCATGTTACATTTGAAATGAAATGCACTATCTACTCATAAATAAAATGAGATAATACATTACAAAAATGAGATAAATATTGTGCCCGTATGTGCTTCAAAGTCAAATGAGTTTAATAGATTGAAGTACATTGATTATGGGTTAGGTGGGCTTGAGGCTGAGTAGCCTCACTCATTCATATATATCGTTCTCATTCATAAATATCATTAGTTGCATGACTAGATCAGAGAAAAAGGTGTTCAATTTCCATTCAATGGGGGCATTGAAGAAAAGGCATCGTCTTGGCTGTGATTCTCTATTGAATCGAGTAGTTGGAAAATAATAAAGAAAGAGATGAGAACAGTTCAACATTGAAAAGGACTAAAAAGGGGGGGGGGGGGGGGGGGGTGGAGAATTTTGCTAACCACAAGCGCATTTGGGCCCTGCATATCTCTACACGCACATGGCAATGTGATAAACTTAGGAGCGATCTAAGTATTTTTATCCGATGGGCCACACTAATCAGATCTTATAACTTAAAAGTCCAGCCATTTTTATTTGGGCACAAAACAAATGGATGACAATAAACTTCATTTAAATTGTCTGTTTCACTATATACAGTATAGCCACCTGAGGATTGGAGGCTTATATAGAATATCTAATCAGGTACCAACATGCTGTGAGTTTTGATCTCCACCAATGATCAGATCACCCAAATTTCAATATAAAGAATATACACCGTCCAGATCTCTTAATTGCAGGCTTCAATCGGGCATATATAGGTGTGCTTCACTTCTAAAAGTGTGAGGAAGCGAGTATATAAAGAGATGAATAAAGTTCACCCAGCATTTCACCTACCACATGCTGCACGTGGGCTCTCTAGGTTTGGTATGTTTTAATTGGCCTCCTCCAATTTAAAGCTCTGTACCTGAAAAACATCCAACAAGGCCCTTATCCACTATTGAATTTCATAGCTTGTGGGAATATATGATCCGACCACCTTTAAGGTCAGCTCGGCCTACCTACTATTATGGACGGCTCAACTAAACTACCTTCAAGGTCGGATCAGCCAGATGAGCGGTCATTTTGGAAATACTTCACCAAAAGGAACCAATGAGCAAGATAGGTCCGATCCATGACATAGAATGATATAGGCTCGGATGGATCAGTCCAAACTATCCTCGAGTAAGTGATCAAGTCATCTTCTAACGACTCCGGCCTAGGCCACCCTCAGTCGACTTGGCATATCTCGGGCTCAGTTCAGGAAAGCCCTGTTCAGCTCGTCTTCAGTGGACCAGCTGAGTTCTGTCAGTAAAGCCGAGCTCACTCTAGTAACACATGATAATATTAACTGCTCCACCATGATCATGAGATAACTGACAACATCATTGCACACGCGGTTCTCATCTAATGGTTGAGATCGTGCCAAGATTAGTTGACTCCCACGTTCTATCAAACAGTATAAATAAAGACCTCACCTAATAGGACAAGTACGCAAAATTTCTCACTCGAAACCCATTTATATTACTTAGACCCAGATTCATAGCCTGACTTTGGCATCGGAGGGTCCCCTATCCTAATTAGGGTTTCCTTTGTCCTTCTCCTGTGCGGATATACAAGGCTCGGTGCAAGCGCTCAAAGCTTGGTGAGGATGAGCCGGATTTCTGCATCAATACAACTATTCATGTTTTACCTCCTCTCTTAGGCATACTTGTCATTTTAAATTATTGATATGTATTGCATGAGCTGCAATTGACTTTGGTAGGCTATCTCAATCCAAGCCATGTAGAGCTTGTCCATCTACATGCAAGCACACTTAGCCATGCTAGATATTGTAATAGGTCTGAGTTTTCCAATAGATGGGCCACAACAATCAGATCTTTCAGCGAAAAGGTCAGGCCGTATCATTCCTCAAGTGGGCTAAATTGCACGAGACAAATGATTGATGACAATAAAAATATCTTTTAACTGTCTTTTTATGTACGACATATATAAAAATTGAAGGCACCTGATTTTCTTATAAGAGGTGTATTAATGTAAACGAAAGCTATCATTATTATGATTTTACTATTACCAAATCAAATGCAAGAGCCAATGGTTAAATGCATTCATGCGACAAGTAAAGAAATTTAGGGCCCGCTGTTAAGGTTTATGTAATGCTTATTTTCCATCCAACTTGTTGATAAGGTCGCATAAACTTCGATGAAGGGTTAAAACAAATATCAGCTTGATCCAAAACTTTCATGGCCCTTAACGTTCAATCACCACTGTTTCCCATGGTATGGTGCGCTTGAGAACTGGTTATGCTTCAATTTTGATATTATGCCCTAAAAACCTAGAAAAACGGATGGACAGTGTGGATATAAAATACATAGATTCACGGTGTGCCCCACGGTAAGGGCCGCACCCCCTTTGGTGAGATGGGGCCGCACCTAATCCGCTCCCGTTTTATGGAGCTGCAAAAAACACGTGCTGAAGACTATTCCGTGCCATCTAGATGACCTAATCATAGCTTTGCATGATAGGTATTTTATGGTGGGCCTACACAATGGACGGCTCCAATCGTTGAGGACGGTGTCATACTGATCTAAACGGTTATAAACTGCAAATCAGTGTCATGTCGACTACGATCTTCTTTTTTCTCTCTCGGCCACACATGTACAAGAGAAATGAAACGAGTAAGAGAAGCCAACCAATGGACTGAATGGTACGTACAAATACGTTCCACCTATGATCAGATCTCCTGATTTTCGAGAAAAAAAGAGTATAGACGGTTGGGGATCTCCGGGTGAAGTCTCCAATCTCACGGACGTTCTTCGTTTATAAAAATGTGTGGATGTGAGTACACATAGAAAGCGTAGCCCAGCTAGTACACTTTACCATTTCTTCTTGCGCATGTTTTGCGTGCGATCTCGAGGGGCTACACGCATTTAACTTCCTCATCCATAAAATTTGTCATTCTCTTGCCTTAAATATTCATGACCGCCCATCCAATCCGTACTCATTGGTTGTCTCCGATTTTAATACGTGCATGTGCATTGTTACTGGAAAATCTGGACAGGGTCAAGCAGGTCCGCTCGAGGCATCTAAACCAATTAATAGGGACTCGGAAAGAGAACATCATATCGGGCGTGAGCAGACCTCTAGACTACCTGGCAGGCTCTCGTCCTCATCCTCATCCTTATCTTCATCCGAAGAAGGTTGGTCGAGCCAAGCTCTCGTCCTCGTCCTCATCCTCTTCCTTATCTTTATCCGAAGAAAGTTGGCCGAGCCGAGCTCTCGTCCTCATCCGAAGAAGGTTGGTTGAGCCGAGCTCTCGTCCTCGTTCTCGTCTTCATCCAAAAAGCTACGGTCCTGGATCGACCGACTCATCCTTGACTTAGAGGCCGAGAGCTAAGCCCTGAATAAGCATGCTTAACAGACTCTAACTCCGATGACTCGACTATGAATTCCGATTACAGGTACTCAGCTGCGGACTTGGATAGGACGAGGTCCGAGCCCGGATGAAGATACTCCGAGTACCGAGCTGGGAAACCAGTCCGAATGTGGGTGTGACCAAAGATCACGTGGAGTATCTCCACGATTGCAATATCCGCTTGATTGAGTAGATCATGTCGAGATTAACGGACACGATCCACTCGACCCACATGTATAAATACTCGCACCCACCCTCTACATTACGCAACTTAGACCCAGATTCCCTAGCCTAACTTAGGCATTGGAGGGTCCCCTGTTCAAGCCAAGGTCTCCTTTGGTCACCTTTCTGTGCAGGACTAGGGTCTGTTTCAAGTTCGCAAGCATTGAGTGGAGGGTGGTCCAGATTTTGATCTCAACATACATGAAGTAATAACCGAGAGCAGATTGTGTTGGGTTGTATGGGGTCCATAGGTATTTCCATGATAAATCCACTTGATTCTTCTATTCTGAAAGATAATAATAGGATATGATTATAAAATTCAGGAAAATTCAAAATTAATGTGGGCCATACCACAGGAAAATAGTATGGAGTATTTGTGCCTACAGTTCATCTGAGCTGTAAGCCTGTAATGACCCCATGGTTTGGATGGCGTATAAACATAACTGTCTGCTTCCATAAGATTTTAAAGGTGGATGTTTTCGTTCCCACAGTTCCGTATAAACATAACTGTCTACAGTTTTTCGAAGGTGTACCAAACACTAGCTATATAGCTGGTGTATTGATGTCTGCAAGTTGGGTGTTTTACCTGAGTATTAGATTTAAATGATTTCCTACTGTGGTCTTTAAAAACATATCGACGGTGTACCACACACCGGCTATATAGCTGGCGTATTGATGTCCACAAGTTTTGTGGGTCCTATCATAAGGTATGTGTTATATCCGAACCGTCCATCCATTTTTCGAGCTCATCGTAAAGCTTGAGACGAAAAATAAGACAGATATAAAGATGAAGTGGACCGCACTGCAAAAAGCAATGGGGGATTGAACGTCTACCATTGAAACCCTTTTGGGGGTCACAGAAGTTTTGGATCAACATGAACTTTTTCTCTCTTTATATTGATATTTATGACCTTATGAATAGATTGGATGGAAAATAAATGTTATGGTGGACCCTACGAATTTTTTGATATTGAAAATCATTATCCCGCTGCTATTTTTGGTGTGGTCCATTTGAGCTTTGGATATGATTCATTTTTTGGCTAATGCTCTAAAATGATCTATAAAAATTGATAAATGGTGTGGATATAATATACATAATTGTGGGGCTCACGTAACTTTGATTTCCTTTAAACCGTTCGTACAACTCAAAACTTAAGGAGCATCGGCGCTCGTCTTTGCACGACACCTATCTACACTAGCTACACCAGTTATATAGATGTAGTAGGCGTATTGATGTCAATCAAATGCTCTAAAATTATCTCGAAAAATGGATGAATGGTGTGGATATAATAAATACATCATTGTAGGGCCATGTAACTTTGATCTCGGGTGGTAGACTGAGTGAAAGATACATCGTTTCAACACTGAGGTCTTGATATCGATTCCCTAGTGGGTCGGCTAACAGTGAAGAGCGAAGTGTGAACACACAGTGGGTGTACTAACAAGCTAACAAAATAATAATAATAATAATAATAATAATAATAATAATAATAATAATAATAATAATGCCACTTTGATCTCATTTTTTGAGATAAATGAGCTGGCAACGTGAATGAAGTGGATAAAGAACACGCATCATGCTGGGTTCGACAGAGCTTTTCCGTTACCCAGTTGGAGAACTGGATATCCGGGTCGTGAAATTTAAAAGCTAATTAACAACACAGGTGTGCTTGCTTTTTCATAGCTAATTTTTCTGCCAGCGGCTTTACCTTGTAATACCGCAGTGTACTCGGGTGGTAGCGGTAGGGTTGAAAGTTGGGCAGGTTCAACCCGACCGACCCGTGACCGACCCGATGTTGGGTTGGGCTCGGTCAGGATATTTCGGGTCCGATCTTAGGCTTGGGCTATACAAACACCAACCCGATAAAACTTGGGTTGGGCTCGGGTTGAGGTCTCGGGTTGCTCGACCCAACCCGAACCCGATCAATATATAAGTTACTTATAAATTATAATTGAGAGTGGATCGTTTATATTGAAGGCACACTAGTGATGTCGAGTCTCATTTGTCCACGTCATTTCCAAGGACTCAAGCTAACAAGATATGCCAGATTCTCTCAACCAAATAGACTTCATGCTATGCTACATGACTTTTAAAGGAGTAGTTGTCTTATATTTTAGCTTTTTTTTAAAGAAAAAAAAATGAAGTTCTTTATAATGAATAATCACATATATAATTAATAAAATTATAGATACAAAAAAATAAGTCCTATAATGAAATATAATAAACTAATGTAATAATGAAAATATTAGCATGTATATACCCGACCAACCCAATCAACCCGACTGAGCCTGCTTGGGTTGGGTTGGGTTAGGGTTGAGGTATAGGAACCTTGGGTTGGGTTAGGGTTGAGCACCAACCCGACACAACCCGCCCGACTTTCAGCCCTAGGTAGCGGGGCAGGACGGAATTGGTACAGGCAAAGGCTCTGTGGGGCCAACATGATATATGGGATTTATCCATGCCGTTGATCCATTTTTCTTGATCATTTTAATATAGGAGATGAAAAATTAGATATACCCAAGGCTTAAATGGCCCACAAAGCGGGGATTAATTGTCCATTATTAAAAATTTCTTGGGGGCTACATAAGTTTTGGATGAGCTGAAATTTATGTTTTCTCTTCATATGGGTTTACGTGACCTTGTGAACAGGTTAGATGGAAAATAAATATCACATGAGCCCTAAGAAGATTTCAACGGTGGGTATCATTATCACTGCTACTACCCGTTGTGTGGCCCATTTGAATCTTAAATTTGCCTCATTCTTGCCCATTAAATGATATGCCAAAAAGGATGAATGGTGTGGATAAAACTCATACATCAAGGGTGGGCCCACAGAGTCCATATGTGGGAAGCGGCTTGGTTGGTGTACCACACACAAGCTATATAGCTCCGTTCAAATGAGATCAAAGTTATATGGCCTTATTATGATGTATTTATTATATCTACACTGTTCATCCATTTTTCGAGATAATTTTAAAGCATTTGATAAAAAAATGAATCATATCCGATGCTTAAATGAACCACAACAAAAATAGCAGCGAGGATAATGACTTTCACCATTAAAATTACAGGATGAAGAGGAAAAATAAATTTCATATTGATCCGAAACTTCCGTGACCCCCACAAGGATTTCAATGGTAGACTTTCAATCTCCTACTACTTTTTGTAGTGTAGTCATTGATCTTTAAATCTATCTAATATTTAGTCTCAAGCTTTAAGACAAGCGCGCTAAATGGACGGACGGTTTGGATATAACACATAACTCATGTTGAGACCCACAAAACTTGCTAACACCAATACACCAACTGTGTAGCTGGTGTGTGGTATACCAGCCAATCCGCTTTACCCCACGTGAGGCGGACAAGGAGGCAAGAAGCGGATTGCGTCGGACGCCCGTTAGATACTGACAAGGTAAAATTGCTGCTACTGAAGTGACTTCACCAAGCTCGGTAGACCCCACCATGATGCATGTGTTGTATCCCGTACCGGTCCATCCATTTGAAGAGATAGTTTTATAGCATGATAAAAATAATCAAATA